>CM062805.1:278258326-278915952 GCA_031772625.1 Pinus tabuliformis | reverse complement strand
TTAAACGAAGCAAGGGAGGAATGGAAGAACGATGAAGAAGTGTGGGCACTTATTCGAAAGTTACAACAAGACTCCAGTACGTCTGATACATTTAGCTGGAAAAATGATTCATTATGGTACAAAGATCGCTTATACCTCTGTAAGAATTCCCAACTAAAACAAAAAGATTCTTATGGAATTGCACACTTCTCCCTTAGGAGGGCACTCAGGATTTTTAAAAACTTACCACAGGGTTAAGAAGGAATTTTTTTGGAGGGCCTTAAATCAGATATTCAAAGTTTGTGGCAGAATGTTTGGTTTGCCAACAAAATAAAGTTGAAACAATTAAGACACCGGGTCTATTACAACCTTTATCCATTCCAAGCCAACGTTGGGAGGAGGTTTCAATGGATTTTATCACAGGTTTACCCAAGTCTGAGGGAAAGAGTGTCATCATGGTGGTAGTTGACAGACTTACCAAGTATGCACACTTTTTTGCATTATCACATCCATTTAAATCCAGTACAGTTTCTACTGCATTTATGGAAACAATTCAAAAGCTACATGGAAACCCAAAGATTATTGTAAGTGACAGAGATCCCATTTTCACTAGAAATTTTTGGACAGAATTATTTTCTTGTCTTGGTACTCAGTTAGCTCATAGCTCATCTTATCATCCTCAATCTGATGGGCAAACTGAGATAGTAAACAAATGTTTGGAAGGATATCTTCGTTGCTTTGTATCTGATAAACAGACACAATGGGTCAAATGGTTGCCTCTGGCTGAATGGTGGTATAACACTTCCTTCCATACAGCAACAAAAATGACCCCATTTATGGCACTTTATGGATATCAACCACCATCCATCACATCATATTTAAGAGAAAATTCTAAGGTTCAAGCAGTGGAACATCACATCGAACATCAACAACAAGTCCTCCAACTCTTAAAGGATAACCTCGTTGGCACAGAATAGAATGAAACAACAGGCATATCAACATCGCAGTGAAAGAAGTTTTGATGTAGGTGATTGGGTATTCCTACAGCTACAACCATATAAGCAAATGTCCCTCAAGCAAGCTAAGAAGGATAATAAATTATCACCAAAGTATTATGGTCCGTACAAGGTGTTGCAAAAGATTGGTACTATGGCATACAAATTGGAGCTTCCTGCAGCTTCTCGATTGCACCTAGTTTTCCATGTTTCATGTTTAAAGAAGGTTATAGGCGACAAGCTCCCAGTTCAAACAAATTTCCAGAACTTGACGAGGAAGGAAAAAATTATATTGGAACCAGAAGCAGTCACAGAAACAAGAACTCGACAGTTACGAAATCGATCAATTTCGGGGCATCTTATCAAGTGGAAGAACTTATCCGCTGAAGATTCCACATGGGAGGATGAGAATTTTATACAGAAGATCCAGAACTACTCAAGCGTTGAGGACAACACTTTTTTGAAGGAGAGGGGCATGTTGGGTCCCTATAATACTAGTGATTACCCCATTACTATTGTAGTTGTATCCCTTATTAATATTGTTGTCCCCATATTGTTATTACTGTGCCCCATAGAATCGCTCTATTGTTATTTTTGTGGCTTTATATTATTATTGTTAGGTCGGCTAGGTTATATTGTGACTCCTTAGACTCCTATATATAGAAAGGAGGTTTTGTCATTTGAATCATCCAAGAATTGTTCATTTGTGTAATGTAAAGGAGGTTTCCCCCTCGAAGAGGCTGAATTCTAAGGCGTTGATCTCTCTTTTCTATCTTTTTGTGAGCTGGTTCATAACACCCACAGACTGCTACAGTGCACAGATCCTCTCTGTGTGCTCTACCTACTATCTCTCCTGGCTATCTTTGCTCAAATATGAAACAAAATGCTCTCGAAAGAATGGAATGCATCTTCCTCCTAGTGGCTCGATTATCTCACAGCCCAATAGCCTACTAGTGGTTTAGTGTGACTACATCAACTCTTAACTAGAGTTACAATATAGACTCATCTAGATTTTTTTACGTCACAAACACGTGGCTAGCCCCCTTTTTCATGAATAATGGGGTTTGACGTGGCATCCTCCCAAATTATAGGTGTGAAAATAGGAAGGTCAACTTCTGAGTTCCATAACTTTTTCATATGGACTCTGATTGACACGCTTCTTGCTCTTTTGGAAATATATTTGTGTGTAAAACAATGTGAAAATTTGTTGCCCTAAAGCGGCAAATTTTTACCCCCAAAAAACGTTGTTTGATACCTCAAAACACTCCGAGAAGTTTTTAGACCCTGTTTTACCAAACTAGGTCCCGCCAACAAAAATGGTCCCATGAGTTGATTCCTCCACTTTTTCCACTCTAAATGCATCGATATGGATGAAAAATAATATAATGATCCAATCTGGATCAATTGGGACCTAATTTGACAAGTTTAGGACGAAATTAGTGCGGTCTAAAGTTTGCCAGTGGAATCTCAAGATGGTCATCAGCGAACAATTCCTCCTCCCTTATCTTCAAGTTTCTCAGGCCCTACAACCTCACCGACTACAAACAACACTTTCCCATATCTCAATAAATCCATTTGTTAGAGTTCTCTAAATAATCATGAACTAGGAGGTTCTCCTCCATCTAAAGGTCTTTTTTGATGTATTGTTTTTCATCTTAATACTTGTAGTGTTCCTTTAAGTTTACTTTGTAAAGTTATTTCTTAAACTTCTAGTCTATTACCCATCTAAACTTTTTAGTTGTTTTTTAGATCCCGCTTGGCAAGGATCCTCTTAAGTATTGCTCCTATCTATGTACTCTTACTACATCCACTTGGAAATGGATTTTGTATTATAATACAAAATCTCCTAGTTTTTGTGAAAAGATATATATTTACATATTTGCATAAATAATATCAAGTACTGCTAGGTTTCAACAAATGATAATTTCTTTTATTTATGTGAATTAATCTTTGCAAGGAAAATAATGGTTATTGCAATTGTAAAAAGGAGTTATGCAATTTTGCAATAGAAGATGATATACTATTAATTAAATAGGGAAGTCACTTGCATGTGAATTGATTTGTTTGTGTCCATGGAATTGATAATCAATGAGATATATTTAGAGCAAATAAAGTAGCTTAGCCCTTGTCATTTAGATCATTTAAAAAATCCTCTACGATTTGGATAAATTTAAAAAATAAAAAATGAAATTCTCTTTTAACCTATTTCATTTCATATAAAAATGCTTCTTATAAAAATGCAATCTTAGATTCAAGGAACATTAAAAGTAATAAAGTAGTGAAGAGCAAAATTAATGCTACAACATAATTCATGATTCATGACATCATCCTTCTAGACAATATTGCTAAACACATGAAGCGCCAACAACACATGTTAAACTAATTTCAAAATTCAATTATGACCACCAAATATAAATATTAAGTTTAAACATCAATTCTCGATATTTTCAAAATTTCTCTAATTCAAATTGCATAAAATGTTATAACATAATCCATAATGTAAGGAATAATATCAATATAAATGAAAAACAAAATGATCATTTAAGACATCGTTCTATATTCTATATTTATGTATATGTTAATTTAAATGCATAAACCCTCACATCATAACAAATTGAATATGCAAAAGTACATCATTATAGCAATAACATATATTTATCTAAAATTATATTAAGTGCATGATAATATCTAACAAATTAATTCCATTCAAATATGTCTAATTTCAAAATAAAATTCACAAGGTTCACATATATTAATCTTAAAATAATAATATTGATATCGCAACAATACTAAGTGTTTAGTCAAGCTTTTTCTTTACAAGGTTCTAGTGGACAAGTGTCAGGCTTAAGTCAATCTCATGCACACATTGGACAAGTTGAAGAATCTACAACTAGTTTTTGAAGGTAGGATAGCCAAATTGGAGATGAATTCACCCTAGTTCCCCAATTCTACCACCATGCAAGGTCAAGGAGCAACCTATCAACCTGGACACTTCAATCTCCTCTTGAGGCACATGTTTTCTTATAATTTATAAAATTAATTTCTAGATTATTATGCTAGTTTTATATGGATGTCTCTATCCTATATTTGATGCTCTTTTGACTAAATTACATTGATGGTTTCCCATCTATAGGGCAATATTTCCTTTAACTCTCTAGACAAGTCATGGTCTTTCTTGTTTAATTTTGCTATCTTGGAATCCATACTCTACTCTTTTGTCTTTGCTCCTTTCCAAATGGTAGGCAAAAAAACAAAATATCTTAAACATGATGTACATTTTCGAAATATTAATACAATGATAAATTAAAAAAAAAACCAACAATACAAAGTGTTAAGCAATTCAACCCAAATATTCAGAGAATTTTTTTAAAATATTTCACATTATAATTACAATGTTAAATATTCTTTCACATTAATTTCAAAAACTCTATTCTTCACCCTACAAAGTGTTTAACAATTCAACCCAAATGTTTTGTGGAAAAATTTAAAACATTTCACATTATAATTATAATACTAAATATTCTTTCACATTAATTTCAAAAGCTCCATTCTTCACAATATCACAATCTTTGTAATTGAATGAACACTTTATTAGCCAATCCCCATAAATGTGTTTTTAATAGAATGGATTTTAGGTGAAAAAACATCTAATAACTATTTTTTAACCATTTTTTCACCTTCTTCCATTTAAACTGCACTTTTATCCTCCCCAACTTTCCTAATATTTCTAAAACAAAAACAAAAACAAAACAAAAAACCAAAAAATATTATAAATTTAGATTTTTTAATATTTATTTTTAGAATAAATAAGTAAATAAATTATTTCTAAATAAAAAATTGTTATAAAAAATAACATAATATTTTGTAAAGAAATATTACTTAGATCCATTTTAATTCTGGATCTATTAATGGCCGAGAGATTAAATTTCTTTTCACTTTACAAAAGGTTTGTATGTCAAGATATGTGATCCCTCTTAACACTTGGTAAATTTGAAATTAAAATAGATCTAAACTAGTTTTAAAAATAATATAATTTATAGTTTTTATTTCATGTCTCAAATATACTTAATTATTGGTGTTTTATTTGCTAAAAAAATGTCATAACATTTCATTATTAATCTACTTATAAATTATAGAATTTAATTCTTGATTTATTTATTTATTATTTATAGTTTTTGGATTTTAATTATAAATTTCTTATTTTTTAAATTTAATTTAATTTTTATTTTTATGCAACTTTAAAATGTTTCAATTAATGATTATAATTATTTATTTTATTTTAGGTTTTATTTTTATTTTTATTTAATTTCACTGAGTCAAAATGTTTGCACCACAGGACATTATAATTTATCTTCCATATTGGGCTGGAAAGCACCTCTCCGTGCAATATCAGCTTAGATCCATCTTAATTTTGGATCTCCCATTACAATATCTCTTTCATATCTCAGTGGAATATCAGCCTACATCCATCTTAACTCTGGATCTACCATACGTCCAAAGGGATCAAATCTCTATTCACTCCAAAAGAAGATTTGCTCCCTCTAGAACCTTGGTAGAGTTAAGATAGATCTAGGCTAGTTTTCTTTCCCCCTTTAAATAGACTATATTCCACATGAATACCATGGGCTAATACCATAATCAATACCATGGACCATTATTATTATTATTATTATTTTATTTTTATAAGGTTATTTTTTATTAATCTTAATTGATTTTAAAAATATTATTAAATTATGAATTTTTTAATTTCTATTAAATTAAATATTATATATAAATATTAATTGAGTTTATAAGTTACTAAATCATTCATTTTTAATCATGGATTTGATTGTGTTAAAATAGCTTTTGAGAAAAGTGTTATAGCTCATGGTTTGGTTATAGTTAATGGTTTTGTACTTTATATTTTATTTAATCTATTAGTTTTTCTTGATGGTTTTGTACTTTATATTTATCCAATTTATTGATTTTTTTATTAAATAGATCATTGTTAGGTAGAATTATTTTATTTGACATTTGTTTATATTTTATATATATATATATATATATATATATAAATTAAAACATCT
This sequence comes from Pinus tabuliformis, assembly GCA_031772625.1. NCBI lineage: Eukaryota > Viridiplantae > Streptophyta > Pinopsida > Pinales > Pinaceae > Pinus > Pinus tabuliformis. Next base: position 278,909,912 of record CM062805.1, on the reverse strand, counting down.
GAAGTCGGCATTTAATTTTGTTTTTGTGTTTTTCTTTTTCTTTTTTAAAAAATGTTGATATACAATCTTATATTAAGACTACGCATCTCCCCTATCCTAATCTTACACATCTCCCCTATCCTAATCTGTAAAATGCCTTTCAACACACAAAAAATTTAAAAAATAATAGCATTATCTTTTTCTTAATTTTAAATACAAACTAAACAACTTATATCCAAACCAAAAGAAACATCAAAATACCTTATAAAATTTACACTACATAAATTTCAATATAATTAAAACAAATCATAAAAACCAAAATATATCAATCAATTAAATTTAAATTGAAAACCTTGCAATGTCCAAACACACACAAAATGAGAGATAATCACTATATTAACGAAATTCATTAGGAAAGCCTCACAAATCTAACTTGCCTAGTTTAGCCGAGAGGCTCATTCTACAACCCAATATGATGTGGCTCATTCTACAACTCAATATGAAAATGAGATAATCACTATATTAACGAGATTCATTAGGAAAGCCTCACAAATCCAACTTGCCTAGTTAAGCCAGAGGCTCATTGTACAACCCAATATCATGTGGCTCATTCTACAACTCAATATGATGTGTAATGTGGTCCATCCGTCATCAAAGTTGAAAATTTGCTCTATAAACCAAAAAAAAAAAAAAAAAAAAATTCTAAAAAATCTAAAAAAAATAATAACTATACAAAACATGTAAATATTGTGAACTCATAAAAAAAAAAATTTACACGTAAATTAAATACCTCTATTCTCATATTAAATCCATATTTAAAATAAATCTATAATAATAAAATAACTACATTCAATAAATACCCAAAATAAATTAAATATCAGTCTAAAATTATAAACCACAATAATATGTTTTGGCTGGGTAGAGAGAAGAAACGGGCTCACAAAAAAATTTAGAATATTTTTATGGTATTATTCAAAATGAAAAGCACAACCAAACTTACGACACAACAATCCTAACTTATCATAACAAGTACTTCTCTTTCTTTATATGTCGAAAGGAGAGGAATTTTAGCCCACTTGTTCTCGTTTGTTCTCATAGTGACTGATTTAATTTTTAAATATTTATTTTTTATATAATCATTAAAAAAAAATGACTTTATTTTAATTTTTAGAGTTTAATGATTTTTTATTGGTTTAAATATAGAATATTTTTTTAAGTTTATAGGACATAGAGTAGATGGTGATAAGGTGTTTTGTTAAGGCATTTTATGGGTAAAAATCTAACTATGTTAAGTGTTGGTGTTGCCCAGGTCAGGTGCGATTCTCAGGTGGTTTTGACAACTTAGATACCCTTGGGTCACGGTTGCTCAAGCCACAGGTTAAGCCATTTGAATCAATGACAATTTATAATTCTAGGATTCTTATGTGTTTTTTTCTCTAATAAAGGAAATAAGAAAACAACCATGTAGATATATAAACAAATTTCCATGAAAAAAATCAACAAATAATTTTATTTTTTTTAAAAGCCATCTTGAAAAGAAAAAAAGCAATCATCTTGTTATGCCTCTAAATAAAATAGAATTTGAAGTTTTGTATTCTATAGATGGTAAAGGATTTATAATTGATTTTTATATCTAACGAGCTATATTTTATAGGGGTACTATTACAAAATTGGAAGTATAAGGCCTTTATTTTAAAATTATTATCTTTTGAACATTAAAAATCAAAAACATATGTAAAAATAATTTATCAAAATACATTTCATTCATTTATTTGGTCATTTAATGTAATAAATTTCATTAAAACACTATAACCTAATTCCTGATGTTTAAAAGGAGGAGCAAGTTTCAATGATTAATAATAAAATAGGTATGGATGTATAGAGTTAATTGATTCACAACTCCTCCATATTTTTAACCAAAATAGTATAACATAACTCTTACTTCTAATTCATATTCTTAGATGACTCTTTGGTGGTAGTTTTAGATAAGACAAGTTGATCTAGAGACTCCACCTTGATTTTCACTAGTACTCTTGGACCCTTCGAATAAAATTAAATTAGCAACATCAATGTTTTGCTCGCACATGAGAATATTTAAACCTAAGTATGGAAAAAACAATACAACTCATTTTGAATACCATATCTCCTTATGCTTGAGCTTACAAAACTAGTTGTCAAAGATGAATGGTGGCTTATTGTCTTTGATGAATTAGAGTTACAAGAATTGATTCCAAAAGGAGTTGTTATACCTAAACCTTCATAAAAAAACCATAAGCTACTATTCAACTAGATCCAGGCACCTTTTGAATGTCTCATAGAAGCTCTTGGGAAAATCCATTATGTTTGATAAATTATTTGTGTTGAGATACATGTTATTTAAACACTATATCTCTACAACTTCAATGGGATTTGCCCCACTTAAATTGGCCCTAGAATTGAAGTCGAACCTTTCTCTATTCTGGTAGATCCACAAACTAGTTGTTCTTTTTGCGCACTAGTTCCACAAATAGGACAAGTGGAGTGCCTAATAAGGTGAAATGCCCATGTTGCAAATATACAATGTAACTCATGGACTACTTAAGCGAGATATCAATTTATAGATAAGTATTTTAAATTAAATTAAGAAGAAGAAATATATTTAAATATTTAAATTCAAACAATGATAATAAACATCGTGTAAATAGTAGTTTACCCTTATTCCATAAAAAAATTCCAATATTATGATTCACTATAATATTATACATCAAATAAATGACAATCCATTGTCAATAATATGTAATATTTTAATTCTTGTGGTTAAATGGTCCATTATCATTATTTTATAATCAATTTTGACTTTCTAAAATTTTTATGATAGCATATATATTAATTGAAACAATGTATTTGTATTAATAAAAGAGAGTGTGAGATTACAAAGAGGCTGGATTGAGGATGAAGGATGGGGGTTGTAAGCTTCCCTGTGAATACTAAAACCAAATAGCCTCAGGCCTTATTTTAGTCGATACCAAAACTCTATATCTAATGCAAAAAAAATCTAAAATGTGCCTAAGAAGAAACAAATATTTGAAATACATGCACTTGTCAGTTAACAAGATCAATCCTAATTTTTTCCTTGTTCTAGTCCATGTGTTGAGCTCGACTTTCCATGTGATTTTTCATGGGAGAGATTCAATCCTGAGGTGAGAGTTCAAACATAATGACCCTAGCCCTCTTTTGCATGCTTGGTTGGCCAATCTATCAACCTCTTTATTAAATCTTCTTAGAACACGAAACAATGAAATTGACTAAAATTTAGACATCAATCTACAAATTTGGGATAGAACAACAACCAATTACACATCCTTGGGCTTGTGATCCATGAATGAAGCCTTCATAATATTATGTGAATCCCCAATTACAATGATCTGTGCTATTCCTTTACTTTGAATAATCTTTAAGTGTTGAAGCAAGTCGTAGCCTTCTACCATATTGTTAGTTAGGTGGCCAAGACTCCATTCATACCTATCCTCCTTTTGTCCACTAGGATAAAAAAACCCCCCTCCCCCTCTTCCTCCCCCCTCGCCCTCCCACATGTCACCCCAAGAATATAAAATTATATTCCATTTTCATCGACCACAAATAATCTTTTAAATGACTCAAAATATATAGAATTACAACATTATGTTTGTAGAATTGCATCTAGATTAATAACAATAGTAATCAAGCAAGAAATTTTGAGTAAAACATTTGGTGTAATCACTCCCAAATCCTTTTGTTTCCAAACAATAAAGAAAACTATGCCTTACACTTGCTGTTGTGGCATTTTATTCATTAGAGGATTGGGATTTATGCCACTTATCTCATATCTATAAAGATGGCTAATTTTAAAAATCAAAATATCATGTAATGTCTTGTCTTGCACGAAGTTCATATAGAAATGAAAATTTTACATCAAATATTAAATGCCAACCTTCTCACATAAATACTAGTAATTTATAAGCGGAAGTTGTAGTTTCATGTGTGTATAAAATATCGATTTCTCTTCTTAATTAACTAAACATACTTTGGCATGAAGGTCAAATGAATGGTCCTATTCGCTACCAACCATCTCACAACCTACTGAGATAGTTGAAATCAATGTTCTATTATTTTATGATACAATAAACAAAATATAAATTATTTATTTTAATAATAAATCATTAAAATAATGCTTCAACCAAAATAATAAGGTGTGCGAGGAATAAAGATTTATCTCAACTACAACCAAAACAAAACCTCAACTAAAATAACAAGGTGCATTGCTATAGCTTTATCTTAGCTACAACTAACTAAACAAACACAATTAATCAGGAAATGGTAGCAATCCCTTAAAGATAAAGACTGATGCTTTGTAGCCTGACTTTTTAAATTGAATTCTACAACACCTACCACATGATGAATTGATAAGTCATATTATTTTACCATTAATAACTATGGTCCTTTACAAATAACTATTATTCCAATTTAACACCATATTCCAACAATAATATAATCCCTCATATTAAATTTTGTTAATCTATATAATCCAACTAATATAATTAATCTTCCATGATTCTAGTGACCATATCATGGAGATTACTATCGACATTCCAAATAACTTAAGAATATTGTTAAATAAAAGAAATGTTTTCCTCGTTATGATATGAAATGAAAAATAAATAGCAACATAACACCATTGAACAAGTTAACTTTTTGTAAGTGGGGTTTCATAAAGCAAATGTGTGGATTAGCAAAAGTATTTTCAAGAAACTGCATAAACCATTAATAACTTTATTTAATAATCATTTGGAAGCATACATATGATAGAAGAAAAACTTGGCAATGGATTCTTAATTCAAACATATAAGCGAAATAACCAACTTGAAGTCAATTGACTTATTACAAGTCCAATGATGATCTGCTCTTCCTCAGCAGTGAAGGCACCCTTCTTGAGATTAGGCCTGAGGTGATTAGCCCATCTCAGACGACAACTCTTCCCACAGCGAAACAACCCAGAATGGGCATCATGTTTCCTCATTGCTTATCCTCCCGATTTCCAGGCTTGATGGCAGCTATCACCGCATAAGTCAGGAAATATTCTCTTCGATACAGGCAAACACTTATCTCCATGCCAACCACAATGATCACACGCAGGCAAGCAAGTGCCCGCAGGAAAGAGTGCAAAAGCGGATGGTGTTGATCGGCGTGAGAGACACGCAAAGTTCATACTCGCACTAAAACTCGAGTTCTTCCAGCGACATTATTTTTTTGATAAATGCAATTATGGTAACCAAAGACAACCACATTAATTTTCAAAGATATCAGTGGGAAACACCCATCATCTGTAACGATAACGAGTATGCAAACATAAGCTTTTATGTATAATGTCATTCCTCCTCTCCATGATGCATTTTATGTTGGTTGTCGCTTCATTTAATTATATTAAATTTTGAATATTCATTTAACCATAATCTCTTTCAATTTGTTAAATTCATATTTGATATATTATTAAAAATATCATCAAGATTGAAGGTTGGCGGAGGCCGCTGGTTGGTAAAGTCGGACTCGTAAAGACGGTCAAGTCTTGTGCTCAAACTTGAGCGAGGGTCTTGACTAGTCGCGGGTGTTACTCGTTTCTTAGGCCAAGCCCACTCACCTTTTGAACCATCCTACACTCTAGTAAGCCAACCAACCAAAAAATCCAGTAATGATCAGTGAAAGAGACTCTTTCACTAAAAAAAAATACATCCAAATATTGATTGTCAAATAAGCCTATCAGATTAAAAATTCATGCATATATCGTTATCTAAAATGATGATAACTCGTTTCCTGAGCCAAGCCCGCTCACCTTTTGGATAAATGCGAGCGGAGCGGGAGCCTGGTGCAGCCCTCTCGAGAGGAACCAGTTAGCGGGAGCCTGGGGCAGCCTCCATCCGAGAGGAGGAAGCCAGGGGAGCATGCAAAGAGACACACCCAACCTTTAGACTGCGTGAAGCGTCAGAGCCATGGCCCCAAGAGGGGGTCACGAAAAGGAAACTCCCCTGCCACCAGAGCTAGCAACTTTCAGGGATCTGGTTGCAGCTTGCAACAAAAGGCCAGCATCTGAAAACCAACAGAAGTTTGTGAAAAAAATGGCAACTATCCCCACAGTTGCTCTGCCTACTAAAGAGCCTTGCACAGTGGCTTTAAACCTAGCAGAAAGAGGACTTATCGGTCAGTTCACAGGCTTATGGCCCTCGCCAAAAGCGGTAGAAGCTTGGGTTCAAAGGAACTAGCGTCCCCTGGTCAAAGAAGGAATAAAAAGCCATTTCGTCGGCAAAGGCTTCTTTGTATTTGTATTCGAAGCAGCAGAAGACAGAAACCTAATATTCAAAAACGGCTTGTATTTCATGGGGCCTCAAGGACTATATCTGAACAAATGGACTCCAGACTTCGACCCGACCCAGGATGTGCCCTCGGCCATTCCGGTTTGGGTGAGACTGCCCCACCTTCCTCTTCACTGCTGGAACCCTAAATCCTTGGAAACCATAGGTAACAAGCTAGGCAAATACATTGACCGAGCAGAAAGAAGAGACCAATATTCCTGTGCTAGAATTTGTGTAGAAGTAGACCTGGAGGAAGGTCTCCCTGAAGCCATTAAACTCACGGTGGCTGATTGGTCACACATACAAGTGCTAGATTACGAGAAACTACCATTTAAATGCAGACATTTCCATGGCTACGGGCACTTTGCCAAGCATTGTAAAAAGAAATCAGAGGATGTAGTTGAGAAAGAGAAGGGAGACCAATGGACTCAGGTCCAGAAATCAGGACCAACCAAGCAGAGCAACAAGAATAAAGGGAAAGCCACCTCCACTGGGAGGGTTGATCCTCCAAAACCCCAAGCAGAAGGAAGTTCAACCCTCCAATAGCAGACATATCAACCAACCCCTTTGATATTCTCAGCACACCAGAAGAACACCAAGATCCAGCAGATAAAGAGAATGAACAGCAGGCAAACAACATGGAAGAAAGCAAAAGGCAAGAGGAACCAGTCCAAACCCCAAAAGGTGCCTCTAGTTCCCCTTCCTATGCAAATATGACAAGAAAAAAGACCCCTGAGACATCGGGATCCTCGGAAGATGAAACATCTGAGAGGCCCTTGAAAAGAGTGGGGAGGAAATCTCATCGAGAGGCCAGAGAAGAAGAAGCAGAGAGACTAAAAATGCAAGGCAGTCAGGCCACTATAGAGATGTCTATCGGCAAAAATACTAGAACCAGGCCTCCCAAGGGAGGAGCTACCCCAACCCCTACCAGTAAATAATGTGATTAGTCTCTTGGAACTGCAGAGGACTGGGGAACCCATCAAAAGCTAAAGCAGTCAAGAGCCTATTAAAGTCAGAACTTCCTGAGATCCTCATGCTCCAAGAGACTAAAATAGAAGGAGAAGCCCTTCTGGAACTTAGCAAAGCAAAATGGAAAACAAAAGCTGGAAAAGCGGTAAGTGCTAGAGGTACATGCGGCGGGTTAGCCACTCTTTGGGAGGCTGACAAATTCCAACTTGAAAGCTTCTTTCAGACGCAGCACTGGATTTACACCGAACTCCGACACCTACCAAGTAAGATAAACATTGCTCTCTTTAATCTCTATGTTCTTGTACTCTATGTAGAAAAGGAACAATGTTGGCAAACCCTGATTGATTTTTTGGAAGCTTACTCCCTTAATAATATAATTATTACCGAAGACTGCAATCTAATCCTTGACCCAAAGGAAAAAAGAGGAGGAATCAATAACAGGGACCTCTTCCTCCCCTTAGTGGAAAACCTGATTCAACAATGGGAGCTAATGGACTTCAAGCCAAAAAAGGGCCATACACCTGGACAAATAACATAATAGGGGAGGAGCATATCTCAGCCAGGCTGAACAAATTCCTCCTTCGGAGTTCCTTCCTCTCCGAGAAGATGATATGATCATTTCCACAAAAATTCTGCTAAAGTGGAACTCAGACCATAAACCCATCCTCCTTCTTATGGAAGAAAAAGAAAATTTGGGACCAATCCCCTTCCGATTCAGCCCTACTATGGGCAAATAGGGAAGGGTTTCTGGACAAAGTGAATAAGCCCTGGTCCATTCATGTTCAAGGATCACCCAGCTATGTTTGGGTGCAAAAGATAAAAGCCACCAAAACTGCCCTGAAGCATTGGATAAAAAAGCCCATAGTCTCTCCCACTACCCAAAGAAAATAAAGCACAAAGCAGTTGTTGGATCTCCAAATGGGCCTGGAGACTCAAGACATAACTAGAGCAGAGATTCACAAGGAGCAAGAACTCCAAATCAGCACCCTCCAGACATTTAGAGAAGAGGAAGAATATTTGAGGCTCAAGTCATGCAATCTTTGGCTTATGTTTGGAGACAAGAATACAGCGTTCTTCCACAAGCAAATTCGTACCCGCCTCTCCAGAAACCACATTGTTGAAATCACCTCGCCAAACGGGACAATACTTAAAGGCACAACGCTTATTAAAGAGGAAACAACCTCTCACTTTTAGTTGTTGTTCAAAGAAGAAGGCATGGAGGATAATGAGGAAGCACATGAATTCCTCAAGCACCTTCCTAGGATGGTTAACGAGGAGGACAATGCATCTCTCCTTAAGCCATTCACTGAAGAAGAAATCAGCAATGTCATTTGAAAGATGGAACCAGACAAAGCCCCTGGACCAGATGGATTCTCGATACATTTCTATAGACTCTGCTGGGACATCATCAAGGCTGATTTGTACCGAATGATCAAAGGATTACTTCAAAAAGCCAAAGTGGGAGGAAGCACAAACTCCACCTTCCTAGCCCTAATTCCCAAAGAAGCCAACTCGGAGACATTCGACAGATTCAGACCAATCTCGCTTTGCAACGCATCCTACAAAATTCTCACCAAGCTACTTGCTAATAGAATAAAACCTCTGCTGGACAAACTCATCTCTCCCAATCAAGGAGGGTTTGTCAAAGGAAGGCATATCCTGGACAATGTGATACTGGTGCAGGAAATCATCCATTCCAGCCACCAGCGCAAAGAGCAAGGTATGCTCATCAAACTGGACATGGCGAACGCATTCGACAAAGTAAGACATTCCTTCCTTCTCCAAGTTCTTTCTACATTTGGTTTCAGCCCTGAATTTGTTAATTTGATTAAAGCATGCATTGGAGAACCATGGATAGCCCCTCTAGTAAATGGTAGACCTGCAAACTACTTCAAAGCTTCAAGGGGAATCAGGCAAGGATGCCCTCTATCCCCCTTCCTGTACATTCTGATGGCAGACTCTCTAAGCCAAAAACTCTCTGATGAGAAGCTCAACGGGACACTTCCTGGCATCAAGGCAACACCCGAAACTTCCCCAATCAACCATGCCTTATTTGCAAACGACTCTATCCTTTTGGGAGGAGCCTCTATTAAAATAGCAAGAGCCTTCAATGGCGTCATCCAAAGCTTCTGTAGAGACCCCGGAGCTAAGGTCAATAACAAAAAAAGTGAAGTGCATGGATGGGCAGCAGACCAGCAATCTATTCTCAGGATTTCCCAAGCCCTAGGCTTCATTAGATATGTTTCTTGGGAAAAATTCAAGTATCTTGGCCTGCCTTTAACCTTGGGCACTACTAAGGCCCCTCACTGGATGGAAATTATCAGCAAAATCAAGGCAAAAATGACTGCTTGGGGAGGTCAGTGGCTTACCACAGCCGGGAAGCTCACTCTGGTCAAGTCAGTCCTCTCTTCCCTTCCTATCTACCAAGCCTCTTTCCTTTTAGCTCCAAAAATGATCACCGAACAGTTAGCAAAGCTGATCCGAAATTTCCTATGGCAAGGAGGTAAGGGGAACCAAAAAAAATTCCATATAGTAAGCTGGGACATAGTGAAAAGGCCAATACCTGAAGGTGGACTTCAGGTAAGAGATCCTGTGTTGGCCAACCTAGCTTTGGGAGGGAAGATCCTTTTGAAAATATTCTCAAACCAAAAACACCCTGTAAGTCAAGTTCTAATTAAAAAATCCCTGCACAGGCTCTCAATAAAGAATATGTATGAAGGAGTTTCTCACAAAGGAACCACATTGTGGAAGTTGTGCACCCAAGGCTGGAAATTCTTCAAAGAACAGCTCTACAAAATTCCAGGAAATGGGAAAAGAATCAGACTGTGGGAGGACAAGATCATGGGTCTCCATCCCCTAAAGCTTGCTCCAGATATTGCAAACTTGCGTAACTGGCTCATCCATAAAGGTATCCAAAAACTTGATGACATTTTCACATGGGATTCAGAAGAGAACTAGAGTAACTCAGACCTATATCGCCCCCCTGATTGGATGCTCCCTCAACTCCATCAATTACTGGATAAACTCACTGGTCTGGCTCCTGTGCACTTGCATTCGAGGGACAAGTGGGGCTGGGGGAAGTCTGGTTCTTACTCAGCCAGGCTAGGTTTTGCAGCCCTCCAAGAACAACAACCTCAGATCCATACTACAAAGCTTTGGCAGCATGTTTGGGACCCATTTGGACTCCCAAAAATCAACTTCTTCTGCTGGAATCTCATGCACAGAAGGACCCTCACCGGGGAAACCTAGAGAAAAGAGGAATCATTGGTCCACACAGATGCCCCCTCTGCTGCAAGGACCAGGAAATGATCGATCACCTATTCATAGACTACCCCTTTTCTCAAGAGGTCTGGTTGCAAGCTACCATGGGGCTCAACGTCCAATTCCCTCAACAATCTTCAGTGGTTAGTCTTTTCGCAACTTGGAAAGATCGCTATCCACACCCTTTGAACAACAAATCAACTTGGACTAAAATCTGGAATGCAATCCCAAAATATATCTGTTGGGGAATCTGGTTGGCTTCTTCAACAATAGACTTCAATCCACCAACACAGTCACTGCCAAGGCCAAAGCCTTGTTGCTAGAAACTCTTGAAAATAGACCTTATAAGTCAGATAGCTACCTTCTCCCTGAATAGCTCAACTAGCTAGGTGATTCCCTAAGACGGGCAAGCATCAAGAAGAATATCACCTTGACTAGCCATAATCCAGAGTGGCATCTTCGGATCTCTGAGGTGGAATTCCAAAAATGGTGGAAAAATCGCGATTTTCTTCGATGGAGCCTCCAAAGGAAACCCGAGGATATCAAGGGCAGGAGGAATAATTTACTCCATATATGGACAAAAACAGGACAGCTACAGTTGGGGTCTAGGTCAGAGCACCAACAACCAGGCAGAGATCCTAGGTCTGCTAAAAGCTTGTCAGCTAGCTCAAAGGAACATAGGGGAAAACCTTCAAATCTTTGGGGACTCTGAAATCCTGATTAAAACCCTTAATAAGAGTGATCAACTCAATAGCCCTGCTCTAAACAAGACCCTAGAAAGAATAAGAAAGTTGACTCAAAACTTCACATCCTGCTCATTCTATCATGTCTTGCAAGCTCAGAACAAGGAAGCCGATATAATGGACAACAAAGGATGTCTTCTAGCCCAAGGTATGTTGGTGAACAATGATGAGGATGCAGAAATGCACCCAATCCCTTAACAGGCAAGGAGAGTCGTCCAAGGGCAAAACCCGCAGAACAAAGGTGGGCTCACAAGCTTTCGGCTTTCCGCATGGGCAAGCTGAGATAGGAGTAAAAGTAGGGTGCATAATGGATTTCACTCAAAGGACGATTTTGATGGAAGAGAGGCGAAGACTCAGGGCGGCGGAAGATTTAACGGTCATAGTGTACTGGGAAAGATAGGGGATTAAAGATGCGGGGAGTGGTAAGCGGTTTTCATCGCACCGCTTCTGGCTGCTGGGCAATTTTTCTCGTATCAGACGCGATTCGACTCACGGCCTGACGCGTGGTAGGACAAAACCGCCAATTTCGCGTGCCCCTGAGGTGATAAAGGTCGGACAGCAAACCGACGTGATAAGCGTCGGATCCAAGTGGGGGAAGATCTGACGGATATCGTGCGCTTTTCATGGCGGGGTCTTATACTTGCAGCGGGGCCGAGCACGGAGATGGGTCTCGATTAAAGCTTAGTCAGCTAGGGACGTGATAAGTTTTGGATCTGGGCGAAGTTGATCCAACGGCCATCGCACTTTGAAAAAGAAGGGGAGTTATTTTGCCGAGAGTGGTAAGCGGGTTTGTTCACATTGCTCTTGGCTGCTCGGTAGTAATTTTGAATCGGACACGATTCCACTCAAGGGCTGACGCGTGGCAATATAAAACCACCCATATCACACGCTTCTGAAGAATTAAGGCTCGGAAAGCATTGGACGCAATATGCGTCGGATCTGGGCAGGAGAAGATCTGACGGCTGTCACGTGTCGAGATCGGCGGGGGTTAACTCTGTAGTGGGGCCGGGTACGGGGGATAAGACAGGTTTTAATCAAATCATTTAATTTTGCGGGTTGGTATTTTGGCCCATAGAACTTAGTGTATGTGGGTTTTAACTTAACCTAGGAAGGTACCAAAGCTTCAAAGAAAAGAGGACCATAGCCAAGCAAGGATAGGAGACCTCTTTTGCACCTGAATTCTCGCACTTGTCTGTACTCGAGGTTGTTTGGCTTGCCCAACCTCTTCTTATTAATAAAATTCAACCGTTTCTGTTAAAAATATATATATATCACCAAGGCTAACACTTGTGGGGAGGGGCTCTGCGAATATCTTGAGGCCGTGCCACGTGCATATCTAGCACAGTGCATTGTGTTGTAAAGCAGTTCAAGTGCACCATCGGAAGGATAAAAGATCCCGAGCAATTGTTGCTGGGATTTTTTTTTTCTTATGACCTGTGTTGCATAAAATTAGATTTGACAAGGTCTAATTGGAGGTTCTAAAGACGCACTTGGAGATTCAAGCTAGTGGGCTTGCTCAGGGTGGAATTCAAGCTGGTTCATGGAGATTGCTGATCTGGAAGGTGGTGATGGATTCAAGCCTCTTGCAGCAGAGAATAGTGGCAAAGGAGAAATGGCAGTGCCTATATGCTCCGAGCTCTGGCATGCCTCTGCAGGTCCTCTCACCTCGCTGCCTGCGAAGGGCAGTTATGTCGTGTATTTCCCTCAGGGTCACATGGAGCAGGTAATGTTTGATTGATTGTCTCTGTGTTATCCCAAAATGTAGTTGCTTGTTGAAATTTTGACCCATACAAGCCATTTTTCTGTTGAATTCATTGAAGTTAGAGAAAAATGTAGTTTCGTAGCATGTTTTGATGCTCATTTTGGTGAGATATTGTGTTAAAATCCATCCGAAAGCTTTGAAATAAGCAGGTGACTGCATACCTGAACAAAGGAGCTTGCCAAAGTTTGCAGGAAGCTTGTCTAGAATTTGTAAGAGTGTGTGTCAACAGTTCGTGGGGTGCTGATTTATGTCAATCATGCTAGTTTGTGGGTTGTTGATTTATATGAATACACGCATCAGAACTTGAGGTACAGGGTGAAAAACACAAAACAAAGCAGCATGTTTTATAACTATTTTATAACTGCAACGCAGAACGGAGCAACACTGCATGCAAAAACGGGAAATGTTCTTGAATAAGTATAGAGGTGGAGTCAAGCGCACCATCCTATATCAAACTAGAAAAATCTTAAGAGAAAAAACCAGGTTTCTCGATATATTTCTTTCTATAGTTATAGAATAGTTATCAATTTGAATCAGTGAGCATGCATAACACATATCTTTTTGTAATTTCAATAACTATATAGCTCATATCTCATTAAAGAATGCATGTTGCAGAATTTGATATCAGGGATATTTCCTCAGTCCACGGAGAGGGAGAATCTGAAAGAGTTCTAAAGAGGTAACATCTGTAAACATGGAACGGTTTGAACCCATTGAAAATTCTACACAGAATAAAAGAAGTTTCAAACAAGATTCAAGTTCTAAAGCTTCTAAACTAATTTTGTACAGATATTTGTTTGCAATTTCAATAACTATATATTTCAATTTCAGTTGAACACCTTGTTTTCTTATCAATGGAAATCGGTCAATTATTCTCCGATGTCTATTCTTATATGTATATGAATATGCAGCCCACCTTACTCACTCTGGCTGGACGGATAGGCACTGAGCATGAGTCTTTAGCTTCTGCGGTTGAGGATTTGTACTCAATCATTCCCAAAGGTTGAGGATTTGTACTCAACCGTTCCCAAAGGCCCCGCAGAGATAAACCTACCAGTCTCTGTTACATAAAAGATTGCACTTTTGCAAAAGGCATTCCAAGCCCTTCATGACCAGAATTACCAGAATTGATAATTACAAGACCAGAATTGAGAATTGCAAGCAATATGAAACAGGAATTCTTGTTGCGCAATTTTTTTCTTTGTATCTAATGGAAGGTGTAGAGCCTTTTCTGCAGGTTTTCTGCACGCTTGTTTCGCTACCTGAAAGTCCAAATCACCAACCGGTGGCGGTGCCGTTGTCGGTGGCGTTGTGTGACAGGAAAGGAGCGTTGTGCCTTTGTGTGACATCAAAGGAAAGGACACGACGAGTGGAAGAAATCCAGATCACCAAGTGGCAAAGCAAAGCAGTGCCTTTTAGGTTATCTATAGCATTCCTCCTAACATTTATCCATAACATTATTAGATTATGGAAAAATGACTAGCATTATTAGATTATGGAAAAATGAATTTGATAGTATGCATTTTTAAGTTAAGTTTTTGGTGCAACATGCCTCTCCCTTCCTCGAGAAGAGGCCAAATAAGAACTCCAAATATTTGATTGGCTAACAGAAACTGTTTTCGTGTTTAACATGCTAAGAAAAAAGTGAATTACAATATATACAACAAAACTTTGGTTAATTTGAATTCAGACCTCAGTTTTTTTAATATCCGCACATTTTCCAAAGCATTTTGATTACAAGAGTCCTTGCCTGACCCTTTGGGCAGGGACTAAAAAAGAAAACTTGCATGGCTAACTATAGAGGTTAAGAAAGTGAAAAGTAACAAATCGATAAACTACTTGTAATACTTAAAAATCTAATTTACCTCAAAAAGGAAAGGGAAACAATGTCTAGGAAATGTGATATTGGGAAATGTTGTTCTCAAAGGTTTAGAAAATCACTCTCACACACACATACTTGAGACTTACTTGAAAAGTGAAAAGTAAGAAATCGCTAAACTACTTGTAATACTTAAAAACCTAATTTACCTCAAAGAGGAAAGGGAAAGAATGTCTAGGAAATGTGAGTTTAGGAAATGTGAGTTTGGGAAATGCCACTTTCAAAAGTTTATAAAATCACACACACACACACACTTGAAAGTGTTACATACATTAACATAATAAAAATAATAATAATAATAAATATATCAATAAAGAAGAGTAATTGCTAAACCACATAAGCCCAAACCCATCTTTTGATATGCACCTCAAGGTTATGGAGCAATAAATTAAATATCCCACATACAATTACATAGTTAATTTAACCAATCTCAACATTTAATCTAGTTTATATACTTTATTAAGATTTGTGAAGAAACATTTCCACTGTTAGGTAAGTTGGAACGAATAAAATTCAAATAACATCCTACATTATAGCTACAAGCAAATAGCTCAAGCAATACCTACCTACCTATTGGGCCCCTAGCATATTGATTTGCCAATTTGACCCCTTCAAGTGTTCATATTGATGCTCATGTGCATGAACAAATATTGCAGAAAACATGTCCAGATCCCAAAGCAACATGATCAAACATTATATCCTATAGTGCAATGGAATAAAATTCTAGACAACATCGAGTCAATCCTATAGTGCAATGGAATAAAATCCTAGACAACATCATGCCAATATTAGCTTGGGATGTCCACACTGTTGAAATATGTAACTAGGTTCGGTCTTCATAAGGACACATGTAATCATGATTTTTTGTATTTAATAAAAAGAGAAAAATAAATTTATTATTGTTATTCTTGAGGCATGGATTTCATGCTCAAGGAAAAATTAATTTTAGGTTAAGCTCCCATTGAAGGCTTCTAGGGCTTGTCATTGAGTCTATAAGTCAAGAAATTCATTGTCATGTATGAAAGACCCATTTTGCATGTTACATATTTAAAAAGAATATATGTGAGTGAAAATTGAGTCAAAAGACCCTCCAAGACCTCGTCATGTTGCAAAGATCAATTCAACCTACATGAAGGGACAAGTCAGCCTAAAGATAGAAAATCGTACCCTCAAAAGCCTATAAATAAGAGGGAACTCTGCCTCATTTGGACGCACTCTCAAGCAAGTTTGATATCCTCAAGATAGAAGTTGGAAAAGGATGAAAAAGAAGAAGAAGAGGTAGATCGAAGTTTTGGGTCTCTCTCTCTCTCTCTCTTGTGTTAGGGTTTCTACATGTGTTGAGCAAGTCTAAGTGTTAAAGAACTACTAGGAAAGTTGAAGTGTTGGAAAATTGTTAGGTCGAAGTTCCAGAAGAATTTGTTGGGTAGGTCGAAGTTGTAGAAGAATTTGTTGGGCAGGTTGAAGTTTCAGAAGAATTTGTTGGGAAGGTCGAAGTTGCAGAAGAATCTACTGGGAGTCAAAATTGTAGAAGTTGATGGAAAGAAAGGAAGGTTTTACTTGGTCTTAGATGGTCTTGGTCAAGGGTCATAGGTCTTGGAATTCGTCAATTGAAGTTCTATAAGAAGAGAAGAATTCTTACGGGTTTTCCTCTCAGTTGGAGAGGTTTCTACCTTGGATGATCACCTATATCTTGTGTCTTTTGTCTTAATGTTATTTATGATTTGGTAGATGTTTGATGAAGATAATACTATTACTAATCAAGTGAAATAAGAAACTAATCAAGTTAAGTAAAAATGCATCACAAGCAGTTATCAAAGTAATAGAAATCATCTACTCTAGTTGTCCCTAGATTTCTCAACATGGTATCAGACCTAAGGTGATAAGAGAAGGAAATGCAGCTTGAAGAGGGACTATCAAAAGAAGTATCAATAAAGATCAAGACATCGAATAGGACATCATACCATCAAGAAGAGATATGCAAGGGTCAAAAACAAGGAATATCAAAGAAGACCTCAAAACCCTAGCTTATCAAAAGAAGGGTTTCTCACTTGAAGCATTGTTGGGAAGCTCATCATCATCAAAGAAAAACTCAAGGACCCTACCTCCACTCAGAGAAGTTCTACACATTGAAGCATCTTGAAGTCTCTACATCCAA
Source organism: Pinus tabuliformis (assembly GCA_031772625.1). Lineage (NCBI taxonomy): Eukaryota > Viridiplantae > Streptophyta > Pinopsida > Pinales > Pinaceae > Pinus > Pinus tabuliformis. The sequence continues at coordinate 278,892,802 of CM062805.1, read as the reverse complement.
GGAAAGTAAGAAGAGGTGTTGTCATCATCATCAAGGAATCAAGGTGGTCTCTCTCTCTTTGAAGGACCATTTTTGAAGGAAGACATCTTCTATTGTCTACATCATCAGCAAATTCAAGAAGCCATCAAGTTGAAGATATTGTAATCAAGAAGCATATTCACTTTACAAGTAAGTACCTTTATATTTACGACTGAATCTGCTATCAAAATGATTTCAATTTGCAAGGAAAGCAACAAATTGGTTGGGTCATCAAACTTTCTTGGATGGAAGAAGAGGACATATTTGATCCTCATAGAAAATGAAGTATTTGAACATGTTAAGGGTACAATAACTAAGCCTCTAAAGGAAGATGCTCAAGCTCTAGCAAAATATATGAAAGGGGAAGTAAGGGCTCAAAAGATTCTCATATAATCCATCAAGGATCCTCTCATGCCTTATGTATCAAATTTGGAGACATCAAAAGAAATATATGACAAGTTAATAGAACTTTTCTCTATAAGTAATGTAGGAGAAGTGATATCTTTGAGGAATGAATTGTAGAAAATGAAGATCTGAAAGGAATATGGAATAGCCTCATACTTTATGAGGGTATCATAAATAAGAGACCAACTACAAGAGTTGGGATAAATAATGTCCGATAAATAAATGACCACTATAGTGCTCAATACACTACCAGGGGAATGGGGCAACTTGACATCAAGCATCTTTGGAAAGAAGGAAGCCACCCCATTCAGTGAACTTTGGTCATTTTGTAAAATTGGAGAAACTAGGTTGAAGGCAAAAAGTGATGTAGGATCAAACGAGCAAGTTCAATAATTTGCTGTCGTGGCTAGGAGGAAAGAAAAGTTTGGAAAGTTTGGTCCTCATAAATATAACAAGAAGGATATGTCGAAGATCCAAAGTTATGTTTGTCATGAATAAAAGAAATTGTCCTAAACTCAAAAAGGACAACAACAAAATAGGAAGGGAAGAAGCCTATATCACCAAAGAAATGGAAGAACTCGAGAAGAAGAAATCAAAAGAGGAAGGGAGAGACCTCTACTATGACTGAGATAATCTCCTTCACTAAGTTCTAACGGCTATCATGATAGGAAGCATTGTAAGTATGATAGGATGCATCATGTTAGGAAATGGAATCATGGTAGAAGCATACGATTGAAGCAAGAGCTCATTATAGAAGCTTGAAAAGGATGGTTGAAGTAGAAAACTAAGGGGATGTAGTAGTAATAACATAAAGGAAGTAGCTCGTGGAAACCTCATTGAAAGAATATATGGTACATATGGTTGAAAGAAATTCATCTGGAATGATAGAAGGAATTCATCCTACATCATCATCATGAGAAAGGAGATTCTACCAGATGAGGATAATCTAGATCCTCTGTTGAAATTTTCATTAAAGGGTTCACCTCTACTTGGAAGAAGAAAATGCCTCACTGATCATTCCACCTTGTGTGTGATCCATTGTTTAGAAGAATGATGGTATGATGACAAAGGAGTGTAGAATGTCGAGATGGTTGAAGTAATTTCAATCAAGGAAAGGAAGTTGTTGAAGGAAGTCTAGATGACCAAAACAGGAAAAGAGGTATGTATGCATATATTTGATAGTCTAAATAATGTCATCATATAGGTGTGGATAACATGGGTTGATCAAGGATCTCTTCCTTTGGAAATATGCTTAAAAGCATGGTTCACATATTTACAAGATTAAATCAACATAATATGTCCTCATATGGAATATGAGGTGGTTGACCATAAAAATGAAGGAACTATGGATGAAAAGTTCCTGGGAAGCAATATGTGAAGAAAGAGAGAAGAGATCATGAAAGATGAAACTATGGTCACGTAAGATAAGGAATCAACATCTGAGGACTAGAAGGACCTGATGTGACATCTCCATGGAAAAGGTATGAAGACCTTGATAAGTTTGTAAATAAAGGAGACCCTTTACATATGAAGTATTGGAGATGTGTTTATGAATGTGCGGGATGTTGTAGGCAAGCAAGATGTCATGATGAAAGGCCATCACAAAAGGTAACTATGATTTGATGTTCATCTTTAATTTTTGAATAACATCTAGATGGGTTAATACAAGGCTACCAAAATAGGGTTGTAGATGTCACCTACAACTAGCACTCATGTGGTTGGATGGAAGATCCTAAAGGAAACATGACTTGGAAGAGGTAGAAGTATGAAGAAAAGCCAGATGTGGACTAGAATATCACTTTCTGATGACATGAATGATATGGTTCGTGAAGGAAATTGAAGGATGGTTGATGCCCTATGACTGATGAAGGCTCCATAATAAAAAGGATGAACTTCATGACATCGAAAGAAGGAGCCCCATAAGAAGCTGATAGTCCCATGATCTCCACCAAGAATAGAAAGATGTTGAAAGCAAGTTCGTGGTTAAGAGGGAGCTTGGGTAAATTCCTTTTATGGGAATGTGTACATTCCTTTATAGGAATGGCTATATCCTCCCTAGTTGAGAGGGAGAGGTAGACACATCATTCCTGTCTTCACTTCAAGGAGAAAGAATGGAGGACTGAGTAAGCATATCGCATCCAATACTCTTTGAGGATGAGGTAGGACATCCAAGATAAGAGTATACATAGAGGATTTATATTCTTTGAGGACTGAGAATTTAATATAAGAATAGTCCTGGAAGGACATCCTCTATGAACACCTGGGTGGGGTATGTACCTTGAGAGACAACGATGATGGTGTCTATAATTCATTGGTATCACTAACATTGTGCTTTGATCTTGTGGAGGGATAGAGCTATTAGTCAAAGCCTTGCTATGTGACAATGTTGGACGATATGAAGTTAAACATATGGGTTACAAATCTGACTCTTCTTATGAGAATTCTTCATATTGAAAATGTCTAAGTACCTTTTGTGGATTATGAATACCTCCCTAGTTAAGAGGGAGTGTTGAAATATGTAACTAGGTTCGGCCTTCATAATGACATATGTAATCATGATTTTATGTATTTAATAAAAATAGAAAAAACAAAATTTTTATTGTTATTCTTGAGGCATGGGTTTCATGCTCAAGGAAAAAATATTTTTAGGTCAAGCTCTCACCGAGATATTTTAGGGCTTTTCATTGAGTCCACAAGTCAAGAAAATCATTTTCATGTATGAAACACCTGTTTGGGCATGTTACATATTGTAAAAAGGATTTATGTGAGTCAAAAGACCCTCCAAGACCTCATCATGTTGCAAAGATCAAGTTGGCCTACATGAAGGGATAAGTAGGTATAAAGATAGCAATTTGTACCCCTCAAAAGCATATAAATAAGAAGGAACTCGACCTCATTTGGACACGCTCTCAAGCAAGTTATATCTCCTCAAGATAAACGTTGGAAAAGGACGAAAAAGAAGAAGAAGAGCTAGATCAGTTTTTGACCTCTTTCTCTGTCTCTTGTGTTAGGGTTTCTACATGTCTTGGGCAAGTTGAAGTGTTGAAAGATTGTTGGGTCAAAGTTCTAGAAGACTCTGTTGGGAAGGTCGAAATTCCAAAATAATTTTTTGGGCAAGTCAAAGTTCTAGAAGAAGTTGTTGGGCAGGTCAAAGTTCTAGAAGAAGTTGTTGGGCAAGTCGAAGTTCCAAAAGAATTTGTTGTGTATTTTGAAGTTCCAGAAGAATGTGTTGGGCAGGTCGAAGTTCCAGAAGAATTTGTTGGGCAGGTTGAAGTTACCAAAGAATTTGTTGGGACGGTTGAAGTTGCAGAAGAATTTGCTGGGAAGGTTGAAGTTGCAGAAGAACCTATTGGGAATCAAAATTGTGGGAGTTTCTAGAAAGTAAGGAAGGTTTGAATTGGTCTTGGAGGGTGTTGGTCAAGGGTCATAGGTCTTGGAATTCGTAAACTGAAGTTCTATAAGAAGAGAAGAATTCTTGCGGGTTTTCCTCTTAATTGGATACTAGCTTTTGGCCATGGTTGATTGCCTATATCTTGTGTCCTTTGTCTTATTGTTCTTAGTGGTTTGGTATTTGTTTGATGAAGAGAATACTGATAATAATCAAGTGAAAGAAGAAACTAATCAAGTTAAGAAGAAATACATCATAAGAAGTTATTAAAGTAAGAGAAATCATCTACTCTAGTTGCCCCTAGATTTATCAACACACACCAACAATGGTGAGAAATCATACAATTAAATCGAATTTTAGTATATTGTTACACCCACTTCTAAACATTATACATAGTACACAATTTTTTAATAATAATTATGCAGATATCCAATGGCATGAATGCATAAAACAATGATAACACCAACATTTAATTTGAAGAACCATTATAATGCATAGAATAAGAAATTACAAAAAACACAATACACATTCCCAATGCTATAAGTATATGTATCTATTGATAGAAAAGAAATGCACTCTATCTACTCAGGGTTCATGCTATTATATTTCACTCCCTTAAAATTACTAGATGCGAAATGCAAACTTTGGATTATAGCCATGGACCATGCATGTACCTATTATTAAAGAAGACCTACACCTAAAATTGACACCACCATATTTACTCACTAAACAAATAGGTTATATCATATTCAATTCCAATTTTAAGAAATAGGTAATGTGCATGTAATAATAGGATAATTGTAGTAAAGTTGCACGAGAATTTAGGAAAAGATTCACCAATATGTCTATGTTGTGGATATCTTGTGTTGATCTAAAACATAATCAATTCAATTATTCATGGTGACTTCACTAACCCTACTTGCGTAACCTGTAACTTTGTCTTATTTATAGAGCTATGTACTTGCATATACAAATGAAACCACAAATGATTAAAAAATCTAAAATCCAAAAGATTTTACCACCCTCAGGTCTAGTGAAGACTTATTCTTTCCATATACTTTTTAGAGGGGGTAAGCATCCTAAGAGAAGTGAAGTGAGTGGCACCATCACTTTCCCTTTCTCTTAGTTGAAGGTATGCATAAGGGAGTAACATTTTTGTGAAAATGTCAAGAGCTTAATATTAAATAAGAAAATTGTGGCAGTGAATAGATGATAGGCGTTTCTACAAAATTTTATATTCCATCATTATTGTTAAAACAAGCCCCTTTGTGCAACAAACCATGAAAAACATACATCCTAAATAGTATTTTAGATGAAGAGAATCTATAGGTGGACGAATTTTCTTCCTATATTTTTTTCCAAGAGCTTTCTTACTCCATGTTATAACTTGCCTTGACAAGCTAGGGGAGTGGATTTTCTTTCTATCAAAAACCAAGAATCAATATTTTAGGAGGATCTAGTGAGAATTACAAGAGGGTTGGTTGAGAAAATATTGTAGGAAAGAAGCAGAGGGTTGTATTAGAGTCAATGGGGAATCTAGGGATTTATGTAGAGGAAAAGGGACCATAGCCAGTTGAGTATACCAAATCCATAAGTTGGACATTACCATTACACCAATGACTCTAGTTATTGGGATTTCTTTTTTTTTTTCTCTTAAAAAATGCACAGAAAAATGTAAAATTTGTTGTCCTATATGACCATTAGGTTGTCTGGAAAATGAAATAAAAGTTACTTCTTTGTGTAAAAAAATAAATAAATGAGATTAATTTGGAGATTTGAGAGGACCAATTGTGAAATTTTCTTAATTTCAGCAACTAGAATTTAATCCTCTATCTACTGGAGAATATTTGTCTTCATAATTTAATTACAACAAATAACGATTTGTTGATGGTGTTGGAAACAGCTCACATACAGGGGGTCTTCCCCATATGAAGTCCCAACTAGACCTCACACCATTTGGAGTAGGAGCCCCATATGGATAATAGGCTCAACCACCATAGATTAAATATTTTCCTTCACTGCAATAAACAACATAAGAGAGTATGCAAACAACCTTTCAAACAAGCAACTTGACGCTATGAAGCATTCAATTGCAATGCGTATAAGGTACTTTCATGGGCGAGAAGAGAGAAGGTGAGTCTTTATAAGAAAAGTAATAGTATTATCCCAATAAAGACACATGGGAGCATAGAAAGGATTGTTAATTAACGTGAAAAATAGTTCACTAGGTGTTGACGGTGCTGGACCTGCAAACATTTAGGGGATATCCCCGATATGAAGTCCCAACTAGACCTCACACCATTTGGAGTAGGAGTACCTGTAGTGGGTGGTAGTGTAATGCATTGACCGCAGTAGCATGCAGAGGAAAGTATGATAACTTTGGGTGGGAGAATGTGTGTGACCCTACAGAGAGTTAAGTGCGATGCATGGAGGTTCTAACACATGGAGGGGAAAAGGAAGTGTGCCCCTTAGAATCATGTTATCGTATGCATCTTGAAAGGAACATACGAGCGAAATGACATCACAAGCTAAAATGCGAAATAGTCCACAAGTTAAAGTGATGAGTTAATCCAACAACATGTATTCAACAAGATTTGTATAACTGCATATAAAGTAGTTCATAAGCATATGCATAAGTTAAATAACATACATTTCCAATGCAACAAGAATAGTCCTACTACATTAACAAGAATAGTCCTTCATCTTGAAGCTTTGATCTCTCTCTGGGTTCTCAATAACCTTCCTCTTTCCCTTTTCCTGCACTAGATTGTTGCCTTCTGTTGTTGTTGTTGATTTCAGAGTTGCTTCTATCTGTAGAGCAACATTCTAGTTTCTTTCTATACTGACCAGCTCATGGAGTTTGGAGGCATTGTAACAGTACCTCCAAGGGTCCTCCTCTAGCCAATGAAATGCCTCGTGGATCCATGGAAAGTAAAATATCGCACAATGGTCCTTGCAAATACCATGGGGATCATACGGATTAAAGTCCTTGGCATCGAACTTGAATTTCACTATGTCCTTAGCCTCAGCATCTGCATCTTTCAAGCACTTAATCTCGTATAATCTGATCCGCAAAGGAAGAGTGGGCCATGGCGCTTTCTTCTTCCTATGTAGTCCTATTGACAAACTTGTAGCGAGGTGGTATGAAAATTCTTGCATGATCAGCTTGTCAGTGGCATACCTTTGTAGAACATGCGGAGGCTTCTCTCCGGAAAAGACTCTAATGAAGGTGCCACTTGGTGAGGCATACTAATTTGTAATGTTTACTATTGCCTCCATTGCTTCTCAGACGTGCAAGGTGGATCACGCTCAAAGATAAGCTTGTACAACGGGATGATAAAATGATCAGTTAGCCTTACCATCACTCCTTGATAACTATATTCATAAAGCAACTTGTAATAGATGTTGATGGCAATATCTTTTGGTGTCCATGTCTGGCTCATGCTAGGGAACTGTTGTTGGGCACAAATTGCATCTAGTAAGTATGAGGAGATGTAAAACCTTGCTTGCTCATTCTTGGGTGAATTTTGAGCCTTAGCGACATGGGTCTTCAACTGGTGAGCCAAAATATCCAACCATTGAATAGCCTCCCATCATTCACCAACTGGTCTAGTAAGACCACCCACCCTTCAAGAAAGGTTTATGTTTTCTCTCGACCATATATTCTACAAACAAAGATAATCAAGAACTCGTAAGCCTTTCTGAGGGACTCTGTCTCGTAAACATGGGCAGGTGTCTGTCTAAACTTCAACGACTCTTTCACCCAATGCTTGAGAATATCTCTCATGTTCACATAGCTATGGGTGGCATAGAAGAGTGAGTCCACGCGCTTCACCAGCTCAAGTAAGTGATACATCTGCTGAAATTTCTCTACCCTGAAGGTGGAAAGCTCTCTCTCGCTGGCACTGCTCAATGTCATAGTCTTCTCATCTATATGTGAGACAATCTAGCTGATGATATCCGCACATGGGAAGGTGGGGTGCCTGCATGCAACCTTGTATAACCCTGACTGCTAGATGATAAGATAAACCTGTTAGTCCTCTAATTCTGCCTTGAAGTCCTCTGCAAAAGTGTCTTTGATTTGTTGTCATGTCAGCGTTGTTGCCTTCTCAATGAAACATTGAGTATCTGCATATATTGGTATATCAACTGATGTCTGCTCAAATGCTTCCCCAGTACTACTCTCGACAGTTTCCTTTGATGCAACTCTCTTGGATGCCATGGTAATTGTAACTGCTAGAGAGATGCTCAAAATTTGTTGTACCTGTGGGATAGAGAGCACACTAATGGAAAGCAAATGTCAGCTAAAAGTGAAACAACTTCAAAACAAGATCAAGCAGCAAGTCAGGTTCATGAAGGGAAGGACTGCATATTTTTGGTTGACAGAGGGGACTAACTAACTATGGGAACTATGCATTGCGCAGTCCCAGCAGTCATTGTGGAAGACTGCTGACTGAAAATACGCATTGCACAGTTCAGTCTAGGCCAAGGCCTAGGAGAGACTATGCATTACGTAGTCTCAGTGGCCAAGCTAGGAGGATGGATCTTAGAAATGCACAGTGTGCAATTGGAGCCATCCCCGGCCAAGCTCCACGTAATTTTAGAAGCCTAGACAGAGGCCTTGAGCTCCCAGATTGCGTAGTACAAGCAATGGAGTGTGAGATCCAGGAAAGGGGATCCATATCTACCCATCGGGAGTGTGAAAAACAAGCGGACCTGAAGCATGATGTGAAGTTGAGTGAAGATCTAACGAAGTGTTGATTCGTGCATGTGAAACAAGTGAAGCAATTTATTAAACTGAAGGAAAATGAAGCATGTGAAGAGAGTCGCTGCAACGGCAACCGTTGGTGCAAAAACAAGAAACTCATACAACACTTAGGAAAGGCAATCTATAACTTGAAAAAACACTTCTACAAGCTAAAACAAGTTAAAACTCTATTATTCTTGCAAAAAAATAAGTGAAACAACACTCTCACAAGCTAAACAACAAAAAGCGACAAAAAAAGCAGCAAAAGACGAGAAAAGCAAAACTCACCCAAAAAAGCGACGACGATCGCACCAAAGGCTCCTTGATCTCCTCGGGAATTCTATAGATCCAAGATCAAGTGTGCAAATGAGCTCTAGTAGCATCGATTAAATAGATTTGGTCAAGTTAGGGTTTATGACGTGCATGCCTAAAATCAAGGAAAAAGTGACACTTGGTAACAGTTTCTAAAAATAATGCAAGTGCCTCCTTCGGGTTACTAAAAATAGATCCCTATTTTTAGATATGCGTTTTGCTTTTTGAATTTTTAATTTCTTTTTTTTAAGGAAAAACTGCCATGCATTACCTGGAAAGAATGTGCGGATCTAGGAATGACTGGGAAACTCTCTGGCTCATGCACTGCGCAATTTCTGAGCACAGTGAGGTCTACGCAGTTTCTAGGCTCAGTGCCAAGTTTTCCCTCCATGACTACACATTTCCGAAGCTCAAGGCTCGCTGGCAGTCAGGATTGCGCAATTCCCAACAGTAAGGCTAGTTGCCCTCAAGAATTGTGCATTTTTCTGAGGTAAGCCCAGAACTATTGTGGGACCAAGTCAGGAGATCAGCTTGTGGGTTAGAAAATGAAATAAGTTAGCAAACACAAGGCAAGATGAAAATAATAAGACTCAGTCGAAGCACAAGTACCTGGATCAGTGCAAGATGAGTTGTTGTGGTTTAGAAGGAAGGCTCCAAAATTGAAGCATAGGCAAAATTTTGGAGGGTGGTTGTAGTCGCTACAACACAAGGTAACAATGATCATGAAAGCAAGTAACAATGGAAGTGCAACAATATATACAACAAATCCAACAAAATAGTTCATTTTCTTTAGTATGTATGAACATGAACATATACCGTAAACATTGAAAGAATAGTCTTACAACATCCACGATACTGTCAGGCCAGGGTAACTCCACATTGAACAAGAGAGAAAACTGAGTGATATTATTCATTAGGTAACTCATGTTTATATACAAAAATAAAAACGGATCAGTTCATCTTCTAGATGACTGTCCAGTTCACCCATCCGTTTCGGATTAGGTGTCAACATTCCCCCCCTTAATCTGAAGGGATGTTGGTGAGTCCAAGCATCGTTCTGAATCTTTCAAGCTTTTCTCTTCCAAGCGCTTTGGTGAAGATGTCTGCAATTTGCTCGTTTGTGGAACAATGACGGAGATGGATTGTTTTGGCCTCAACATGATGTCGGATCAGATGATATTTAGTATTGATGTGCTTAGTATGATCATGTAACTTTGGATTCTTGGCCAACTTTATTGCAGATGTGTTATCAATCATGAGTGGAGTAGATTGTATTTGTTTTACTTGCAAATCTTCAAGAATTTTCCTGAGCCACACAATTTCTTTCGTTGCTTCAGCTGCTGCCACGTATTCTGCTTCTGTTGTGGAATCTGCTGGTACTGATTGTTTGCGTGATCTCCAGGAGACAGCTCCTGATCCAAGACTCATAGCATATCCTGAAGTAGATACCCCAGTTTCTTTGTCTCCATCAAAGTCTGAATCAGAGTATCCAATCAAGTTGAAGTCGTCCACCTGTGTATACTTGATTCCAAGGTCTTGAGTTCCCTTCAAGTACCTTAGAACTCTTTTTGCAGCAGACCAATGTCCCTCACAAGGCTTTTGCATAAACCTGGAGAGGATTCCAACAGCAAATGAAATGTCTGGTCTGGTAGTAGTGAGGTAGATGAGACTTCCTACAAGCTGTCTATACTTTGTTGCATCCTCAAACTCCTTTCCTTCAATAGATGTGAGCTTCAAGTTTTGTTCCATTGGAGTAGAAAGGGGATTGCACTCTGTCATGCCAAATCTGTTTAACAAATCTCCAATGTATTTCTTTTGAGAAAGAAATATGGACTTTGGATGTTGGGTTACTTCAATGCCAAGATAGTAATGAACATAGCCCAAATCAGTCATTTCAAAAAAATTTCCTAATTCTTTCTTTATGGATGCAATATAGCTTTCATTGTTCCCTGTCATTAAAAGATCATCTACATATACCACAAGATATACAACTGTTTTGCCAATTTTCTTGACAAATAAAGTTGCATCATCAAGATCAAAATGTTTGAAGTTGAGTTTCAGAAGATGCTCAGTTAGTTTTTCATACCAGGCTCGTGGTGCTTGTTTGAGGCCATACAAGGACTTCACAAGTTTGCATACTTTGTGTTCATGTCCTTTCACAGCAAATCCTTCAGGTTGGGACATAAAAACATTCTCTTTTAGATCTCCATTCAAGAATGCAGTTTTTACATCCATTTGATGGACTTTCCAATCGTTCTGAGCAGCTAGTGCAAAGAGTGTCCGGATGGTGGCCCATTTTGCTGTGGGAGCAAAAGTTTCCTCATAATCGACCCCTTCCTTCTGTGCAAAACCTTTTGCCACAAGCCTAGCTTTGTGCTTGTCAAGTGAGCCATCAGCTTTGTACTTGTTCTTGTAAACCCACTTGCAGCCAATTGGTTTGGTTCCAAATGGAGGATCAACCAGCTTCCAAGTGCCTTTCTTTATGAGGGCATCATACTCCTTCTGCATCGCTTCTTTCCAATCATCATGAGAAGCAGCTTCTTTGAAGGAAGTGGTTCAAAATCTGTAGACAAGTTCAATTCACAATCATAAGTAACATCCATATCAACAGGTGAATTAGAGTTATCTACATCACCTCCATCTTGTCGGTTTGTATTTCTGGTTCCTGTTTTTCCAATTTCATCAGGATGAACACTTTCAAGTGTCTTTGTCAGCCACTTTGGGGGACCTTTCTGAGATGGTCCAGGCTGTTCTGTTGATTGAGTTGGGACTGAATCAAGATTAAGTCTCCCAATTCTATCAATTACATCACTTAAAGCATCATCCGTTGTTGGAGTATCATGCAGGGGAGATTGTTCTTCAGAAGGAGATTCCACATGTTGATCTAGTATAGGAATCCCCCCTTCAAGATGTGGAATCTGATTATCAAACTCTTGGAATGATTTCGGTTTTGTGAATCTATCCAAGAGATCAAGTTGCCGCTCAACAACACTGTCAGATTTGGATGATTCAAGAAAAATGACATCTCTAGATAAAACAAACTTTTTATTTACTTCATCATAGAGGCGGTATGCTTTAGATGTGTTTGAATACCCCAGGAAGATACACTTACGACTTCTAGCACCATGTTTGTTTCTATGTACCTTTGGTATTAAAGCATAACAGGTGGAACCAAAAATCCTGAGATGTTTTACCGAAGGAACATGTCCATACCACAATTCATAAGGAGTCTTGTTTCTTATAGCACTAGATGGACATCTATTCTTTATATATGCAGCACATAGAACAGCATGAGCCCAAAACATTGTCTTTACATTTTTGAAGAAAAGCATGGATCGTACCATATTCAAAATTGTTCTGTTCATTCTTTCAGCTACACCATTCTGTTGAGGATTATAAGGCACAGTTGTTTGATGTTTAATCCCATGTTGGCGAAGATAGTGTTCAAATTCATTTGATGTATATTCTTTTCCATTATCAGTGCGAATAGACCCAATATGAGATTGTGCATCATTTTCAATCCATTTATGAAAATTCTTGAATGTTTGAAAAGCATCAGATTTGTTCTTCAAAAAATAAACCCAACACATTCTGGTGTAATCATCAATAAATGTCATGATATATTTAATTCCATTTGCAGAAGGAACAGGCATTGGACCACATAAATCTGAATGAATAAGTTCAAGCTTCCTATGTGCTCTTGAATGTGAATCATGAAAAGACTGTTTGCTATGCTTTCCTAGAATGCAAGCATCACATTGTTTATGTTTTCTAGGAATTGTAGGCAAACCAGCAACACCATTTTTCTTCAACAAGCGGAGACTATCATAGTTTAAATGTCCAAATCTAGCATGCCATAATAAACTTGATGGAAGTGCACCTTCTTCATGATGAGAAATATATGAGAAATGTTGTGCATGAGCAAAGGTTCCTTGCAGTTTAAGAAGTCTTTCTTCTTCTATACCCCTCATGACAAGTGAGTGGTTAGATGCCTTTCTTACCTCAAGCTTGCCATCAAACATGTGAATGGAGTGACCTTGCTGGCGGATGTGGACCAGGGACAGCAAGTTTCTCTTGAGCTGTGGGAGATATAGAACATGATCCAGAAGAAAGTCTGGAAGACCAGGTAGTTTAAGCCTGATTGTGCCAAGCCCTGATGGCTTGATTTTTGACTGATCTGCAAAGTATACTGCTCCATCAGCATTGTCAGTGAAATCTTCAAAGAAATCTTTCCTATGAGTCATATGACAGGTTGCTCCTGAATCAAGCAACCAGTCATTTTTCGAAGAAGCAAGTGAAGCATTAAACAAATCTTCATTTACTCCAATGTTACATTGTGCCTCAATATAGTGAGCGGATTCAGGTGCTTTACCTTTGTCTGTGTCATCAGTTTTACCTTTCTGCTGATTTCTTCTCTGCTCAACTTTGTCCCATGGTAGCTTGCATGTAGAAGCATCATGTGATCCATTTCGTTTGCAGCGAATGCAATGCAGATCTGCCTTTTCTGCTTGAGGATGTCTGCCCCCCCTGCCTCTGAAGTATCTTCCTCTTCTTCTTCGTCCACCTCTTCCTCTTGTAGAATCTTGAGAAGGATGCTTTTCTTTATGAGCAAGGAAAACAGTCTCTTCAGAAGATTCAGGGACTGTTTTCTTTCCAAAGGCTTTCTCTCTTTCAGCAAACTTTTTCACAAGAGACTCAAAGGTTATGTCTTTAAGATTTCCATTTGCTTGTAAAGACTCAAGATAATTAGAGTAGGTAGGATAGAGTGCTTTGAGAAAGGCAATAAGAGAGATATCCAACTCAACCTTAGTGGATTTAATATCATGCATTATAGACTTTATTTCAGATGCAAGAGCAAGGGGGTCATTATTTTTCAGTTCAAGAGTGAAGAGTTTAATCATGAGCTCAACAACTTCAAGTGAAGAATGTGAATCATAGAGTTCTTTCAGCTTTTGTAAAGCTTCAAAGGCAGTGGAATAAGATGAAATATGACGACTTACTTCCTCATTTACAGATGCTGCGATCAATGCATAGGCTTTACTGTTCTTGTTTTCCCAAATGACAAGTTCTTTATCTGATGTAGGCTGCACAAGGTCTTTGTCTTCTTCTCCGACACACACTCCTTTCCACAGCTCATTGTAGATGAGGGTGTGTTTTACCATCCGAGACTATTCAGAATAGTTCTCCTTGCCAGTGAGAACTATTCCGACCATAGAGATGATTGAATGCATTCTGTAAAAAAAAATATCTCTGCCAAAAAAACTTATGTTGAAAAAAAAATCCTTATGCCACAGCCTTATGCACTTTATTTTCTTCTAACATTTGCATCAGCATATCAGCATTTCTTATATCAGTAATATTACTATGTTTTGAGAGAAAAAATCTCAAGGATCACTTCAATATATATCATGCAATACTACAGATGCTTTGATATAAAACACTCTGACTGATATAAACACTCTGACTGCTTTGAAAACTGCTTACCATACAATACTCAAAACTGCCATCATCGACAGCACAACATCATCTCTCTTGTCATTCTCAAACTTTCGGGACTCATAGTGAGAAAGAATCAGGTTAAAATTATATGCTTAAACAAACTGCGCAATACTGAATCAAACTGCGCATATCTGGAGGTGCTGCTGCCTATTTAAATGCGCCAACAAACAATAATATTTAAAAGCTCTTTCAGATAACCAGCGTGGGAATACTTCAGAATTGGGGGCTTTTACATGTAGGATGCATGAGCGAATAGGAGCAGTTCTTTCTTACAATAAAACGCAGTCATTCTTACACCATTCTTGCAATAAAACGCAGTCACCATTCTTTTCATAAAACGCAGTCACCATTCTTACAATAAAACGCAGTCACCATACCATTCAAACACAAGCAGCAGTTCAAATGCACCAGGTTACGATAGCTTCAACGCATCAACGCATCAAGGTAACGGAGCTTCAACGCAGCGTTCCAGGGTAACTGAACTTCAACGCATCAACGCTTCAACGCATCAATGCTTCAGGCTTTTCATTAAGGAGCTTCAACGCAGCGTTCCAGGGTTTTTCAGCGAAAAGATAAAACTAGGAAATGGCAGCTGTGGATTCCGGTCGGAAATAACTTCGACGCCAAGAGCTATGACAAAAACATTTGACTTCATGGAGCAGAACGCGAGAAAGAGAAGCTTTCTCAGGTTTGAAGGTATTTCAAGCGGCTAGGAGGTTTAGAAGAAATCGTAAAGATTTCTGTCACCTCTGAGAGCGCCTTCTCTAAAAGATATTTGAAGTACTGACAAAGAAATATTTGAAGAAGCATAATATGAGAGATTGGAGTGCGAGGGTTCGAAACGGCGTTACAAGCTGGACAAGCAACGGGCAGAGGTATTAGATGACATTATGAGGCGCAGAGAATGTCAGACAGAGCAGTGCAGGACCAACGTTTAGGCACCAGTTTAATTATGGAATATGAACAGACGCGTTGGCAGTGCTCAGGGCAGAGGAGCGCAGTCTCAGGACAGTGCGCAGTCTAAGGACAGAGGCAGAAACGCTCAGGTATGAGCAGCTCTCAGCAGGAGTTACACTATTTTGGGACCTGTGCTCTGATACCATGTCAGGCCAGGGTAACTCCACATTGAACAAGAGAGAAAACTGAGTGATATTATTCATTAGGTAACTCATGTTTATATACAAAAATAAAAACGGATCAGTTCATCTTCTAGATGACTGTCTAGTTCACCCATCCGTTTCGGATTAGGTGTCAACAGATACATGCATGAAAGTGCGCCAGCTTTGATAGCTTCAAATATTAAGTGAAAGTTCCAAGATACATAGTTACAATGATGCAACACTAGCCCCAATAGTGGAACATTAAGACACCACTTGCTCCTCCAAAGAATGATCTTATCTCTTATGCTAAACTAGAGAAGCCAAGGTGGAAATTCCTTTGCTTCAGCCATGCGGGTTTATTTATAACAAATGAGATGACTCTCCACCTCCTATGTGACTCTTGATCTCCCCCGTGACTCTTGAGCTCCCATATAACTTTTGAGTTTCTATGTGACCTTTGAGCTCCTACATGACTCTAGGACTTCTTAGTGATCTTACACATTCCATGTGTGACCCTTGGGCTTCCAAGCATTTTACATTTTCTCATTTTTTGGAAATACAAAATTACATTCCACAAATTGTGGCAAAATACATGGACAACATAAGACATTTGTGATGACACTTTGAGAATCCATAATTTGGAAATTGTGACATAAGGCTTCGTTGTAATGTATTAATGCCAATTTCTTCTATTTTATACTATGTCTCCAGTTCTTCATGATAGACCGAACTTGTACTTCATCTTCACCCTCCAAAGGGTTTGGATAAGTATCAAAACCTTCTAAGTCAACATGAGTTACCATCTCTTTTTTGTGGTCCAAGATTTATTTACTCCTGCATGATAGCATCTTTGTGTCTCATCAACACAATTGCCCTTCTTGTAATGTCTTCTTACTAACCTCCATGAGCATTATTTTTCCATGATAGGATGATAGCACCTGCAAATGAAGGTAACTCATTACAAGACAACATTAGTCCCAAAATCAAATATTTTATCTTTGTTTGCTCATGTGAGGTTGATTTTGATGGGACACTACACAAGGATTGAGAGAAAGGCCTTCTTGGGCACAATGTGCAAAGTCAAGAGGCAGGTAGTGAAGGTCTAGGCTCTACGGATGTGCAGAGTGAAATGGAAAGAGAGAGGGGGAAGTCTTGGATTTTGCATTGGTTGATTCCAGGAGAGAAGGATGACAAGCTTGAGCATTGTGATTGTGCAATGTGTAATGATTGAAGAGGAGGCTTAAGGGATTGCCCAGTTTTCCACTACAGGAGTCGAGAGATGGCCCTACTGTCCACTAAGAATAGGTAATGCACAGTGAAGGCAAGGTTGGTTAAGGCATTATGCATGGGGAAAATGTAAGCAACAAGAAGTTGGATTATTGTGCCCTAGGAATTCTCTATGCACAATGGAGGGAGGGAGACCTTGGTATTGCATAGGTTTCCATTGAAAGGGGATAAAGGAGACATCACCGTCAAATAGGAGGGATCAATGCCCAACATAAGGTACGTAAGATCAAGGCTTTGCACAGTGGGCAAGTGTAAGTCGCAAGGGTTGGATCACTGTGCCTTGAAGGTGTTCAATGCACAATGATAGAGGTTGTCCACAAGATGGGTGTAGTGCACAATTCCAAGAAGTAAGGGTCTCATCGTTGGGAATGCACAATGTGCTCATCACTTGGCTAAAAGTTGAAAATGCTCATGACTTGCATGAAGTAAGAACCTCAAAATTAACTAAGTGTTATATTAGTAGGACAATAGAGAGAGAGAGAGAGAGAGCATACAAATAGGTCCTAAACATGATCACACACATATTCATAATCAAACATATGACAAGAATGCTCATAACTTGCATGAAGTAAGAACTCCAAAATTAACTAAGTGTTATATTAGTAGGACAAGAGAGAGAGAGACAGAGAGAGACAGAGCCTACAAACAGGTCCTAAACATGATCACACACATATTCATAATCAAACATATGATAATAATGTGCATACTACCTATTGGACGTAATACTCTTCAATTGTTATAAATTGTTGTGCAATGTATTGGATTGGAATGGAACAAATTCTTTAGTTCTTTTTACTGTTCTGAATAATTCCACCAAATGATCAAATATTCATTTTTTTCTTGAAGTAAAAAAAGTTCAGTATGTTCCTTAAGAGCCTCTTCCAAAAGGGCTTTCGCTTCTTCTGTAAATGTACCAGTAGAATGTATAATTTCTCCGAACTGAGGTTTATTTTTTATCAAATAAAAGCATAACCCAAGGAGAAATTTTCTCACATGTGCTATTTCAAATATATCCAGGTATCCGTTTGTTCCGGTATAAATAGTAGCTATTTGTTCTTCTACAATCAAAGGAGCCGACTGAGATTGTTTGAGCAACTCACGTAATCGTTGACCCCTCGCCAATTGATCTTGAGTAGCTTTATCAAGATCGGAAGCAAATTGTGCAAAAGCTTCCAACTCTACAAATTGAGCTAACTCTAATTTCAAATTTCCAGCTACCTTTTTCATAGCTTTTATCTAAGCCGCAGATCCTACTCTAGAGATGGAAATACCCACATTAATAGCAGGTCGGATCCTGGCATTGAATAGATCGGCCGATGAAAATATTTGTCCATCGGTAATGGAAATTACATTAGTGGGAATATAAGCTGAAACATCTCCAGCTTGAGTCTCAACTATTGGTAGAGCAGTAACACTCCCCTCACCTAACTGGGAACTTAATTTAGCTACTCTTTCCAAGAGACGGGAATGCAAATAGAAAACATCTCCCGGATAAGCTTCTCAGCCAGGTGGTCTTCTTAATAGAAGAGACATTTGTTGATAAGCTTGTGCCTGTTTCCCCGGATGCGGGTGTTAGCACGTCAGCAAAGGAGAGGCCACATGCCATGCATGTGCCACCTCGTGTTCATTTAAGGCACTCACTGCCCACGGCCGCCGAAGAATGAAGAATGGCTTCATGAGCTTACTGCATTCAATGCCGCATACCGTGAAGAGCTGTTGTTTCAGAGAGCAGTTATGGCGGGCTATTATCGAGAGAATGTTGAGTGGATTAAGAAGGGCAAAGGAGGACTGCGAGCCCATATGCAAGGTAAGGTCAGTGTGGTGCAGGCTCTTGAGGGCATTCTTCCTGAGGGCTTTCCGCGCCTTCAAGCTTCAACTCCTGCTGTCGCAGACAGCCATCACGACGACAAGGAACACTTCAGGTGCGAATTCCAGTTTCAGTGCCATTTACACGCAATTGACCTTCATCCCGGTTCGGCTGAGAGGGGTTTCAACTGTGAGGGAGGGCGATTCAAGCTGGTTAAATCTCCCTCAGACGCTCTGCTCCAAGCCACCCTTTTCTCGGCAAATATGGTCAAGCCACGGCAAAGGTTACTCAGTAGGCGAGGCTCTGCTCGTGGAGGCTCATCACGTAACCCTGCTGCAGAATCCCACCACCACTGCTGCTGTTGTTATTGTCATCGAAGATCAGGGGCCACCCCCTTACAAGTTAATCAATTCATGGATTCGGGCAGTCCCAGTGCTGAGCCGCCTGCGTTGCCAGCGTTCGGAACTGCTATTTTCACTCTTGGCAGCTCGAGGAATAATGCCCGTATCAATGCTCATATCTCAGTCCTATTCATTGAGGACTCACAGGATGAGGGAGGTTCGGACAGCAAGGAAGCGCTCCCTGACGACCAACCAGAAATTATGGAGGAAGAACCAGCGGGAGTACCTGGGCAGATCACCACCCAACCACGCGAAAATGAGGCGTCAACCTCCAAAAAGGCCGAAGTGGAAGAATGGGAAGGTCGTCCGGAAGGCTATGGGTGGTGTCGAATCCTCGAGGAGAAGCCTGAGGAATAGCATCCCTCGGCATGCTCCGTCACCCTCCTCTTCTGCTCAGGTTCGGTATAAGTTTTCTATTTCAGTCTGCGTCGGGTATAAGCCAAATTGTTCTGTTTGGGTCTTTCTAGTTTTTATATATGTCAATGTAGGCTATAATCCTGCTAGCAGGATTTGAAATCATGCTGTAGCTGGTCCTCTGTCTCCCCTACAGGGAAAATCTCTGTTTTTGTTTCGAAGCCCCTGCGTGGGTTGTTGTTGCAATGTCTGATTATAGTTTTGATTTCTGTCATGGGCTGGAAGAGACTAAGTTTGGCAAAGCCGCCCCTGCGAGGGCTAACTCTAAGATGTAAACTGCTGCCCACAGCGCCACAGTTGGCCTTGAGCAATCTGTCCTTCTGAATGTAATGTTTCACTGTACATAATATAATAGAAAAGTAGAACTTTAGCGAGAAAAAAAAGCTTGTGCCTGTTTGGAGAGATCATCATAAATGATTGATGTGTGTTTTTTTTATACATGAAGTATTCAGCCAAAGTTGCTCCTGTATAAGGGGCGAGATATTGTAATGTAGTGGGAGAATCCGCAGTTTCCGCTACCACAATGGTATATGCCATTGCGCCACGTTCTCGGAATGTATTAACTACCTAAGCCACGGAAGAATCTCTTTGACCAATTGCTACATAGACACAGATTACATTTTGACTCTTTTGATTAAGAATAGTATCTATAGCTATTGTTGTCTTGCCAGTCTGTCTGTCCCCAATAATTAATTATCGTTGACCACGTCCTATAGGAATCATAGAATCAATAGCAATAAGCCCCGTTTGAAGGGGTTCATATACGGAACGTCTTGATATAATACCTGGAGCAGGAGATTCAATCAGTTGAAATTCGGAAGCTAAAATTTTACCCTTACCATCAATGGATTGGGCTAGAGCATTTACAACACGACCCAAATACGCATCACTTACTGGTATCTGAGCAATTTTTCCTGTTGCCCTCACGGAACTACCTTCTTGTATCATCAAGCCATCGCCCATTAATACAGCTCCAACATTATCTGATCCCAAATTTAGGGCAATGCCTACTATACCATCTCCAAATTCCACTAATTCCCCTGCCATTACTTCATCAAGACCATGAATACGAGCAATGCCATGTCCTACTTGAAGTACGGTGCCAAGATTACCAACTCTTACTTCGTTGTTATATTGTTTGATTTGTTTCCGTATAATACTACTAATTTCGTCGAGTCTAATACTTCCCATTAGCACTTATTCATTATCTGTTCAGAAATAGGTCCTTAACCTTTTTAATTATCTATTGAGAAATAGGACCTATAACAACTAATCATTTGTGTTCATCATGGTTCTAATCAGGCCAATATTGTGATCGATCGTATGTAAATGTAACTCAGTATTCAAACGACTATTCAAAGTTCCTATAGCTCTTCGTAAAGCTTGGCGAGAAACTTGTTATCGGATCTGGTCAAATGCTCTTTGCTGTTCGGAGTAAATCGTCTCATTCTTGGGATCCTCTAATTGTTCCAAATTCTCAGAAGCAGTATTGAGGAGATCCTCTTTCTCTCGTTCTATTTGGGAGTTTCCATTTACCTGGATTTCGCCCGCTATCATTTCCACATTCCTTAAGCAAGCCCGAGCTTTCTCGAGCTAATCGATAGCTCCTTTACATAGTTCTTCCGAATTCCAAATAGTCTCCAATATTTTTTATTTACGGTTATCTAATAGATTACTTAATGAAAGTAGATTATCTATTCACAAATTTCACGAATTCATAATCTCTTCCCAAACTGAACACGAATCTTTCGATTCATTCGGCTCTCCTGCTCAATCCTTTTTTATTCCCCAGGAACGTATACGTTCCCTTCACACCAAGCTTTCCCTTTCCATTCCGTTTATGGAAGATTAGAATCAATTTATAAAAGACCGAGATCTCCAAAGGGCTCTTCCAACAAAAGGGATTTGCAATTATCAAGAAAGTTTTATGTTGTTTTTGTTTCTCCTTTTCTCTCCGCTTCTTCCCTCATGAAAATTGAATCATTCCATTCAATCAATTAATTTGTGCCTCCTCCTTTTTGTTCTATCGAATAAATTCCCTTCTATTTAGGTCGTCAGTTCAGCATTGGAACTAAAATTAGATGGGAGATTGGGACTATTTTTCAGTAAATAGATCAAATTATTCCATTGATATGAATGTTATATATCGGATCAATCTCCAACTATGCCTTTGAATCCATCTCATCTTGACACAGCGGTGGAAAGAATACCTAGTTAGTTGTGCTTAGACTTCAAACAGTTCAGCTTTAACCATTCTAGTGGTCCTCCCTCATTGGTTGTTATAAACTAAGAGTTCATTTCCCAATCAATTACGAAATGCTATAGTTCTTTGCTATTCCCCATTCGGAAGTAATTCGTTGAGATTATGCACTTTTCTATCACCAAAGTGCAGCTGGTTGGGCCCAGCCATATTATTCGAATATACAACTCACACACACTCCCTTTCCAAAATAGATCAGTACATTAAGCACCACGCTTGAACTTATTATATTTGTTTCTAAAATATTGGTATTTGATCCGAAACCCCCAGTGGAAGGCCAATAACTCAAGGAAATGAAAGGATCAATTACATTTTTCATACGCTCTCCCTCATAGATAAGGATATGTTCTACAGAATTTTGTTATTTTCTTATTTGATCCTCTCTAGTTCTGGATAATAATATTTGGGATACTTAACTTAGTCCCAGGTCTTTTATAAGGATAAAAAGAATTTGCTTGCCCTATCCACTCCCTTCCCTGCTGCACGCGTCATGAATCTTTCCGACCGAAGTATAGTTATAGGAATAATAATTCATTTGCTAATTATTCAGATCAGCCTCTCCTACAATGTAACAAGTAAATTATTGGAGAAATACTAATGTAATGACGAGGTGTAGGGATCTTTTTTTTAAGGATTAAACAAAGGGATTCGCAAATAGAAGCGTTAGGGCCACAACTAGTCCATAAATAGTTAAAGCTTCCATAAAAGCTAAACTTAGCAGTAAGGTACCTCGTATTCTACCTTCTGCTTCTGGTTGTCTCGCAATACCTTCTACAGCTTGGCCCGCAGCAGTGCCCTGGCCAACGCCAGGTCCAATGGAAGCAAGCCCTACAGATAATCCAACAGCAATAACGGAAGCAACAAAAATTAAGGGATCCATGGTAATCTCCTCTTACTAAGGTTGGGAAATAGTTGATAATACGACAGTTTCATCTATTGAGTGTTCACCAATGGTAAAATTATGGAACGATTTCTTCCTAACAACTAAGAACAAAAATATTTTTTGATGATATCAAAGTGATAATATCAACGAATAGGGTATCCCTAATGCAAATATTTCATCATAAAAAGATTTATTCTTCATAATATTCAAAATAAAGGTTCCATTTTGTTGGGCATAAGAATTCTTATCACGGAGAGAGAATAGACTGCGTAAGAGCCTATAAGTCATTATATATCACATCTATAGATGTGATATTAATCCATATAATCTTTAAGGCTTATAATCAATATAAATGGATTAATATATGAAACAAACTATATACAAAGTAAACACATTTGAAAAAAATCCTCCCCTTAATGGGAACAAACATTTAATCATTCTACGCCGGTACATTCTTTACTCAAACAACTTCAATTAGTGAACCTGTTCGATCCTATTATCATATTTCTATACAAATGGACCAATCGGATCCACTCTATCTAGAGATCTAATGGACAAAAGTAGTTAACTGATCTTAAATCTTGTTACCAAGCTCTTTTTACTAAGAAATCTGATTTGCTTCTACCATACATATCAAGTCATGCGTTGGTACAATACTTCGAAAATATTCTATCTGATTGGACAGTGATTTAATGATGACCCTCCATGGATTCACCTATATAAGCTGCAGCTAGAGTTGCAAATATCAGAGCTTGAATACCACTTGTAAATAATCCCAGGAACATTACAGGTATAGGAACTATTAAAGGTACCGGTGAAACAAGAACAGCAACTACCAATTCGTCAGTTAATATATTTCCAAAAAGTCGAAAACTAAGTGATAAAGGTTTTCTAAAATCTTCTAAGATGTTAATTGGTAAAAGTATTGGGGTTGGTTGAATATATTTACCAAAATAACCTAACCCCTTCTTTGTAAGACCTGCATAGAAATATGCTACTGACGTAAGTAAAGCTAGAGCAACCGTAGTATTAATATCATTTGTAGGTGCGGTTAACTCCCCCTGAGGTAATTTTAGAATTCCCCAAGGAAGAAGAGCACCTGACCAGTTAGAAACAAAGATCAATAGAAACATAGTTCCAATAAAGGGAAACCAGGGACCATATTCTTCCTCCCCAATCTGAGTTCTGGTCAAGTCCCGAAAAATTCGAGAATATATTCAACAAAATTTTAACCACCGGTAGGAATGGTTTGTGGATCTCGAAAAGCTATGGTAGCTGAACCTAATAAGACAGCAATTACAACCCAAGAAGCTATAAGTACCTGTCCATGAACTTGAAACCCCCATATTTGCCAATAAAAATGTTGACCCACCTCCACACCGGATATCTCATAGATATGATTCAGTGTGCTAATAGGAGATCGTACGATATCCATATCCATATTACCCCCTTGTAAAGATGAACTTAAAGAAGAAAATAAATTATTCTTGTCAAATGAGAGATTCCTCAATTATTTCACTCTCATCAGAATTTTTGATGTCACAAGATAATAAAAGGGTATTCCATTAAGAATATTTTTCAATTTGGAGCAGCCAACCAAATCAATAAATGAAATTCCCTCTTACGAGATCTTGGATGGAATAGAAGCCAACTCAGTAAGTCCTCAGGTCCTCCCCCCCCCCTTTTTTTTATTACTTTCTATTAGCCCTTCATATAGCTATAATGACCTTAATGCCCTTCCTTCGCAAATTGTTGACGTTAATCTGTTCAGGATCAATTGGATTGAAGCTATACCATCATCATTGGCTGGAATTAGGATATCCACGAGATCTGGATCACAATTTGTATCAACCAAGCAAATTGTCAAAATACCCAAAGTTCTACATTCCCCAAGAGCAATGGATTCTTCTCATTGATTGGTAATTATAGCAATATCATGTAAGCTTGTCATATATCTAATCCCACCTAGATATTTCTTGCAATTGGTCTAATTGTCTCTTGAGCATAGCTGCTTCTTTTTTTGGAAGTTGATTGAATTGTCCCGTATCTTGTTCTTTTTTTAAATCCTTGAACTTCTGAAGTCTCGTCTCTGTAGTAGACCAATTAGTTAACATACCACCAAGCCATTTTCTATTTACATAATGACATCGAGCTTTTGTATCAGTTGATGCTACTAAATCAGTTGCTTGATATTTCGTACCGACTATCAGGAATTGTTTTCCTCTACCTGCTATATCAAACAGCAAATCACAACGAGCAGTTTTAGCCAGATTTATAATATGAGTATCTTTACGCTCTGTAAAAATGTAAGGTGCCATCTTAGGGTTCCATTTCCTAGTTTTATGCCCTAAATGAACTCTTTCTTCCATCATCTCTTCCAAATCAATGTTCCAATATCTTTTGCTCATTCTCATTCGCTTTCCTCCCCAAAATAGCAAAATAAAATGTATCGTAATATCTAATTATTCCAACGGAATCAATTACATCTCAAAGATTGCATGTCTGTCTAGTACGTGATAGAAACGTTCTCACTCATAGAATGTTTGATATTCTTCCTATTATAGAAGAGATATTCATGAACATAACAAGAAATCTATTTCTCAAGACTATTTTAATTGTTGTTTTAATATATTGTGATATTTGTGAGAATTGTCTTGAAAGGAAAAAAAATCTACTTTGTCATGATGAAATAAAATGTCCTTCACTTTGTTTCTAAATAGATTCCTATTCCCTATTCTTGGATCTATTCCGTTTCGTTTCCCTGAACGGTGAATATGTTGCCCAGTACTGGCAGGTATCATCCCCCCCCCGAGAATAATATTTTCCTTCAAGCCTTTCAACCAATCGATACAACCTTGTAGAGCAGCTTTAGCTAAGACCCGAGCAGTTTCTTGGAAACTTGCTTCGGATATAAAACTTTGAGTATTCAGAGATGCCCTTATTATTCCTAATAACATGGTTTGATAGTAGATTGCCTCTTCCAGAGCACGATCCATTCTATGTGCTCGTGATAATCCAATGAGTTCCCCCCATGAAAAAACATTAGCCGTTCCATCTTCTGAAATTAAGACTTTCGATGTCATTTGGCATACAATAACCTCTATATGCTCATCACCAATCCATACCCCTTGGGATCGGTAAACTTTTTGAATCTGATTGACCAAATGAATCTGACTTTGTTCCATAGTTATCCTAGCGCTTATGAATAACCCCCAAATACTTCCAAGAAATATTGTCATATCTCCGGTCCAATTTTCAAAACTTTCTTTCAGATTCATCGATATTGAATTATTCAAACGGGCTTCTGACAATTGTTCAACTTTAGGAAGACCTTGAATTATATCACTGGATTTGAACCTTTCATATATCAATGTTATCAATGTATCTCCTTTGTCAAGAATTTCTCCATAATGACTATGGACAGTCGCTTTTCGAGTAGCCAAATAAGGTTTAGCTGATCTAATGACTAAAGATTCCTCATCAACTGCTATAATTTGACCAGATTCGAGGAGTGGTTCATCCTCGGATATCCATACACTTTCAGGAATCAATTGTCCAAGACTAACTACTGGAAATGTTTTTTCGCAGAATTCGGATTTGGATGAGGAAGAGCACCAATTTGGACCCAATAGATTGGAAATGATGTTCCTGCACGGATCGAAATGATAAATTATCATATTTTCGTCCATGAAATAATATTTAGGTAGTTGGAAAGTATTGAAAGAATTGTGGAAAATGGAATGTTTCTTTGATAATACTTTTTTATAAGTTAGAAAATGGGAGGATGGAAAACGGTTGGTTATACTATGTAAATTACCCAAGAGACCTAAAAATTCGATGATTTTTCTCATAGGATCCTTTCTATTTGATTGATTTCCCGTATCATAACATTTAGAATCATTGAATAGAACGATTCGAAAATAGTCGGATGGTGATAGAACCATAAAATATCCACTGTCTTCTTCCCCATTAGATAATGAACAAATAGTTCCTTGATGCTTACTAATTAATTGACTCGCCCCATTGGAAGATAAAATATTAGTGTGGTCCAAATTGTTATGGAACATCAAATTTGGACTTGTTTTATTGTCCCTTCTCCCCATGAAAAAAGGGGGATATTTCATCAAGCTAATTTGAACCATATTGTTAATGATCTTATTTGTTCTTACTAAATAAGAGAAACATAAGCCTCAAAATCTATAGAATCTATTTGTTCCCAATCAAATCCTATACAAGTTCGAACCAATGGAATACTTATATCACTCATTACCTGGATTCGTTCACCATCTTCATACGAAATAGAATAGCTAATTTGAATCTGCAAGTTGTCCCCTTCCCTCGATAAATCTAGGGAAAAGGGTGTTGTCATATTCGACCCATCAGGTATTCCATGTTCTACGTTAGAATATCCAAAAATGGAATTTCTCTGTAGAATACCACTTTTGGGTATTCTAAGAATCACATCAGGACAAGGTATTATTCTTTTTTCCCATTCTTTATCACACTGCAACGAGACGATGAATCGATTCATTTGCTTTTTCCCCTTAATATTGTCATTATTAGGGTAAAAGACATAAATAGAGTTTCAATGCTTGTTGGATATGGTCCGATCAGTTTCAGTTTCTGAATAACTGAAGATTTGTTCTTCCTTCTCATAGCAATTTGAGTCACCTGATCTATGTTCCACTTGATCCATGTAAGAATCAGAAAGTGATTGATGTTTGGCAACAAAAGGTTGAACATATACTTGATCTTGATACTTATGAAATGGAAAGGGTACTACACGGGATCCATATATACCTCCTGATAATATCCATAGATAACTCGTCTTGAGTATAGGATGAACATTACCCTGTACATATTCAGGTGCATGACACACATTGGTACTCCAGTGCATTTCTCCTTCTAAGTCAGAATATATATTTTTGCGAACTTTTTCCTTGAAGGAAGATGTTCTAGCATGAACCTCGGCAATAAGCTATTCCGATTCCACATATTGATCATTCTAAACCAAAAGAAAACTTTGTGGCGGAATGGTTAAGTTCTGTACTTGATCCTGACCATCAATAGTAATGGATAAGTTATTATGACATAGATAAGCAGGATGTCCATTACGTGTACGTGTGGGATAAACCAAATTTTCATTGAATTCAATCTTTCCATTGAAAGGGGCTCGTATATGTTCTGCAATATCACCAGTAAATACCCCCCCAGTATGAAAAGTCCTTAGTGTTAGTTGAGTTCCTGGTTCTCCAATGGATTGACCCGCAATAATACCTACTGCTTCTCCTAATTCAATCAAGTGAATGTGAGTAGTACTCCGACCATAACATAATTGACAAATCCGACATATACTCTTGCAAGTAAAGGGGGTTCGTATATATATTGGTTGTGTTCGAAGGTTTATTAATTGATTGGCAAGTCCAACTCGAATATCTTGATTGCGCGTGGCAATGCATCTCCTATTTATATATACATCGTCTGCTAGCACACGACCAATCAGCATTTGTGTTCGTACAACAATTTCATTTCTGTCCCTCTCTCAACCTCGAATGGTACTTACGAAAATACCTTGTATAGTGCCACAATTTGTTCTACGTACTACAATGTGTTGAACTACTTCAACGAGTCTATGTGTGAGGTATCCAGCATATGTTGTTCGTACAGCAGTATCCACAACTCCTTTACAAGCCCCACAACAGGAAATAATATATTCTGTTAAAGAGAGCCCTTCGCGTAAATTTCGTCGAATGGGTAGATCGATGATTTGTCCTTGAGGATCTGACATTAATCCTCTCATACCTACTAATTGGTGAACCTGAGATGTACTTCCCCTAGCTCCTGAGAAGGACATCACATGTACTGGATTTAAGGGATCAGTCATGCTAAAATTCGGATTCATTTCTTTTCTCAAATATTCACTGGTAGCATACCATATCTCAATCAATTGACGTAATTTTTCCACTGCATGTACATTCCCAAAATGATTGTGTTTCTCCGAAACAGAACCTTGTTGCTCCACATCTTGGACGAGCCATCCTTTGGAAGGCGCTATTAAAAGATCATCAATTCCTAATGAAATAGTTGTATCAGTAGCTTGTTGAAAACCCGAAGTCTTGAGTTGATCCAAGATATGTGATGTATATGTCATTCCGAAGTGATCTATTAATATGCTAATAAGCTTTTTAATGGCAGTTTTATCCATCACTTTATTATAAAAGGGAAAATTATCAAAGGGAAATCTAGTTCGTTCCTTCATAAGGAAAAATCTCCATATTTTCATGAGCAGGATTAAGCAATGGGTTCAATCTGGTTATTCGAAGGCTTCCTCGATCTCTATATCTGCACTAATGAAAAAATCATAAGATCAATAACATTATATCCTGAGAGCTGGTAGTGATTTATTTGGGTGTTCAAAATAGGCAAACCCTTGTATGGCTTCTTCCATTTCTCGATTGAAACGAGTACGACCAACAGTTGTTCGAATGTATATATTAAGGATTTCTCCCATTCTACATTTTCTTATTCGATAATGTTCATGGATTTCGTGGAAAGTACCCAAAGATTCGTATTGAACTTCGATAGGGACTTCTTGGTTTACTGAGGTAATGATACGTAAATCCACTTCCCCCCACCAGAGCCATAAGGGGCTGTATAAGTCAATTCGTTTATGTCGGTAAGCTCTGAGCACATCATCATAACTATAAAAGGAAGGTTTCTTGCAAGACAAGCTTTTATTTTCCGAGTGATACGGATGGTACCTATTCCCATAAATACCTTGACTATTTTGGACCGTTGATATATAAAGTCCAAGAAGCATATCCTGAGTCGGTATAGAAATAGGATCCCCGATAGCTGGAGACAAAAGATTTGTCTCAGAAAACATGAGTAAACGAGCTTCTGCTCTAGCTTCCAGAGATAAAGGTACATGGACAGCCATCTGATCTCTGTCAAAGTCTGTATTAAATCCCCCAAAAACCGGTGGATGTAAACGAATGGAACGTCCTTCTACTAAAATAGGTTGAAACGCTTGTATTCCCAATTTGTGTAAGGTAGGTGCTCGATTCAACAATATGGGATGTCCTTGCATAACCTCTTGAAGTACTTCCCATACAATGGGTCCCTTATCTCGAATCATACTTTTAGCAGTTCTTAGGTTGGGAGCAATATGTCGTCCGATGAGACTACGAATTAAAAATGCTTGAAAAAGATCTATTATTATTTCTTAGGGTAATCCACATTGGTACAATGATAGAAAGGGACCCACCACAATAACGGAACGACTTGAATAATCAACTCGTTTGCCTAGTAAATTTTCACGAAATCTTCCCTCTTTGCCTTCGATCACATCTAAGAACGATTTATAAGGCCTATTATGACTGTCTCTCATTGGTTGTCCACAGATACCATTATCGAGAAGTGCATCTACGGCTTCCTGGATCAATTTTGTTTGATAAATAACAAATGACTCAAATCCACTTCTTGTTAATAAATTTGTAAGAGTATTATTTCGATTGATAACTCTTCGATAAAGTTAATTTAGATCTGACGAGGTAATAAGTTCACCTTCACCTAATTGAACGATTGGCCTTGGTTCGGGAGGAAGAACTGGTAATAGGCATAAGACCATCCATTTTGGTTCTATATTTGTTGAGAGAAAATGTTTAGCCAATTTCATGCGTCCAACCAGAAAATCCTTTCTTCTTCTAATTTTTTCATCCTCCCATCTATCCACAGTAGATTCTTGGTTCTCTTCCAATCTATTCCATTTCAATTCCACCAAGTTCTTCCATTCCATATGTGAATGATCTATAATCATTTGCAAATCCAAACCCATTAGTTGTTTCCCGATAGCATCTCCCCCAGTAGCTATTTCTCTCTCTTTAAATGTTCCAGAACCCCGAGGAAAGAGGTAATAAGGATGAGCAGAGAGGTAATGAGGAATAATCTCTCTCCAGGATTGAATCTCATAATCGAATGTACCCCGTGATCTCAATAAAGTTGGTTTGTTAGCTATGGGCCTAGCAAGAAAAAGATTTGGATAGGTTATTCTAAGATTTCCCCCCATTCAGGATCGAACGTGAAATTTTCCTCTCATCCGGCTCAAGTAACTAAAAAAAAATATGCAAAAAACTCTTTTTCGCTCTGAAGAGAGATCGCTATACTCTGCTCAAGTTCCAAGTGAAATTGAGTATTCCTTTATGTTATGATTCTACAACATAGATATGGAATTATTGAGCAGTCTCCTCCCTCATTGAAATGACAATAAAATGACACTTATTTCCAAGTGCGACAGTTAGGATGCAATCCTTTATGACACAAGTGTCGACTGTAATCAAAATATGCGCTATGTTATGGGAGAGTGTCCAACACATGTTCTTATGATAGATAACATCAACTAGTGCAAGAGAGTGTGTTGGAGCTTCCTCTAAAAGGTGTGCCAAGGTGATATTAGGATATGTGGAAGCAAGTGAAAGTGACACCGCAAGAGTGACAATGGCACATGCAAAAACAAAATAAAATACAAGCGATGCATGTAATAATGAAAGTAGGAAAAAACGACACTTGCAAAAGAAAGAGTGAGTAAAAACGACAAATGCGAAAGAAAAAGAAATAGTTGAGAAACTCACCCAGATGATGGCACACTAGCAACCACACGTGAGGGAATGCTCCTTGTTCTCCAAAAGTGCGTCGAGCTCAAAAGCAAAAGATGAATGTGAGATGAGATCTAGGCTGGACTCTTCATAAGGTTAGGATTGTGAGTGCATTAAGCGCATGTTAGGAAATTAGGAGTCAAGAGTGAATTTACTACCACTAAGATGTGTGACGGTACTGACTTGAAGAAGTACACTCTTACTATCAACAAGGAGTGCACAATAATTATCTACAGAGGATGCCCTTACACTCTCACCAAGAACTATGCAATCACTATCAGTGAGAACTGCGGAATCATTATTGGCAAGGACTGCACAGTTACTATGAGAAAATATTACGTAGTGACTGTGAGCAAGGATTGTGTAGTGACTATGAGAAAGGATTTCACAATCATTATGAGCAAGGGTTGTGCAGCATTGTCACTATGAAGTGCACTTAGCCTATCTTGAAAGTGTGCTTATGAAGACATCAAGAGTTGGGCATGTGAAAGCAGGTAATTGAGAAACTTAGAATTCCTAAAGGAAGACTTGAACACTTAAACAACATGATTAGGCATGACATTAATTGCTTCAAACCAAAGATAACATGATCATAAGGAGGGTCCAAAATTTGAAGGTAAGCAAAATTTTGGAGGGGGATGTAGTAGCTACAACACTTGGAAACACACTGGAAGAACCCCAACTTCTTTGTTTAACTTAAACTTTATGCACAAGGTCTATCCTTCGATAAGTATTATCTCATCCAATTTATCACCCTAGCTTCCTTACTTAGTCTTATTGAATATGTAGTCCCTTCTATTCCTCTTGTCGACTTAACACATTTCATAATACTAGTCAAATTTTAGTTGTTTCGATTAAGGAGTAGGAGTGTATGAGTTCCACGAGTTTAAGATGATCAGAGTTTTATTATCATCTCTAGTGTTGCTTCGTTTCCAGCAGGCATGTTCAATACCCTAATGGAGTCACTTCAAGGAATCACAAGCATTGCTTCGCTACAATCGAGCATGTTCAATATCTTGACAAAGTTGCTTACTTCACCCCTCTACACAGGAAGCCTTTCTCTTCTTTCACCCTTAATTTAGTTTACTATTTTATTATCATTGAAATTTCATAGGCATTTATTTCTCTAAGGGAGAAAGAGTGATCCCAACTTATTTAATGAGAAAGAGAGGTTGTTCCTTGTTTTGTAAAGACTCTTATATATACACCTCTAAAATTAGTATGCTCGCTTAAATTTTTCCTCCTTTCCCTTCTCTACTTGACTGAGATTACATGTTAAAAACAATCAATATAAAAGTCAATTCAAGGAAATAAGATCCCATCATAGATACAGGCATCATATATCTACTTGAGCTTTCACTTAGGATGAAACAAATTTTTTGTATATGCACCATTAACCTTAAAAAATATTTAGGCCCAAACAAAGAAGTAGACCAAAGATAAGCCAAGTGTTGCTAGTTGTCACAGTTTCCCTTTCAATTTTTGCCACACTACCATAGACCAAACAAGACAGATTTCATACATGGTATTATTAAAAGCAAAAAATAAGCAAAGACAGGAAAGAAATGGACATGACATAAAATACAAAAAATAAGAAAGCAAAGTAAAGACTAGTAAAGGGCATACGAAGAAAAAACTCAATTAGGAAAGGAGAAGCAGGAACAATGTTATAATGCGATGTAAAAGTGACTAGAATGCAACTAAACTTAAACTCTAATCTATCTAACTAGAAGGTCAGGATCATGTAAAGTCATATTTCCATTGAAACCACAAGAGATGTTCCCGACCTGCAAGCATAAAGATATAAATGATTAGTGAAAATATAAAATGATGTGCAACAATAAAAATGCTTGCCTGAATCACTTGCACATAAAGATGAAGGTCACATTTGCAGGAAGAAAAGTATGATGTTGCAGCTTGCTTTAACTAGTTTGCAACTTTACCTTGTTGATTAGAAAATGATCATACAAAACTTGAAGGCATCCCACACATGTGCATTCATTTGGATTTTCATTCTTAGCAAACATCAGGTAAGATTGGAACCTATTATTAGCAATAAAACTTGTCAGATAAGATTCCTCTAGCTAATAATAGATTCCATCATAGTATCTAAAACAGCCATTTTGAAAACCCTGATACTCTTGGGAGAATGAACTTTCAATCAGTGCAATTGAATCATGGGGAGAATATTGCAAAGAAAAGATAACCTGATCGCGTTCAAAAACCCTGTCAAGATCGTGGGGACCTAACATAACCATAAACAAAATTTGAAGTGCCTCAACTATCTGACAAGTACCTGAACAATGAAATGATGAATCATAAAGATCAATGGGCTCAACAAGACCGACCGATGTAAAACAACTATCATCAGATGTATGAATAGGAAAATGATTAATTGAGTGACAGTTGTTAGAGCTAATGTTATGATTATATTAGTGGATTGGAATATAAGATTCTGGATTCTCTATTGGTTCCCCTTGTATTTGATTCCATACTAGAGCAGCAAATCTTGGGGAATTAAAAACAATGTTGGCATCGTAAATCTGGGAAACCACTTAGGATACCAAGCTGAAAAAAGATTAGAAACATGTGTTAAATCAAATCCAATATTCATATCAACACAAGGGTTTTGATTCGTAGAATGATTCAAGAATTGAATGATACTTGAAAGGATTAATTGTGCGATAAAAATTATTAACTTCATAGCATACACTAGAGAGATACCAAACTAATCATTCACAGAAGAGTTCTAAATGTAGAAATATTTCAATTGGTGATGATGTTTGTCTTGATAATCAAAATTAGTGAAAGATATGCACTTTAACCCTGGGTTTAATACAAGAGATTTGCATGAAGAAGAAATAGCCAAATATGAATATTTCACCTGATTAGAAAATCTATCTTTAAGATTAATATAATTAACTTGAAAATGATAAAAATACTTCAAGACTAAGCTTACATCCAGTGACATAATTCTAAGAAAATAATTATGCGAGAAAAATCTAGTTTGACCTAGTTCGGAGATCTCATCGGGATTGCGAGAACTTGACATAACTATCAACTAAAGTTGAAGTGTCTCAACTTCCCTATAAGTCTCTGAAATTTCATATGTTGGATGATTGAATTTTGAAAGCATGGTCAAATCAACATTGGTGCGAAGAAAACTATCATTAATTATTTCAGTCGGATCATTACAAATCAAATGTAAGTTATTGGA
Source organism: Pinus tabuliformis (assembly GCA_031772625.1). Lineage (NCBI taxonomy): Eukaryota > Viridiplantae > Streptophyta > Pinopsida > Pinales > Pinaceae > Pinus > Pinus tabuliformis. The sequence goes on along the minus strand of CM062805.1, from coordinate 278,858,410 downwards.
ATTAACAGTTTCATCGGATGTGTCAACATCATCAAATAGATTACCCAGATTGTAAGTGTTAGTGTCAGTCTTTCCAGCCTTCCTCCAGTGATCAAACATGCTCTTACAAAGTGATTTTAAGGTGTCAAGGTCAAATTTTATCATTTCGGTGAGTCTTCAAGCAAAATTTGGTCACTAGGTATTAGGTCTAGGGTTTGCTTTTACTCCTGTTAAAGTTGTCCAAATGTCGGTCCATGTCACTATTCAGCTGAGTGTACCATCATTCAGATGGTTGTCATCATCATGTCAGGTTCCAATGGGTCATTTTACACCTTTTCATGCTTCAGTTGCGCCTAGGTAAGGTTCATTTCCCTCTCCTAGGGTTTTGAAGGTAATTTCTCTTGGATGGTCAAATCATCAACAAAACTTGTATCCTGATGTTCATACACCTTCCCCTATCCTTAATGTGCCTTATTAAACACTTCCCATTACTGATATCCCTCAAATTCCTCATTTTCGCACAAACCCTAGTTTCTTGCTACAACTTGACAATTTTCTAGGCTAGGTCTGTGTTTTTCCGTTTTGGACCCCTTCCCCTCACTCAATATTTGAAATTCCACTTTCCCCTAGTTCCTAACATCCCTCCCTACTTCCAAAAATTTTCTCAAGAATTTAGAAGCCTCTTATCCCCTTCATTTCACTTCATTTCGACAAATCCCCTATTCCACACATCGGGATAGGTTTTACTCCAATGATGTTTTTGAGAAATAAAAGATGAATTTGGGAAAAATGAGAGAGGTTTTTGTCAAAAATAGGACAAGGAATAAAAACCTCCTTCACCTTTTACACAGGTATCATGGTTTTAGATAAATGTCAAAAATACAGTTGCCTCAGGAGAATTGATGCACCTCTAAACCGACCTTGGGAAAATCAAGATTTCTTCTAGCTTGGTTGGCAAAATGACTTGCTTGATGAGTCAAATGATAACTAGACACAAAGAGCTTTCGAATGAGATATCATGATCTCAATTTGGGGTTGAGGAAGACCTTCAAAAGTTGACTGCCACAACACTCTACCTTGAGGCAACCTCATTTTGCACATTTTGACCAATCTTGGGAGATTTGACTTTTGACAGGGCCAATGAACTCCAATTGAAAAATTCAAGTTGGGTTGGAAATTAGACTCAATAAGCTTTCCAACGAGCTATCCCGTGCCCAATTTGGACAGTAGGAAGGACTCCAAAACTTGTCTGAAAAAAGGCGCTACGCATTGAGATGGCGCGGCGCATTGGGCAGCATTCTGCAGTGTAATTTTATAACTGGCGCTACGCATTGAAATGGCGTGGCGCATTGGGCTAAAAAGCCTGAAATCCATTCAAATATTCCTCCAAAGACTCTCAAATTTCTAAATTCTTCATTTCCCAAGTAAGTTAACATCCCTCCATGACCAATGAATGAATTTCTCTTGGTGCTTATGGTGATTTAATGGATAAAAATTAAAACCCTATCTCCTTGCATTTTTTTTCAAAAAACAATTGCATAGGGCTTATGAGTTGTATTTCTTGTTGCTAATTCCACTCCTAGCCATTTCTCACTCCCTCACTCCTTCATTCCCTCAATCATTTTCTCCCTCTCTTTACATTCTCATCTACCCATTCCACATTTCCCATATCCCTAATCAACTAACCCTAAATCCCTAATCCCACTATCCCAAACCCTAGTCAAATATCCCCAAAACCCTAATTGCCATCCCAAACCCTAAATATCATCCCCTAAACCCTTTCATTCCCTAAAACCCTACAGCTAGCATCAAATCCTCCCCTCATCAGTCCCACTCATCCATGGAGCTCAAAAACATGAAGGCAAAACCGGCAAGCTGCCAAGAGGAGGAAAATCAAATTGACCACACTTGAGCAAGAAATTCAAGCTGATCGTGAATCTTGGCTTGAGAGAACAAACATGCACCTAGAAAGGATGCTATAGAAGGCCAACAATGAGAAAAATATGTTGAGGAACATGGCATACCACTACTTGACGAGAAACAAGGTGTGCAAAGCAAGAATCAGGATTTTGCAGGCCGAGTTGAAGAAGGAATCGAGGAAGCGAAAAGAGCAAGATAGACTTCAGATCATGGCTGATGCTTCCTTCTCCCAACATAGCTCTTAATGGAGGACACTCAGCCCAAATTTCAAAAAATTTGGGACACTTTTTGCAATTTTGGAATTTTTGCCTTAAAAAAAAGGCTTTTCTACCCAATGCACCGCGCCACCTGGCGCTCGCTTTTGATAGGGACCTCCTATTGAGAAAAACTCAGAATTTTTGGATTTTTCATGGAAAAATATGCATGCTCACAAATGGCCAAGAAATTTTGACAGGTTTTGAGCTTCCAAAAAGGTCAAAAACACCTCAAAAATGACCTTTCTGCCCCTTTTTTGACACACAAGAAGCAGTGTTGGGAGAACTCAGTTTTGGAGGAGCAAATGGAGGCCAAATTCAAAAATTCCACTTGTGCTGGAAAGTAGACAGGTAGAACTTTCCAACAAGACCACTTGGAGAAAATTTGAATAGCAGGAAGGCCTCCAAAATCAGTTGCAAAAAGGCGTTACGCATAGAGAAATCAGCGCGGTGCATTGGAGGAATTTTGCTCATTTTTGGTCAAAAACTCTGTTTTTCGCCTAATTTTTTCACAGTTTGACTTTTTTCCTTCTAATTCAAAATCATGATGTAATTTAATGTGACATGATGGATTTTGATGTAATTATGCTAAATTTTCACTCATAGAGGTAGATTCATCCATCAAAAGGTAGTTTGCAACTGAATGAATCAGTTTCCTAGTTTTTAGAGGCAAGTTGTTCCACTGCCTACTTTTTAGTTCTCAGTTTAGATTTTGTTGGAACAGCTCCTAATCTTATGAGCTTGACCCCTAGATGCTAGGATGAGTTGTTGGTTGCCTATATCTTGTAATTTTTCAGTCATTAGCATCTTTGGACTTTTGGGAAAGCTTGGAGCTTCATTGTATACTCATTTCAGCAGTTTGGCTAAGGAATGAACCAGTGGTTTGCAGCACTTTATGGGATTCATGTGGCGTCTTGCTTGGTATTGTGTTTTCTTCTATAATTACAAGTTTACATGTGATTTTTGTATGCCATTATATCTCTTTGCTTCATCTTAACTAAATCAAACAAGGATAAAGGGTAGAATACATTGAAAGTGCAGTGCTCTACCTAGGGTTTTTTTAGTTATCTATGTTTTCAGCTGTTTGAAGAGGATCCATGAGTTTTTCATGCACTCTCCAACTCCTCACCTGTCTAAAATCTCTCCATCTCACCTAATTTGAAGTACCAAATCACTTGCCTACCTTGCCCCATAAAGATCTCTGCAAAAATGAGCCTCATTCCCCGGACCCAAATCTACCTTTCACATTTGAGCGAATAAAACATCATCAAATTCAATCAAACACCTCTATACACATACCTAGCCTAAAATCAGTAATTACATCAGTCATCTCAAGATTTCATAGGCCATCTTTTCTGAGATTGACAAGGAGAGAGCCCTCTCCCGACCTGGTAGGGCTAGCTACCAGGTTAAGCGTGGTTTGATGTTACCATAGATCCTACCTTTCTCAGCCTGAGGTAGATTTAGGCCCTAACAGTAAGAAATATATTCAATGATTACCACACCATCTTCTTCATCATGTGCAACCTTACCACCTTGTGTGGACTTGAGATCTAATTCCTCAAAGTGCGAATCACAAGAACATGATATATTAGTCGATTCATTACACACATCTTGACACAAGGTCTAGTGAACTAAGGAAGAAATTATTGTGATAAACTCTTTTATGATCAAATCATATTCCATATTAAAGCCTTGAAAATCCAAGTCTTCTTGTGAAAAGAAGAGATTATCCAATGTACTTGGGCATTCATTACCACATATATATCAATAGAGTCATTGGTGTCAGGGTTATGGTCTTCCAAGCCTTCATCTCGGTTAAGAGCTTTGGTTTCATTCAACTAATTGCCAAGATCAAAATATCCTTGATTAACCAAGAATGTAGAAACATCATCTTAACATAGAGGAATTTGAAAAAGGGGAGAGAGATGGAATGAGTCTTCACCCTTTTGCTCCTCTACCTGTGACATATCACCAACTCGTACTTGATCACTAATTGAGCTAGCAACATGAGAATCAAGAGTATCTAAAGCAAATGGTGATGGAGTGGATTGATCAAATGAATCAAGGTACAGAGATCCATGATGTGTAAATGAGCAAGGGTTGCGCAACACTGTAACTATGAAGTATGCTTAGCCTATCTTGAAAGTGTGCATGTGAAGACATCAAGAGTTGTGCATGTGAAAGTAGGTAATTGTGAAGCTTACAATTCTTAAGGGAATACTTTAACACTTAAGAACATGACTGGGCATGACATTAATGGCTTAAAACGAAAGATGACATGATCATAAGGAGGCTCCAAAATTTGAAGGTAGGCAAAATTTTGGAGGGGGTTGTAGCAACTACAACACAATTAAACCACTATTAAAATCTTCACAAATAATAACAGGATTTGAGAAATAATGCACACACATAAATAATTGACACCAATCTTTTTGGACAAATTGTCCTTAGAAAAAACCCAAAGGGAAAACCAGTTCTACAGATGAGGGTTTTATTATTAATCTTCAACAAAAATTAAGATTTATAATTTGCTTGCTTCTCACTGGTAAATCTCTAGCATATGATCTTTCCACTGGAAAATTTGATCTAGAAAGAAAAGTTTCACTTCTGCAAAGCCACATGGCCTCCTGCCTGCAACTCACACTAACAAATCTGGAAATGTGTATAGCCTCTCTGGAACTCGCAGTGCCTCTAGAAATTTGTTCCAGTGATAAACTCTGCCTCCTGCAATCTACTGAGTAACTCGCACCTCCTTCAACAACTAGAAACTGAATTGCTTCCTAGCTATGCACACTAGATAATTCACATTGCCGAGTACGACCTCACTGTAGAATAATTTGACCTTCCTTTCTCTAACTGGAATGCTAGAATATTTGTAGAGAATTTCTTCAGAAATTCTCTTCCTAATCTCTCTGATGAAACCCCATTGTTGGTGTTTCCCTTTGTGCCCTTGCTACCACTACAAATCACTATCTTTGAGTAATCTCCAATGCCCCATCAACTTGTTGTTTCAATATCTCGTTGAGCAACCAACGGTCGTGATCTAATCCCAATTGATGGCTAAGATCATATTGACCTCATCAAGTTACTTTTCTTGAAGTTTCTAGATAAAAACCAATTTACCTCAATTAATCTAATTTAATTAACCAATTTTACTAAGCTAGACTTATGAAGATAATTAATAATTGGTTAATTAATCTAATTAAGGAATTTTTCTTGGAAATATTTTCTGGGTCTTGGAGATAATTATTCTCCTTTTTTCCATATCCTCATAGACACCAAATAGAGGCTAGAACACTTTTCCAAGCTACAAAAACTATCACTCCCTCTTAGCGAGGAAGGTGTTCTCCACTACTCCCAACTTATCCCTGAAGTAGACAAACTTTGCCTCACCCAAGGCCTTTGTGTGAATATCTGCAGCTATTGATTTGTGTGAACATATTGTAGGTGAACTGATCCACGAGCTAATCCATGTATAACATGTTTGATCTTATAGGTTTAGCCACGATCTCCCATGCATCATTGATCATGATGGAATTGTACTCATCCACCATAGCATCCTACCAAACCTAATGGTGTGCAACCTCCTGACACTACAAGGAAAAGACCCTCTAGTGGAGGTTCTTGCAGAAGCCCCTATAAAAATATCCCAAAATTTTGTTTATAACGGAGGTCACTATTGGAGGTGGGCAGGCAGATGTTTTAGCAGATGTTGTTTTAATGGTACATCTATAATATACAAACTCATCGGTGCTTTACTATACATATAAGCACCAATGCCTAATAGAACATGGTGCACCATAGCAGATTTATTTAAAAATAAAAATGGTGTGCTAAATAACAAAGAACACCAGTGCGTATACTACTCGATAGCACCGAAAAAGGGTTAAATTTATGAAAAAAAAAAGTTGTAAAATTCCTTTTGTCGTGGCTCGTGCTATACTGTGATGATGACCCAGTCAAAAACCAATACTCTAATGCCCTGTGCGTACACAGTATACAGGAATGTCAAACAAATGCCTCTTAATCACCATCACATTATTTATCATTTAATTCTTAGCCATAAAATATTTATTAATTCAACTTTTATTTATAATTACCATTGAAAAGAAAATTCAAAATTGTTCCATTATCCATGAAGAAAAAAATAAAGCCTCTCATGCATCCATGTAAGCCCATTTGTTTCTCTTATGGTCCATAAAAAGATGTAATGAACATTTTATACATGAATAAGACCTCCTTTTAGTTTGCACAATGTTGCAAGAATTGGAATTTAAATATAGTAAACATGACTTTACCTCTCATGTCAAGAATTTAATCTTACATATTAATACACACTTTTTTCATTGTTAAAGTCCTCATAGATTTATCACTACATGATTTATATTGATTTTGAAATAAACAAGAAGAAAAAACATGTGAACTAATTAATAAACCAATAAATATCTAAATCTAGAATAAATCTTCAATGTTCGTTTCTAAATTCACTATTTTATCATTTTGGTTTATGATATTCTTCTCATTTTCCTAATTTAGAAGGATTGTGACCTTGAATCCTTATTATCATAGATATTGTACACCATGTTTTACACTGCATTTATATTTATGGAGATATGTTACATAGTGAAAATGGAGGTTAAACTTTGAAGATGGGCGTTGTAGTAAGCCTTTTAGTACACATATATATCACATATTTGATTTTCCTTCTCCATTTTCTATCACTTTGTGAGTTATTTTAGATTGATAATGTCATTTAGGAAAGGAGATAATATGAGTATATTTAGAATGATATCTTAATAAATATAGCTATAAATTGATAGCTCGTGCTTAGAATTACAATCTTTTGATCCACATATATATCACGAGATAGTCACTAAAATTCACGTTTTCACATTTCTCCTTGCTAATATTACATAATGTTCACAATTGTAAAGACATGCCTACTTTAAATAATTTACTTATAAATGCATAAAAATAGATATTTATTTTCCATGATATAAATAGGAAAGAAAAATGCATCACCAAGACTACTAGAAAGTCAAACAAATGTCTCTTATCATTTAATTCTTAGCGATAAAATATTTATTAATTCAACTTTTATTTATAATTACCATTGAAAAGAAAAGTCAAAATTATTCCATTATCCATGAACAAAAAACTATAGTTATAAATTGATAACTCATACTTAGAATTACAATCTTTTGATCCACATATTTATCACAAGATAGTCATTAAAATTCATGTTTTCACATTTCTCCAGGCTAATATTACATCATGTTCACAATGATAAAGACATGTCTACTTTAAATAATTTACTTATAAATACATAAAAATAGATATTTATTTTCCATAATATAAATAGGAAAGAAAAATGCATCACCAATTCTATTAAACAATCAAACAAATGTCTCTTATCATTTAATTCTTAGCCATAAAATATTTATTAATTCAACTTTTATTTATAATTATCATTGAAAAGAAAAGTCAAAATTATTCCATTATCCATGGAGAAAAAAATAAAACCTCTCATGCATCCATGTAAACACATTTGTTCCTATTATGGTCCATAAAAAAATGTAATCAACATTTTATACATGCATAAGACTTCCTTTTAGTTTACATAGTGTTGCAAGAATTGGAATTTAAATATAGTAAACCTGACTTTACCTCTCATGTCAAGAATTTAATCTTACATATTAAACGCTAATTTTTTCATTGTTAAAGTCCTCATAGAGTTATGACTACATGATTTATATTGATTTTGAACTAAACAAGAAGAAAAAACACGTGAACTCGTTAATAAACCAATAAGTATCTAAATCTAGAATAAATCTTCAATGTTGTTTCTAAATTCACTATTTTCTTATTTGGTTATATTCTTCTCATTTTCCTATTTGAAAAGGATTGTGACCTTGAATCTTTTTTATCATAGATATTGTACACAATTGGAAATACTTAGTTTTAAGTGTAAAAATGTTTCCACTGCAAAAAAAACTTGTAGAAACATTTACGAATCTTACCAACTATATAAAATGCCAACAAGACGAATATAAAAACAATATAATTAGTGAAATAAAGAAAATAAAAACATATAACAATAGTATAAATGATGAAATAACACAAGTACATATCACTCTTTGTTGTCATCACCCTTATTATCTTCCTCACTTGGCATGATAACGTTGTTGTTCTCAAAATATATTTTGATCTAGAGTCATGTCTTAATACGAACCACCAATTCCTATCCAACACATCTAGGTAAAAAACACATGGTTGCAGTGTTTTGGGAAAACATAAGGCTCCCTAGCTTCATGCCACATCTTTCTAGAAGTGGTAGATATCAATCCATTATAGCGATCTTCCTTTACATTATTCAGATCAAAGGTGTCCCACCACTTGCGCCTAAAAACAACACATTGGAATGAAGAGAAGTCCACTTGAATGATCTCTTATATCTTTCTGACGTAACGTAATGTCCCCTATATTAGGTTTTGATCGCAATGACTAGCATGACTAAATAGGTCGAACTCGATTTCCACTCCACGGTCTTGTGTCATCTTAATGGGAAATTTCTCAACATAGGTGTCAAATAATTTTGGATCATCAAACATAGGCTCCCCATTTGAATTGAACATTTTTGCAAACTCCTTCTCCTTCTCTCTCTCATATGCTCTAAGCCATTCAACTAGTGTCATTATTGCATGCCTTTGAGTTCTCTTTGGTTTACCATTGTAAGCGGATGTTGCTCTTTGATAAGGGTGTTCTTCTGGGAGGAATACCTTGGAGCAATTATACATTGGCTTTCGTAGGTGGTCAAAGCACCTAGCCTTCAGAGAAGGTCCATAACATTTACATCCATGATACCATTTTGTTACAAGAGCTGCAAAATTATTGTATACAGGCCTATACGTCCGTAGGGAACATGAAGATCAAAACAATTGCAATGAATTAAATTAATATGCCAAACAATATTGTTACGTATATAAAGAAATCAATAAAAATGTAATTTACTAGAGTAAACTCTTAAGCCTGGATAATCATGTATGGTGTAAGAACATATGCCATACAACATAAACTCCTCTCTATTGTGATAGGTATTGATACATCGTACACATGTATCCCTTCCTATAATTCCTTCAATTCATCTATCAATAGTTGTAAGTAGACATTCATATTCTTCATTTGTCTTCTACCAGGGACTATGAGAGCCAACATAAGTTGTTCATTCTTCACGAACAACTATGGGGGGATATTGTTATTGATCACTACTACATGCCAAACATAATAGTTAGTGTTTTGGACAGAATATGGGTTGATGCCATACATGGCTATGCTAAGTTGTAGACTTCGTACTTCGTCCTTGAATTTTTCAAGCTATGTATCCTTTATATGCTTCATGGCTATTTTATAAGTTGGGATTCACATAACTCCCAACTCACTTCTATGTGAGGCGTGCCATCCCTGCAACATAGCTAATTCTTTACAATGAAAGAGCCTTTGAATCCTTGGGATTATATGCATGTGCCTCAATATCTTATGAGGAGGACCATTTGATTTACCCTTCTTCTTTTTTACGGTATCTATCATGCCCACGTTTTAGACACATCTCTTTCTCTACATATTCTCCTCTATATAAAATACAATCATTCAGACATGCATAATATGATATGTACTCAACACTCAACATTTTCAACAACTACTTTACCTCTTCGTAACTACTGGGCAAGACATTATCACTTGGAAGAACCTTATCTCTGAATAACTTACAGTTGGCAGGGAATATAATTGTACAATGTCAATATTTAATGTTGAAAAAATCAACCATTTTTAATTTTGACTGTGTGACAAGATTTCTTAAAATATAAGGGATTAGTTGATCGATCATGCAAGTGAATTACCTCAATATTTCCAAGAAAAATGCATTCGACATGCCAAAATTTGCTTTCAAGTTGTACAACAACATCATTGTCCCCAACTGAGTAGATTTTGACTTGCCGCCAGGTCCAAAGAGAGGGGTGGTGGAAGCAGATTTCAGGCTTTCGAATAAGGTATCAATGATATGAGCATCATCCCCTAGCTCATCGTTCTGGAATGAATCTAACAACATTACCTCCATGATAACCATATCCTGTAAGTAATCATCCATACCAACCTCTATTTGATTGCCTCCATGGCCAACTTGTGATTAAGAACTTCTATTGTTGTATTCATTCCTAATTGGTGAATTTGGATGTAGTGGGAATTGCATAGGTGGTTGATTCAACCATTCTTTGTATGCTTCCTCTCTAATTCTATCTCTTAATGCAACCTTCTCTAGATATGACATTGTAGTGGGGTGCACCAAAAGATGGTAGGTGGGTCGTTCATCATCACTAGAATCCTAATTTCAAAAAATATTGAACATTAGTACAATATCAATTATATTAGTAAGCATGTCAATGCAATTGGTTTGTTCAAATTACATTATACCAAACAATTATTGCCATCATTGATAAAGGATTGCGGCAGGAAGATGTCAAGTTCCAATTGGCAGGGTGAAGTGTTGTCTATTTTCATCTACCAACTACTTGCGATATGTTGCTCTTGATCTTCCGACGTTTTTGAAATGGAGGAATATTTTTTGCATCTAAACTCAATTCTGAATCAGGTACATATTATCAAAACTTACATGGATTAAAAAAAATCAATTAGATAATTGAAATATAAATCAAATTTGAACTTACTAGACATGGAAAGGGAGAACTCCGCAAATGACTTTGATCAACAATATGGAACGAGTTGGAATTTGAAGAATTGACCATTTGATATTATGAGATTTTCTCCCTGCATTTGAGCAAAATCAGAAATAAAATTTTGTGTACATATCTAAAATTAATTTTGAGAACCATATAACCACAATCTGAATTTCAATATAGTTTTCAAACTATTTTTCAAGAATACGAATTTAAGTGGAAAATGTATACTATGAACTATTGTTATTCATGTGGATGTGTCCTAAAGGATAATTTGAGATGAATATGTCAGTTTATGTGAAAATAAAATTTCAAATAGCTTTTAAACCTTATCGGTGCGCTTATGAGGACGAATTGCACCAATTCGTTTAAATCATAACCATACGGTGCATTCAAATAATACCCGCACCGGTTTCCAACATTTAGAATATATATATATATATATATATATATATATATTATTATTATTATTATTATTATTATTATATCGGTGCTCTTATAACAATTACAATACTGATGTATTTAAATACGAGCTGCATCATTTCGGGATTCCGTTAATATATATATATATATATATATATATCAGTGCGTTGATAAAATTTGGTGCCCCAACAATTTTTTTAGCACATCGATGTTCGAATTAAATGAAAAAAAAAATGTGAGTTTCTTTTTCTTTTCTTTTTTTAATTGAAAAACGAGTGGCGATTGAATTTTCAAAATCCAATTTCATGAACTCTATTAAATAGTAAAAAGTTATTCACTATTTCATTATTTTTCCTAAAAATTCAAGGGAGCGATTTGCAAGAGGGACATACCAGGAGCACTATGCAATAACATAATACTTTGGAGCAGTAGAACTATTCAAAAGATCAGAAGTTGAAAGGTATGATGATTCACTCAAAACCATGCGTAAAAAAATTAAATTTTATTGTTGATTTTACTAATAATTTTTTTTACAATTTCGGTTAGGGGTTAATTAAAAGAGATATCATTTGTAAGAGAGACATATTGGGAGCATTGTGGAGTAGCAGAATATTTTGGAACCTCAAAAAGATCATAATTTGAAAGGTATGGTTATTTACTCAAAACCCTGCATAGCAAATATTTTAAATGTTATTGTTGATTTTACTATTAAATTTTATTACCATTTATGTTAGACTTGTTCAAAATTCAAAAAAAAAATAAAATCCTGCATAATAAAAAAATTAATATTAATTTTACTAGTAAAAAATTTTATGGATACAAACTGATAGATATCAAGTAAGATTTAAAAATTTTGGAGCTCTACAACCCTTGGCCCTGGATCCGCATCCTCCGCAAGTTGCAGACAGTGAGCCCCCGCCCTTTGCTGGCCCGGCTCCTGCGAACCCATCCGCTGGTGAGCCTCCTACTTGCTGCGATCTGCCTTTCATGGATCGTTCAGCAGACTGACAGATCCGCTCTCAGAGATTGTGGCCATGGAGGGGCTGGGCACCCCTCAGGCGCCTCCTCCGCCGACCTCACCTTCTGAGGCTTTTAACAGGATTTTGGCAGGACTGCCAAAGAAGAAAAACACTAAATCTGCAAAGTTTGTCAAGAGATTAGACAATATTGCGGTGATCTCCCTCCTCCAGAAACCCCGATCCAAGTTTCCCTGTCACTGGCTGAAAGGGCTCTCATCGGCCAATTCACTGGGCTATGGTCGTCTCCAAAAACCACATAAAGTTGGGCTAACAGAAATTGGGCACCTCTGATCAAAGAAAGCGTCACCTCTTACTTTCTAGGGAGAGGTTATTTCCTCTTCGAATTCACATCAAAAGAAGATAAAGACCTGATCTTCCAAAATGGCCCCTACTTCATGGGTCCTCAGGGACTATATCTGAACAAATGGACCCCGGACTTCGATCCGGCAGTAGATGTGCCCAAAGCAGTTCCGGTGTGGGTTAGGCTCCCAAATCTCCCAGTACACTGCTGGAACTGGGATTCGCTGAAACACATTGGAAACGCCCTGGGAAAATTCATAGATCGTGCGAACAACAAGGATCAGTACGACTGTGCCAGGATCTGTGTAGAAGTAGATCTGGAGGTGGGACTACCAGAGGCCATCACAATAAAGGTCGGAAGCTGGACGCACATGCAGAAACTGGACTATGAGCAGCTGCCCTTCAAATGTCGGAAATGTCATGTTTATGGACATTTCGCCAGAGGCTGCCCAACTAACAAAGAGGCTGAGCAGGGAAAAGAGGATGGATGGAATCAAGTCAAGCGATCCAAAAATTACCCCAAGAATCAGAAGCAAGGAGGCCCTAATGGCAAAGGAACCCAACAGACCACTGCTCAGCAGATCCCCACCAAATCCAATCCTGAAAACAAGTTTGATCCCCTGAGTTCGCATCCAGAGAGCACACAAGAGGGTGAAGTTCAAAAGGAGGCAGAAGCAACACAGGAGACCGAGGCTCAACCCACAAGCAAAGGTACTCCCTCAGCCTCCCTCAAAGGAACAAGTGCTAAAGATCCAAAAGGCATGACCATAGAAGATGAAGAAGAAGGGCAGGAAACGGAAGAATCAGAAGAGGAAGGAGAAATAGGAGAGTCCCATACCTCGGTAAGAAGATCAACAAGAGGCCGGAAAACTGATAGGGAAAAAAGGGAGCAGGAAACTTACAAAGAGAAACTTCAGGGCAGTCAACCAACCTTGGAGAAAATGCTAGCCTCAAAGCCTAAGATATTGAAAAATCTGCCCCAAGGCTCCAAGGGAGCCCACCAAAAGCATAAATAATGAAGGTCATCTCCTATAATTGCAGAGGTATGGGGAGCAAAGCTAAATAAGAAGCCATCAGAAGTCTAATCAGGACAGAAACCCCAGATCTACTTCTCGTCCAGGAGACAAAGCTGGAAGACATAGTCTTCCTTCAAACAAGCAAGAAACTTTGGAATAAAAGCGAAGCAAGAGCAATCTCCGTCGGGGTGCCTCAGGAGGGACAGGCACTCTTTGGAATGAAAATAAATTTACAGTCTTATTCGAGGTCGGGAATATCCATTGGTTGCTGCTGAAAATGCAGAACTTGGACACTAAGGAAACGTTCTGTCTATTCAATGTTTACTCTCTAGTCAACGTTGGGGAAAAAAAGACTGTTGGGACTCTATAAGACATCAAGCAGATTTGACAAACCTGGAAAATATAATAATTGCTGGCGACCTCAACCTCACCCTGCACCCATCAGAAAAAAGGGGAGGCAGCATAGTTAGAGATCCGGCTAGAGAATGGGTGGAGGACATAGTGCAAGACTGGGATTTGTTGGACATCAAACCCTCTTCAGGTAAGTACTCTTGGTCTAATAAAAGAGTGGGACCTGGACACATTGCTGCCAGGCTAGATAGGTTTATCATTCAAAGTTCCTATCTGCTGCTAGGATTAGAGCCCAGAATGCATATTCTTGCCAACATCATCTCTGATCATAAGCCCATAAAGCTAGATCTCTTAGCTCATCATGATCTGGGCCCTATCCCATTTAGATTCAACCCTCTTTGGGTAAAGGAGCCCGATTTCATGCAAACTGTCAAGGAATGTTGGAACCAACCAGTTAAAGGATCGCCATTCTATATTTGGGAGGAAAAGCTCAGAAGGTTGAAAGGAGCTCTAAAAAGATGGGCCAAAACGTTGTCCAATCTGGCCACAATAAGGAAAACCATTAAAGTTGCTCTTGTTTCTCATCAAAATGGTATGGAAAACGCAATGCCCACAAAGGATTTATTAGAACAAGAAACCCAGTTACAACAGTGATACCACAAAGCCTGCTTAGCTGAAGAAGAGTATTGGAGATTGAAATCCCGGAACCTCTGGCTTAAAGCAGGGGATAGGAACACTGCTTATTTTCACAAACAAGCCCAGACAAGGAAATGTTTCAACACCATCTCAGAGATTAAAGAAGAGGGAGATATCCATAAGGATTTTGATCACATAAAGAGAGCAGCGTTTACCCATTTCCAGAACTTATATAGTGAAGACAAGGATCCAAGCCACTATCCTAATCTGTTAGAAAATATACCCTTTGTAATTTCTCAGCGAAGTAATGAATCTCTTGAGGCCAAAGTCACTAAAGATGAGGTGAAAAAGGCTCTCTTCGATATGGACCTGGATAAGGCCCCTGGGCCGGACGGTTTCTCTGCTAGATTCCTCCAAGCTTGCTGGCCGATTATTGAAAAAGATCTACTCAAAATGGTACAAAAATCCCAAAATATTCAGAAATCGGAGGCAGTACTAATTCTGTGTTTTTAGCACTCATACCCAAGGAAAAAGGTGCCAATAACTTCAACAGATTTCGGCCGATTTCTCTATGTAATACAAGGTACAAATTTATCACCAAAGTAATTGCAAACAGATTGAAGTTTATTCTCCCCAAAATAATTCCAGAGAATCAAGGAGGCTTCATCCATGGTAGGCAGATCATGGACAACTTTTTACTGGTACAAGAGGCAATTCACTCAAGTCTCCTTCGAAAAGAGCAAGGTATGGTGATTAAACTTGATTTAGCAAATGCTTTTGATCGAGTAAATCATAGCTTTCTTTTAAATGTTATGTGTAAGTTTGGCTTTGGAGCAAATTTCATTAATTGGATCAGGTAATGCATCTCGGAGCCATGGATTGCTCCTCTTGTTAATGGAAGAGCCACAGACTTTTTTAAAGCCTCGAGAGGACTCAGGCAGGGGTGTCCTCTATCCCCCCTGCTCTTTGTCATCCAAGCCTCAGCCCTTAGCTTCCTGCTAGACAAAAAGTTGCATGAACAAGAAATCAATGGACTGTGTATTGCAAGAGGGACCAAAAATATTAACCATGCATTGTTTGCAGACGACACTTTGTTGTTGGGTCCTGCCTCTATTACCTCTGCCACAAAGTTCAAAGAGGTCCTGGATGAGTTTAGTGAAGCTTCAAGCAGTGTTGTTAACAAGAGTAAATGCCATATTTTCAGTTGGAATACTACGCCTAGACTGCTATCTGCCATCTCCAGATGTTTGGGCTTTGAAGCCTCCACCTCCTGGTCTTCTTTTAAATATCTGTGCCTCCCAATATCTCACAAAAGACCTACTAGCAAAGAATGGCTCCCACAATTAGAAAAATTCAAGGCAAAGATCCAAGCCTAGGGATATTCCTAGCTGAATATTGCAGGCAAAACAGTCTTAATTAAATCTGTTCTCAACAGCTTGCCTCTATTTCAATTCGTTGGGCTCCTCGCTCCGGCATCCATTCTAAACAAAATGGAGGAATACATAAGGAGGTTCTTCTGGAAGGGAGGGAAACAAAATGAAAAAAATATCCCTCTTATCAACTGCGATATCATCTCCAAGCCGTTGTGGGAAGGTGGCCTAAACTTCAAAAATCTTCGTCAACAGAACGTGGCAATGGCTGCAAAAATCATTTGGAGGATCATTGCGCCCAATCCTGGCTGGGCCCAAAAGGTGCTCTGGAAAAAATATTTCAGAGGTCCAAGATCCAGATGCTTAGAAAATGTGATTCATCTGCCAAACTCGACATTCCTCAAAATTTATGACAGAGCTGCATCTCTCATCACCGCCCACTCTTACTGGATACCAGGCAACGGGAAAAAAATCAATATCTGGTCAGACAGAATCATGAACAAGGAGCCAATAGAAGTCAGAGCCTCCATTAATTCGCTGCACTGCTGGATGGACAGAGAAGGACTGCAAACATTGTGGGATATCTCATGTTGGAACGATTCGATATGGGTAGGCTAGAAACGTTTAAAGGTGCCGGATAACCTGAACACCGAGTGGATCACGCTGCTCGACTCCCTCCACGGATTGGCGCCCACGCATTCGAGGAAAAGAGATGAGATGGGTTGGGGGCCGAAAGCCAGAGGATACGCAGTCTCACTGGGGTATGCTAAATTGATCGAGAGACCATACGTTCCTCCAGATCTAGCTCCTTGGCAAGGTGTCTGGCGTCTGTCCTCATGGCCCAAGGTTGATTTCTTTGCCTGGGTTTACTGTCACGGCAAAATCTTAACTTATGATAACTTGCAGAAGAAAGGATTCCACGGCCCATCCATCTGTTCACTGTGCAATGAAAACGCTGAGACAGCAGTTCACCTAATTCTAGAATGCAGCTTCTCCAGGCAGATCTGGTCCTTCTTTACTCATGATCTGGATCCTAACTTCACTATCCCTTGCTCCACTTCTGAACTTTTCTCTGAATGGACAAATAGATTTCCAGGTTCTCCTCCTAAAAATCTGATTATTAAAGCAGCATGGGCTGTCCTCCCAAAGATCATCTGTTGGCAGTTATGGATAGAGCGTAACAGAAGAATTTTTAGAAATACAAAACAGAGCCACAAAGTCTTAGAAGCCAAGATTAAATGTCACATAAAGGAGTGCTTGACTGATATAAAAGACGACTCCAACCTCAGTCAACAGGACATAGCATGGGGATCAACGCTAGAACTTCAATTTCATCCAGCAGTCAAAAAATCCCCCACTATCAAAGAATGGCAAATAAGGAAACCTGAGAATGACTTTCAAGATTGGCTTAAATCGCAAGCAAGGCACTTCCTTTTCTTTGATGGAGCAGCAAAGGGAAATCCAGGCAAAGCTAGTGCAGGAGGTGTTGTTCTAAATCAAACTAGGGAAAAAATTCACTCCTACGCTTGGGGACTAGGTTACACTACCAGCATTCAAGCTGAGGCGTTGGCCCTCTTCCAAGGACTCAAGACCCTTAGAGATCTGGACATAAATGAAGCAATTGTTATAGGTGACTCTCAAGTCATTATAAACGAAATGGTTTCCAATACTCCAGTATCGGACCTCAATCTAGCAAGGCTGATTACTAGGATCAAAGGTATGGAAAACAATTTTCAGAACTTGAAGTACTACCACGTGTTGAGAACTCATAACAAAAAGGCAGACATCGAAGCCAATAAAGCTGCCCTTCTCTCTGCTGGGGTCAAGCTGAAAGAGGAAGAAGAATCATGGGAACCCATTCCATAAATAGATTGTTGCCATGTTCTACTGTCTGTTATTAAACAAATTTGTTTGTATCTTCAAGTGGGCGAAAATCTTTGAAATCAACTCAGTGGGTGTCTATCCAAGGAAGAAACCTATAAGCTTCAGCTGCATCCTTAGTAGAGAAATGCATCAGGACAAAGAAGCTCATAATGTAATCAGATTTTGGCATTCAGCCCAAGATTAATATAAAAGCTCCATAATCGTTTCTGTTAAAAAAAAATAAAAATTATGATCTATGTTCCTATTTATATTTAATTAAAATAAATAAAAAACAAAAACAAAAAAAAAAAACAATACTTACCTTAAACTCTTGCTTCTTCTTGCTTATGTGACTGCAAAATTTCACCTTAGGGTTTAACTCCCTCTACCACTTCAGAATTTGGGTTTTTCATTTTAGGCATTTTAGAATTAGTGAGTTTGTGTACTTACTATATATAGGGCGCTTGACATGTAAAGTAGGGGTATCACTTATCGAATTAGATCCAAACCTTGTCGGCCATGTCCGTTTTTTTTAAATGGTGTATCTTTCACAGTGCATCTTGTGTAATATAATGCACCGGTGTGCCCTTTGTAATACAACGCACCAATATAATATAACCCTGTCGGCCCTGTCCAGTCTATTTATCAGTGTTTCCGGTGTAATATAACGCACCAGCACACCTCTGCCAAATAGCACTGTTAAGTCATTTCGGTGCTTTTATCATTATAAATAGCACCATCATAAATTAAAATTATTTTACAAAATTAATTTTCGTTATTGGTGCTAAACAATTAAACGCTCGGTGCGTTTAGAAGATTAAACGTACCAGGGTGTTTATTCAAATAAACACATCAGCTACGAAAGCTCTTTTTTGCTAAAAATTATTTTATTTATGTATAAAATATATTTAATGGCTTCTACATTGAATGGTACAGGTTGTATATTGATAATAAAAAAATTCCTGAGAGGTTGTCAGGTAACAAAAATGTTGATCGACACAATGATAGCACATCCAAAAAAGAAGAGAAGACAAATTCTTTGTAAATTCTTTACAAAATTAATATGTTTGAACTATATGTAAGTTTAACTAATATGTATTGATTAGTGTGTGTTATGGAAAGCCAAAAAATAAAGAAGGTCGATAAAATCATTTCTAATCTAAGTGCAGAAGAGTGTAAAAGCCTGATAGAAAAATTGCATAGGGATGAATCAGGTAAATGAAAAAATATTATTCAATATGAGATTCTGTTTTTGAATTTTTATTAATAATATGCTTAAGAATATTAGATAACATGTTTCAAACAATCTATTAATTCATATATGTTTAATGTTCTACAGGAAGCAACAACAAAAGAAAATATCAATGTCGTTCTAAGAAAAGAAAAGTTATAGAACATGTAAATGACGATGAATAGGTCCTTAGCTCATCTGGAGTGGTGTTGAAGGTTAATGAAAGGGGATTTTTTTTTACAAAACTATGAGGGATATAGTGGAACGAACATATAGAAGTACTTTCCACTAACAATACAAAAATCAATCCAATGATTCCAAGAACCAAATTATATCTAAAGTATAGAAAGTGTTTCTAGAGCAATGGCCAATGAGACATGTAACAACAAAAAATAATCATTCAAAAAGAACCAGATCAATAAGACGAAAACAATCGATGTAATACACAAAATATTTGTCCAAAACCCAAGTCACGGAAGTAGCTCAAAAACTAACAACAGTTCTAGCGAAGAATGATGATCTATTTGGATATCAATGAAAACTATTGTATTTTTTAAAGTAATTGTATGTGAAAATCGGACACTTTGTTTAATGTCATGGACATAATGTCCCAATTGAAATACAAGGGGTTACCAATAAGGATCACATTTTGTATGACAAAGAGTCTCTTATTAATATATAATAAAATACATTTTAATTTATTCTATTGCGTTATCCAATATCACTGTGAAATTGATGCAGGAGCATTCAGCCCAATAATGTCATTGTATTTTAGTAGACATAGGGGTATTGTGTTTTCAAGAGAGTTGGTCTCCTAAGTGTGAATTAATGTAATTATTTAGGCTTTTGAGTGATTTTAAAGAGAATAGGATTTAGTTGAATATAGTGAGACATATTTGTAAATGTTCTCGAATGTAGGAGAACATGAGAGATTTAGGATAGTTGAGAGATAGAGGGATTTGAGAATTAATTGTAAAACTTAGATTAGGAGTCAGTTCATGAATTTATGGATTAGAGAGGAGTTTTAGGAATAAGGAAGAAATTTAGGAATTCTGTTAAGGAATTTATGGATTTAAACCAGAATTGGTTTTAGAATCCCTTTGTATAAAAGTAAGCCTAAAAGGCAAAGACATGGGTTAAAAAGTAAGAAATTAGACAGGCTAGATAGATAGATAGAGTGTGGTTTTAAGCCTACGGGCAGAGTGTAAACAGAGGCCACTGATATTAGAACATCAGGCCAGAGAGACATAGATCTCATTCTATAATCATTGTTTATATTTATTAATATAATCAACTCAATTCTGAGTTCGAATGTGTATTCGAGTGTTACATGATGAGTGATGATTGAATTGGAATTCAGTGTAATTATGTGTGCAGGCAGAGTCGAGGCGAATACACAGAGGAAGAGAAGAGATAGAGGATCTTAATGGGTGTTGAACGATCGCAGAACCAAGTAATGGTTGAATCGTCCGTGAGTAAAGAACTCACGAGTTAAGCCAGGAGGAGTGTGCAGCGGAATAGTGAAGGATGAGAAACCCTGAAGAAACTCAAAACACAAAAGAAACATTGAAGAACGGCAGAAAAAACCCAAGTGAAGAGAAGGGCGAAAGAATAAAGTATCGGCGCACAAGATCCGTTGGATCTTTAGGATCAACGGACAGGATTAGATCGCAAGAGAAATGAACTAGCCTTGAAGTGTTGCAAAGTGTGATCGCTTTGATATATCGCATCGGAGGAAAGCAACAAGAGTAGTGAACGAGGGCCTTAAGCAATCCCTGATTGCAATCAAGCAATATCAAGCATGGACCGTCGGATCAAGAAGAAGAACAATGGCAGAGATTCAATCTAAGTACTGGCGGAGAGAGAAGACGGGTATCGATTTGGACTGTAGGATCTAAAAACCTCATCATCCAACAGATATCGGGCCATAAGTTGATCGAGCGTTAACCGTAAGGGGCGGACCCGAACTTTTATAAGTTGGGAGTTTATAATGCCCATCGGATCCGAAAAGGCGTTAACCCTCGCGTAACTTGTTCACCCGAAATTGCTGTAGAGCATCGGATCAAGCGGATCTTGATCAACAGTTGTAAAGCATCAGGAAAGTTTGTTGATCGGGAAGGAGTACAGACGTTGGATCGAGGATAAGATCGACGGTGGAGAAGGGTCGTGATAAAGGCATTGAGATGGCGAACCTGATAGAATTATATGGCACAGTTTGTAGTATTTGAAATCCGGCAGTGTAATCACATATCGGAAGCGGAAGGTTCATGTGTAGTGTGACCACGGAGAGCCGATACCCGATTGTGAAAAAGGCATGCATTGGAAAATGTGAAAGGGCTGTAAAAAGGCGAAAAGGTATCGTTTATGCAAGTTTATGGTGATTTCTATTATATAAACATTATAATAGAATATAGTGTGATATGAAGGATTTCTTATGTAAGTCTAAAGGAATGAGTGCAATTTAGTTTAATGTGCAGATATATATATATTTGGGTTAAAAAAAGGTTAATAAAGGTTTAGAGGGGTTATTAAGTCGCGATAGATGGAGAATGAGTTTCGATATAAAGGAAAGGGCGGATTAATGGTAGACTTTGTTAGTCTATAGATCATTCCGCAGAGTTTAAGAAAGGGGCCTTAAACCTTAAGAATTGAAGATTTGACTCCTTAGTGAGTTAAAATTCCTGGGACAGATTAGATATATGCATAAGACATGCATACTGTGGGTGAAAGCAGGGGTAACCTTGCGTCATTTGGTATCAGAGCATAATTGTTATTGGAACAATTGATAGCAAAACAGAATAAGGGAATTCTGTAGAAAAGGACTTAGAACAGAGTTATGTGTTTTAAGATGTATATGCAGGCAAGAGGGGATCAGATTCTAATCTGACAAACAGAAGGTACACAGAGGTGATGTGTAGCAGATGCAAGAAACAGAGGACAATCCACTCAAAATACAGGTGGAATGGTGGAACAAGATCATGCAGAGATCTTGAAGGTGAGATGACATGTTTTGTTTTGATTTGAATACTGGAGAATATGTGGTTTTTATATGGTTGCACAGGTGACAACATAAGGAGGTGAGAAGATTGCAACAAGCCTAGAGCAAGGAGTGCTCAATTGGTTCCAAAGGAAAGAACCAGAGAGATGATAAGAGACTGAGCTCAAAGGAGAGAAGCTTAGTGAGGCATATGTAGTAAGGAGGAGACTTGTTACTGCAGAGGTATTGTTGCAGATCACAAAGGTAATTCCACAGAGGATGTGGGTAGAATTGCTAAGTAATGAAGGAAGCTAGTAAGACTTTCTAAGCGAAAGAAGAAGTGGTCAGAACCAAGTATTTCATGGTGATTGAAATACAAGAGGACAGTTGTGTTCTTGAGAAGGTGCAAATGAGTTGAAGCCTAGAAGGAGCAGAGAAGAGTGCTCAAAGGAGGTTCCAGAGATAGAGAACCAATTGCTTGCCAAAATATCAAGTACAGAGGAAAGCTCGGTGAGGTAAGTGGCAGCAGGGAGGACTTGTTGTTGCAAAGGCTTTAGTGCAGCTCATAGTGAATGAATGAGGAACTCATGAAGATGGAGAAGAAGATGGATATTGATAGTCATAGTAGAGGTTCTGAGGAAGAACACAACAAAAGAAAGATGAAGAAAGAAAATGCCAAGGCAAATGGCAAGAGGATGAGTCAAGAGGAAATTGATAGAGAGATTGCTTAGATGAAAGAACAACTCGATGTTGATAATGCTGCTAGAGGAAAGTCAAAGACAAGGCTGGGTATTAAAGAAGAAGCCAGTGAAGTGGCATAAGTTGCAGAGAAGGCTACAACATAGGCAAGTAAGGTGGTTGATGGAAAAACTCAGAGAAGCTGAGTTGGAAATGGAAGTGTCCATTTGTGAACCAAAGCAGGGTGAAGTTTTGCATGAAGATGAAGACTTGAAGACTAAAACTTCAAGTGAGACCAAAAGGTCTGATGATTTTAAATCTAATAATTTGTGTATGTTTACAGGTGAAACATGTAAAGAAGGACAATTCGTTGATATTGTCATAAAGAGGGAAGAAGACAGGCAGAATCTAAATTTTGTTTTAAAAGAGGAAGTAGAGAAGGATATCAAGCAATCAAGTAAAGGACTTGGAACAACAGGAGGAATTGGTGATTGAATCATCAAATGAGATGATGAGGTCTCGTGGTTTTACGACTGACAAGCTGTGTATGAATGCAGGTATTGCAGAAGATAAACCATTTTATGGAAATGTCTTGAATGAAGCTAAAAATTGCTAGGTAAAGTATGATAATGACTGCCTTTCAAATGAAGATCAAGTTGAGTTATTACAGCAAAACGAGTTCATAAATTCCTTGCTTAATGGAGGAAATATCTTCAGTGGGGATGAGACAGTTATGTCCTATGATAAGAAATTTGCTATTGAAGAGAATAACGAGGAATTGATTTTCTTAAATGATCAAAGGGAGAGTGATGAACAAACATCTAAAACTATCAAAGAGATGGAGGATTAGAATTTTATTCTAAACGAGAATGAAGAAATAGTGTCAATAAGTTATGCTTGTGACAGAGAAGAAGATAGTGAGGATTGTACAAAACTTTTGGGAGAAATTCCAAGTGAGATGGAAAATTTGTGGCAGGAGTTAAGTCTTTTGAAGAAAAGGCTAGAAGACCAAAAAGTAAGTGTTCAAGTTGTAAAATCAGAATTGAACGAGAATGAAGAAGTTTACTACAGTGGACAGGGATAGAGAGACGTCATTAGAACAGATGGTGTGGAGGAGAGACTAGTTGACAGTCTCATGAATTCTTTTGAGAATTCAAATCAGCATACTGATGTGCTGATAGAGGAGGAGAAAACAGAGCAGCAAACTCAATTGTTGCCAAAGGAGGAAAAGGCGCAAAAGTCTTATGTTTTTATTTTAATAATTGTTTTATGAGTGCAAGTTTAGTTGCAGATGCTCAAGGAAATTTGGCACAGATGAGCAGCCAAATAAAAATGGAAGAAGAAGATTCTATGGAAGAATTTAATCCATGGAACAGAGATGTTCAATTGTTGGAGAGAATGTTGGAAAGTCAGGATTCAGTGCAGAAAGAGATAATATTGACAGAGGATAAGGATGAAAGGGAGGTAATCAGAATAAGTGAAGAAAAATTAAGCCAGCAACTACAAAGTGAAAGTAACCAACAACAGTTTGAAGAGTTAGTGGACAGCAACAACAACCTGAAACAGAGAGAAAGAAATAACAATAAGTGGCAGAATATGGACCAGTACAAGGATGAACTGGAAACAGAGATTGAAGAATTATGGAAATTCATGATGAAATAGTCCATGTGGAGGAAATTGATAGCAGCAGGAAGGATGATCAATCAGAAATTGAACCTGATTGACAAGGAGAGGAAGATGAAACAAAATACAGTAGACATATAGTAGCAACAAAGGTGCAAGGCATTTGGGCAGCTACAAACTAAAGTTTGGGACCTTGGAGGCTTTCTATCAACTTATGAACACACATGATCAGGAGATCATGAAAATTTTCTACTTTGGGAGTCTGATGCAGGAGCATTCAACCCAATAATGTCATTGTATTTTAGTAGACATAGGGGTATTGTTTTTTCAAGGGAATTGGTCTCCTAAGTGTTAATTAATGTAATTATTTAGGCTTTTGAGTGAATTTAAAGAGAATAGGATTTAATTGAATATAATGAGACATATTTGTAAATGTTCTCGAATGAAGGAGAACATGAGAGATTTAGGATAGTTGAGAGATAGAGGAATTTGAGAATTAATTGTAAAACTCGAATTAGGAGTCAGTTCATGAATTTATGGATTAGAGAGGAATTTTAGGAATAAGGAAGAGATTTAGGAATTTTGTTAAGGAATTTATGGATCTAAACCAGAATTGGTTTTAGAATCCCTTTGTATAAATGTAAGCCTAAAAGGCAAAGACAGGGGTTAGAAAGTAAGAAATTAGACAGGCTAGATAGATAGCTAGAGTGTGGTTTTAAGCCTACAAGCAGAGTGTAAACAGAGGCCACTGATATTAGAACATCAGGCCAGAGAGACAGAGATCTCATTCTGTAATCATTGTTTATATTTATTAATATAATCAACTCAATTCTAAGTTCGAATGTGTGTTCGAGTGTTAAATGATGAGTGATGATTGAATTGGAATTCAGTATAATTATGTGTGCAGGCAGAGTCGAGGTGAATACATAGAGGAAGAGAAGAGACAGAGGATCTTAATGGGCGTTGAATGATCGCAGAACCAAGTAATGGTTGAATTGTCCGTGAGTAAAGAACTCACAGAGTTAAGCCAGGAGGAGTGTGCAGCGGAATAGCGAAGGACGAGAAACCCCGAAGAAACTCAAAACACACAAGAAACATTGAAGAACGGTGGAAAAAACCCAAGTGAAGAGAAGGGCGAAAGAATAAAGTATTAGCGCACAAGATCTGTTGGATCTTTAGGATCAACGAACAAGATTAGATCGCAAGAGAAATGAACTAGCCTTGAAGTGTTGCGAAGTGTGATTGCTCCGATATATCGCATCGGAGGAAAGCAACAGGAGCAGTTGTTGAGCCTTGAAAATGTCATTCATTTCCATTACACTTTCACTATTATGTCCATTATATCACCTCCATTTCACTACTATGTCACCACATTCATCCCACTTTCATTATCATTGGGCCACATTTATGTTTTTCCAATCTTTATTATTTCTAAGCCTTTTAAGTGAATTTGTGGTTAAAAATTAGAAAATAATGTGCATATGCTTATACCTAACAAATGGGTTGAGGTTGTTGACATGTGTAGGTTGAAAGGAGACTTCTAGAAGACCCTTATGTGGCACTCTAAGGCTAAATTCGAATTTGGTTGGAAAGAATCATGGGATCATGAGGATATGTGTCACATCTCCTAATTGTATTGTAACTCTAAGAAGACATGTGTCTTATCAGTTCCTATTTTGATTAGGACTCTAGAGGTAGAGGGAGAGATTCATGGACTCTCATTAATAAGATGGCTCTCATCTTTTTGTATAAATAGGAGATCTCTCTCCTTCATTTGTTAGTCTTTTAGTCCCTAGTTCTTAAGTTTGTAGTTCTTCCTTAATGGCTTTTGAAAGCTTTGGAGAACTTTGTTGTACTTTGTACTTTTGAAGAAATTGAATAAAGCTTTGATGTTCTCAACATGGAAGGAGATGTGAAGTAGATGTCATGGAGCATATTAGAATGTAAGGTAGAGTAGATTTCATTTTGTAAATATTGCTTTGTAGAATGTAAGGTAGAGTAGATTTCATTTTGTAAATATTGCTTTGATTTCATTATGTTATTTAATTGCTTTCAAGTTTGATAGATTAGATTTTTCATTCATGCAATTTTAATTCATGCAAGTGGCAGAGGGCCCCTGCACACTAAAGCCTTGTATAGTTGTCATTTAATTCTGCATTTAATTTTGTTATGCTTTTGTACATTAGCTGTACATAACAAACTGTTTTGATTACTGTTGTTTTGCATTAATTTTGTTATGCTTCTGTATATTAGCTGTACATAAATTGCTTTCAAGTTGATTGTAGATTAGTGATGCACATAGCCTTTTAATGACTAATGACATGATAGAATCATCTTGTCCTTCTGCTGAAACAGCAAGGATACTGGGTCTCATAGTCACTAGCTCATTGTTTGGTTATTGCATTTTATTTTGATTGTATATTAGTGATGCACATAGCCTTTTAATGACTAATGACATGATAGAATCATCTTGTCCTTCTGCTGAAGCAGCAAGGATACTGGGTCTCATAGTCACTAGCTCATTGATTGGTTATTGCATTTTATTTTGATTGAAGTAGCTGCATATTTACACTTTTGTTTAAATACTAATTCCATCAATAACATGTTTTAAGATCTTTTGAAGTGCTAAGTTTTGGAATTTACCATTAGGGACATAGGCCTTGTCTTGAAATCTTTATCCATACTTGTCCTTTAAAAGTATTCTTAAGACCTTAGAATAGGATTTCCATTTGCATTAAACACTTTAGAAAACCAACAAGAACAAAACCCCAAAAACAACATAAACTATAAAACAACGAAGTAAGAGAAAGGTTAACTAAGCACATATGGTGCACCACACTTCATCAATTTACGATTCTTGGATTGATAATTTATGCAGAGCAATTTAAGACATTAAATTGACTAGACAGCAGTGAATGAGGGCCTTAAGCAATCCCCGATTGCTATCAAGCGATATCAAGCGTGGACTGTCAGATCAGGAAGAAGAGCAACGGCGGAGATTCAATCTAAGTACTAGTGGAGAGAGAAGACGGGTATCGATCTGGACTATAGGATCTAAAGACCTCGTCATCCAATGGATATTAAGCCGTAAGTTGATCGAGCGTTAACCATAAGGGGCGGACCCAAACTTTCATAAGTTGGGAGTTTATAATGCCCATCGGATTCGAAAAGGCGTTAACCCTCGCGTAACTTGTTCACCCGAAATCGTTGTAGAGCGTTGGATCAAGCGGATCTTGATCAACGGTTGTAAAGCATCGGGCAAGTCTATTGATCGGGAAGGAGTACAATTGTCGGATCGAGGATAAGATCGATGGTGGAGAAGGGTCGCGACAAAGGCATTGAGATGGCGGACCCGATAGAATTATATGGCGCAGTTTGTAGTATTTGAAATCTGGCAGTGTAATCGCATATCGGAAGCAGAAGGTTCATGTGTAGTGTGACCGCGGAGAGTCGATACCCGATTGCGATAAAGGCATGCATCGGAAAACATGCAAGGGCTGTAAAAAGGTGAAAAGGTATGCTTTATGCATGTTTATGGTGATTTCTATTATATAAACATTATAATAGAATATAGCGCGATATGAAGGATTTCTTATGTAAGTCCAAAGGAATGAGTGGGATTTAGTTTAATGTGCGGATATATATATATTTGGGTTAACAAAAGGTTAACGAAGGTTTAGAGGGGTGATTAAGTCCCGATAGATGGAGAATGAGTTTCGATATAAAGGAAAGGGCAGATTAATGGTAGACTTTGTTAGTCTATAGATCATTCCACAAAGTTTAAGAAAGGGGCCTTAAACCTTAAGAATTGAAGATTTGACTCCTTAGTGAGTTAAAACTCCTGGGACAGATCAAATATATGCATAAGACATGCATATTGTGGGTGAAAGCAGGGGTAACCCTGCGTCATTTGGTATCAGAGCATAATTGTTATTGGAACAATTGATAGCAGAACAGAATAAGGGAATTCTGTAGAAAAGGACTTAGAACAGAGTTATGTGTTTTAAGATGTATATGTAGGCAAGAGGGGATCAAATTCTAATCTAAAAAACGGAAGGTACACAGAGGTGATGTGTAGTAGATGCAAGAAACAAAGGACAATCCACTCAAAGTACAGGTGGAATGGTGGAACAAGATCATGCAGAGATCTTGAAGGTGAGATGACATGTTTTGTTTTGATTTGAATACTGGAGAATATGTGGTTTTTATATGGTTTCATAGGTGACAACATAAGGAGGTGAGAAGATTGCAGCAAGCCTAGAGCAAGGAGTGCTCAATTGGTTCCAAAGGAAAGAACCAGAGAGATGCTAAAAGACTGAGCTCAAAGGAGAGAAGCTTAGTGAGGCATATGTAGCAAGGAGGAGACTTGTTACTGCAGAGGTATTGTTGCAGATCACAAAGGTAATTCCACAGAGGATGTGGGTAGAATTGCTAAGTAATGAAGGAAGCTGGTAAGACTTTCTAAGCGAAAGAAGAAGTGGTCAGAACCAAGTATTTCATGGTGATTGAAATACAAGAGGACAGTTGTGTTCTTGAGAAGGTGCAGATGAGTTGAAGCCTAGAAGGAGCAGAGAAGAGTGCTCAAAGGAGGTTCCAGAGATAGAGAACCAATTGCTTGCCAAAAGACCAAGTACAGAGGAAAGCTTGGTGAGGTAAGTGGTAGCAGGGAGGACTTGTTGTTGCAGAGGCTTTAGTGCAGCTCATAGTGAATGAGTGAGGAACTCATGAAGATGGAGAAGAAGATGGCTACTGATAGTCATAGCAGAGGTTCTGAGGAAGACCACAACAAAAGAAAGATGAAGAAAGAAAATGCCAAGGCAAATGGCAAGAGGATGAGTCAAGAGGAAATTGATAGAGAGATTGCTGAGATGAAAGAACAACTCGATGTATTGATAATGCTGCTAGAGGAAAGTCAAAGACAAGGTTGGGTATTAAAGAAGAAGCCAGTGAAGTGGCATAAGTTGCAGAGAAGGCTACAGCAGAGGCAAGTAAGGTGGCTAATGGAAAAACTCAGAGAAGCTGAGTTGGAAATGGAAGTGTCCATTTGTGAACCAGAGCAGGGTGAAGTTCTAGGTGAAGATGAAGACTTGAAGACTAAAACTTCAAGTGAGACCAAAAGGTCTGATGATTTTAAATCTGATAATTTGTGTATGTTTACAGGTGAAACATGTAAAGAAGGACAATTTGTTGATATTGTCATAAAGAGGGAAGAAGACAGGCAGAATCTAAATTCTATTTTAAAAGAGGAAGTAGAGAAGGATATCAAGCAATCAAGTAAAGGACTTGATGAGATTGAGGAGAAGACCATCGAAATATTTCTAAGTCATGTAAAGGACTGGAAACAACAAGTGGAATTGGTGATTGAATCATCAAATGAGATGATGAGGTCTCGTGGTTTTACAACTGACAGGTTGTATGAATGCAGGTATTGCAGAGGATAATCTTGGGTTGTGTTATATTGTTTCCACGACTAGCCCACGTAGTTAACGGGGGGGGTTACTTCGTCGCCCCCTTCGTTGCGCCGATTGCGTAGCGGGGGGGAGTCAGAAGGGGTTTGAGGGGTGCGGGTAACCCCACTCTATGGGGTCCGGGGCAACACCCCAGAAAATTTTGGTTTTGGACCCTATGTTAGGTTGGGCAGACCTACCTATGGTTTTGTGCATGATTTTTGCACATGGTTTTGGACGCGATGGTTTTCAGTCCATGGTTTTGGATGCGATGATTTTTCGATCCATGGTGTTGGATGCTTCAGCATGTATAAATATGTATTATAACATTGAAAGGAACATAATGAAAAATCAAGCTGGTAGTCCCGGTTTTGGGATCCAGGGGAAAATCTCTGTGTATATGTGTTTTATGTGTTATGCTCTCGCATTGTTTATTTTCTATGTTTTAGAATTCGTATGCAGGTAATTTCTGTATGGGGTTAAAACCTACATTTGGTATCAGAGTTGTTTTGGCTTCAAGGGGACGCCTTTATTGTTGAGGGTTTCACTCGGGCCTGTGGTAGACCCTGTTCAATGGGAGATCTGCGAGATCGATTCTGGTGGTGAAAGAAGATGGCGAGCAGTGGAAAGATAGAGATCGAGAAATTTAATGGTCAGAGTTTTGAGTTGCGGAAACTCAAGATGGATGATCTATTGTTGGATAAAGATCAATGGATCGTGGTAGATCCGGGTACCAAACCAACGGGAGTGTCCGATGAAGAATGGAAGAAGTTGGATAGGAAGGCAAAGAGCACAATACGATTGTGTGTCTCATATTCAATATTGTTGAATGTATCAGGGGAAGCTACGGCGAAGGCTTTGTGGGACAAGTTAGGGACTTTGTACCAATCTAAGTCTCTGGTGAATAAACTGTTCCTGTGGAAAAAGCTGTATAACCTGAGGATGAAAGATGGAGACTCGATGATAGAGTATTTGAACGCATTTAATACTATGGTAAGTCAGTTAGCATCTGTTGATATTAAAATTTCAGATGAAGATAAGTGCATCAGTTTGTTGTGTTCTTCGCCAGATTCGTGGGATAGTTTGGTTATTGCAATAGGTAGCAATCCAACTGCCTTGTAGTTTGATGAATAGTCTCATCCTTGCTGATAGAGGAGATGAGACGGAAAGATATGGAGAGCCAAAATGGTGATGCCTTGTCTGTACGAGGATGGTCCAAGAACATAAAGTAAAATAAGTCATTGAGTGGGAGATCTAAATCTAGAGGGAGATCTAAATCTCCAGGAAAACCTGTAAAGGTGGTGTGTTGGAAATGCGAAAAGGAAGAGAAATACAAAAGGGACTGTAAATCTAAAGCTTCTGACAAAGGAAAGGGATCTGATGATGCTCCTTCTGCAAAGGCGAAAACCACCTCAGATGAAGGTGGGGATGTGTACTTGGCTTCTTCAAGTACACATGTAGATCATGAGGCATGATTGATTGACTCAGGTGCATCCTTTCACTTCACTCCCCATAGAGAGTGGTTCTGTGAGTATGAGAAATACGATGGTGGTGATGTCTTCTTAGGGTATGATAGGAAGGCTAGAATCGCTGGTCGCGGAAAAGTAAAGTTGAAGTTGCAAGGTGGAAGGGTTAGAACACTTTCGAGTGTTTTGCATATTCCTGTATTGGCCAAAAATCTGATTTCTGTAAGCAAGTTGGATGATGCAAGTGTAAAAATAGCGTTCGAGAAGGATACCTCCAAGATGGTTCAGGGAGCACTAGTATTAATGCAAGGAGTTCGGATTGGAACTCTGTACAAGTTGTAAGGTAGCACAGTTGTTGATGGGTGCAACAATTTTGTGGTTCCTAAAAGTGGAGTAAAAAATCTAGTGGTCTCTGGAGAGAAGACCATGTTGTGGCATCAAAGGCTTGGACATATTGGAGAGAAGGGTCTTTGAATACTTCATGGTAAAGGTATGGTAAAAGGTATGAGTAATAGCTCTCTGAATTTTGATTTCTGTGAAAATTGTGTATATGGGAAGCAGAATCGGGTGAGTTTCCCCTCTGGTGGTAAGAGGGCGAAACATATATTAGATCTTGTACATAGTGATGTGTTTGGACCTGTGAAGGTTCCATCACTGGGTAAGTCTGTGTACTATGTACCATTTATGGATGAATTCTCAAGGAATACATGGATATATTTCCTTAAGAAGAAATCTGAAGTCTTTGACAGCTTTAAAGAATTCAAGGCTCTGGTAGAAAACCAGACAGAGAAGAAGATAAAGGTGCTGAGGACAAGTAACGGTGGAGAGTTTTGCAGTAAGGAATTTGAAGAATTTTGTAAGAAGCGTGGTATAGCATGGTAGAAGTCTACTCCATATACACCTCAGCAAAATGGAGTTGCAGAAAGAATGAACAAGACGTTGATGGAAAGGGCAAGAAGCATGCTCAGTGGTGCCGGGTTAGGAAAGCAAGTCTGGGCAGAGGTGGTGGAGACAACATGTTACCTAGTCAACAGATCACCTTCATCAGCATTGGAGGATAAAACTCCACAAGAGGTATGGACTGGTAAGTAAACCTCTCTTTCACATCTGAGGGTATTTAGATGTGATGCATATGTACATGTTCCAAAGGATAAATGAACCAAGTTGGATAGTAAATATGAAAAGTGCATCTTTATTGGGTATAAGGATGGTTTAAAGCGTTATAAGTTTTGGAACCCAGTAACAAGGAAGGTTGTGTACAACCAAGATGTGGTGTTCAGAGAGGTGAAAGATATTATTAAACATGAAGTCCAACCAAAGGAACCTGAGAATATAGAGTTTGAGCTAAAGGAGGAAGAATTAGACTCTACAACAGAGGAGGAATCAGAAGATGAAGAGCCACAAACTCCGAGTGTGAGAAGATCAATTCGAGAAAGAAGGCAGCTAGAAAGGTATAGTCCATCTACTTTCTGTTCAAATTTTGCTTTATCTATTACTGATGATGATCCCAGAACTGTGAAGGAAGCAGTGGATTCAGAGGATGGAAAACTCTAAAAAGAGGCCATGGTTGATGAAATGGCATATTTGCACAAAAATGAGGCTTGGGATCTGATGGAGCTGTCGGCTGGAAGGAAACCCATTGGAAGCAAATGGGTTTTCAAGAAGAAGACAAATGCAGAAGGAAAGGTGGAGAAATACAAATCTTGGTTGGTAGAAAAAGGTTATTCCCAGGTGTCGGGAATTTATTTTGGTGATATTTTTTTCTCCTGTTGCCAAGGTAACTTCTATTAGATTACTTTTATCTATTGCTGCTACTTTTGATTTTGAGGTAGAACAGATGGATGTGAAGACAACATTTCTTCACGTGGATCTGGAAGAGGAGATCTACATGAAGCAACCTGAAGGCTTTGCGGTGAAAGGTAAGAAAGAACTGGTATGCAAGTTAAAGAAGTCTCTGTATGGGTTAAAACAGTCACCAAGGATGTGGTATGAGAAATTTGATACATTTATACGTGGACTTGGTTTCACAAGAAGTAAAGTAGATCACTGTGTGTATTTTAAATTAAGTGGCAACCGTGTTATTTATCTGGTCTTGTATGTGGATGATATGTTGCTGTTGGAAATGACAAAGAAATTATCCAGGAATTGAAGACCCATTTGTCCTCCAAATTCGACATGAAAGATCTTGGTGTTGCAAACTATATTTTGGGCATGGAAATTAAAAGAGATCGGACAAAGAGGAAGCTCTGGTTAAACCAGAGGAAGTATGTCAAGACAATATTTCAGAGGTTTAATATACAAGATAGTAAGCCAGTGAAGGTTCCTATTCCTATAGGTGTAAAGTTGTCTGCTGAACAATGTCCCAAGACACAAGAAGAGGAAGAGGACATGTCCCGTGTTCCATATGCAAGTGTAGTCAGTAGCCTGATGTATGCGATGGTCTGTACTAGACCAGACATTGCACATGCAGTGGGAGTATTGAGAAGGTTTATGTCAAAACCAGGGAAGGAGCACTGGACAACAGTGAAGCTGGTTTTCAGGTATTTGCATGGCACTAGTGATTATGGTTTGTGCTACCAAGGAAGACCAGGATTGGACAAAGCGTTGGATATTCGTCGCTTTGTTGATGCAGACTGGGCTGGAGATCTGGATCAGAGAAGATCTACAAGTGGGTATGTGTTTAACCTATTTGGAGGTGCAAGCAGTTGGATGAGTAAGAAGCAATTTGTAGTGGCACTATCAACTACAGAGGCAGAATACATGGCAGCCATTCATGTAAGCAAGGAAGCAGTTTGGTTGCAGAGATTGTGTTCAAATATGGGGTTAGTACAGGGAACTATAAGGATAGACTGTGACAACCAAAGTGTAATTTGTTTGGCAAAGAACCCTGCATATCATTTAAAGACAAAGCACATTGATGTTCAGTATCACTTTGTGAGGGATATGATAGAAGACAAAAAGGTGTTGCTGGTAAAGGTGGACACTTTGAAGAATACTGCAGATGCATTGACAAAATCTGTGAGCTCTGAGAAGTTCTCTTGGTGTAGAAAAATAATGGGTGTTGCAAGGCTGGATAAATGAATAAGCTCTCTTGTGGCCCCCTGTGGAAAGAAAACAACAAGTGGGAGAATGTTGGGTTGTGTTATATTATTTTCATGATTAGCCCACGTAGTTAACGGGGGGGTTAGAAGGGGGGTGGAGCTGCCCCTTCGTTGCACCGATTGCGTAGCGGGGGGAGTCACAAGGGGTTTGAGGGGTGTAGGTAACCCCCATGGACCCTATGTTAGGTTGGGAAGACCTACCTATGGTTTTGTGCATGATTTTCGCACATGGTTTTGGACGCGATGTTTTTCGGTCCATGGTTTTGGACGCGATGGTTTTTCGGTCCATGGTATTGGATGCTTCGGTATGTATAAATATGTATTATAACATTAAAAGGAACATAATGAAAAATCAAGCTGGTAGTCTCGGTTTTGGGATCCAAGGGAAAATCTCTATGTATATGTGTTTTATGTGTTATTCTCTCGCATTGTTTATTTTCTGTGTTTTAGAATTCGTAAGCAGGTAATTTCTGTACGGGATTAAAACCTACAGATGAACCATTTTATGGAAATGTCTTGAATGACGCTAAAAATTGCCAGGTAAAGTATGATGATGACTGTCTTTCAAATGAAGATCAAGTTGAGTTATTACAGTAAAAGGAGTTCATAAATTCCATGCTTAATGGAGGAAATATCTTCAGTGGGGATGAGACAGTTATGTACTATGATAAGAAATTTTCTATTGAAGAGAATAACGAGGAATTGATTTTCTTAAATGATCAAAGGGAGAGTGATGGACAAACATCTAAAACTATCAAAGAGATGGAGGATCAGAGTTTTATTCTAATCGAGAATGAAGAAATAGTGTCACAAAGAATAAGATAGTGAGGATTGTACATAAGTTTTGGGAGAAATTCCAAGTGAGATGGCAAATTTGTGGCAGGAGTTAAGTCTTTTGGAGAAAAGGCTAGAAGACCAAAAAGTAAGTGCTTAGGTTGTAAAATCATAATTGAACGAGAATGAAGAAGTTCACTACAACGGATAGGGACAGAGAGACATCATTAGAACATATGGTGTGGAGGAGAGACTAGTTGACAATCTCATGAATTCTTTTGAGAAATCAAATCAGCATACCGATGTGTTGATAGAGGAGGAGAAAGCAGAGCAGCAAGCTGGATTGTTGCCAAAGGAGGAAAAGGCGCAAAAGTCTTATGTTTTTTTTATTTTAATAATTGTTTTATGAGTGCAGGTTTAGTTGTAGATGCTAGAGGAAATTTGGCACAGATGAGCAGCCAAATAAAAATGGAAGAAGAAGATTCTATGGAAGAATTTAATCCATGGAACAGAGATGTTCAATTGTTGGAGAGAATGTTGGAAAGTCAGGATTCAGTGTAGAAAGAGATAATCTTGACAGAGGGTAAGGATGAAAGGGAGGCAATCAGAATAAGTGAAGAAAAAGTAAACCAGCAACTACAAAGTGAAAGTAACCAACAGCAGTTTGAAGAGTTAGTGGACAACAGCAACAACCTGAAATAGAGAGAAAGAAATAGCAATAAGTGGCAGAATATGGACCAGTCCAAGGATGAACTGGAAACAAAGATTGAAGAATTATGGCAGTTGATGATGAAACAGTCCATGTGGAGGAAATTGATAGCAGCAGGAAGGATGATCAATCAGAACTTGAACCTGATTGACAAGGAGAGGAAGATGAAACAGAATACATCAGACATACAACAACAACAAAGGTGCAAGGCATTTGGGCAACTACAAACTAAAGTTTGGGACACTGGAGGCTTTCTATCAACTTATGAATACACATGATCAGGAGATCATGAAAATTTTCTACTTTGGGAGTCTGATGCAGGAGCATTCAGCCCAATAATGTCATTGTATTTTAGTAGACATAGGGGTATTGTGTTTTCAAGGGAGTTGGTCTCCTAAGTGTGAATTAATGTAATTATTTAGGCTTTTGAGTGATTTTAAAGAGAATAGGATTTAATTGAATATAGTGAGACATATTTGTAAATGTTCTCGAATGTAGGAGAACATGAGAGATTTAGGATAGTTGAGAGATAGAGGGATTTGAGAATTAATTGTAAAACTCAGATTAGGAGTCAGTTCATGAATTTATGGATTAGAGAGGAGTTTTAGGAATAAGGAAGAGATTTAGGAATTTTGTTAAGGAATTTATGGATCTAAACCAGAATTGGTTTTAGAATCCCTTTGTATAAATGTAAGCCTAAAAGGCAAAGACATGGGTTAGAAAGTAAGAAATTAGACAAGCTAGATAGATAGCTAGAGTGTGGTTTTAAGCCTACGGGCAGAGTGTAAACAGAGGCTACTGATATTAGAATATCAGGCCAGAGAGACAGAGATCTCGTTCGGTAATCATTGTAGGTTTTAACCCTGTATAGTAATTAACTAGATATGAATTCTAAAACACAGAAAAATAAACAATGTGAACGCATAACACATAAAACACATATACACAGAGATTTTCCCCTGGATCCAAAAACTAGGACTACCAGCTTGATTTTTCATTATGTTCCTTTCAATGTTATAATACATATTTATACATGCCCAAGCATCCAATACCATGGACCGAAAACCATCGCGTCCAATACCATGGACCGAAAAAACATCGTGTCCAAAAAACATGTGCAAAAATCATGCACAAAACCATAGGTGGGTCCGCCCAACCTAACATAGGGTCCAGTTACGGGTACGCCTCAAACCCCATGTGACACCCCCCCGGGCCACTACACAATCGGCGCAACGAAGGGGAGCTCTGCCCCCCCTCTAACCCCCTGGTTAACTACGTGGACTAGTCATGGAAAGAATATAACACAACCCAACAATCTCCCACTTGTTGTTTTCTTTCCACAGGGGGCCACAAGAGAGCTTAGTCATTTTTCCAACCCTAAAACGCCCATTGTCTCTCTACACCAAGAGAACTTCTCAGAGCTCACAAATTTTGTCAATGCATCTGCAGTATTCTTCAAATTTTCCACCTTTACCAACAACACCTTTTTGTCTTCTATCATATCCCTCACAAAGTGATACTAAACATCAATGTGCTTTGTCTTTGAATGATATGCGGGGTTCTTTGCCAAGAAAATTGCACTTTGGCTGTCATAGTCTATCCTTATATCTCCCTATACTAATCCCATACTTGAACACAATCTTTGCAACCAAAC
Organism: Pinus tabuliformis; assembly: GCA_031772625.1. Taxonomy (NCBI): domain Eukaryota; kingdom Viridiplantae; phylum Streptophyta; class Pinopsida; order Pinales; family Pinaceae; genus Pinus; species Pinus tabuliformis. Next base: position 278,820,884 of record CM062805.1, on the reverse strand, counting down.
TGCTTCCTTGCTTGCATGAGTGGCTGCCATGTATTCTACCTTTGTAGTTGATAGTGCCACTACAAATTGTTTCTTACTCATCCAACTGACTGCACCTCCAAATAGGTTAAACACATACCCACTTATAGATCTTCTATGATCCAGATCTCCAACCCAGTCTGCATCAACAAAGCCACGAATATCCAACATTCTGTCCAATCCTGATCTTCATTGGTAGCACAAACCATAATCACTAGTGCCATGCAAATACCTGAAAACCCACTTCACTGTTATCCAGTGCACCTTCCCTAGTTTTGACATAAACCTGCTCAATACTCCCACTGCATGTGAAATGTCTGGTCTAGTACAGACCATTGCATACATCAGGCTACCGACTGCACTTGCATATGGAACACGGGACATGTCCTCTTCCTCTTCTTGTGTCTTGGGACACTGTTCAGCAAATAACCTCACACCTACAGGAATAGGAACCTTCACTAGTTTACTATCCTTCATATTAAACCTATGCAGTATTGTCTCGACATACTTCCTCTGGTTTAACTAGAGCTTCCTCTTTGCCCGATCTCTTTTAATTTCCATGCCCAAAATATAGTTTGCAACACCAAGATCTTTCATGTCGAATTTGGAGGACAATTGGGTCTTCAAATCCTAGATAATTTCTTTGTCATTTCCTACCAGCAACATATCATCCACATACCAGACCAGATAAATAACACGGTCACCAATTAATTTAAAATACACACAGTGATCTGCTTTGCTTCTGATGAAGCCAAGTCCCCATATAAATGTATCAAATTTTTTATACCACATCCTTGGTGACTATTTTAACCCATACAAAGACTTCTTTAACTTGCATACCAGTTCTTTCTTGCCCTTCACCGCAAAGCCTTCAGGTTGCTTCATGTATATTTCCTCTTCCAGATCCCCGTGAAGAAATGTTGTCTTCACATCCATCTGTTCTACCTCAAAATCAAAAGCAGCAACAACAGATAAAAGTAATCTAATAGAAGTTACCTTGGCAATAGGAGACAAAATATCACCAAAATCAATTCCCGACACCTGGGAATAACCTTGTGCTACCAACCAAGCTTTGTATTTCTCCACCTTTCCGTCTGCATTTGTCTTCTTCTTGAACACCCATTTGTTGCCAATGGGTTTCCTTCCAGCCGGCAACTCCACCAGATCCCAAGCCTCATTTTTGTGCAAAGATGCCATTTCATCAACCATGGCCTCTTTCCAGAGTTTGCCATCCTCTGAATCTACTGCTTCCTTCACAATTCTGGGATCATCGTCAGTAATAGATAAAGCAAAATTTGAACAGAAAGCATATGGACTATACCTTTCTGGCTGCGTTCTTTCTTGAACTGATCTTCTCACACCTGGAGTTTGTGGCTCTTCATCTTCTGATTCCTCCTCTGCTGTAGATTCTGATTCTTCCTCCTTAAGCTCAAACTCTATCTTCTCAGGTTCCTTTGGTTGGACTTCATGTTTAATAACATCTTTTACCTCTCTGAACACCACATCTTGGTTGTACACAACCTTCCGTGTGACTGGGTTCCAAAGCTTATAACCCTCTAAACCATCCTTATACCCAATAAAGATGCACTTTTCAGATTTACTATCCAACTTGGTTCATTTCTCCTTTGGAACATGTACATATGCATCACATCCAAATACCCTTAGATGTGAAAGAGAGGGTTTCTTACTAATCCATACCTCTTGTGGAGTCTTATCCTCCAATGCTGATGAAGGTGACCTATTGACCAGGTAACATGCAGTATCCACCTCCTCTGCCCAGAATTCCTGTCCTAACCTGGCACCGCTGAGCATGCTTCTTGCCCTTTCCATCAACGTCTTATTCATTCTTTCTACAACTCTATTTTGCTGAGGTGTATATGGAGTAGTCTTCTGTAGTGCTATACCACACTTCTTACAGAATTCTTCAAATTCCTTGCTGCAAAACTCTCCACCATTATCTGTGCTCAGCACCTTTATCTTCTTCTCTGTCTTATTTTCCACGAGAGCCTTAAATTCTTTAAACCTGTCAAAGGCTTCATATTTCTTCTTAAGGAAATATATCCATGTATTCCTTGAGAATTCATCTATAAATGATACATTGTACATAGAATTACCCAGTGACGGAACCTTCACAGATCCAAACACATCACTGTGCACAAGTTCTAATATCTATTTCACCCTCTTACTACCAGAGGTGAAACTCACCCGATTCTGCTTCCCATATACACAATTTTTACAGAAATCAAAATCCAGAGAGCTATTACTCATACCTTCTACCATACCTTTACCATGAAGTATTCGAAGGCCCTTCTCTCCAATATGTCCAAGCCTTTGATGCCACAACATGGTCTTGTCTCCAGAGACCACTAGATTTTCTACTCCACTTTCAAGAACCACATAACTGTTGCACCCATCAATAACAATGCTGCCTTGCAGCTTGTACAGAGTTCCAATTCGAACTCCCCGCATCAATACCAGTGCTCCCTGGACCATTTTGCAGGTATCCTTCTCGAACACTTTTTTTACACCTGCATCATCCAGCTTGCTTACAGAAATCAGATTTCTGGCCAATGCAGGAATATGCAGAACCCCGGAAGTGTTCTAACCCTTCCACCTTGCAACTTCAACTTTACTTTTCCATGACCAATGATTTTAGCCTTCCTATCATCCCCTAAGAAGACATCAACACCATCGTATTTCTCATACTCACATAACCACTCTCTATGGGGAGTGAAGTGAAAGGATGCACCTGAGTCAATCAACCATGCCTCACGATCTACATGTGTACTTGAAGAAGCCAAGTACACATCCACACCTTCATCTGAGGTGGTTTTCGCCTCTACAGAAGGAGCATCATCAGATCCCTTTCCTTTATCAGGAGCTTTAGATTTACAATCCCTTTTGTAGTGCCCTTCCTTTCCGCATTTCCAGCACACCACCTTTACAAGTTTTCCTGGAGATTTAGATCTCCCACTCGATGACTTATTTTTGTTTCTGTTCTGGGACCGTCCTCGTACAGACAAGGATGATTCTGGCTCTCCATATTTTTCTGTCTCATATCCCTCGTCAACAAGGATGAGACTATTTCATCAAACTGTAAGGCAGTTGCATTGCTACCTATTGCAATAACTAGATTATCCCATGAATCTGGTAGAGAACATAACAAACTGATGCACTTATCTTCATCTGAAATTTTAATATCAACAGATGCTAACTGACTTACCACAGTATTAAATGCGTTCAGATGCTCTGTCACCGAGTCTCCATCTTTCATCCTCAGGTTATACAACTTTTTCTACAGGAACAATTTATTCACCAGAGACTTAGATTGGTACAAAGTCTCTAACTTGTCCCACAAAGCCTTCGTCGTAGCTTCCCCTGATACATTCAACAATACTGAATCTGAGAAACACAATTGTATTGTGCTCTTTGCCTTCCGATCTAACTTCTTCCATTCTTCATCGGACACTCCCGTTGGTTTAGTACCTGGATCTACCGCGATCCACTGATCTTTATCCACCAACAAATCCTTCGTCTTGAGTTTCCACAACTCAAAACTCTGACCATTAAATTTCTCGATCTCTATCTTTCCATTACTCGCCATCTTCTTTCACCACCAGAATCGATCTCGCAGATCTCCCACTGAATAGGGTCTACCATAGGCCCGAGCAAAACCCCTCAGCAACAAAGGCATCCCCTTGAAGCCAAAATAGCTCTGATACCAAATGTAGGTTTTAACCCTGTATAGTAATTACCTGCATACGAATTCTAAAACATAGAAAAATAAACAATGCGAGCACATAACACATAAAACACATATACACAGAGATTTTCCCCTGGATCCCAAAACCGGGACTACCAGCTTGATTTTTCATTATGTTCCTTTCAATGTTATAATACATATTTATACATGTCGAAGCATCCAATACCATGGACAAAAAACCATCGCATCCAATACCATGGACCGAAAAACCATCGCGTCCAAAAAACATGTGCGAAAATCATGCACAAAACCATAGGTGGGTCCGCCCAACCTAACATAGGGTCCAAAACCAAAAGTGGGGTTACGGGTACACCTCAAACCCCCTATGACCCCCCCCCCCCACTACACAATCGACACAACGAAGGGGGGCTCCACCCCCCCTCTAACCACCCGATTAACTATGTGGACTAGTCATGGAAAGAATATAACACATCCCAACAATCATTGTCTATATTTATTAATATAATCAACTCAATTCTGAGTTTGAATGTGTGTTGGAGTGTTAAATTATGAGTGATTATTGAATTGGAATTCAATATAATTATGTGTGTAGGCAGAGTCTAGGAAAATACATAGAGGAAGAGAAGAGACAAAGGATCTTAATGGGCATTGAATGATCGCAGAACCAAGTAATGGTTGAATCGTCCGTGAGTAAAGAACTCACAGAGTTAAGCCAGGAGGAGTGTGCAGTAGAATAGTGAAGGACGAGAAACCCCGAAGAAACTCAAAACACACAAGAAACATTGAAGAACAGCGGAAAAAACCCAAGTGAAGAGAAGGGCGAAAGAATAAAGTATCGGCGCACAGGATCCGTTGGATCTTTAGGATCAACGGACAGGATTAGATCACAAGAGAAATGAACTAGCCTTGAAGTGTTGCGAAGTGCGATCGCTCCGATATATCGCATTGGAGGAAAGCAACAGGAGCAGTGAACGAGGGCCTTAAGCAATCCCCGATTGCGATCAAGCGATATCAAGCGTGGACCATCAGATCAGGAAGAAGAACAACGACGGAGATTCAATCTAAGTACTAGCGGAGAGAGAAGACGGGTATCGATCTGGACTGTAGGATCTAAAGACCTCATCATCCAACGGATATCGGGCTGTAAGTTGATTGAGCATTAACTGTAAGGGGCGAACCCAAACTTTATAAGTTGGGAGTTTATAATGCCCATCGGATCCAAAAAGGCATTAACCCTCGTGTAACTTGTTCACCCGAAATCGTTGTAGAGCGTCGGATCAAGCGGATCTTGATCAACGGTTGTAAAGCGTCAGGCAAGTCTATTGATCGGGAAGGAGTACAGCCATCGGATCGAGGATAAGATCGACGGTGGAGAAGGGTCGCGACAAAGGCATTGAGATGGCAGACCCAATAGAATTATATGGCGCAATTTGTAGTATTTGAAATTCGACAGTGTAATCGCATATCGGAAGCGGAAGGTTCATGTGTAGTGTGATTGCGGAGAGCCAATACCCGATTGCGATAAAGGCATGCATCGGAAAACGTGCAAGGGCTGTAAAAAGGCGAAAAGGTATGGTTTATGCATGTTTATGGTGATTTCTATTATATAAACATTATAATAGAATATAGCGTGATATGAAGGATTTCTTGTGTAAGTCCAAAGGAATGAGTGGGATTTAGTTTAATGTGCGGATATATATATATATATGGGTTAACAAAAGGTTAACGAAGGTTTAGAGGGGTGATTAAGTCCCGATAGATGGAGAATGAGTTTCAATATAAAGGAAAGGGCGGATTAATGGTAGACTTTGTTAGTTTATAGATCATTCCACAGAGTTTAAGAAAGGGGCCTTAAACCTTAAGAATTGAAGATTTGACTCCTTAGTGAGTTAAAATTCCTGGGACGGATCAGATATATGCATAAGACATGCATACTGTGGGTGAAAGTAGGGGTAACCCTGCGTCAAAAATGTTATACCACTGATTAATTGTATGGATGATTAAATATTAAAATGAAGAGATGTAAAATCTGATAATATAAAAAATTAATCCAAACATCATATACAAATGCACTAATCAAATTTAATTTATATGAATAAGATTATAATATATATTTCGATTTTTCAATGAATAACAAATTTTTAAAATCACAATAATTGCATTGTCACGGGTCGATGTTTCCAAAAAAGAGAAAATCTCATACAAAAAATCGGCGTGCCCATAACATAAACATGCACCAGTGCATTATGTTATATAAACACACTATTACGACATCCTTTTTGCATGACCTATGCCTTTTCTAACAATGACAGCATTGGATCGTTTAATTCTTCAAGCGTCAATATTGTTTGCAATTAACACCCTGATGCGTTGTAATTCTTAAAGCACTAGTGCTTTCATAGAACTAATGTCTCGGTGTTACAAAATATTATTTCCAACCCTAGTGCATTATTAAACTTAACAAAATCGGTTCTTTTATATCATTAGCACACCAGTGCTTTTATAAAAATCATATGCATCGATGCTGCGAATTTTAATAAAAGCACCAGGTCTGCAATATTGTTTTGCCTTTCTTGACGTCGTTCCTGAAAAGAACGCCCTGAGGAGTTTTTTAAATATATACGCACCGGGTAGTATACATTTCAGGCACCATTGATCTTTGCATTCAATGCATCGGTTCTGTTAGTTATGTAGGTAGTCCCGCTGCTTTTATATATTTTGTGCATCTGTGCTGTTTTTCCATGAAACGCACCACTAAAAAAACATCCGCTAAAACCTCTGGTCGCCCATATTTTTTTTCCAGTTGCGATGAAGTTTCGTTATAATCTCTGCTAAAACATTTGCTACCGCAAACAAATATTTTAGTGAATGTTTTCTTGACAATTTTTGCCAATTTTATAACACTAAAAATCTTTATTATACCCTCCACTAGAAGTTATTTTCCTTGTAGTGTGATAACTAGAAGGCTCTCTGTTGACGACCTTTGCCACCAACACCTTGTATCTTTATGGTTGTCTGTGCTCTTTAGTGAAATCCCTAGGAACTCCCACAGACTCTTGTGCATCCTTTAATTTCTAAAGCACCTCCTTGTTTCTTCTTATGTTGGCAGTGGTTAGAGCTTTATGCTCCTGCTCCTACCCTTGTTGCTCCATATACTGTGAACTCACTAGACCTCTTGCACCTAAGCTAGTGCTCATACTGGTAATATTACTCGCGCTTTGTTATCCCTGTGGTTGTTTCTAAACCACTGGAGCTTCTACTGGCCCACTCTAAACATTTGTTCGCAATTCATGAGATCTCCTAAAGGCTTTCCCCTCCTGAACTTCATGTCCCACCGCACGATGATCCTCCTGCTACTAGGAATGTAGATCCTGTATGCCTTGGATGTTTCATTGTAACCAACAAAACAACCCTTCTCTGCAGTCTGATTCAATCTGGTGTGTTTGTTATCTCACACATGGAAATAAGAAATATTGCCAAAGACCCTGAAGTGCCCAACCTTAGACTTATTCCTTGTAAAGGCCTCCTTTGTTGTCATCTTTCCCAACGCTCTATGAGGAACCCTATTCAATATGTACACTATTGTGCTACATGTCTCCTCCCATAGAAACTTAGGCATATTCTAGTCATATAACATTTCCCTTGTTGCTCCAACTATTTATGTTCTTATGCTTTTCAACCCCATTCTACCATGGGTTGTATGGAGTTGTCCACTCTCTCCTCTCCTTCGCACAGAACTCTATGAAGGCCTTATCTATATACTTGTCTCCATTATCTATCAGAAGCACCTTGATCTTTTTACATGTCATATTCTCCACAATAGCCTTAAACTTGTGGAAGCGACTAAAGACCTCATCCTTTGTCTTTAAAAAATAAATCTAGGTTTTCCTGGAGAAGTCATCGGTGAAGGTTATGAAATATTCATAACCCCTAAGTGATTTGGTATACAATGAGCCACAAATATCTGAGTGTATTAAATGAATAACAACACTAACTTTACTGTCACTCCTTGGGATCACTACATTTGTGAACTTCCCAAGTGCACACCCTCTGCATACATCATCATGTTCCATGCTCAATTCTGGAACTCTTGTCATGGTCTCTCTGATAAACTTCAATGCTCCGTGATGCAAGTGTCCCATCCTCCTATGCCATAGCTCTCCCAAGTATTTGCCACTGCTATTGTTGTTGCTAATAAGTGCCTTTGGAGAATCAAGCTGCAACTTGTACAACTTGTTGCTTCAAACCCCAATATATTTGACCTTATTCCAACTCTAGTGCTTGATGTACACCTCTTGCCCCGCAAAATAAACATCATATCCTTTGTCATCTAATGCATAATTTGAAATCAGGTTCATGCCTAATCCTGGCACATGAAACACATCTTTAATACTAGTACTCTTGCCTGACTCCCTCAAAATGTTGATGCTACCTCTCCCAAATGGAGTACAATTAGTCTTGTTTCCCGTCTATATCTAAGTCTATCTTCTCTTCCTTATAACTGGAGAAATATTCTTTAATCCTCATCATGTGTGCTAACACTCCATTGTCGATATACCAGACTCTTATGGATGTGGAGCTAGAGAGTCAATTTATGAGAGTGAATTCATCTTCCAACCTAGAAGACAAATCCTCAATGTTAGTCGAAGTTGTTGTCTGCTTCATCTTCTTTTCTCCATTCTTTTGATTAGTACATTGGCTAACATAGTTTCCATGCTAACCACAACCAAAATACTTGATTTTACTCAAGTATTTCTTCTTTTTATCTCCTTTTGAGCCATATCCCCTAATGGAACCCTTCTTTGCCTTCCCTTTGCCTGCTAGGGCTGCGTTTTCTTATTCCTTATCCACCTTCAAAGTCTTGTTGTTGCTACTACTACTGCCATTAACCAAGTTGAGCCTCAACTCCTCCTTAGTGAAGTCACTCCATAGGTGGTCCCATCCTGGTAGTGTATCTCATCCATTGATCACTTGGACGAATACATTCCACTCCTTGGGAAACCCATTTAGAGTTATTCATACTAGCTCATCGCCACTTGGTTTGTCTCCTACTACAACCAACTCATCCCTGGAAATTCAAACTCTGGTGAGATAGGAAGTCACATCTTCACCCTTCTTCATATTGATGGTCCTCAACTTCTCTCTGAGAATCAATTTTCTATTCTTTTTTGGATTCTGGTACAGATTAACAATCTTGTCCCACATCTACTTCATTGTTTTTTTTTTTTTTCGATGTGCTTATCAATGTGGTCCTTGAATCCATCAAGGATAATCCTCTTAGATTTGGCATTCTCCTTTTTATTGGTTTCTAGCTATTATTGATATGTCAGTAGAAAAATAACATTTTCCACGTAATCCTTCAGTCCATACTCGTCCAATAAAAATGACATTTTGGATTTCCAAACACAAAAGTTGGAGGCTCCATCCAATCTGTCTTGATCTCTCAAACTTGTTCTGACCATCTCTGGAAATATGGAAATATAGTGAAACCAAAAATCTGAAGAAAAATAAACTAGGTTATAAACCCTATGCTTTCTCTTCACGTGCCTTGCGTTAATTTACTCTTTCAAACCTTATATGTTGATTTGTTCTAATACCATGTGAAATTTCCTTAACTGCAACAACTTGAATTTAATATTTTATCTACCAGAGATTATTTGTCTTCATAATTTAATTATGACAAATAAAGATTAAGTCACTACTGCAATATTCACAAATAATAAAAGGAATTGAGAAATAATGCATGCACATAAATAATTTACACCAGTATTTTTGGATAAATTGTCCCTGGAAAAACCCTGAAGGGAAAACCAATTCTGCAGATGAGGGTAAATAATTAATCTTCAAAAAAAATTGAGAACTACAATATGCCTACCTCTCACTGGAAAAGATTCAACATATAATAACTCCACTGGAAAAAATAATCTAGAAACACAAGTTTCTCTTTTGTAAAATCACATTACCTCTTGCCTGCAACTTGCACTGGAAAATCTGGAAATGCGTACGACCCTCTCTGGAACTCACATTACCTCCCAAAATTCGTTCTAGTGATAAACTCTGCCTCCTACAAATCTACCGAGCAACTCGCACCTCCTCTAACACATGTCTCCAACAACTGGAAATAGAACTGTTGACCATCTATGTGCACTAGCTAATACGACCTCACTACAAAAAAAATCGAGCTTCCTTCCTCTTAGTGGAATGCTAGAATATTTGTGGAGAATTACTCCAAAAATTATCTTCCCAATTTCTCAGTTGAAATCCCGTTGTTGGTGTCTTCCTCTACGCCTTTGCACTACTGCAAATCACTATCTTTGAGTGATCTCCAATGCCCATCGACTTTCTCCTATAATATCTCGTTGAACAACCAACGACCATGATCTAATCCCAATCAATGGCTAAGATCATCTTGACCTCATAAGTGACTTTTTCGGAAGTCTCTAGAGCAAAATCATTTTACCTGAGTTAATCTGATTTAATTAGCTAGTTTTCCTAAGTTAGACTTAGGAAAATAATTAATAATTGGCTAATTAAGGCATTTTCCTTGGAAATATTTTTTGGGCCTTGGAGATAATTATGTCATGTGTTCCTTAGCCTCATAAACACCAAATAGAGACTAGAACACTCGTCCGAGCTACAAAAACTAACACAAGTGTTATCCTCCCTACATAGGTTCAACTCCCATAAGTAACATGTTGAGCTCTTCATGAGTATATTGTTATAATGACCTTGAATCTCGTGTCAACACAACCTGAAGCTTTTATGGAGTTTGATTTACCTTCAATACCTTTCTCTCGTTTTTTTAATCACAACCAAGAAATTTGTATTGAAAGTTTGCAAGAGACACACAACCACATTATGTCATAATTACAAAATTTGTCTTCCCAAGCTCAATGGTCTCTATAGGCTCATACTAAGCTAGCCAATCAACAAAAGCTTATCTATAAACCAAAATAATTGACTATAATATTTGTATGACTAAAGCTTCTAGAAGGAACCCAAATATAAACAAAACTTGCATTCCATAAAACCTACTTAAATGTTGAGGTCATAAGTTCCCCTCATTTCAATTTATCTCCACAATTGGCTTATTTATCAATTTTATCATTATTATGTCTAAGGACATGAAAAACTAGATATTCTTCAAAATTGGACATTAAAATTCGAATCCTTTGGAGAAGAATGGAGAGTCTTGCATCAACTCGGTTGGAGCCAAACTTTATATGATAAATTAGAATGTGAGAGTCACCTACAACAATAATTTGACAAAGATTTAATGAAGAAGTGTGAAGAAGACCTTGGTATAGACCATAGGCTTATGCTTGGTTGTCAGAGACAGCTCCAAGACCCCAAGGATATGTAATTTCCAATTTTCCTCTGGGGCAAAAAATTGCCCATCTTACACCTAGCACCTTCAACACGATTTTTAAGTAAAGGGTATTACTTAATAATAAAAATATATATATGTTAAAAAACAAATCATGAAACAAACAAGAGCCATGTGGTGGCAATGTCACTGCTTTTTGCTTTTTGGCATGTTGCTATCACATGGCTCTTGTTATAACAAGTTTAATATAATATATTAGAAGAAAATATACAAGTAAGTAATTTAATTAATTAAATAAAAAGATAAGCAAGGTTGTGATATAAGAGTGACTTCTATGATAAATGATTGAAAAGAGGGAAAAACCACTATTATATATATATATATATATATTATAATAAAAATATTATTTTAAAAATTATATGACAATTTCTTATTATTAAAATATTAAAAAATATATAATTGCAAATAGAGTTTAAATTCATTTTAATTCAAACTTGCGAAAATATTGATATTTTAAATTGCAAATTTTATTTTATTTTTCAAAAATCAACTTAACCCTTTTCAAAACTTCAATGAAAATAAAATTATTTTGAAATTTAAATATATTTATGTTAATTTAAAGTTTATTTTTTAAGTTATAACTATTTTTTTAAAATGACTTCAATTTCGTTTCATTTTTTTTAATTATAAATATTTAAAAACCTTCATTTCAATTTGTTTCAAAAATTTAATTGAAGATTAAAATATATCTTTTATCAAATCTATTTTTTTTATTCTAAATAAACTTTAAAATTGAATTAATTTCAGAGGCATACTTTGAATGGTATTAACTATGAACGACAACTATATACCCATACAAAATATATTTACATTGCAATCACACAATGTAATTGCAATGTTTATGAAAGGCACATGAACTAATATATAAATACCATTTTATAAAAGTTTGTTTCTTTTTTTTTGTAAGCTTGGCAGGACCTTTTTCACTTATTCTCGTAAAAAAAGAGTAGGTTACATCCATATTCAAATGGTGAGGTGGCCTCAACTTGCCCAATGGGAAACCATATCTGTTGGCCACCTTATCGCATTGTAAGCCATCCAAAAGCAAAAAAGTTTAAGACTATCTAACATAGCTATATATGTCTGATTATCCTTAATTCTCCTAGCATCTAGATATCTACGACATAATATCAAAGTCTACAAAGCCTTCATCTATACAAAACAAAATTTAAAAGCCACGCAAGTGCATATCATACTATTAGTCATCAGAAGAGTCCATAGGTGCTAGATCTTTCACACTTGAACTAGGTAATTCCATCTAAGGAAGACACAGAATGTGCTTTTCAATGTGGTTGAGGCTAGCATTCTATTGCTGAATCTGGAACTGTATAAGCTGAAATTCCTTATGAATTTCCTAAAGTCCGGGATCAGTCTTGGACGGGCTAGTTTTAGTAGTCGTCAGGGCTCTTGCCACTATATTCTTCATCAACTAGTAGAGATAGAAAATCTGTTTATACTGAGAGGACCGACCTATGGAATGCCTAGGGTATGGCACCAAGTATCTCCATTCCTCCACATCTAGGTCTTCATGAATTACTTGTTGATTCAGTTATGCTTCACATCCAAAAATGAGCTGGTGAATCTAAGGTTGTGTACCAATCTGATATGCCTGAGTCGATTCCCGAATGAGACCAGAGGTCAATTTACGACCCCTACCCCAAGCTAGACACGTTTGGGGCTAACTGCCTCCCCGTCGAAGCCTAGAATGACGGTTCTAACCCCTACTTCCTTCTATCGAGGTTCCTATGCCATAGGAAGGGCACACCATATGGTAATTTTCCTGGCTACGATAGTGATAGGGTACCCTGCAATGGTAAACCAAAACCACCAGCTCGAGGCGTATAACTAGCTTAAGGACATGGTGCGTGCACTAAGAATTGACGCTTGTAGGTATATCACAGAAGAATTCCACATAACTGTATGCAGCAAACCAATAAAACAAACTTTTTCTCACGAATCTGATATGGGTACACCTAGATAGGTCGCACACATCAACCAAGAGCTCCCCAAGCCTCCGTAAGACAAAACACAAAATCCATTCGGACAAATACTCTCGCAGAAGACCCCTTCTCTTAAAGACCCACAGGTGTAGCAAGAAAACAAGATTAAAGATTAAATCAACCATGTAGAGAACGCAAACCAAATTCCAATGCTCAAAACCCAAGTGCATGCTCATCCGGGAAAGTAAAATTCCATAACAAACAAAGACAATTCAACCATATTGAGACCGCCCATAAAAAAATACAACTCTTTCCTCCCAAATTTCACTGGATATTGTCTTTCTACCCCACAACATCGTCTCAAAGATTCTCCTCTAACGAATTATCAGAAAGAGATTAAGCGTAGGAGAAAGGGAAGGGAAACACACTGAGAAAACATATTCATTGTCGCATTCCACAAGGAAGAAGATGAGACCGTCAGCACCAGGGTGGCGGGTCTCGTGGTGAGCCTTCAAAAGCACCCCAAAACTTTCCAACAGTCCTGTAACCATACCAACAGAGATACCTCTCACTAGTTCTAAGCTCACTGCATAAAACCCTAGCAAGAAAATGTCTCATTGGTCTCCCTCTTCTTCATTAATATGTCGCATGCGTATTTCCACCTTGCAAAGGATGACAAGTGTGCGAAGGCCAAAACATAATCACCCACCATCCTTTCTCATTAAAGCACTATCCATGACACATATCACATGGTATCCAACTCTCTACTCGCACCCCTATCGGGGAATAAAAGTTTGTTTCTTAATACAATATATAAATACCATTTTATGGAAGTTTTTACTTATATAAATAAAATGTTCATTTTCAAATAATATACGTTGGATATATATTGAAAAGCAAAAATACTTCCATTTATATGAATAAAGTGTCCATTTTCAAAAAATATACCTGAAATATGTATTGAAAAAAAGAGTACTTAAAATTAGTAAGAGTACTCTAATCTAAATAACTAAAGCTAGTGATATTAATCTTATTTCCACGTTTTTTTAATTAACTTTAAAGAATTTCCCAAACTTTTTATATAATAATTTTTTTTTTCAAGTAAATTTTTTTATTTATTTATTTTAAATATTAATTAAAAACTAAAATTTTTATTTATTTATTTTAAATATTAATTAAAAATTAAATTTAAAATCATTATATCTTTTTTAAAACTGGATAGATTTACAATTAAGATGGATCTAAGCTAGTTTAATTATTAATTGTAAACTAAAATAGATCTAAATTAGTTTAATTATTAATTGTAATTATAAATATAATTATTAATTTTATATTTTATTTCTATTTCTATTTCTATTTCGAAAATCTTTACCTAGCTTACATCAAACCAGTTGCATTCATTGAAAAAAAAATCAAGATTAATAAAATTTATTATAAAACATTACTATCTTTAGAAACTTGGTTATAAAGATTTACAAGTTAAAAAACAAAAAACCGTGAATCTTTAATTTTTATCAATTAAATAATATGTTGTAATGAATATACATTATAAAAAAATCTTATACTTCACTTTATAAAAGAGATTTGATACAAGTATCCTTTTGAAAATTACACGGTAAGAAAAACTTATGCTCTATTTTATAAAAGATGCCAAATACTCCTATAAAGATGGATAGAATTTATGATATTGTTCGAATTAAATGGAATTATATTTAAAATTTTAAAATTGGTATTTGAAGTTAATAATTTTTTACATATTATTTTTAAATTTTTATTACAAATAAAAATTTCCAAATAATATTTATTGTTATATTATATTATATTAAATAAATAATATTTATTATTATATTATATTAAATAAAAAAATGAAGTGATTTTTCTTTTAATTTATATTTTTATGTATTAATTATAGAATATTTGATAATGAAAGTTCATCATTAATTAGTAAGTTTTTTTTTAACAAGGACAGTCGCTAGAGAAAATCTCTGCGAGCGGTAAGGGTTTGGGAAAGGGAGGCGTTAAGAGGCACAGGAAGGTGTCGAGGGACAACATTCTGGGCATCACCAAGCCGGCCATCAGACGTCTCGCCAGGAGAGGAGGTTTTAAGCATATCAGCGAGCTCATCTACGAAAAGACGAGGGAAGTCTTGAAGATCTTTTTGGAAAATGTCGTTAGAGATGTCGTTACTTACACTGAGTATACAAGGCGCAAGACTGTCAATGCCATGGATGTCGTTTATGTGCTCAAGAGGCAAGGCTGAACCCTCTTCAGCCTTGGCATTAGAGAGTACAGGAATAAGCTTCTCCAGCACAAGGAGTTCAAAGCCAGAGCTTAGGCACAATTTGTCTGCAAAAACGAGGGTATAGTTGTGGTCGTCGTGCTCTGCACTTGGGAAGGCTCGATGGGCGGTCATGGGGGTCATGCTTCAAGGTCGTTTCGACTGTTGTGGAGGGTGTTTTGCCGCTCATCAAACCTGCAGGATCTGGAGACCTGGCGAATGATGCAGGCATCCCTCTCAAACCTACTGGGCTTTCTGGTCGCTGGTCAGGATTGTTTAACGGTTGGGGCGACCGAAGATCTCATTGGATCTCTGCTAATCAAGACAAGATGCAGGGGACCTGATGGATGCCTCTTGGTGTCCCCTTTGACTGCATAGTGTGTGTTGGCCGTAAGTCGTGGCGGCCCTGTTTTGTTGATGCTTCGGGTCACCTCCCCCAACAGGGTCTGGCCTCCAGGCTATCAGTGATGGCGATGCGTCGCCTCTATCCGGAACTGCTCCTCAGTTCTTCACTACCTCCCTCCCGACATTCAGTTGTGCGCCCTGGGGTTTTTTTGTGGGAGAACGATGCTCGTTTTCGAGTAAAACCTTCTCGCATCCAAATTTTCATAAAACTTCCAGAAGGGTCTTCTCTCTTGATCTAGGCTAGTCAGGCAGAAACTGTTTTACTTCTGAAGCACTCCATTATGCAAAAAGCGAGTTATCCTGCAAATATGCAAAACTTAATTTATGGAGGCAGAGTATTATAGGATAGTTGTTGCCTGCAAGATTACAACATACAAACATCATCCACTATAGTCCTTAATCTGAGGTTAAGAGGGGGGGCATGGCCTGTCAAAACAACCTCCAATGCAGGTAAAGGAATAGAGACTAATTCATCAAAAAACCCTGAAGCCATGATGAACCAGACGAACAGAGTCCTCTCGTTCAAGAACATTCTTCAAGGGAAAAGAACAACAACGGAAACAAAAAAACAACAGGATAGTTTTGCCTCCAATCCGTATATAGTGGAGCTTATGAACTCAATCCCAGAGCTTACCATAGAGGACACAGAAGCAGATATGCAATGTGCCTCCTTCAAATCACAAGCTGTAATTTGTCGATTTAATTGTTTTTGGCCAAAACCTGAGGATCTATTTCATTGGATTTTGACCAACTGGTCCCTTGACTATGAAATACATCTATGTTCTAAAGGTTTTTTCATAGTTAAATTCCCTTCTCCTGCTTCCAGAGACTGTATACTGCAGGAGGGGCCATGGTTCTAGGGAACGACAGGTCTCTTTATTACTCCTTGGTTCCCAGCTTTCGATGCAAACACCATGGTCATCTCAAGAATGTCGGTGTGGATTCGCCTGCACAACCTCCCTCTTCATTTTTGGGATGAGAAAATTCTTTCAGGCATCCGGAACAGTATTGAGAATTACCTAAAAATGGATACCCAAAGATTGGAGGAATGGATCTATACACATGCTAGGATTTGTGTGGACGTGGATCTTAGCAAACGCTTGTCAGATCGCATTCATCTAATCCATAAACAAATGAATTGGACTCGGACACTGGACTATGAAAACACAACCTTCAGATGTAGAATTTGCAGACAAATAGGGCACCTTCAAAATCTATGCCCGGAAGCCAAAAAAGACAACAACAGAAGGAAGAAAAATGGGAAGTTGCAAAAAGGGTGGAATTTTCATCCTTCCCCACACGATATGGAGGAAAAAGAAGCTAAGAAGGAGTCCACATGGAATTGCTTTTCTTCCCAATAGGAAATGGAGGAAGACGAAGTTGTGGGGGAAATCCCACCTCTTGGGAACAACCAGGTAGTGCAAGCACCAGAAAAACAAGTGGGCTTAACTCAAGCTCCCAGGGGAACTCAGGACAGCTAGGTATCAGATCCTCAGGGGGAGAAAATATCAGAATCAATGGAACCAAGCGGGTACAAGAAAACACACTCATCAGACATTTCAAATTCAGATAAAGATATTCTTCGACCTGATGAGCCCCAGCTCGCTCTTGTCACCACTCAGCAGCAAGGAGGCTGGCAGAAGTTTGAGAAGAAAACAGGGAGGAAAACTTAGTTTTTTGCCCATTGTATATTAGTTTCCCTTTATTGAATGATTCTGCTTACCACCGGCCTTTGGCTGGGTGATGCTTGGCTATCTGCAATTTACAACATGTAATTTGATTTTTCTATAGTAATAAAATTATGCTTTTTCCGTGGAAAAAAAAGTAAGATTTTTAATTTTTTTTTTTAATCCATTATTTGTAAACTTAATTTTCATAGTTAGACTTAATCTTCATGGTTATTTTTTAATCTATTTAGTTAAAAAATTAGAAAGCTTTTGTATAAATTTTTGTTCAATTTTTTAAATACAGTGAAGCAAATTGTCATAACTAGTTATTCACTTAGGTAAAAATTTAGAATAACTTTTGCTTCTCATCTAAATTTCTAAGATCTTTTAAACAAATTGAATATTTTTTGGGATTCAACTGCGTTAAGTAAGTCATTCATGTATGACCATTTCCATGAGAGGTAGTCATAACTGACTAATTTCTCATGATTTTTGAATAGTCCACTTAGAAAAAGTGGGATTGAAACTAGTGAAATAAATCACATAGCGTCAATCATCACTTACGGGGCTTGCACCCGGTAAACTAGGACTTCCCAAGAGGTCACCCATCCCAAATCGCCTCTGGCTCAAGCACGCTTAATTGTGGAGTTTTCCCCACAATCAAGCCCACTTAGCTTGCTACCCCATTTGCAAAACCTTAGCAAGTATTGTGCCTCATGAACCATTCAAGTAGAGTTCCCTTCACTCTTTTGAATTAAGTATTGGGGGTTTTCGCAGTGCATTATATTAGATATCATTTTTTGGGATTCAACTGCGTTAAGTAAGTCATTCATGTATGACCATTTCCATGAGAGGTAGTCGTAACTGACTAATTTCTCATGATTTTTGAATAGTCCATTTAGCACTCATTGCATCGGGTGATGCTCACAGGGGTGAAGAAGTGGGATTGAAACTAGTGAAATAAATCACATAGCATCAATCATCACTTTCGGGGCTTGCACCCAGTAACCAGGACTTCCCGGGAGGTCACCCATCCCAGATTGCCTCTGGCTCAAGTGCGCTTAACTGTGGAGTTTTCCCCACAATCAAGCCCACTTAGCTTGCTACCCCATTTGCAAAACCTTAGCAAGTATTGTGCCTCATGAACCATTCAAGTAGAGTTCCCTTCACTCTTTTGAATTAAGTATTAGGGGTTTTGCATTGCATTATATTAGATATCATTTTTTGGGATTCAGCTGCGTTAAGTAAGTCATTCATGTATGACCATTTCCATGAGAGGTAGTCGTAACTGACTAATTTCTCATGATTTTTGAATAGTCCACTTAGCACTCATTACATTGGGTGATGCTCATAGGGGTGAAGAAGTAGGATTGAAACTAGTGAAATAAATCACATAGCGTCAATCATCACTTCCGTGGCTTGCACCCGGTAACTAGGACTTCCCGGGAGGTCACCCATCCAAGATCGCCTCTGGCTCAAGCGCACTTAACTGTGGAGTTTTCCCCACAATCAAGCCCACTTCGCTTGCTACCCCATTTGCAAAACCTTAGCAAGTATTGTGCCTCATGAACCATTCAAGTAGAGTTCCCTTCACTCTTTGAATTAAGTATTTGGGGTTTTCGCATTACATTATATTAGATATCATTTTTTGGGATTCAACTGCGTTAAGTAAGTCTTTCATGCATGACCATTTCCATGAGAGGTAGTCGTAACTGACTAATTTCTCACTATTTTTGAATAGTCCACTTAGCACTCATTGCATCGGTTTGAATTAAGTATTGGGGGTTTTTGCATTGCATTATATTAGACATCATTTTTTGGGATTCAACTGCGTTAATTAAGTCTTTCATGTATGACCATTTCCATGAGAGGTAGTCGTAACTAACTAATTTCTCAATGATTTTTGAATAGTCCACTTAGCACTCATTACATCGGGATATGCTCACAGGGCTGAAGAAGTGGGATTGAAACTAGTGAAATAAATCACATAGCGTCAATCATCACTTCCGGGGCTTGCACCCGATAACCAAGACTTCCCGGGAGGTCACCCATCCCAAATCACCTCTGGCTCAAGCGCGCTTAACTATGGAGCTTTCCCCACAGTGAAGCCCATTTAGCTTGCTACCCCATTTGCAAAACCTTAGCAAGTATTGTGCCTCATGAACCATTCAAGTAGAGTTCCCTTCACTCTTTTGAATTAAGTATTGGGGGTTTTCGCATTGCATTATATTAGATATCATTTATTAGGATTCAATTGCATTAAGTAAGTCATTCATGTATGACCATTTCCATGAGAGGTAGTCGTAACTGACTAATTTCTCATGATTTTTGAATAGTCCACTTAGTACTCATTGCATTGGGTGATGCTCACATGGGTGAAGAATTGGGATTGAAACTAGTGAAATAAATCACGTAGCATCAACCATCACTTCCGGGGCTTGCACTTGGTAACCAAGACTTCCCGGGAGGTCATCCATCCCAGATCGCCTATGGCTCAAGCGCGCTTAACTGTGGAGTTTTCCCCACAATCAAGCCCACTTAGCTTGCTACCCTAGAAGTGATGATTGACACTATGTCGATTTATTTCACTAGTTTCAATCCCACTTCTTTACCCCTGTGAGCATCACCCGATGCAATGAGTGCTAAGTGGACTATTCAAAAATCATGAGAAATTAGTTAGTTACAACTACCTCCCATGGAAATGGTCATGCATGAATGACTTACTTAACGCAGTTGAATCCCAAAAAATGATATCTAATATAATGCAATGCGAAAACCCCCAATACTTAATTCAAAAGAGTGAAGAGAACTTTACTTGAATGGTTCACGAGGCACACTACTTTCTAAGGTTTTGCAAATGGGGTAGCAAGCTAAGTGGGCTTGATTGTGGGGAAAAATCCACAGTTAAGCGTGCTTGAGCCAGAGGTTATCTGGGATGGGTGACCTCCCGGGAAGTCCTAGTTACCAAGTGCAATCCCCAGAAATGATGATTGATACTATGTGATTTATTTCACTAGTTCCAATCCCACTTCTTCACCCGTGTGAGCATCACCCGATGTAATGATTGCTAAGCTGACTATTCAAAAATCATGAGAAATTAGTCAATTACGACTACCTCTCATGGAAATGGCCATACATGAATGACTTACTTAACGCAGTTGAATCCTAAAAAATGATATCTAATATAATGCAATGCGAAAACCCCCAACACTAAATTGAATATCATTAATCTAGAAATGTGAAAATATAAGATAGTTTAGCTTTTTCTGGAGATTGTAAATCTCTTAAGCAAATGAAACACCATTAATCCGGAGATAACTATACGAAGAAGTACAAATAGGGAAGTATTAAGAAGTTGTAAGGTACCTTAAGCCTTTGGCTCCATAGCAGTATCCATTCCACCTTTCACTCAGCCCTTTGCACTCTTTATCTCAGCAGGATGCAAGGAAAAAAGAAAGCAACATTAATTGAGAAAATATAGAAATAATTAATGAATTAATAAGACTAAAGCCACACCACATAAATTAGAGATTAAAGACTTCAAATCAAAATAAAAACCACATCTCTCTCACTTGGTCACTTGATCCAAAAGAGACATGGAGATTATGTTTGGCTAGTTCTCTTTAAAGATTGAATGACACAGAATTCATGAATGATCATCTCTGCTCTATTCTTCTTGCTCTCTATGATAATGATCCTCTCTGCTTTGCTCTTAAGCAAATCAAACAAACATTAAACAAAATTAATCGAGAGATAACTCCATGAAGAAGAAGAAATAGAGAGATATTCAAAAGTTGTTATAAGGTACCTTAAACCTTTGGCTCCATAACGATATTCAACCCAACTCCTCTGCTAGTTGTATCAATCTTGAAAGGAAACGAAACTACTAGTTGTATCAATCTTGAAAGGCAATGAAACTAGGTAAAAAATGTAGGTCCCTGTCAAAATAATGAATAGCTAATCTACTCAACCACATAAATGAGATCTTGAAAACCCAACACCTTTGACTAAATACCCCATTAAAACGATTTTTCCTTTCTTTGTTTTAAATCTAGGAAAAAGAGGTGCTATAGAGAGGAAGGGCTCAAGGACAAAGGACGCTTAAAAAGAAAGAAAGCATAGGAAAGCTAAAATTATAATTGTCAAAACTTAACAAAAAACAATTAATACTGAAGAGAGAGGGGGCTTAAATAACTTACGATTCTCCACAAGGCATAGCAGCAGGGTGTTTTATTTGAGAACCCATGTAGCTCTTTACCCATCCCCTCTTCATGTTCCCCCCTAGCAGGAACCCAAGCTCTATTACAAATTGAATTTTTTTCCCCAGATAGTTCTTCCAGAAGCCAAGGGGAAAAATTAAACCTTGTTTCCTGGGTCGAACATCATCATCAAATTCCCCATACTTTAGTTGCAGCAACAACACACTCACAATCTAGACTATATTTTTTCTGTCCTCGTTGGCCAAAACTTGGTCGAGTCGGTCATCCTCGAAAGTCTTGAACAATGCACACTTGTCCATCAACTTCTCAACAACTTGGGGCATGGCTAGGTCGGGCTTCACATGCTATGTACCCCTGCTTGTCACCCTTCTTCAAAAGAAATTGTTGGGAATGGAAAAGAGTAAGAACGAGAATGTGAAATGGAGATTCATTCAAGGTAGCCAAAGGAAGGGTTGCTTGAGCCACTGAACAAAGATATGAGAAATCCATTCTCCTCTATGGAGACCTCATGCATCACCTTCAACAACAATCCCCACTCCAAGTTCTGCGACAGCAGCAAGTATGGAAAGAAGGATTTCTTCCACAAGGGTTCACTCATCACAAGGGATGATGAATGGGACTACCAAGTCACCTATTTCCTGTACGCCACATCATGCTTTGAGCTTCACCAATCCTTCATGCTCAAGTTTCAAAACATTTATTAGGATGACCTTACGCCTTGGGGTCTAGAGCCCTACCTCGATGACGCTAAGATGCCATCCTTCTCGAAACAAAAAATCTAAGGTTTAACATTGGAAACAAAAAAATATATATATATGAAAAATTTCATGTACGACCGAAACTAATTACATAACATTGATGTTATGTGTCACTACATCATAGTGACATAACAATTTTTGTTTTTTTTTTGGCAAAGGTTCACATTATATTAACATGGAAATATACATAAAGTACATATAGAAAATCTTGGGGGGTTTTCACCCATCACCCATCGAGTTCTCTGCCCTTGGAATAAGGGGAAACCAAAGAACTTTTCTAAGGTTTGAATTTCAAAACTTATGTAGTGCATCAACAAAACAATGTTCAAGCCTAACATTACAAAATTCAGTACCAGTGTTTTGTGGTGGAACCAAGCCACCGATAAATAAACATTGAAAAGAGAACAAGGCATCAAAACAAATATTGTTGGAGAAAACCTAGAAGAGCTTAACTAGTTCCACGATAACTAGGAGGCAAATTGACTTGTAGCTGCTACATGTGACCATTGTTGAGAGGGTCGGCCATGTCCACTTCTGCAGGCATCTCCTCGATGATGTAGTACCTGTGCAGGCTGAGATGAGGAGGAGAAAGTGTTGGAGTCCTCGATTGAGTGTTCTTCGTCCTCTGGAGGTGCTTCTTGATCCGAACTTAAACAGGAGCGCAAAAACTTATAAATATAACCATAAACACATAGATGCAACAAAAAAACACTTCATTTCATTAATAGAAAAATACTAAACTATGCTTACAAACAGAATGGAAATAATATAGCTCGGGCGATGGTAGCTTATCTCTGAGAAGAGATGTGGTGGCTACATGCATCTAAACTATGTTACAATGAGGCTTAAGGGCCTATTTATTATTGGAAAACATGAGAAAACCCTAAACAACCAAAACCCGAACCCCAGGAGATTTAACACCAAGAGTTTGTGGGCTCTGTAGGGGTTAGTTGGGTAACCAACTTCCCGGGGTCATAACTTGGTTATATTATCTCTGTTTGGCGCGTGTAACATGAAGTTATTGACAATAAGGACTAAGCCTTGTTTGTTCTGAAGTTTTTGGGCATGAGGGAACAGATTTCAGCAATTGAGAAGCATTCTGGACTGAGTACCTAGGTTGTACTCAGTTTGGCTGGGAAGTTATGGTCTTTTGGTAACAGGAGCGAGAGCTGGAGCAATGGTGAAGCCTCTTCATCCGCAGGAATTCAGATAACATCGTTACCAAGATAACCACGTGATGACAAAAACTTTAGAGCAATTAAGGCTCAAAGAGATTCCATGATAGGGTGTTAACCCTGGTCCCACTAGGAGGGGTGGAGGTATTACCCACCGTTTATCCTCCGAAACTTGGAGTCATGGGAGGACTGTGCGAATCACGCTCCCCTAGACATGTGATGATGACTGCCAGATGCTTACTGGGCAATCAGGTTGATATAATCGACGTTGATACCCTTAAAAGCCTATGAATGGTTAGTCAGTATAGCTGATGCCATGGCATACTCTAGTAGAGGATGGATAGGATGGAAGCGGAAGAGATTAGGAAGGATAAGATGATTATAGAATAGCTAGGAAACCAACTGGGGCAGAACATGGATATTATAGTTGTAAAAATTTAAAATATTAAAGAAAACAAATTCAATTTTGTAATGTAAAGACTTATATACTGACAATAATCATTAATATATTTTAATTAATTAATTTTATTAATTTCATAAATTTTAATTTACAAATTAAAACTTAACATTAAAACTAACATTTTCTGTTCGTTTGAGGGTTTATCATATATATATAGTGCGTTACATACGAGTCCATGTATACGTAGCTATCATATGGAGGTCTCGTATGTATGCTAATACTTGTATTTTATTTATATCTATAGGTGGGTCATTACAACGCGTACGATACCTTGTTGAAAAGGTCTCGCCGAGTACTACAAGTTTTTCTCTAGGCCCCTACCCACAAATAAGGGCCTCTCGCAGACTGCAAAAAAACGTTGTTTAAGGGGTCAAAACTGCTCCTGAAGTTCAAGACCCGAAAAACTGCTAAAAATAGTAAATGTTGAAATAAACAAGGAAGCATATGAAACTGATTGGGGGGTCTAGGTGGAATAGGCTGGTGGCCACCAATATCAACCTGGATCATTCCTCCCCCCTTAGGAAACAATGGTCCCCATTGTGTGCAAAGCCTCCATGAGGTGAGGAAATTTCTGTTGAACCTGGTCCCTAGTGAACCACTTGCCCTAGTGAAGGAGTTGGCCTGCTTTGACAACTTGATATAACCGTATCCTCTGTTGGCGAGTGTTCTTGATTCGTGTGTCCATGATCTGATCAGTTGTGGCTTGTTCCATGTAGTCCGGGTTGAGCTCTGTTAGTGTGAGTTGTTCTGCAATGTCATTTGTGTCCAACAATGGTGGAAAGTATGGTTGAAGGTGATCTACATTGCACACTGGGTGAAAACCAAGGAACGGTGGGATGCTGAGCTCGAAGGCATTATCACTGATGACCTTGGTGATGGTGTACGACCCATATCGGAGCGGGCGAAGCTTGTGGCGGGGTCCAACAAGGCCCTCCTTCTGCAAATGTAGCCAAACTTTGTCGCCCACTAAGAACTTGTGCAACACTCGATGCTGATCATGGAGCTTCTTGTACTTAGCAATGGCTCTGTCCAATATATCATGGACCTATTGGCAGATGTGTTTTATGCGCTCAATGAAGCTATTAGCCCTTTCGGCTTCGGACTGAACTTGAACCGAATCTACCTGAGTGGCTATAAATGGTATTGCCACATCAATGGGGTATAATGGCTGAAATCCCAGCCATACCTGAAAGGGGGTGTGGCATGTTGAGATGTGGAGAGCTCTGTTGTAGTTGTGTTGGACATAGGAGAGACTTTCATCCCACGTGCGTGTATGCTTCAAGTTGTAAATGCATAGAATATGTACAATCATCCTATTGACAACCTCTGTTTGGCCATCAGTTTGGGGATGGAAAGTCGTGGACTTAATAAGTTTTGTATCTAGCATCGACCAAAGACTTGACCAAAATGCACTCAGGAATCTGTTGTCCCGATCTGAGACAATGGACTATGGGATCCCAAAGTGTACCCACACTCGCTTAAAGAAGAGCTTAGCAGTGGCCTCTGTTGTGATACTCTTCTTGCAGGCCACCATAATGGTCATCTTAGAGAATCTGTCGACGACCACGAAAACATAATCGTTTTCGTGCTTAGTAGAAGGAAGGCCCAACATGTAATCCATGGAGACAGATTCCCAAGGTCGGCTAGGAGTAGGTAGAGGAGTATACAGGCCTTGCTTCTTTATTATTGGTTTGGTAACGGCACAGGCGGTACAGGATCTAATGTACTTCCCAACATCTTGATGAAGTTTCGGCCAATAAAAATACTTTTGCAATACTACCACTATTTTCTCTACTCCGAAATATCCAATGACCCGACTGTAGTGCGCGTCCCAAATCATCTTGGCACGCTCAATTGAAGAAACACAGATGTGTCCTAGGTGGCATAACAGTGCATCCTGAAGGTGAAATTTTGGAACTTTCTTCCCTTCCAGGTGTGCCTGATATATGCTGCCAAATTCTAGATCACTCTTGTAAAGATGCGGCCACCTTGATGTCTCGTGCCCACAAGAGTCGAGCACAGTGATCAACGCCATGACCGGTAGTCGACTGAGGCAATCAACGACGTTATTGGTGCTGCCCTTCTTATACTTAATGTTCAAATGGAACTGTTGCAGATAGGTTGACCATTTCTAATGGTGATCGTTCTGCAACTTCCCTTGTGTCTGTATGAACTGTAGAGGTCAGTGGTTTATGTGGATAACTATTTCCTTCCCCAGAATGTAATGCTTCCATTGACGACAAGCCTGCACAATGGAATACATTTCTTTGTCATAAGTGGGGTACTTTCGGATTGTATCTGAAAGTGTCTCGATGTGGTAAGCCACTGGATGCCCATGCTAAGTAAGAACCGCACCAATAGCATAGTCAAAGGCATCTCTCTCAATCTCAAATGGTTGTTGCAGGTCTAGTAATGTGAGCATTGGTGCAAAAAAAAGGCGATTCTTCAACTCGAAGAACTCTTTTTGTTGGGTTTCCGACCAAAAAAACTTTGCTTTCGCTCCGCCCTTGGTGACTTGACTCAAAGGCCAAGTGATGTGAGAGAACTCCAACATGAACCTACTATAAAAATTGGCAAGATCCAACAAGCTACGGAACTTTGTTAGAGTGGTTGGGTCTGGCCAATCCTGAAAGAATTGTATCTTAGATGGGTCGACATGTACACCCTACTCAGCAATGATGTATCCCAAATATTGAACCTGGGTCAGGCCAAAGGTGCATTTCTCCAAGTTAGCACACAACTTGTGTTGTCATAGGGTTTGAAGGACCTGTCGAACATGGTGG
Source organism: Pinus tabuliformis (assembly GCA_031772625.1). Classification (NCBI taxonomy): domain Eukaryota; kingdom Viridiplantae; phylum Streptophyta; class Pinopsida; order Pinales; family Pinaceae; genus Pinus; species Pinus tabuliformis. Next base: position 278,794,069 of record CM062805.1, on the reverse strand, counting down.
AGGTGCTCTTCCCAACTCTGGCTGAAGAGCAAGATGTCATATAAATACACCACAACGAATGCATTGATGAAGGGTCGCAAGATGCCGTCCATCGGTCTCATGAAGGTTGTAGGGGCGTTCATCAATCTGAACGGAATAACCAACCATTCGAAAAGGCCCTCCTTAGATTTGAAGGCAGTCTTCCACACATCGGAGGGTTCGATAGGTACCTTGTGATAACCTGACTTGAAGTCAACCTGGCTTAAATATTTGGCCCCTTTGAGTTGGTCTAGAAAGTCATCAATCCGTGGGATTGGGTGCCTATTCTAGACAGTGATCTTGTTCAGATCCCTATAATCAATACAGAGCCTCCAGGTCCCATCCTTCTTTTGTACCAATACAATCGATTTCCCACAAGGTGATGAGCTTGGCCTAATGTGCCCTTTCTGCAATAGTTCATGAATCTATCTCTTGATCTCATCGTTCTCTAGAACAAAGCGTCGATAGATCAGTCCATTGGGAAGTGACGCGCTTGGGGTTAGATTGATGGAGTGCTTGACGTGACAGTGTAGAGGTACCCCCGTGGGTGAGGCGAAAATATCCCTGTACTCCTCCACGACCTTGTCCATCTGTTGTTGCTGTGCAGAGGAGCCCTGCCTAGAAGTTGTGGCCACAACCTTCTTCTTGTCCTGGGGGCGAATCATAAGGAAAACAAATTTCCTGGTATGTGAAATGATCTTACTGCATTGCTTTGCAGTGATCAAAGAGACGACGATAGGTGGGGATACCTCTGGTATAATGTACAACTTATTCTCCAATGTAATAATCACAGAGCGAGGTCTAGACTCATATACAACATGTCGCTTCCACAAGTATGGTTGTCCTAACAATACATGACAAACTTCAAGAGGAGCAACGTCACACAGTACCTCATCCGTGAAGGGCTTGACGCTGTAGGGAAGGCGACACTGCTGGCCGATGTGAAGATCTCATCCTAGGTGAAGCCACTCGATAGTGTATGGTTGTGGATGTGTTGTAGTCTTTAGGCCCAGCCGCTTCACGACCTCTGCTAAAATGAGGTTCTTTTGGCTCCCGCTGTTGACAATGAATTGCATCGGAGAACCCTTCACCCACATCTGTGAGTGGAAGAGGCGTTCCCTCTCCTCTGGATCGTCAGGCTTAATCTTCTGGATCTTGGTGGTGGCCATGATGGCATTGGGCTCCGCATCAATGATTTGCTTCGCTTTTTCAGTTCCCTTATCAGGTTCTGATTCAGAGTCGGAACCTGCGTTTGATTTGGAAGCCTTTAGCTCGGCCACTAGTGACTGCTTGGCCCGACACTCACTTGTATTGTGAGTGGAGCTCTTATGGAACTCACACCATTTTCTCGTGTCCTTCTTCGTCTTTGTGGTGTTGTTCTTTGCTTGCGGCTTCGGCGGGCTGTCCTGGGTAGCCCCGCCTTGGCTTGGTCCTTTGTTCTTGGGGGTGCCTTTTCCTTGCTTTGGATTTGTAGATCCAAAGTCTCGCTTCTTCTATTTAAACTTCTGCTCAATCTTGACAGCGTACTGATACGCCGTGTCGAGCGAGGAAATGTCCAAGAAATCCATCTCATCTTGGATGTACTTGTGTAGACAACCACAATACTTGAGCACCAAATGCCTTAGTATCCTTGATACCCAACTTTGTGCGAAGGGTATGGAAAGTATTTGTGAACTCTGCACATCTTGGTCCCTTCCCTGCCATAGCGTGGTCCACTTTATGTATTTGTCTTCATAGCTCCTGATAGGGTAATATTGTTCCTTAATGGCATCTCGGAAAGAATTCCAAGTGGGTGTGGTTGAAAACAACGAGGGTTCACTCTCGTCCTTTTGTTCACAATAGGTTTCCCACCAGTCCTTGACGTGTGGGGCGGATTTGAGAAGTGCGAAAGTAATCTTTTCCCGATTGTAAAAGTCATGAACTGAAAAATACCCTTCCAATAGATTTAACCATTTATCTATGACGTCTGCATCTATCAGGCCTTTGAATACGGGAATATCGAAGTTAAATTGTACCTTAAAAGGAGTGGCACCTCTAGAGTGGCTGTTGGACGAAGATGCATTGCCTGTGGGTAGCCATCGACGGATCTAGGAAAAGTTATCCATCTTGTCCCTGTGTCGCTTGGGGGCTTCCTCGAGCAACATTTTGAAAGGATCTCCTGCCCCCTCATCTTTCTTTTCTTCCACCATGGGAGGTCGTCGGGTTTTGCGAGGCTGATCTTACAATGGTTAAACCAAATCAAGGCCTAACTCCTTATACCCTGACCTCGTTGGGAACATGCAAAGAAAAACAAAGAAAGAGCAAACGCTCTGATACCACTGATCCGAACTTAAACAAGAACACAAAAACTTATAGATATAATCATAAACACATAGATGCAACAGAAAAACACTTCATTTCATTAATAGAGAAATACTGAACTATGCTTACAAACATAATGGAAATAAGATAGCTCGGGCGATGGTAACTTACCTTTGAGAAGAGATGTGGCAACTACATGCCTCTGGACTGTGTTACAATGAGGCTCAAGGGCATATTTATTATTGTAAAACATGAGAAAACCCTAAACAACCAAAACCCTAACCCCAGGAGATGTAACACCAAGAGTTTGTGGGCCTCGTTGTGGTTAGTTGGGTAGCTAACTTCCTGGGGTCATAACTTGGTCATATAATATCTGTTGGCCGCATACGATACCTTGTTGGAAAAGGTCTCACCGAGTACTACAAGTTTTGTCGTAGGCCCTTGCCTATGGTTATGGGCTTATCCGCGTAGGAAAGGACCTGTCACGGACCCTAAAAAAACGCCGTTTAGGGGGTCAAGACTGCTCCGGAAGTTCAGGACTCGAAAAACTACTAAAAATAGTAAATGTTGAAATGAACAAGGAAACATATGAAACTGACTGGGGAGTCTAGATGGAATAGGCATGTGGCACCAATATCCACTTGGATCACTTCTGCAACTTGATTCCTGCGAGTTGGGGAGGGGAAACCACCAAATGCAAGAAACGTTGGAGGAGAGGTGAAACTGATGGGCACAAAGACAGAGGTTGAGGGTCCAGGAGAATAGGAGGAGGGGAGGTCGAGAGGGAATTCAATTTCAAGGTCACGAGAGAGACATTGCAAGGAGGCGGTGGCATGGATATTGAGGGCAGAAAGCTTGGCTATCCAGCAGGTGGCCCTTAATTTCTCCCATTCCTGGGCAGGAAGGCAACGTGCAAGAATGTTGCGAAGTGCCTAGAGAGTGTTGCGACCCTTGCTAACTTCTTCAACTTCTAATTCAAGAACTTGACGATGAATGTGAGTTGGAATGGTATGGTCATACATACTCCAGTCTTCGTTTGCGATGAGAGAGGTGGGCAAGCATCCTTTGCGTCTGCTGCCTAGCATGACGATCCCTACCTCTTCTTCAACTCATGTTGAAGCAATTGGAGTTAGAGGGGTGAGCGAAAGGCACAATGGTTACAGTGGTGGTAGGAACAAAGCAAGTAGTCGAGAGAGGCCAAACTGTGAGCGGGGTGGCCATCGAAAAATACCAAAGCGAGGCCATGGTGCAGTGGGTTAATAAGCCTGGGGGGAGCGAGATGCGCATTAAAGTCGTGTGTGCGAAGACTCTGTAAGAGGTAGGTGATAAAGGCCCATATTAGCATGACAAGACATTGTAGAGGTAATGGACACTAGATGAAGGGCATCATCATTATGTCCTTCGGCAAGTGGTGAAGTTAGAATAAACACCTTGATCCAAAAAGACATAACAAATTAAATTAACTAATATCAATATATCTATATATATATATATATATATATATATAAAATATAAAATTCTTTAGAATTTGATAATAAAAATCATATAACATATATAAAAAAAGATAAATGTCATCTACTATATAGATATTCACCAAATTCATTAAACCCACTCCACTTTAAATATAGATAAAGTCTAATTATTTTAGTTTTAACCATATTTACTCAAAGATAATAATTTTGAGTGAGATTTTTGTTAGAGTTATAAAAGTCCATGCACATTAAATTTATTCATTATTTGAAAATACAAATCACAAGAACATGATCAACCTACGCGAATATGTTGATGAGAGTAAATATTTGGACATTAAAGTTCCCGTCCTCCGTTAACAGGGTCATATTTAATAAGGTGGTCAACCACAAACATTATTATGGGCCCGAATCACAGGTTCCTAAAACCCTAGAAAGGAAGGACCAAAGACTCCCGAGTCTCCCCTCAACTCCAATAAACCAAATCACAAGATCTACATCTCGAGTATATATCCTTGTACCTCCAGCCATTTCAGGCCGGATACATCTGAAGCCTGCGAGTTCTTGGTGAATTTTAACATCTCTTTGCCTCGAAATTTCCATCGGAGGAGCTACTCTGCACACATAAGGTATGCTTACTTGCGCTTTCCGTGCCTCATTTCATTTGATTCTTAAAACTTCGAATCGAATCAGAATTAGGTTTTGCACATTTTCTAATTGCAGTAATCGAGGACATGCTTGGCTATGGACGGTCGTTTTGTCGTGACTATAATACATTGTTTTTACGTTTGCTTCAACATCAGCTTAACATGCTCACTATTTGATTTTTGTTTTTTCAGTTTTTGTTCTTTTTTAAAGCATGATTGTATTAGTAATGAGGAGCTATGCATTAAAATGGAAATCTGGGCAGTGAACAACTATTGTTTGAAATATGAAGCCTAGACTGTCAAATGAAGTATACGGCACTCGCCGGTCAAGGGGATTGTGGTATACTGGTTTAAGTCGAAGCATTTTCAGTGCTGAATCCTGGGTGGATTTTGGCAAAATAGATACTGGTCATCAAGGATTACCAATCACATTGGATGATTTGAGCTTTGACTAGATTTGCTGGCTGCTTTTGAATCTGTAATTCAGAGTTAGGGAGAATAGTGGACTATCCTTGATTAGACACTACAAGGAAGTTTCGCTGAATGAAAATTTATATTCCTCAGTTTCAATTTCGAAATCAAAGGAAAAGTTCACATGCTGTACAATTGGTTTGCATAATGAAATATAGGCCGGGAAAAGTAAAAGGCCAAATAGATCTGTAATCTGCAAAAGGAAGGGAATACTATAGGCCCAATTCTCTTGAGGTTTGACCCATAGTTTCTGTAAGTCCACATGGACAGAAAATGTCTGTTTGCACATTATAGATTTGGTGAGCAGGTGCTGATATATGGTTAAACTTTAGAAAACAACCTCTCAGGCTCTACAGAAGTAGCCTACAATGTTCTTAAAACTTCCATGACACTTGATATTGTTGATATTTTATAAGAAGTAAACTCTTCAAGCAGCACCCTACCATAGGTTACAGCCGTTCCATAACAGCCACGCATGCAGGCATAAGAAATGAACATTTTTTTGAGGCTTGTTGAAAATTTGATATATTCAAATCCCAATCGCTCTTCTAGTTCTTAGGGGGTGTGGCTACAAACTTTGATTTTTAGTCGGTGAAGATTAGGGCTCAAATGCATCTCCACACTTACTAGGCACCCAGGGCTCAAATGCAACTCCACACTTACTAGGCACCCATGTTCTCTTTGCGGCTTGGAGGGGTCTGTACCCTTTCCCCAGACACTCTTATTAGCAATGACCATTTTTCAGATGATAACATGCTTGCAGTTCATGCCATGATTGCATCTATTGTGGACCTTATTACCGAGAACCGAAATGATATCTATTCTTCTCATGGATTTCTGACTGTTAAAACACGGAATATGTTTCAATCCTCTTTCTTTCGAGAGGGGCAACCATCAGAAATAGTTAGGCATGAAAAAGCTCTTCTTGCTTCACATTTGATATCCAGGTCAGGTGTCTTTGCATGCATTCTTCCCCTTTTAAATGTTCTTGAAGATGAAAGCCCCTGCTGTTATTAAGTTGGGTGAGTATTAGAGTCTACTTAGAATCCTTTATCCCAGCTTCGCAGTTTGATCACCTTTCTGAATGTTATGTTCAATGAGGATTTTCTATGCTTCTTCGCTTGATCACTCTAACCATCCAATAGGCTTATAGTATTGTCCCCTCTTGATTTCCAAGAGTCAAATATCTTCCTTGTCTTTTGGCTTGCATCTAAATGTCTCATTCGACTCTGTGAAAGTCTTTGTACTTTCAGATAAGGCTAATATGAAGCTAAATCCTAACAAGATCAAGCTAAATTGGGCAGGATTATAAGGCATACAGTTGTTTTCTTTAAGGGCCTTTCTGAGTCTCTGACAATTCTGTATCTTGTTGCCAAGCTCAATTACCCCGAAACTAGGATTAAAATTCTTTCTTGACTTTCTCTGGCACATCGTTCTAGACTGATAATAATAAAGGTATAATGACAACAATAATAATTGAAAGCACATTTTCATTTACCTAGTAAAAAATTCAATAACACAGACATAATTATGATAATAATTGCAATATGCTGTAGTTTTGGTGCCAACTTAGAATTATATAGAAGTATAAATTTCATGAAATTATGTTCAAATAAAAATAAGTCATATCTTAAATGTAACAGTGCAATAAAATCATCTGATTGACCCAAGATGCACAATTTTGATTTGTTGGAGGAATGTTGATGACGGAAAAACACATAGGGACAATAGGGATAAGTAAGGTAGCCAACATACAATGCTCCATTCAATGGTGACTGTTACTGCAAAATCTAGCAGGCCTAGTGCAAAGCCTCACTAGGAAACCTAGGTCTTATGGCAATAAGAGAATAGCCACCACTATCAACTCAATCACCTCCCTTCAGCTATTTAGTGGTGGATGTTATCCCCACAAGGGAGGCTTCCCTAAAGAAATCCAACAAGATATTCAACTAGGGATGACTCAAGGGTGATATAAGGTTTAATCATTAAAGAAAAAGGTATTGGCCAAACCTTGAAAAGGCTAAGATAAGAGTTGTAAAAGTTCAAGTACACTTTCCTAAGACTTTTATGATTTGGAAGAAAGTTAGGGCTTTTGTGACATGCAAATTTAGGGCATATAATGGCATATAACAGCTTGAGAAATAGCCTATCAATGATAAGATCAACAAAGGAGCAAAGGCTATCAAAGGGGCAAGCAAGGGTTAGGTAAACAATGAAGTTTTGTGGCTGAAAATGCATATTACAACAATACTTTGGTTTGAAAATATGCAGATAATGCTTGTGTGAAGAGCGTGGGGGACTAAAAATCCTCGCTTAGAAACCCTAGCGTCTTCTTTAACGGGGATTTAAGATCAAAGGATGCATATACTAAATTCCTTTGATGGATTCTTGAAAGACATATTTTGGATAACATATTAAAACAAGATTTCATGAAAGACTATGAATTTTGTAATATGGCACAATAGAAACCCTACAAAAAATTGCATGCAAAATTGAAGAAAAATGACAATAAACTCACACCATTCAATCAAGAATGATTTCATTAATCTAATATAGTCTCCTCATGCAAAATTATCTCTCCCAAGACAATTCACTCCATCATTCATCCATAGCGACCAAGAGAAAAAGACGAGAGAGCTAGTGTGTACTTCTTAAGAGAGAGAAGTGTGATGATACAAATGAAAGTGACTTCCCTCTATTTATATGAGGGCAACCAAATCACTTTTCATAATTTTATGAGTAAAAGCCCTCAAAGTTTGCTTGAGCATTCAACTATTCCTAAGGGTCCCAAGTCGACCTTAAGATAACTTTAAAACATATTGAATACATCAAAATCTCCCACACATGTGGGAATAAATGCTGTCAATCATGATGTCATCCTCCCAAAATGGACAGTCTCCATTAAGCAAGTGATAAAGTGGTCCATGAGTGCTACTTAGTCCAAGGAAATAATCAAAGTGCATCTCCAAATAACTCCTCCATCATGACATCATCTCCAAGAAGGCTCACATCACCCTTTTAGGGGATGTGACGACGATATGCCATGATCTGAGGCAAGCATTGGCATCTAAGCATAATGTGCTAGGCTCCCAAGTCATCTCAATGAGCACCATCCTCATTTGGGTGCTGGAACAAGGCAATGTACATCAAATAGGGTTGAGGCTAGCTTGGGAGTGCCCTAGGTCCATTTAGGCACATCATGCCACTTAGTATATGGGGGTGTAGCAAGAGGGGTACAACCATGTGGAGGCTCCTCACAACCCAATGTCTATCTCATGAGGGCAATGTTGGGGCTACAAGGTCATGTTTGCTCTCAAGAATGGGCAAAACGTCCTTTGAATGGTGCTAAATAAGTGTCAAGTCTTCCTTCAAATGATCTTTATTGCATGAGTAATGAACCAACTGAAAGATACCATCAAGATCAAGTTAGATCATCATCATTGGGGATAAATACCATTAAAGTTTCATTTGAACTATATTCAATGTTAGGGGCACAAAATTAGTTCACACAAAGCTTGCCTTCCAATGTCTTTCTAGCTTAGGATTTGTAAGCAAGCTACTATACTTGTGTTAGGGAATATATGTCTCTAGCCCTATTAGGTGCTTCCAACCCCCAAGTGGAAGGGCATTTCACAGTTAGACCCATCAATCCATATGTGCATGTGATAATGATGTTAATGGAGTGGGAAAGACTTCAAGGAAGATGGTCATATCCATGGTACCAGCTAGAGGGGCCCAAGACCTTTGAGCAGAGAGCAATTGCGGAGGCATGAGTTACCCCTTTCCTTGGCCTACTCTTTCCACCCCTTCGGTGTGCCTTTTACTTTGATGTTTATATCTTTATTTCTTGCATAGCTTAGGATGCTAAGCTTGCTTTGTGGTTTTCTAGTTCCCCTTTGTTGAAAATGTAGCGAGTAAGGTATTTTGGCTTGTGCCATAACCAATGAAGACCTCAAAGTGTCCTTCTATCAATATGAGTGCAAGCTCATGAGTTAGACTTCAGTTAGGATGAGTTATTTCTATTTTATTGGAATAATCATAAAGTTAGCATGCGTAGCGTTGGAGCTTCAATTAAGTGGAGTCTTCATCAGTTTGACTACAAAACAAGTTGGCAGTTACAAGTTCAGTTGGAGCGAGTTAGTCTTTAGTCTTGATTAAAGGAAGGATGAGTTAAGAACTCTAGTGTTGATTGGAGAGAGAAAGAGTGTCACTCTCAGTTAACTCGTCAATCAGAACTCAAGTTCTAAATTTGAACTGGGTCTCCTTGCATGCTCGAATTGGGTCTATAAAGAGGAGGACAAAGGCACAAGAAATCATAAGTTTTTTGCTCAACGTTTGTGAGGCAAGACAACTCGTGAGTTTGTGAGAGAGGCTTTGATTGTGGAGAGTGCAGAACTTGTGTCCTAAGAAATAGGAGATCACAAGTGCGCTAGAATTTAGGAGATTGATTGTGCGCGAGGATTAAGGAGCATCTACTGTGCAAAGATTAGGAGAAGAAGAGCAGGTTTTGCAAAGCAAGTCAAGGAGGCAACATAAGAACAATTGCATGCTAGAGGGCCGAGATCAAGTCGTGATCAAGGCAAGCTGAAATTTCTTTGTAATAGATCTCATTGCTCAATAACAATCAATAAAATTCCACATCAAGGAAGCAAGATTTCCCTGTTGGGTTTATTGAGAAAACAAGTGTGTCAATTTGTGTGATGTGTTTCTATATCTCTGGTGATTTTATTCCGCTACTGATGAATTGTTAAGAAACTCTTTATCTTGGTGAAAGTAAACTAGTTTTCAATTTTCAGTTATTCATCGAAGTAGTTGTAGAGTTCATGGAAATTTAACATGGTATCAGAGCAAAGATCATAAAGACCAACACCAGATTGACCAATTAGCGAACAACATAGTTCAAGAAAAAGCCTTGCATTAGAGTTTGAAGAGCAATTCTTTGGATAACATTATGGTGTTCCAAGGGCTAAGGTCATATCACAACTTAGAGGGAGCCTCGAACTTCTGCTCATGGAAGGAGCAGATCTCAGTAGTGTTGGAAGATAATGGAGTGCTCGAGTATGTGAAGCAGGCAATAGCTCCACCTCAAGATGCCCAATAGTTGATCCAACATAACAAGAATGACACGAAGGCAAGGAGGATAATTCTTGAGGGGATTATAGATCATATTATCCCTCATTCCCATGAGAAGAAGACAACATATGAGATTTTTAAAGCCATCTTAGATCTGTATCAGGGTTCCAGTGATGTTGGAAAGCTTGCTTTCAAGGAGAAAGTAAGGAGCATCCAAATGAGTAAAGGAGAGCCCATCATCACATATCTTTTAAGTTCACTCAAGTTCGGGATGAGGTAGGTGGTGTGAGCGTGACTGTAGCAGAAAATGACGTTGTAAGTCTTGTGCTCCGAGGACTTCATAAGTCTTGGGAGAATTTCCAAGACGTAGTAAGTGGCAGAGAGAATATTCCCAATTAGGAAAGACTCTAGAGTGATTGCGTTCAACAAGAGATCCGAAGAGGGATGAGAGCTGGGAGATCAACTTTGGAAGAGGACGAAGAGAACTTTGCCCTGGCAGGTAGAGGTAACAAAGCCAAGGGAAAGAGGGGCCAAGGAGAGGCCGAGTCTAGTCAGAAGGGCAAGAAGAAGAAGAAGGATCTGAGCAAGATCAAGTGCTTCCATTGCCAGGAGTTCGGACACTATGCCACTAAGTGTCCTAATCGGAAGGAGTCCAATAAGGATCATGCAGCTGCATCAGTTGAGGTAGATGCATTTTCTGCTTAGTTCGAGAAAGATTTCTCATTGATAGCTTGCATGGCAAGCTGAGCAGACAATAGTGTATGGTATATTGATTCATGAGCATCCTTACACATAACCAGGAACAAGGTGCATTTCAGCCACCTCAAGGAGAAGGACACACAATTTCAAATTGAGCTAGGAGATGATGGCAAGTACTCAACTAAGGGAGTTAGTATTGTCAATTTTGAGGAGTTAGGTAGCTCTTTCCATCTTAGAGATGTCCTTTATGTTCCAGAATTGAAGCAGAATCTTGTTTCGGTAGCTACCCTTGAGGATAAGGGTCATGATGTCATCTATAGTAGAGGTAAGGGTTACCTCAAGCACTTAGCTTCTGGATGTAAGAAGTAGATAGGTGTAAGAAAGAAGAAGTTGTACCTGCTACAGGTTGAGACAGGCACAGCCTTGGGTAGTATGGTAGGAAGTGTGCAGACTAGAGACATGAGGGTTGAGGAGAGTAGGGCTCTGAGGGAGTCCTTGGAGCGAGAACAAGATAGAGCTCCCAAGAAGGAGCCTCAACTAGTATGACAGTTTGAGTCTCAACTAGTTGGCAAGTAAGCCGACCAGTAGGATGATGAGGAGAAGAGACTAAGGTAAGTGGAGGAAGCCACTCAATCAGAGACTCCCAGTATAGGGAGAGTTCGAGCCAGGTGAGTAGACAAATTGTTTAAGGATGATTAGGAGAGAGTTGGACCTCCCAATACCACATTTAGCCAAAGTAAGAAGCCACAAAGATACACGAGGTACATGGCACTTATGACTGAGGTGATAGACTCAAATCATAGGAGCATGGTTGGAAGAAACAGGTCTTCAGATAAGATTCCGTAGCAAGAAGCAGGGAAGTCTTCTAGTTCAGAGGGAGCAGCTGTAGCAACGGATAACATGGTGGTCTTGAAGACCGATCTAGGTGGACGAGGTTCTTCCAAAAGTGCCTTCCTCGCTAAGAGGGAGTGTTGAAAATGTAGCAAGCAAGGTCTTCTAGCTTGTGCCTTAGCCAGTGAAGACCTTGAAGTGTCCTATCAGTATGAGTGCAAGCTCATGAGTAGGCTTCAATTAGGATGAGTTATTTACAGTTTACGAGAATAATCATCAAGTTAGCATGTGTAGAGTTGGAGCTTCAGTTAAGTGGAGTCTTCATCAGTTTGACTACAGAATGAGGTGGCAGTTACAAGTTCAGTTAGAGCGAGTTAGTCTTCAGTCTTTATTGAATGAAGGAAGGATGACTTAAGAACTCCAGTGTTCATTGGAGAGAGACAGAGTGCCACTCTCACTTAACTCGTCAATCAAAACTTAAGTTCTAAATTTGAATCGGGTCTCCTTGCATGCTTGAATTGTGTCTATAAAGAGGAGGACGAAGGCACAGGAAATCATAAGTTTTGTGCACAAGGTTTGTGAGACATGACAACTCATAAGTTTGTGAGAGAGCCTTTGATTGTGGAGATCGTAGAACTTGTGTCCTAAGAAATAGGAGATCACAAGTGCGATAAAATTTAGGAGATTGATTGTGCGTAAGGATTAAGGAGCCTCTAGTGCACAAATATCAGGAGAGGAAGATTGGGTTTTGCAGAGCAATTCAAAGAGGCAACATAGGAACAATTGCGTGCTAGAGTGTCGAGATCAAGCAGTGATCAAGGCAACCCGAGATCAATTGTATCAACTGAGATTTGTGAGAAGAAGCATAACGCTTTCTTAGAGAGACAAATTGCTTTGCAATAGATCCAATTGCTCAAGAACAATCAATAAAATTCCACATCAAGGAAGCAAGTTTTCCTTGTTGGGTTTTCTGAGAAAACAAGTGTGTCAATTTGTGTGATGTGTTTTTATATCTCTGGTGTTTTTATTCTGCTGCTTGTTAATTGTTAAGAAACACTGTATCTTGTTGAAAGTAAACTAGTTTTCAATTTTCAGTTATTCATCTAAGTAGTTGCAGAGTTTCATGAAAATTTAACACCCTTAAAGATGTAGTGGTTTCTCACTCGTCAGGGTTAGGACAATTAAGAATTTCAATTAAGAATCTCTTTTAGATGTAGGTTGAAATGTTGAGCAACTGGGTGATGGTTGACGAGGGGGATTTGGGTGATGGCTAATGAGGGGGATGGAGCTCATGCTATGCTTTTTCCTATGTGCTTACTATGTCCTAGCCATCTTTTGCATTTTTCTTTTCTTTAGCTGTGGCTTCATATGATTTTATCATTCTTTCAGTTGTATCAACCTCTTTGGGTAAATTTTCGGGCCCTGACAAATGACAAATGACAATCAATCCAAAGAATGGATGTGGATAATTAGGGAAATTTGGAAAGCAGCACTTATGGATTATCTTGAGCACACTACTTCAATCAATGCCTCCTATTAGTACCCCTCTCGAAGGAAGGACCTTAGGGTAGGTCACACTAGACTAGGGGCAAAGGATAACCTCTTAGGTGTAGCCTAGGAACAAGCGTACAATCAAGAGTGGTCAATCTTCTTGCTTGACCTATGATCCATATTAGTATGCTCCAAAACATTAAATGGAAGCACATGATTACAAAAATGGTTAATGTACCTTTCGATAGATGACTCACCTCCCTTAAAAAGAATGCCAAATGGGAGAGAGCATTGATTGGAGCATAAGTGGAGAGCTTTGAACTAAAGCTATTTGAGGGCCATTATAGGTTTGTTGGCTGACCACTTTTGGTGGTTTATAATGTTTAGGTTTCTAAACCATGGATATTGTCCATTCAACACTCCATTCCAGCTTGTCCAAGCAATTTTGATTCCCAGATGCTTTAGGTTTCAACCCCTTGGCCACAAGTCTAATCAAAATCCTTATCCTTGAGTAAGCAATGATCAATTTGTCTGGTTGGGCCCATTTCCATGTCACCATTTGAGACTTGGCTTTGCTGCATTTGTGTTCTCCTCCTTTACTTTGATTGGTTCATATAGGAGTGAACCATTGGGGGGGGGGTGGTGTGGAGGGAAGGGAATCAAAGATTTGAAGGGTTGTCTAGAAAGTTGCAACCCATTTGCTAATATAGAGACCATAGAGTGTCAAATATTGCTTTCATATATTTATAGCCTTAAGTAGATAGATAGGTTGCTATGTATTGATAGTAAATAAGGCGCATGCCTAGTGTGAATGCAGTAATTGTAAGAAGGCTTACTAGAAGGTTCCACCCACTAGAAAGTTCCTTCTTTAGAACATTCCTAGGAGGTATAACATTTCGTAGTATTAGACACCTAATCCTTAGGGATTTGTTGAATTATGATTATTTTTGTAAATATGTAAATATGAAAATACAAAATGTTAGAATAGGAAGAGACATCAGACCTTGGAAGTTGAAACCAAAGGTCACAACATCATTGTATATATACGTGTGCTTGATTAATGGAAAATATTCAAGTTTTGGGAGTTACCTCATTTGGCCTGATATGGTATCAGAGCCAAATTTAGGCACTTTTGCCCTGCTTAGTAACCCCTCTGCATCTCTGTCATGTGCTTAATCCTGCCATCTCTCAGGTTTGCAACCATTCCCATCTTCAACTCTACCTATCAGATAGAAATGGCCCTTTCCTCCTAGGATGCATTCTGTTTGGAGGAAACAACCCTCTCATCTGGGGTTGTATTCTCTTAGGCAAAAACGACCCTCTCCTCTTGTGTTGGATACTCTTTGTCAAATTCGAGTCCTGCTGTGGACGCTTCTTAATCGCTAGTATCCTTGCTTTATCATATATCCTACAAAAATACCCAACAAGTATACTCAAGACTTGTAATTCTCATCGAACGCCTTCACTCACAGACCTTACGGTCTTTTATTTAGATAGGCTTTGCCTCACGGGCTTTGGATTTCATTGTACAATGTTGTATAACTATGCTTTTTCTTGACCTTTGCTGTTGAGCATTAAGGATTATTGCTTTCTCTTTTGCCCTCGTGCCATCAATCAAACTTGTGATGTCTATTATGGTGATAAGAATATTAACAACAACATCAATGAGGGATGACTTTCACTTCACCACTTGCAACCTGGCCTGACATGGTATCTTAACCTGAGCCTATTGCTAGTTCTTTTATTGCCTATTGCTTTTATAATGTCTTCTTGTGGTGTTCTTTATAGTAAATTGGAAGATGTATGGTAAAAATAATAGAATTTACCTAAGTTTATTGTAAAATGGCTTGTTACAACTATTATAGCCATTAAAAGAATTCGAATATTACAAAATTTTGTGCTTTCATTGATGAGGGAAATGTTTACTTCCCTCTTTAAGGGGGCAACCTCCTATGAGGAAAGCTCCTATTGCAATATACTTCACAAGACATCTCATTACATTGCTTCTACTTCTTTATGTAGTTCTATCTACCTCATAGGAACATTGTAGAGAAGGAACTTTCTAGTAAAACCTTCTTACAACTATTGCTTTCACACTACTACATAGGCCTTGGCCTCTATACATTGCAAGTTATCTATCTACGTATGGGGTTAGGGTAGGACCCTAACATGCACTCCCCGTAAAAAAAGTAACATTGTCCTCAAGATTGGAGATGAGGGAAATTTTGAGGGATCTTTGCTGGTTCTCATGTTGCATCCTTAGACAATGTATCCTTCCATTGTCTTTGGACCTCTTGGATAGTGTGCTGGCAAAGATGATGCTCCCATTTGGCCTCGAGCCACAGTTATATGGGACCTTCTTCATCTAGTTCTAGAACATTAGCTATACAATAATTAGATTTGACCACTTTCTTCAATCCGAATACATGAAAGATTTAATGAATTTTAGAGTTGCTCAAAAGTTTCAATTTGTAAGCCACTGGTCCAAAATGTTTGAGGACTTGATATGGGACATAAAACTTGGGAGCAGGCTACTGGTCCAAAATGTTTGAGGACTTGATAGGGGCCATTAAACTTGGGATCAAGCTTTTGGTGGTGATTGGCTTTGAGGGAGGTTTGCTTATAACGCTGTAGATGGAAGGAACATTTGATCCTCTTCTTCAGAATGACATTCATAATAATGCAAAATAACTTGCTAGTTCATCTTATTTTAAGTCAATACTAAGTTATCCTTAAGGGTGTAGAGAATGTAAGTTGGAGTTTTGAGGGTCTTGTCGACCTCATGCACCTTAGAGACTTTGATTAAGTAGGATGTACTAATGGGGGCTTCTGGCCATATACAACATCAAAAGAAGTCATTTGAGTGGCACCATGATAAGTTCTATCTTACCAACATTTTGCTAGAGATAACCATTGAACCCTTTGAGTTTGTCGTTTTGAATTAAAGCACCTCAAATATGCATCCAAGATCTTGTTGATAACTTCAATTTGATCATAAGTTTGGGGATGATAGGTGGTGCTAAGATTCGATTGGGTGCCTTGGTGCTAAGCTACTATTGCTGGAAACTACTAGTGAAAGTGAGGCCATGATCCATCACAATAGATTGGGACATGCCATGGAGTTTAAAGATATTATTAATGAAGACTCGAGCGATTGTGGAGGCTTTAAAGGGGTGTTGTAGAGCACAAAAAAGAGCATATTTGGAAAAGTGATCAACCATAACTAGGATGATTAATTTATTGCCAAATTTGGGTAACCCCACATTGAAGTCTATAGAAATGCCAGTCCATATAGTTGGTAGAAGGGGTATATTTCGTAATTCATTTGGAGGTTTAACTGTTTCTCCCTTTTGTTGTTAGCAAAGGTCACATTTTGCCACAACATAGCACTTGGATGTCCTTCTTCATGCCTCCCCAAAAAAATGAAGGTTTGATCCTTTCATATGTTCTATGAAAGTTGGAATGACATGTTGTCGGAGAGGCATAGGGTTTAGATAATAATTTTGATTTAAAGGCAGGTTGCTTGTTTAAATATATATGCCTTTTATAGCAAAGCTCTTTCTTCTGCCTCGTGTAGTTGTGATATGCATGGGGTTCAATTTGAAGTTGTTTTATCAAGTGAGTGATCTTGGGATCTATTACCCATTCGTTGTCGATGTCATTCAACCAATCTGTTACTATGAAGGAGAGTGAAAAGAGGGACCCTTCTTCATACTTTCCAAAGAGAGCATATGCTACCACATTCTCGTTGTTCTTCTTATAAATTATCTCATAGCCATATACCAGCATTTTAGTGACCCATTTTTATTGCTTGGGGGATGAAGTCCTTTGCTCTAGGAAGTATTTTAGGTTACAATAATTTGTTTTAATCTAAAATCGTTGCCTGAGCGCATTTGGATGCTAGATATCCATGTCATGCAATAGAGCCATCATTCTTTTTGGGAAATTGATTTTTCCAAGTGCCTTGCATCGAATTGTTTGTTGTTAAGTGCAATGGTCATCCCGCTTGCATGAGTATTGCTCTAATACCTTTACTGGAGGTGTCATGTTCCAGGACAATAGTCTTAGTGAAGTCTAGCAAAGCGAGTATTGGGGCTGTACACATAACATTCTTAACATCCTAAAAGCTCTATTCTATAACTTCATTTCAACTGAAGGAATGTTTTTGTTGAAGGAATAGAAGGGAGTTGCAATCTTACTATAGTTCTTGATGAACAACTTGTAGTAGTGTTGCAAATATTGACGATGTATTACCAAGATCAAGATTCTCTTAGCTTAGTGATAATATTGCTATAAAAGATTGTGATTTTTTCCAACTTTGAAAATATTGTGATATATCTGTAATATATTGTCTAAAAATGGAAAATATTGGTTGAGTCAAGAGAATTTTGGTTTTTTTTTTTGAAAATTTGGCTCAATTTGAAGAGGAAAAACAAGGGATTGAGAACAAATGGGTTACTTACTATCATAGTTTTAAAACTTGGACTCGGACTTGGAACTGACCGAGGGTCAACTCTGACTCGGACTCAGACTCAGACTAGTTGATTCCAATGATTTGGTCTTTGTAAAAATTACATTAAAGATTTATTTTTGTTATGAAAAAACATATTTTTAAAGATGTTCATTCATGTTTCCAAACTCAAAGCATTAGAATAATAGAGAGAGGACAACATATGATCAAAATATGCTCATGAATATATCTATTATATCAAATTGGCACCCAATGCACTGTCCAATACATGTAATTTATAGAGATCAAAACAAAAACACATAACCAAGGAGGCTCTAAATGGCCTCTACAACAAAACAATACAACTGCAAGACTACAAGTCACTAATACAAAATACTATCTAGTGATCACTAGTCACTATTGTTAGACAAGGCAACATCACCTGGCTTAGACTCTGAATTGAATTCGAACCTCCTCAATGCTACTCCAAAAACCAACTCCAATTGCTCACAAACTTCTCACAAATGCTCACACAAATGCAATGAGATAGCAGTGAGGAAATATAAGGTGGTTGGGTCACCTTTATAGGCGTGGGAGAGGGACAAGGAAATAGTTTAAACAAAAGAAATGATTATAAGTCCCCCCAACTTGCCATTTTTGCCCACCGCCGAGGCTGATCGGTTTACGTTGGGCTCGGTCGGTCCATTACCAAATCAGCAGAGTCAGTGACTAACTCAGTTGGATCGGTAACAAATCGGCCACTGAACCGGATAATTGACCTACTTGGTTCGAGTAGGGGTGTGGCCTGGTCAACCAGGCCGAGTTCGAGTCAGACTGGCCTAGTTTTAAAACATTGCTTACTATTACATTTGCCAATAATAGGGCTATAGGGAGGGGGCTTCTTTAGATGTTTAAAAAGGTTAAAAATAAAATATTTTGTATTTTTTTTGTATGCCAATATTTTCCCCGATGTTGCCAATAAGTTGTTTTGTGGACCCTTGTTAATATATTTATAGACATGATGTTTGCAACATTTTTCTTTAGTAACTAGTGAGACCAAGAAAATCTCCTAAACTTTTAAGAGTTTTGGGACAGGGCTAATCTTTCATTGCTTCAATTTTCTTCGGATCCACCTAGACACTATCGTGACGATCAAATATTCCACTTTAAATTCACCAAAGGTACTTTTGGACCTCTTGAGAAAGAGTTGATGATTAACAAGCAGTTGTGCCCTAAGCCACATGGGTAACATGGGTGTGCCAAGTTTTATTGTAGATCAAGATGTCATTGAAAAAGACAAGGATAAAATGATAGAGAAAGGGTTGAAAGATGTTGCTCATGAGACTCTAGAAGGTGGAAGGTGCATTGCAAAGGCCAAAGGGCATCACTAGAATTTGTAATGCCCTTCATGAGTGTGAAACATAGTTTTGGGAATGTTTGCCTCCGTTATGAAAATTCGGTGATAACCTAAGTGGAGATCAAGTTTAGTGAAGAATTGAGTGCTTTTGAGCTCATCAAAAAGGTTGTTGATGAAGAATGACAAACTTTTCTTTGATTGTTAATTTGTTGAGAGATTGAAAGTCAAGATATATGTGTTGACACAGGTTTGGAACATGTTTGGCTCTCTGACATAAGTGTTGTCCTTGATGGCAACTCACTCAAATGGCAGATCACAGTTCAGGCTCTCAGAATGAAAGAAAATGAGGTATACGCAGGTTTCTTGTAACAAAGTCGCGTATACACACAGGTGTACCGATCAGAAGGCGCGTATACGTATGCACGCACTTTCTTGCAAAGAAAAGCGCGTACATGTGGGAAAACTTATGGTTGGTCCATGGTATTTAGCCCGACATATTGAACCTATGGTTTTGGTTCTTGGTATTGCATTTAAAGTATTGAACCCAAGTATTGGGTCCCTAGTATTAGTTCTCAATGGTTTTGGACCATGGTTTGAGTAAGGCCTAAGATTGTAAAAAGGGAAGGAGATCATTTGGCAAGGGTATGGACTTATGTGTTGAATATCTTGAGAGGAGCAAGATCTGGAATACTGGTGATTGGTTGGTGAGATATCGCTGGATCTGAATCAAGGAGGAACCTGAGCATTGCAAGATGGTTAAGTTCTATTGATGGGTCAAAATGTCAAGGCTTGAATAGTAGTATCATTGTGTGATTTTGATCTATTATATTTGGCGCATGATTAGATCTATAAATCTGATAATCTGGGTATAACTGATGTCTGATTAAGGAAAAGGATAAATTATCTTTTATAGATCTATACGCAGGTTCGACATAGCGGAGGCGCGTATACACGCAAGTTAAGCAAGTGAAGACTGCGTATACGCTAGTTGGCTTTGGCATAGCTGCGTATGTACGCAGGTTTCTATTGGTGAAGTAGCGTACGTCTCTTGAAATATGTTTTAGCTGCTTCTGTTTATTGCTGCAGTGTTTTGGGTTCAGAATTGGTGTCTGGTTACTAGTACTGTTTTCTGGTTACAACATTTTGAGAAGTTATTGGTTGATTCAGTATTTGTACAAAGGAGATTGGTTGTTGCAGATCTACTTGATGTTTGATTGATATTCATGGATCCAGTCTGAAAATTTATGAAACGTGGTCCCTGGAAGAAAAGAGAAGGTTGAAGCCTTCTGTAGGTCAGCACCTACGTACTAGTACCTCAGCTAGTACAAGAGCTAAGGGGGTTGTAGCTCCCTTCTAGGAGAAGCTGGAAAACGAGAGAAGGTTGTAGCCTTCTGCAGGTTGAAGCCTGCATGCTGGTATAAGACTGCATCAGTACAGAATCATTGTAAAAAGAAGGTTCTAATTGAAAGAAGATAGAGACATATTGCAGCAGGTGGTTTTCATACACATTGGGTTTCCACCTTATATCTTGTGTTCTTGTGTGTGACTGTCTGCTCTACTTTTCTGTTCCTGCTTACTGTTATATGGTTCAGACACAAAGATTAATTTGAAGAATAAATTAAATTATAAGTCTGGAAGTTATACGCGAGTTTCATAAGTCAGAGTTGCGTATACACGTTGTTTTAATTAACTGAAGTAGCGTATACAAATCTTGGTATAAATTGTTTGACTTAATAATACTGATTCACCCCCCATCTCAGTATTATTTTCAACAATATGCACCAAGTGTCTTCTTTATTGAGGACCATGACAACTAGTTATAAATAATGGTTGGTACTAGGGTAGATGACACTAGTGGCTAGTAGTAACTCCTAAACTATCTTCTCGATTTCATTTTTTGGGCAAATGGATGGTGATAAGGTGTACATTTGGAGGGAGGCTACTTGCTATGATTGGAATAGAATGATCATGCTCATTAAGAATTCCACAAAATTCCTACATAAATTGTAGTATTGAAAATTTGATAATTTTGTTAGTGCAGTAATTGTTAGGCAGAAATCTATTCCACACATACTAGGTTTGATTCGTTATAGGATGCATCTGTTGGATTCATTATAGGATGCATGTGTTGGATTCAACCCAAACCCTTTCTGGGTTTTTGTGGGTTTATTGAGAGAAGTCTCCGGCTAATTTTATAGAATTTTTCAGGCGATATTTGGGCCTGAAATCCTAATTCTTATAGTAGGGTGAATTGCTAGTTAGCTGTGGAATTTGCATCACTTGGTGGGTTCAGTTTTGGCTTGGAGTTGAGCCAAATCCTTTCTAGGTATTTCTAGGGTTTTGGAGGGGAGTCCGTGGCTGCAATTTCAGGGTGATTCGAGCATCTTCAAGGCAGAATCTTCAATCCCATTCCAGTCGTAGTAACAGTGATTTTCTGGGTAGTGCGTGTTGGAAAATCAATAGAGGTGGCAGTTAAAACGATTTTCCCTTATCATGACATTAACTTGTGATATTTTCATTATTAATATTAGATTTCTTAATTATCCTTTCTTATCATCAAGATTAATGCCAAACAACAAAAGAAGAGAACACGAGATATAAGCATGTTGCCAGGGCAAAACCCCCCACGAGGGGAAAACCCAGTCATAAGTTCTTCCTTCAGTGTATCCAAAGATGAGACGACTAAGATCCTTACATTCGAGACTACCTCCATCAAGTCACCCTTCTTCCTTTCACTGTGTTACCATCAAATACATCATCACTGCAATGATAGGCTTTAATTTTGTGGTGGCACCAAGCCCACCAGGCTATAGTTACACCAAGGCACTGAACTGTGGTAGATTGAACAATCCTCATCCCTTAACTATGACAACAACGAGGATATGTCTCGCTAAAACCCGAACTCCTCATTGTAATCAACATCAAAACTCCCTCTAATATATCATCAAAACTCCAGCAATCTGCATCCCTTAATTGTGACAGCAACGAGGATATGTCTCACTGAGACCCGAACTCCTCACTGTAATCAACACTGAAACTCCCTCTGAGATATCACCGAAACTCCAATTGAGATATACCGAAAAAACCCTCTCTGTGATCACCGGAATTTCTCTGTGATTGCGAGCTCTATAATTGGTGAAATGTGAAGATCCTACACGGGTATATATAGTGGTTTATTCGTCCTAAAATGAGCTGACATGTAATATGAAGAGATGCGTCCTTTAATTGAGCCGACATGATTTCTTTTGATTATAATTCTCTTTAGGTCGACTTGAAGACTTTCTTGAGGACGTTGAAGAGTTCGAGAAGAATACTTTGCTGAAGGGGATGACTTAATGGAGGAGTCAAACAATAAATGATTTTGACAAATAACCTAAAGCCTACAATGGAGGCTTGAGCTAATACAAATGATCCAAGCATAAAACCCATGCTTTAATAAGTCAATTTCAATAATAAAAATAAAATTCCTTTTGACAAATATATTATATTTTGACTCAAGTACATTATCAAAAACCGAACATAGTTACATTTTCCAACGCTCCCTCTTAACTAGGGAGGTATTCATAATGTACAAATACAATGGAAGATCCCAAACTATATGAAACATGAAGAACTTTAGGCACCACAATGCCATGGACTAGATTCTTGACCAGGGCAATCTATCCAATCAGTCACTCAACAGTTTAGGCACTGCAATGCCATGGACTAGATTCCTAACCAAGGCAATCTATCCAGATGGGACTAAGATGGACTCAAGCTTTTAGCCCCTTTAGGTATCCTCAGGCTTACTTGCTAACAATCAACCCAAAAATCCAGGTGTGTATCCAAAATAGAGCTCAATAACCAACAACATCTTTCTAACTTCAGGACTTAGACATCAACACAAAGTGTTAGCTAGATGTCTTCCCAGGTAATGCTTCACTCGCAAAGCCTCAACACCCCTTGAACTAGTAGATCAAGAGTGCTCGATCTCTCCCAATCAAACTGATTGGTGACCAACATGCCATCAAAACCTTCAAGAGATTTCCCTGTACAAACACAACCCCAATCAATAATATACATTCATATGTACATAATCAAATACCAACCTCTAGCTGTCTTTCATACAATTGGATCTACTTCTCATCTTTTCATAGTAGGACTATCAACCAAATCTTTAACAGAAGATTTGTTAAATTGGCAACTAGGGCCAAACTCCATGTGGGTTATCTTATTTCTGGCAGCTGATATTTTTATTGGATCCCTCTCGTCGAGAGGTGTAGGATTGATCCAAAGATCATCCGATTCCGATAAGTATTTATGGAGATATGAATTTATTTTGTTTATGTAATTATAGTCAAGCCGACCAGCTCTTATGTAGGCTCTAGAAGCCCAACCGACGTGTCTATTCATCATCCTCATTTTGGTATAAATAGATGAGGATTTGATATCATTTGCACACACGTATTCTTGAGGTGATCTCCTCTCCACGTCTGGGTTTTTGGAGAAGGAGAGAACCAAAAGAATACGCTGGCCTTATGGTGATGCCCTAGCCGCAGGTTGATCTTTGCAGCAAACAGAGACTCCTAGTCATGCCCTAGCCGCAGTCAAGGGAGCTCCTATGTGGTTAAAGTGAGGCCTAATCTACGCTGTCTAGGAAGCCTCTATAACGCAGCTAAGAAAAGAATTATTGCTGAGAAGAACAGGCCCTAACACGCTGTCAAGAAGCCTTATACACTACGCTGTCCAGAAGTAAAATGCAGTCAATGTGATCCCTGGAACAGCCGCAGTCATAAAGTCATAACACGCAGATCATTCAACGTAATGCCCTAATTTGGATCCATTGTCATATGGAATCATTACACGCAGTTCATGGACAGTCAACATGATGCCTGGAACAGCCACAGTCATAAAGTCATAACACGCAGTTAATAAAGGGTCCATACGCAGTCATGAAGCTATCTTACACGCTGTTCTTGAAGACACATATATGCTGTTCATCATAAGGATATTCCAATATAAATAGAGACAGACACGCAGATATATGTAGCTGTAAATGGAGACATATACGCTGATATATATAGTCACCTATTCCGCTGTAAATAGTAACACCTTATACGCAGGCAGAGGAAGGATTGCTGTAGGTAACAGCATGACAAATTAGGTCTGTTGGCAGCATGATGTATGAATGACCTGTATGATGTATAATGATGGATGATGACATGGAGCATGGACAGCATCATGATGATGATGATGCATATTAGTACGGGCAGCATGATAAGATCATGAACATGAAGGGCAGCATGATAAGATCATGGACATGGGCAGCATGAAGTTGAATGAGAACATGGACATGATGGACAGCAGCATAATGATAATACACATCTGTAAGGACAGCAGCATGATGATGATGCACATTAGTATGGGCAGCATGATAAGATCATGAACATGAAGGGCAGCATGATAAGATCATGGACATGGGCAGCATGATGATTATCATGATTAGTGCAGCATGGTGCAATATGCAGTAGTGCAACTAGAGGACGAGATGCAGCATGATGATAGGTATCAGTTGAAGCAGAATGTCTTCAACTGATCTCGTCGTTATAGGAGATGATCTATGCGTAGATCTAGACAAGTCAAAGTGTTGACTTCTGTTGTAATTGTACTCTCTCTCTCTCTCTCTCTCTCTTTCTCTGCTGAACTTTGAAGATAAAAGAAGATTTGATCAAAGGGTTTCCCCACACATTGTGGGGTTTGTCCCTGGCTCGCGCCATATCTTGTGTCCTCTTGTCTTGGCTTGTCTTCTGCATATTATATTTATGTTCTATCTGCAGTTTATCGTAATGCTGATGTGATTGCTAACTGTGAAAATTTAAATAAATTGCTCTAGCATAGAACATACCAAAATTTAACATGGTATCAGAGCTGAGGTGAAGACAATGCCCAAGCAAGAGTGAAAGAGCAATCACCGAAGACAGTTGGGACAAGATAGAAGGAACAATGGGTTCCTCATAATTCACCTAGGGTGAAGTCAAAGCAGATAATGTTATCAGAATGGCGCAGTGGAAGATTCTGATGGTCCATCTTAAGATCACTTCATTGGGAAGTTCGGATCTAAGGGTGGAAGGAAAGGCAGATGCCTTGTTGAAACAAGTTCGAGTGGCAGAGACACATCTCTTGATGAAGATAACTATCATCCCTGGGACATCTTCTATGATCAAAAGAATGACTGGGAATGCAGGTCATCAAGGAAATGGTCGACTCTTCCTCAAAAGCAAGGAACCCCTGAATCTCTTTTATGTACCTGATCGAACCTGATGTCCATCTCGGAAATGGAAGTCAAAGGTTGCAGGGTGGCACTTATCGATGGAAAGGTACGTGTTTGAAAATAGATTTTTTAAAGATGTTTTTGAGTTCAGGGTTGTATCAAGTTGCAGGAAGTCCACTGGGGACCATGTCCATTGACTCAGCTCTAGAGGTCTGTGAGTCAAATGGTGACTAGGATGCCTGAATTCAAAAGGAAGCATGAAGGTACGTGTCTGAAATGTACCAAAAGAAAAATATTATAAGGGTACCATTCCCCTCATGCAGCAGGTTCACAGGTTTGGAACAACCCGAGGAGTTTGATGGAAGAAAGCCCTCTATGGCTTGAAGAAAAACACCTCGGGCATAGTATGAGAGGATTGATAGCTGTCCAATGCAGCTGAGATTCACTAGGAGTGAAATCGATCCAAACCATTACTCGAAGGTTGTGGATGATGAACCTCTCGTACCGGCACCTATGTTTGACAGGTGCAGACCCTCTCATTTATAGGAGACAGAGGGAGTTGGATTCTGAATGTGAGAAGATAAGCTGCTAGCTTGTGACTGCCTCGAGGATCTTAACTTCCAGAAGTTATATGGTAATGATGTCGGACCAGATTTGGGAAATGCCTTTGAGCTTCATAAACTCATTCGCATTGATGTTCTTGGAGAATCTCCGTCCGGACATCTGTGTTGCAGTTAGCATGGTGAGCTCATATTTGGTTGAGCCTCACTTGATTGGTGCCAAGAATCTTCTAAGATATCTTCAGGGCACAATCTGTCATGAATTGAGATACACTGCCGAAAATATGAAACCACATGATTATTCGAATGATGAGTGGGCAGGAAGTATGGAGGATCACTAGAGCACTTCTCAGTGCTGTTTGGAATCTACCTTGATATCCTGGATGAGCAGGAAGCAGAAGTCGGTGACTCTGAGCACCACCAAGGCAGAATACATTGCTGATAGTATGGCCTTCTGTGAGGCAGTCTGGTTGCTGAAGCTCTTCAGTGAGCTGTTTGTACACATGATGAATACCACTGTGAATCTCTGTGACAACCAGAGATGGGATTCGATTATTGAGGAATCCCGTATTTGACAATTGCTCCAACAGATAGACATCAATTACTGCCTTATCTGGGATATGGTAAGTTGATGATCAAGGAGGCTCCATCACACTGAGATGATGTACAGGACAGAGCCCTGAGGAAAGATCAAATTTGTGATTTTCCCGAACGACTTGGAGTCGTCGAGAGACCTTTGTAAAAGGGTCCTGCATGCTGCATACATTGAGCTCTAGGAGCTTTGGGGGCTTGCAGTTCTATTGGAGCAACATACGACCACAGGGTGACTCACCCTCCCTTGGTGGTGCGCACTGAAACAAGATGATTTGCTCTCTTGTGGGACAAGATGATTCGCTCTCTTGTGGGACAAGATGATTCGCTCTCTTGTGTAGCAGGATTGATGTGTTCTCCTGTGAGGCCTGGATTGATGTGTTCTCCATGGCGATTGTAGCAGGATTGATGTGTTCTCCTGTGAGGCCTGGATTGATGTGTTCTCCATGGCGATTGTAGCAGGATTGATGTGTTCTCCTGTGAGGCCTGGATTGATTTGTTCTCCATGGCGATTGTAGCAGGATTGATGTGTTCTCCTGTGAGGCCTGGATTGATGTGTTCTCCATGGCAGCCTGGATTGATGTGTTCTCCATGGCGATTGTAGCAGGATTGATGTGTTCTCCTGTGAGGACAGGATTGATTAAGTTCTCCTGTCGAGGCTTCCTACCCATGCAGTCTGGGACTCATGGGAAGTACCTCTCATCTGATCAATGAGCAGGGAAATGAAGTTAGGGACCATAGTAATACCGATGGACGCATCGTTGTATCTACCGTACTCCCTATGCTAGGATGTCCTCCATTGATCTGGGATCAATGATACTGGTCTGGGACCAGTGGTAGGAGTTGTACATGCTATGACGCTGACTTCGGGTCGGCTGAGACTGGTCTGGGACCAGTGGTACATACTCCGAGACTGACTTCGTGTCAGTGCAGTACTGGTCTAGGACCAGTGAGAGTGGTACATACTATGACACTGACTTCGGGTCGGTTGAGACCGGTCTGGGACCAGTGGTACACTCTCTGAGACTGCGATACTGGTCTGGGACCAGTGAGAGTCGTACATACTATGACACTGACTTCGGGTCGGTTGAGACTGGTCTGGGACCAGTGATACACTCTCTGAGACTGCGATACTGGTCTGGATACTATGACACTGACTTCGGGTCAGTTGAGACTGGTCTGGGACCAGTGGTACGCACTCTGAGACTAACTTCGAGTTAGTGGAGAATGATATGACTCATTCTCGATCAATTCTTCTTCTTCATAGTTCAGCAGAATTGAGCAGAGCAGAGCTAGCAGAGCCAGCAATGATGAGTAGAGCTGAGCAGAGCACAACTAGCAGAGCCAGCAGCGCTGAGCAGAGCAGAGCTAGCAGAGCCAGCAGCGCTGAGCAAAGCAGAGCTAGGAGAGCCAGCAGAGCTGGGTAGAATAGAGCAGAGCCAGCAGAGCTGAGCAAAGATGGGCAGAGCAGTGCAGGGCACTGATGGCAGAGATAGTACAGTCGTACATATGGATCAGCGGATGGAGTTCTCCCTAGTTGAGAGGGAGTGTTAAATTGGCAACTAGGGCCAAACTCCATGTGGGTTATCTTATTTCTGGCAGCTGATATTTTTATTGGATCCCTCTCGTCGAGAGGTGTAGGATTGATCCAAAGATCATCCGATTCCGATAAGTATTTATGGAGATATGAATTTATTTTGTTTATGTAATTATAGTCAAGCCGACCAGCTCTTATGTAGGCTCTAGAAGCCCAACCGACGTGTCTATTCATCATCCTCATTTTGGTATAAATAGATGAGGATTTGATATCATTTGCACACACGTATTCTTGAGGTGATCTCCTCTCCACGTCTGGGTTTTTGGAGAAGGAGAGAACCAAAAGAATACGCTGGCCTTATGGTGATGCCCTAGCTGCAGGTTGATCTTTGCAGCAAACAGAGACTCCTAGTCATGCCCTAGCCGCAGTCAAGGGAGCTCCTATGTGGTTAAAGTGAGGCCTAATCTACGCTGTCTAGGAAGCCTCTATAACGCAGCTAAGAAAAGAATTATTGCTGAGAAGAACAGGCCCTAACACGCTGTCAAGAAGCCTTATACACTACGCTGTCCAGAAGTAAAATGCAGTCAATGTGATCCCTGGAACAACCGCAGTCATAAAGTCATAATACGCAGATCATTCAACGTAATGCCCTAATTTGGATCCATTGTCATATGGAATCATTACACGCAGTTCATGGACAGTCAACATGATGCCTGGAACAGCCACAGTCATAAAGTCATAACACGCAGTTAATAAAGGGTCCATACGCAGTCATGAAGCTATCTTACACGCTGTTCTTGAAGACACATATATGCTGTTCATCATAAGGATATTCCAATATAAATAGAGACAGACACGCAGATATATGTAGCTGTAAATGGAGACATATACGCTGATATATATAGTCACATATTCCGCTGTAAATAGTAACACCTTATACGCAGGCAGAGGAAAGATTGCTGTAGGTAACAGCATGACAAATTAGGTCTGTTGGCAGCATGATGTATGAATGACCTGTATGATGTATAATGATGGATGATGACATGGAGCATGGACAGCATCATGATGATGATGATGCATATTAGTATGGGCAGCATGATAAGATCATGAACATGAAGGGCAGCATGATAAGATCATGGACATGGGCAGCATGAAGTTGAATGAGAACATGGACATGATGGACAGCAGCATAATGATAATACACATCTGTAAGGACAGCAGCATGATGATGATGCACATTAGTATGGGCAGCATGATAAGATCATGAACATGAAGGGCAGCATGATAAGATCATGGACATGGGCAGCATGATGATTATCATGATTAGTGCAGCATGGTGCAATATGCAGTAGTGCAACTAGAGGACGAGATGCATCATGATGATAGGTATCAGTTGAAGCAGAATGTCTTCAACTGATCTCGTCGTTATAGGAGATGATCTATGCGTAGATCTAGACAAGTCAAAGTGTTGACTTCTGTTGTAATTGTACTCTCTCTCTCTCTCTCTCTTTCTCTGCTGAACTTTGAAGATAAAAGAAGATTTGATCAAAGGGTTTCCCCACACATTGTGGGGTTTGTCCCTGGCTCGCGCCATATCTTGTGTCCTCTTGTCTTGGCTTGTCTTCTGCATATTATATTTATGTTCTATCTGCAGTTTATCGTAATGCTGATGTGATTGCTAACTGTGAAAATTTAAATAAATTGCTCTAGCATAGAACATACCAAAATTTAACAAGATTCCTCAATTATACACTCATCCTACTTCCCATGTATCAACATATCCTCCGAAATTCATTTTTCAATTAACATCAAGCTATGCCCTCCCTCTCAACCAGAAAGCTTCTCTTCATCCTGACTCCCTCTTAATCTTAGGGAGATCTCTTCTATTCAGGCTTCTTCTTAATTCAAGGATATCAACTTCTTCTTTTCGTCATCGGAGAATCATCAGAGTTATCATTGTTCCCATCATGCTTGTCACATCAATGAGCATCTTCACCATATTGAAGATTGTGTACCTACACAACTTAAATAGCAAGTACAACCAAATCTATAGAAGCATGAATTTAGCCATATTAGAATCATGGAAGCATTTCAACTTTATACAGATCAGATACCCAAACTTAATTACAAACAAGAGACATATACTCTTCATCATCTAGCTAGGGACTTTATCATAAACCCTAGACTACTTCATAACACTTTTCATTCCATCTAGGGTGTCGATGTTTCATCCATGGGTATGACATACCTTTCATATAACAAACCCTAGAAACAACTCACACAAATATAGATCTACAAGGCATCTTAACAACCTTTCAAAATTCATATGTTAGATTTGTCACTAGGGATTAATGCAAATCCTAGATTTCAAACAACATAATCAATCAAGGTCAATCACAACTTAGTCATTAACTTGACCAACTTCTACTAGGGTTAGTTCCATCCCCTAGATTTTCAATCAACCATCAATCAATCACTAACATGACTAGCTACCACTAGGGTTAGTTGCAAACCCTAGATTTCCGATCAATCATCAATCCATCCAAAACTCAAATTTCAACAATCTCAAATTATCATATAGTCATCATACATCAGAGATTTCTACTTCAACTAAGGTTCAACTCCAAAACCCTAGAATTCCATTTTCAAAATTTCAACAAAATTGCACAAATCTCAAATTATCATATTTCAAAGATTTTACTTTTCAACAAACTTACACAAATCTCAAATTATCATATTTCAGAGATTTTACTTTGACTAAGGTTCAATTCCAGAGTTCCATATTCACAGACTCAACAATCAATAAATACATAGATCTTAAATTTTTATGTTACACGCACTAGAAAACTTAAACTTCACTAGGGTTTAGCTACAAAACCCTAGATTTCCAAATATCATCATCCTAGAATCTCAAACAGGGACTTCCATTAAATCCTAAAACTTATGACCATCAATGACTAGGTCAACACACATATCTAGGAATTCATAATCAAACATAAGCATATCATATGTCCAACCACATTACTTCAATTTGACCTAGACCAAGCTAGAGTTTCAATCAAAAGGACATATCTATATATGCCTAGATTTCATCATCATGCAAATGCATTTCATATCATGTGTTGGTCAAAACCATCTTCACAATAATATCAAATAAGAGTTAGACACACAACAATCTTGATAGCACTAGGGCTTGATCAGACAAACACAAACATACCAAGGAAAACATTTCTAAGACAATATAAGGTTATTGCTTACACATTCCACCAAACCCTAATGGGCTAGGGTTTCAATGTAGAAACATATCAAAGCCAACAATCACCAAGACTGCAAAGGTTCAGGATTTTAGACCTCATCAGTCAACCCTACCAAGTTAGGTTTTTCTGTTCATACCAGAATCCCAAACATGACAATCAATAAGAACTTCAAATAGCATTTCACAATCACCCTAAGCACTTTAGGGTTTTCAGATATTCACATTAGCATACCCTTCGGTTAGGGTTTGTCCAGAATCTGTCTAGGGTTCTACATAGTCATTCAAGAATATGAGAGGGGTGGGTAGATTTATCAAGAGATGAATCACTGTATTTAAAACATACCTCTGTTTCTTGACAAACCTTGCCGCAAGTGTATCTTGTAGAGTATGGAGTTCTCATTTTTCTTAAGCTGGTACCTTGTGTTCTTCAAACTGAATACTTCTTGTAGGCACCTCAGATCATAGGCAGCTAATCTGAGACATCTTTCCTTCAACGAGTTGTAGACCGGATGAACTACTTCACTGTATATATCACTGCTTCTATATTATCGTGTTTCAATCATAATGAGCCTGAATTCTTCTTCATGATTGCGACTTTACTCTATCTCTGAAGATGTTTTGTCACTGAGTACTTTGCACAAGCACCAAACTTCCTTGTTGAGGTGTATCACTGAGATCTTCTCATGATTTTATCACTGAAAAGATACTGAGATCACTGAGGTTATGCTGAGACTTGTGATAATAACGGTATCGAAAATCTGACTGAAAGATAACTGAGACTGTGGCACTGTGGTGATCCTTCAGCACTGAAATAAGATTGCAGTGAGACTGTGATGGCATCGAAGACAATAGCCCGTATATTTTGTCACTGTAAAGATACCGAAAATAAGTGTCTCTGAAAACTTTATCCAACTGTTCTGAGGTCACTGAAATGTTCCACAGAGACCACTGAAATTGTCTTTGTTGTTTTTCACTGTTACTTATAAAGTTATATACAATTTATAGTGAAGTCACTCCTTTGATGTACTGAGTATTCTCAGAAATGATCCAACTTCTTTCTCCTTCATTATTTAATATGCTCACTGTAATTTTATTAGCCCAGAAGTACCCTTCTTCAAAGTTTAAACTGCTTTGACCATGACCATAGCTCTGATACCATGTTGGAAAAATCAATAGAGGTGGCAATTATAACGATTTTCCATTATGACATTAACTTGTGATGTTTTCATTATTAGTGTCAGATTTTTAATTATCCTTTCTTATCATCAAGATTAATGCCAAACAACAAAAGAAGAGAACACGAGATATAGGCAGTCTGCCAGGGCAAAACCCCCCTCAAGGGGAAACCCAGTCATAAGTTCTTTCTTCAGTAGATTCAAAGTTAAGACGACCAAGACCCTTACATTCGAGACTACCTCCATCAAGTCACCCTTCTTCCTTTCATTGTGTTACCATCAAATACATCATCACTGCAATATCTCTGAGGTGATAGGCTTTAATTCTGTGGTGGCACCGAGCCCACCATGCTGTAGTTACACCAAGGCACCGAACTGTGGTAGACTGAACAATCCGCATCCCTTAACTGTGACAACAACGAGGATATGTCTCACTGAGACCCGAACTCCTCACTGTAATCAACACTGAAACTTCCTCTGAGATATTACTGAAACTCCAACAATCTGCATCCCTTAACTGTGACAGCAACGAGGAAATGTCTCACTGAGACCCGAACTCCTCACTGTAATCAGCACTGAAACTCCCTATGAGATTTCACCGAAACTCCAACTGAGATATACCGAAAAAACCCTCTCTGTGATCACTGAAATTTCTGTGATTGCAAGCTCTGAAATTGGTGAAATGCGAAGATCCTACACAGGTATATATAGTGTTTTGTCCGTCCTAAAATGAGCTGACATGTAATATGAAGAGATGTGTCCTTTAATTGAGCTGACATGAGTTCTTTTGATTATAATTCTCGAGGCTGACTTGAAGACTTTGATGAAGACTTTCTTGAGGACGTTGAAGAGGTCGAGAAGAATACTTTGCTGAAGGGGATGACTTGATGGAGGAGTCAAACAATAAATGACTTTGACAAATAACCTAAAGCCTACAATGGAGGCTTGAGCTAATACAAATGACCCAAGCATGAAACCCATGCTTTAATAAGTCAATTTCAATAATAATAACAATAAAATTCCTTTTGACAAATATATTACATTTTGACTCAAGTACATTATTGAAGACCGAACATAGTTACATTTTCCAACAGTGCGCAGTACCAGTTTGGGCCAGTATTTCCTCCAGATCAGAGCTGTACTACATGGGGTTTGCATAGCAAGCCCAGGTTCCAAAATTTCAGCTCATTTTATGTACTCTTTAATCATAAAAGTAATAAAATGGCTCAGATTGTGTTGTTGGACATTTTGGTGTTTTAATTATTGTGTATGAGTTCCAGTTTATTTACTGTTCCTAGTCCATTGCTTGGTATTAGCTGTTAAATTCCAATTAGGAATATTACAATTTAAAAGATTATAGAAACCTTAGTCATGCAAATAAACTTCTATAAGTTAATTTCATTAAGAGGTACTTTCTACATCCTAGATAGATGTATCATGTATCCTTCTCAACACTAGATTTTTCAATCATAGAGAGGGATGAAATCCCTCGATTGACAAAAATTGAGGAAAGGTTTACACATTAAGAGATTTGATCTCTCTTGACACTTGATAGATCTAGAATTAAAATGAATTTAGATTAGGGAATAGAATCATTGAGAGTATTTTATTTTGCTATATAGAAACATAATTTAATTGAGGAGGAGGCATCATTAATAAAAAAAGCTGATTGCTTTTTTTAGTACGAGACAAGGTTGATTTGCTAAATAGTTTTCTTCGGGTGGGTGGTACTTTCATTTGTGTGGTACTTCCATCAGATTTTGACTTCGATCACTCTGAGTTCACGATCTGATTCCACTCTTGATTTCCCTTTAGAATAGTACAAAGATGGACAAGGGACCAGGGTCGTGCTTTGCAAGGAAGGATGATGAAAAAGAATTGATATCGGCAAGGAAGGAAAGTAACGCACTTTGGATAGCCTGTCCATCTTTTATGAAAAACTATTCACCTCATTTCGATCACCAGCCTCTCACTTTTATCACTAGAGTGTAAGGGCGTAAGAAGAGCATCAAGGGCATAAGGGCGATAGGGAGTTGTAGCCGAATGTTTCGAGGAAAAAGTAGAACAACCTATTTAGCCAAGGTAAGTGTTACGTGACAGGGGTATTCGAAACTTTATAGTGACCCACACAACTTTGTGATTTACCGGATAAGGATTTTGGATTTACTCCTTGTACATTTTACTTTTATCCATTCTTATGGTTCGGGCTTCAGGGTTTTAATTTAGTCTTAGTATAGATCAATGCTTTACATTATCTTCCTTTATATAGGAGTCATTCTTGTGCTCGTACATTGTTTCAACACTATTGAACTCAACATTCCCGTTGACCTACTTTTGTGGTAATTTGTCGGGCATTAATAAAATAATCTTATCTTATCCTGTCACCAAAATGATACAAGCCAATACATTAAAGCAGCACTTTGTCCAGTAAGGGGCTTTGTAAAGACTTCCCTGGGGTTTGTTTCTAAGAGTTATTTTTTCTGTTTATTCTCTTTCTAATTACCAAAGTGAGACAAGTCAATGTATTCTTTCTTTAGTTTGAGTAGGGACATTTCATTGGGAGATTATTCTCCTTAATAAATGGGAACCCTGTATCAAGAATGATCCTCTTCACATGTGGCAATCTTATGCATACATAAAATCATACATTTGTCTTTTGTAAACCTTATGTTTAATGGCAATTATTACCATTCCATTTGGGAACATTCTACAGCAGGTAACTACCTAAGCAATCTACAAACTTACAAAGTCCAGTCGCAATCCATTTCTATAAGGCTAAGAACAAGCATCCACTCGACTCAAATCTGATTTTCCATGCCCCCAGGTTCATTGGGTTGCTTTCAGTAGGGTAATGGAACAAGGGAGCTAAATTCAAATGAAAATGAGTGTAATGACAATGCAGAGACGACTCAGAAGATGCCTTTTTCAAAAACATCTTTTAGTGTCTATATGGGAAAGTTACAAGTTGCTGTTCAGTGTTAGTTCATTCTACCATTTCCAATGCAAAAATTTTAAAATGTGCATGGCCTCTGAAGGAGTTAAGGATGGGAATGAGCCTACCTTTTGACCATGCTTGCAATTATTTAAAGAGTGCAAAATTGCATTGAAAAGGGAATTGATTCTCATCTGCAAGGTGAATGGGTTTCTCACACGAGGTCATGGGTTGAACTCATAAATGCTTGAAGGCCACCTATTGCATGATGAACGCTATTATTAGATGAACATATCCATGTATTAGCCTCCATAGTCCTTTTGTTTACTGAGCATGCTCGGGTGTAGCCTATGTATGTCTAATGAGGCATTTTTCTTGACCTCCATTTGACAAAACAAGGTGTATTCATTAAATACATATTATATGCCCATTGCTTTTTATATGTATGAACATCTGTCAAACAGGCACAACTTATTTGTAATCTATTTATTGAAGTGCATAATTGCCAGTTGAACCTATAGAACCAATTGTAAATGTTGGTCCTGTTTCAAGACTATTCATTTTTACTAGGGCACAGCTAGAACAATTTTCTTGCACAATTTAACAGCTTCAAATAATCATCATTCACATTAGGTTTCATGTAGCATTTTTCATCATGAAGCAGTAATAAGAAAATCCATTCATAAGCATGATAGAGCAGAAGAAAATCACAGCAGAAACACCAAGAAACCATGAGACAAGAGACACAGAAATTAGGCCCGAGGCCAGGGCAAAACCCACAAGGGGAAAACCCAGAAATTTTTCCTTACGCGAGAGAGAGAGAACT
Organism: Pinus tabuliformis; assembly: GCA_031772625.1. Classification (NCBI taxonomy): domain Eukaryota; kingdom Viridiplantae; phylum Streptophyta; class Pinopsida; order Pinales; family Pinaceae; genus Pinus; species Pinus tabuliformis. The sequence goes on along the minus strand of CM062805.1, from coordinate 278,758,135 downwards.
CAATATACATCAGTACATCAGAAACACCATCATCAAGATAATAACCCAACAAATACCCAAGAATAAGAGATATGCCAAGCCAAGTCTTTTTCCTCCTCTACTACGCTGGAACAGGGCTCATGAGAAGATAGATCGATGTGTCCAAATGATGGAGGAAGCATCTCTTTATATAGACCTTTGTGGGGGTCAAATGGGTGCCTCTTAAGGCCCAGCCAACCTAAGACAATTTGAGGCCGACTTGAAAATTTGGAGGGAAAATAATAAAATCAAATTTACAAATTTAATTTTTTTTCTTCCTTTAAATTTTTTTATTGATGGAAATGCCGGCCATGGCTACAATTTTCAACAAGGACTTCCAATGCTCATCTTTCTTGTTGTGCTTTCATTTATAACTGTTCTTTGCAACTATTTATGCATTTCAAGTATGGAATATTTCTACAGCCTTCTCTATAGGTGAAGAGGCGTCATAGGTTGGGATATGTTGGGATTTGGGTAGCTTTTTGTCTAATCTTGACTTTTTTCCATTGGCGATGTTATGGCTTACTTAGTGCCTGTCTATGATTTTCTTCCGTTCCTTAATTTATTAGTTGGGGAACAGGCTCTTTGTTTTCCATTGCCCAGTTTAAGCATATCTTATCATCTGGTTTTTGTTTCTGTAATTTAGTATACTGGAGTCCTTTCGTTGCAATGAAAATTTAAAATGTTTTTATTTTATATTATCCTATTTGGTTGGATCTTGCATTATGGGGGTGCTTTCTTTGTATCAAGTGTTGTAGTGAAACATGTTCATGCATGCATGGCAAATTGTAGCTTGATAATTGTCTTTTGCTGGTGATGAGATTTGTTCCAGACCATTGTCAGAATGAAAGCCTAAGGTTCTCGTTTCTATTTTTTTTAATGGTACAACCCCTTTTTAATCCAGAGTGGGTGCTCAACTATGGCCAAATGGCTTCATTAATAGTTGACTACATTAACATAGCAACACGGCCACACTAATATGGCTGTCTCTGTGGGTTTTGAACCCTAGTCTCCTTCAGGTTTGAATTAGTACGACTAGCTTGATCCTGTATTCGATATTATGATCTAAATAAGGTTTTATAGTTTTTCAATTTAGTTCTGTCAGCATTACACCTCGCATCTATTTTTTTCCCCTTTTTTCAAATCCTTTAGCATCCAAATGCAATTTAATTTGTTTTTATTGCTTGTGGTTCTAAACTTCTAAAAGCTAAGCTATTCCTATTTCCTTTTCTTTCATCAGTGTTTTCTTTTTATCCTTAGTTCAGATAAGTTCAGTTTCTTCTTTAATCAGAGGATGATGCAATCATAATAAAATGTTAAGAGTGGAATTTGACTTCAAATGTGGCACAAAGTCATGGTCCTGAATGTAGCATGTTACCAACTTTGCCTTATTATTTTTAATCACAGTATGGATATCCAAGTTATGATTTTCGTTGCATTCAACTGTTTATAAGGAGTAAAGTACTTTCCTTTTCCTTTTAGTTGTCCATCAATAAGAGATTTATAAATTTGATGTTTTTTTTAAAGAAATGATACTATGTAACTCGTACATATAATGTCCATGTTATGTTGCTCTTGTGATGTTCGATGAATAAATCATTATGACCATGGGATTTCCTAACATTCTATTTTTATTATTAGATGTCTTTAAGAAACTCTGCTAATTTTTTGTTTGTTATCACAGATGATTGATGATCAGGACCTTGGATTTTTTGCAAATTTTTTGGGTATTTTCATCTTTGTTTTAGTGGTTGCTTACCACTATGTGATAGCTGATCCCAAGTATGAGTCAGGTTTATAATAACCTGAATACTGTCATGGGAATCGATTGTGACATCTCTGAAGGCAACAAGGACCAACCAAAGACGTAGCATTTACATTATGCCTTTCTCTTGAAAATTTTGTTTACAGATTTACAAAACATGGAAAGATGGTAGTCCTCGACGTGATTTGATTTTGCATGCCACTGATTTTGATGAAGTAAAAGTCCTTATTGTTGATTAGATATATTTTGAAAATTTCCTAGTAAAGCCATAATTCTGAAAATTTTATCATACACCAGGAAATATGACAATGCAATAGTAATCGGAAGAGTTAAATTCATCATCGGTGCGTATGTCATAGTTTTTCTTTCTCAGACATGTCAATATATTAGTTTTTGTTATTCCAGTGAGTTTTGACTTAATATCTCGTGGCATTGTTTTTCTATTGAAAACATAGAAAAGTAAATCATGCGTAGGCCTATAGGTAGTTAGGTAGATTGCAATAAAACATTTTATTCGAAAGACTCTTCAAATATTCAGAATTAACTACCTACTTCCTCTTATAATGTCTACAAAATTAGGAAATTATTCATCATTCATTGGATGGCCAAACTGCTTTAGAATTATATTATAATTTCTTGTAGTAAGAGACGCAAACTAGAAACAAGGAGACTATTTTTACAGGAGTAACATACAAGGAGAAGAATGAATCAAGCCCAAATTCTTCAAATACGCTAGACAATTATAATTGCTAAATGCATGATTTAAGTTCATTTTCTTACTTTATGACAGTTTTGATTTTTGTTTTAAATCATTTTCCACAAGGTATGATTTCTATTTCAATTAGACAATAAAGATATGCTAGAATGATCATGTGGCATATTTATAAAGTTGTCCAGTGAGTTGTACATTCCGAGGTTCATCTTTATCGGTTATATTCTTCTAGTCGTCAAGCTGTTCATCTTTGTGAACTCTACTCTTGTGATAGTTGATCTTTGAGTCATCATTCATTTGGATCTCATGCCCAAGGTGATAGTGGCTTTCCAAGTTTGCTACCATTTCAGTTTTATGCTTAGGCTCTTTATTGTTATAATATGCTATTGTTTTTTACACCAAAAAGTGCCACTGGAAAAGGATTATACGTTGTTATCACACCGAGGAATCCTATTCTCTATACGGAAGACGATAAGCATGTACACTATTGTGAGGTGTGAAGTATGATTGGCTGCATAGCATTCGTAAAAGCTAACATCCTTTGTATGGTTCTAAAAAACAGGAGTCGACAATCCACATTTATTTGTTAAATTACTTTTCAAGAAAAGAGATTCAAATTTTAAATTACGATAGTTTTGCCAACCTTTATCATGGGGTAGAAGCCCTCATTTCAGTCCTCTTTATTGTCATGTTTGGCAACGCATTATTAGTGTTGAATTTATTAAAATTTTTATGAATGGTTTTTAGGTGAATTTAAATTTACCAAGAAAGTACAAGGATTTTAAAAATAAATATACAAGGTTGTAGTAGAGATCTTCTTTATAGCTATAAGATACATTGAGAAAATAGTAGGAGAAAAGCTTAAAACATAAAACTATTTTAGCACTGAATTGCTATCGCAAAGGTGGTCATATTCTTGGAAACAAAAAAAAACGTTGGAGGTTGTGGAAAATATAGGGGTATTATTGATTATGGACCCTTCAATGAGGGGTCCAAGTGGAAATATGCACTGGAATTAAGGTGCTTGACACTTGTTTCCCAATGAAATTTTAAATGTCCTTTGCATTCTATGGAAATTTGTGAAACTTGTATAAAAGGTGAAGTTGATGATTGATAGCAACATGTTCATCATGATAATGTGAAAGCAAATTGTTGATTAATTTTGGTACTCAATTTGTATATGTACGTTGCATAATTTTATTCGGAGCGGGGCATATGAAAGTTCCAATGTGCATATGTAAATGTATCCTCTTTGTAGACATTTTTGTAGTTGTCAAATTCTTAAATGCCCTATGTGATGTTCCATGACTAGCTTTAAATCAAGGCAATGTTGCTTCTAAAATTGGTTGTCAGCAATTTTAACTCACCAATGCAATATGCAGGCCATGGTTTGAACTCAAAATAAATGCTAAGTACTCTAAAATAGGTTGAAGGATTGGGAGTGATTTGGCATATATGTCCATTTTAGGTTTGCTTTGAATTATGTAATTCAAACTTTTTTGCTGGATCCCCTCGTGATTTGTGGGAATGTGGTATTAATAAGATTTAGGCTTGCATGAATTGTTAGAGTTCAATAGTTTTATAACGTATATGGAAAAGAAGAAAATAAAGCTTCGTTAATAAAACATGACCCAATTTATTCTTTATTTATTATGATGTTGCTAATCTATGCAAGTCTCGATATGTGGATCACTTCATATGTTGGTAAGATTGAAGTTGTTAGGGTCTTATCCTAACTACTTCTATGAAGAATTTCTTAGGATTTAGTTAATTAATGTATGAAACATCTTTCTACTAGGTAGTTATTATGGTTATACAAATCAAATATTAAAATCATCATTCTTTACTTTGTAAATGATAAATAAGCTTCTAACTGAAGTAACATTTAGAATCATTTCTTTTGGAATGGTTTTTATCAAGTGAAAGAGTCAAAAGTATTGCTTCAACTTAGGTAAGCGCTTTAAATTACGTTGCTTTAAATAGAATATCAACATAGATCCATCTTAACGTTGAATCTATCATGTATTGAGAGCAGTCATCTAGTTGTTCCCTTGTACACCTCTATGTTTAACCTAGTAAGCAATATTGGTCTTTGCACATACCCTCAAGTACATTGAAAACTACCTAGGCATACCTAAAACCACCCCTACAAAAGCATTTCAATCATTTGTTGCTATAGTATTTCAAGCACAACATTAGGGAAATCACTCTCATGTACCAAGGAACTGGGTAGTGTAGCTAACAATATGGTGGATCCTTCTTAGAGCTATTAAAGATTGATTGAGTATTATTGTTGGAGACCCTAATGTATATTAAAGATCTATGGTCTTTGACACTTCTTTTTTCATATGATCTTATCAAATGCTCACCTTTGTATTACATTATAGAATTTGACAATTTCATCTATATAATAATCTTCACCAATTCCTCAACAATAAAACACAAAGGAGTTTAGAGCCTTGCTCAAACATTTTGGGGTACCTATCTCAAAACAATCTTTACATAGAGCTTATTCCATTGGTGTAGCTCTTTGGTAAGCCTCCCAGTGGACCCAAATGATTCCATTGTTGTGTTTAGAATAGAGAACATACTCAACAACTTGGAAGACAAACTCGATAAACTCTCATTCAAAACATCCACTTTGACCTTAAAACCAATGTCCTCCTTCAAAGCTCCATCAATGCTCAATTAAACATTTAGAATGAGTTGATTAGATGGATGGGCCATTGGGAATCTTTAGCAAGCATTTGTCATCGAAACAAGCCATATTGTCATGAGAATTGAACCCATGTAATGCATAAATTCCCTAAGATTGATTTGAATACGTTTGATTGTTTAGATCTAGTAGGGTGGGTATCCTAGATGAAACAATATTTCTCTCTACGATATTGATATGAATAGTTGAAACTCTGAGTGGGGATGCTAGATATGGACAAGGAACATTATTAGTGTTGACGATGGTATCTAAAGGCATGTGTGGGGTGAATTAGTTAGGACTAGTTTGTGAAGGCCATCTATGCTAGATTTGAAAGTGATACCCATTTTTAAGGGACATGGACCAAGTTGTGCCAAACCAACATATTGGAAGACTATTATTTCCTTCGAAAAAATTGGCAATTTTAAGAGAAGGTATCATTGAAGAGTTCTTCAAAGAGTTTTTCATCGGTGGTCTCGAGGAGGAGATCAAAACACAAGTCTTGATTTTCCACCACACTACTTGGTATGAGGCCTCTTCGTTAAGACAAAAGGCATAGGTGGGGTCACAATTTAGAACAAACAACCTAATTTTCTTCCATATTAATGCTTCTGTATTGTGACTACTCCATCTTCTCGACTCTTTTGGTTCCATAAGTTGACCCCAATAGGGGCAACAAAACGTCAGTCTTAGCCTCTATTGTCATTGTGTTAATTTTTTTCGAGGGGTATGATCTAAGGGGTAAAATTTGTTTGTCATATTGATGCAGGAGCATTCTGCTCAAGAAAAATCATTATATTTTAATAGACATAGGGGTATTGTGTTTCCAAGGGAGCTGGTCTCCTAAGTGTGAATTAATGTAATTATTTAGGGTTTTGAGTGATTTTAATGAGAATAGGATTTCGTTGAATATAGTGAGGCGTATTTGTAAATGTTCTCGAATGTAGGAGAACATGAGGGATTAGGGATAATTAAGAGAGGAGAGGATTTGAGAATTAACTGTAAAACTCAGATTAGGAGTTAGTTCATGATTTTATGGGTTAGAGAGGATCCTTAGGGATGAGGAAGAGATTTTAGGATTTTGTTGAGGAATCGATGGATCTAAACTAGGAATTGGTTTTAGAATCCCTTTGTATAAATGTAAGCCTAAAAGGTAAAGTCAGAGGTTAGAAAGTTAGATGTTTTAGATAGGCTAGATAGATAGATAAAGTGTGGTTGTAAGCCTACGGGCAGAGTGTAAAAAGAGGCCACAAATCAGAAGAATCAGGCCAGAGAGAGACAGAGAATCTCATTCTGTGATCGTTGTTTATATTTATATAATATAGAGGTTTATTCTGAAACTGTATAATGTGTGTTTCAAGTATTGAATGATGTTTTATGAGTGAATCAGAATTCTGTATAATATATGTGTGCAGACAAAGTTCTGTAGAATATGCAGAGGTAAAGAACGAGACAGAGGTTCGTAATGGATCTTTGAATCCATTCGAAGGATCAAGCAAAGTCCAAGAGGACAGTGATCAAAGGAGCATGCGGAGTTAAACTTAGAAAGAGTTAAGCAGCGGAAGAGCGGAAGAATGAAACCATTGAAGAAAACCAAAACCACAGGAAAACATTGAAGAAATAGCGATGTCAAGAAAAGGGACGAACGAAGAAGTACGGTGTCAGTGCACAGGGTCCGTTGGATCTCATAGATCTACGGTCATCGGGTGCTAACATGCTCAGGCATTAGTTAACAGAGGAAGGCAGATTTATAAACAAAAGCGGGTTATCGGGCGGAAAAAAGTGGTAAGTGGTATTAGAGGGTAGTCACCCGATTCCACTCATTGGTTGACACGTAACACGAGTGGAGAGAGAAAACCGCTTTATCGAGCGATTATTCTCCATGCTTGTGTCTCACCCGAAATCATTTTGGATTGTCAGATCAAGTGGATCAAGATCAATGGTCAGAAAGTGTCGTGCAAGTTTGATTGAGCGGGAAAGGACATCGGCCACTGGATTGGGAATAGGATCAACGGTGGAGATTAATTTGCATCGGAATAAGTCAAAGAGTAAACATCAGCCGTGAACCAATGCGATGTGCGATTGCGATGATGTCAATGCGATCAGCGAAGTGATCGCATCACAAACACTCAATAGAGCTTTATCGGTGGAGGAGAAATGCGACAGGGAATGAGAGCGCACCCAATAGGGTTATATGGGAGTGTTTGTTATATTTGAAGTCCGGAAGGATAGTTTAATCGCATATCGTAGGAGATGGAGGAACGCATGTTAATGAGACTCGCAGAGACTCAATTGCAATTAGTGATAAAGGGAGCCTCGATAACTGTGCAGAGACGTGTTAAAAGCGGGAAATGTATGACTATGCATGCTTTATGGGTATTTCCATTATAAATAGATTATAATGAAATAGCGCCGATATGAAGGATTGATGTGGTTTAAAGTCTGGTATAACTATAGTTATAAAGAGTGGGGTTTTGGTTATATATGCGGGCTTAAGGCTATAAACTAAGTTTTATGAGGAGAATGAGTCCCGATAGAATGGACAAATGAAGAGGTAGACTATGTTAGTCTATAAATTATTCTGTAGAGAGATTAAGAAAGGGGGGCCCTAATTGTTGATTTGAAGATTTGACTCGTTAGTGGGTCAAATTCCTGGGCAAATTAGTTTATGCATGTTTAACATGCATACTGTGGGGAAGCAGGGGTAACCCTGCATCATTTGGTATCAGAGCAGAATTGTAATTGAAACAATTGGTGTTAAAATAGAACAAAGAAATTCTATGTGAAGGAATTGAGAACAAAGTTGTGTTTTAAGATGTTTATGCAGGCAAGGAAGGATCAGATTCTAATCTGACAGAAAGTAGGCACACAGAGGTGATGTGTAGCAGAACTTGCAGATGCAAGAAACAGAGGACAATCCATTCAAAGTACAGGTGGAATGGTGGAACAAGATCATGCAGAGATCTTGAAGGTGAGGTGATATGTTCTGTTTTAATTTGATTGAAGATTGGAGAATGTATGTTTTTACACTAATGCACAGGTAGAAACATAAGGAAAACACCGTGATGTTGTTCTTTTAGGAAAGTGGGGATTCACTCAGATGTGAACCTGAAGAATCCAATTGAAGGTTGGACAAAGAGGATAAGAGTATTCTCAAAAGGAAACTAAGAAGCAAGCTTTTGAAAGCTTGGGAATGATCTTTGGCTTGAGTAACATTGATATGCAGGTGACAACACAAGGAGGTGAGAAGATTGCAACATCTAGAGCAAGGAGTGCCTGAATTGGTTCCAAAGGAAAGGACCAAAGAGAAATGCTAAGAGACTGAGCTCAGAGGAGAGAAGCTTAGTGAAACATATGTAGCAAGAAGGAGACTTGTTACTATAGAGATATTGTTGCAGCTCACAAAGGCAATTCCACAGAGGATGTGGGTAGAATTGCTAAGTAATGAAGGAAGCTGATAAGACTTTCTAAGTGAAAGAAGAAGTGGTTAGAACCAAGTATTTCATGGTGATTGAAATACAAGAGGACAATTGTGTTCTTGAGAAGGTGCAAATGAGTTGAAGCCTAGAAGGACCAGAGAAGAGTGCTCAAAGGAGGTTCTAGAGATAGAGAACCAGTTGCTTGCCAAAAGACCAAGTACAGAGGAAAGCTTGGTGAGGTAAGTGGTAGCAGGGAGGACTCGCTGTTGTAGAGGCTTTAGTGCAACTCATAGTGAATGAGTGAGGAACTCATGAAGATGGAGAAGAAGATGGCTATTGATAGTCATAGAAGAGGTTCTGAGGAAGACCACAACAAAAGAAAGATGAAGAAAGAAAATGCCAAGGCAAAAGGCAAGAGGATGAGTCAAGAGGAAATTGACAAAGAGATTGCTAAGATGAAAGAACAATTCGATGTATTGATAATGCTGCTAGAGGAAAGTCAAAGACAAGGTTGGGTATTAAAGAAGAAGTCAGTGAAGTGGCATAAGTTGCAAAGAAGGCTACAACAGAGGCAAGTAAGGTGGCTGATGGAAAAACTCAGAGATGTTGAGCTTGAAATGGAAGTGTCCATTTGTGAACTAGAGCAAGGTGAAGCTTTGGGTGAAGATGAAGACTAGAAGACTGAAACTTCAAGTGAGACCAAAAGTTCTGATGATTTCAAATCTGATAATTTGTGTATGTTTGTAGGTGAAACATGTAAAGAAGGACAATTTGCTGAGATTGTCATAAAGAGGGAAGAAGACAGGGATAATCTAAATTTTGTTTTAAAAGAGGAAGTAGAGAAGGACATCAAGCAATCAAGTAAAGGACTTGATGAGATTGAGGAGAAGACCATCGAAATATTTCTAAGTCATGTAAAGGACTTGGAACAACAGGAGGAATTGGTGATTGAATCATCAAATGAGATGATGAGGTCTCGTGGTTTTACAACTGACAGGTTGTGTATGAATGCAGGTATTGCAGAAGATAAACCATTTTATGGAAATGTCTTGAATGAAGTTGAAAATTGCCAGGTAAAGTATGATGATGATTGCCTTTCAAATGAAGATCAAGTTGAGTTATTACAACAAAAGGAGTTCATAAATTCCATGCTTAATGGAGGAAATATCTTCAGTGGGGATGAGACAGTTATGTTCTATGATAAGAAATTTGCTATTGAGGAGAATAACGAGGAATTGATTTTCTTAAATGATCAAGGGGAGAGTGACGGACAAACATCTGAAACTATCAAATAGATGGAGGATTAGAATTTTATTTTAATTGAGAATGAAGAAATAGTGTCAATAAGTTATGCTTGTGACAAAGAAGAAGATAATGAGGATTGTACAGAACTTTTGGGAGAAATTCCAAGTGAGATGGCAAATTTGTGGCAGGAGTTAAGTCTTTTGGAGAAAAGGTTAGAAGACCAAAAAGTAAGTGTTCAGGTTGTAAAATCAGAATTGAACGAGAATGAAGAAGTTCACTACAGTGGACAGGGACAGAAAGACATCATTAGAATAGATGGTGTGGAGGAGAGACTAGTTGACAGTCTCATGAATTCTTTTGAGAATTCAAATAAGCACACTGATGTGCTGATAGAGGAGGAGAAAACAGAGCAGCAAGCTGAATTGTTTCCAAAGGAGGAAAATGCGCAGGAGTCTTATGCTTTTTATTTTAATAATTGTTTTATGAGTGCAGGTTTTGTTGCAGATGCCGGAGGAAATTTGGCACAGATGAGCAACCAAATAAAAATGGAAGAAGAAGATTCTATGGAAGAATTTAATCCATGGAACAGAGATGTTCAATTGCTGGAGAGAACGCTGGAAAGTCAGGATTCAGTGCAGATAGAGATAATCATGAAAGAGGGTAAGGATGAAAGGGAGGCCATTGTAATCAGAATAAGCGAAGAACAAGTAGGAGAAGGTGATAGCATTCAACAACTTCAAGGAGAAGAACAATAGTTTGAAGAGTTAGTGGACAACAACAACAACCTGAAACAAAGAGAAAGAGGCAGAATTAAGTGGCAGAGTATGGACCAGTCCAAGGATGTGCTGGAAACAGAGATTGAAGAATTATGGCAGATGATGATGAAACAGTCCATATGGAGGAGAATGATAGCAGTAGGAAGCATGATCAATCAGAGTATGAACCTGATTGACAAGGAGAGGAAGCTGAAACAGAAGACAACAGACATACAACAACAGCAAAGGAGCAAATCATTTGGGCAGCTACAAACTAAAGTTTGGGACCCTGGAGGTTTTCTATCAACTTATGAACACACATGATTAGGAGATCATGAAAATTTTCTACTTTGGGAGTCTGATGCAGGAGCATTCAGCTCAAGGAAAATCATTGTATTTTAGTAGACATAGGGGTATTGTGTTTCCAAGGGAGTTGGTCTCCTAAGTGTGAATTAATGTAATTATTTAGGCTTTTGAGTGATTTTAATGAGAATATGATTTAGTTGAATATAGTGAGGCATATTTGTAAATGTTCTCGAATGTAGGAGAACATGAGGGATTTAGGATAATTAAGAGAGGAGAGGATTTGAGAATTAATTGTAAAACTCAGATTAGGAGTTAGTTCATGATTTTATGGATTAGAGAGGATCCTTAGGGATGAGGAAGAGATTTTAGGATTTTGTTGAGGAATCTATGGATCTAAACCAGGAATTGGTTTTAGAATCCTTTTGTATAAATGTAAGCCTAAAAGGCAAAGTCAGAGGTTAGAAAGTTAGATGTTTTAGATAGGCTAGATAGATAGCTAAAGTGTGGTTGTAAGCCTACGGGCAGAGTGTGAAATGAGGCCACAAATCAGAAGAATCAGGCTAGAGAGAGACAGAGAATCTCATTTTGTGATCGTTGTTTATATTTATATAATATAAAGGTTTATTCTAAAACTGTATAATGTGTGTGTCTCGAGTATTTAATGATGTTTTATGAGTGAATCAGAGTTTTGTACAATATATGTGTGCAGGCAAAGTCCTATAGAATACGCAGAGGTAAAAAACGAGACAGAGGTTCGTAATGGATCTTTGAATCTATTTGAAGGATCAAGTAAAGTTCAAGAGGACAGTGATCAAAGGAGCATGTGGAGTTAAGCTCAGAGAGAGTTGAGCAGCGGAAGAGCGGAAGAATGAAACCATTGAAGAAAACCAAAACCACAGGAAAACATTGAAGAAATAGCGAAGTCAAGAAAAGGGACGAACGAAGAAGTGCGGTGTCAGTGCACAGGATCCGTTGGATCTCATAGATCTACGGTCATTGGGCACTAACATGCTCAGGCGTTAGTTAACAGAGGAAGGCGGATTTATAAACAAAAGCGCGTTATCGGGCGGACAAAAAAAGTGGTAAGTGGTATTAGAGGGTAGTCACCCGATTCCACTCATTGGTTGACACGTAGCACAAGAGTGGAGAGAGAAAACCGCTTTATCGGGCGGTTATTCTCCGTGCTTGTGTCTCACCCGAAATCATTTTGGATCGTCAAATCAAGTGGATCCAGATCAACGGTCACAAAGTGTAGTGCAAGTTTGATTGAGTGGGAAAGGACATCGGCTGTTGGATCGGGAATAGGATCAATGATGGAGATTCATTTGCATCGGAATAAGTCAAAGAGTAAACATCAGTCGTGAACCAATGCGATATACGATTGCGATGATGTCGATGCAATCATCAAAGTGATCGCATCGCAAACACTCAATAGAGCTTTATCGACGGAGGAGAAATGCGACATGCGATAAGAGCGGACCTGATAGGGTTATATGGGCGCGTTTGTTATATTTGAAGTCCGGAAGGATAGTTTAGTGACATATCGGAGGAGATGGAGGAACGCATGTTAATGAGACCCATGGAGACCCGATTGCGATTAGTGATAAAGGGAGCCTCGATAACTGTGCAGAGACGTGTTAAAAGCGGGAAATGTATGATTATGCATGCTTTATGGGTATTTCCACTATAAATGGATTATAATGAAATAGCGCTGATATGAAGGATTGATGTGGTTTAAACTCTGGTATAACTATAGTAATAAAGAGTGGGGTTTTGGTTATATATGCGGGCTTAAGGTTATAAACTAAGTTTTATGAGGAGAATGAGTCCTGATAGAATGGACAAATGAAGAAGTACACTATGTTAGTTTATAAATTATTCCGCAGAGAGATTAAGAAAGGGAGGCCCTAACCCATTGTTGATTTGAAGATTTGACTCGTTAGTGGGTCAAATTCCTGGGAAAATTAGTTTATGCATGTTTGACATGCATACTGTGGGGAAGCAAGGGTAACCCTGCATCACATATATATGACATCATTGAGCACGTTAAGGAAACTTCAAAGGATGACATGAACGAGCTCAAGCTAGATGAAAGTTAAATTTAATGAAGCATCAATGTAGGAGCCTCTAAGGAACCTCAAATTTCTCTCCATGATTTGTGAAGAATTATAGTGCCGTAAACCTTGAAGTTGGTTAGCTATATCAAGCATTAGAAGGTGATTGTCTTAATCAACAACGACAATGCCCATAATTACATTCATCTTCGTGTATCAAAATAAACACATTGTTATGTTTGTTCAATGCACATTTTTGAAATCATGATAGTCAATGGAGGTATTATGAAATGTGGTGGTAAGTGTGAGACTGTGAAACTACAAATGGGGGATTATTTCCTTGAACCGAACATGTTTTCTATTGAAATGGGAGGTTGTGATGTAACTATAGGCATAAAATGATTATGAATATGAGGCCACGTTACAATGGATATCAAGGAGTTATACATGATCTTGAATAAGGAAGGCCATAAACACACCCCAAGGTCTCCTTGTAAATTCAATAAAAAGTATCAATTCTTCATGTATGGAAAAACTCTTGAAGGAAGATCTACTTAAGTAATTTCCCACTTCAATGCCATCCAAGTTATGGATAGCTCCTTACATGAATTTCTTCTTGATTAGTGATTGGTTTTGGACAAACATCACTAGGTATTTGCAACACTCCATGGCTTACCTCCTTTGCATGGCGAGCATGATCATGGCACACTGCTAATTTTAGGTAGCCAACTATCAAATATGCATCCTTGTCAACATCCTTTCACGCACAAAAGATGAAATTGAAAAGATTATTGAAGATTTATTTAAGATATGAGTGATATGTCCTAGTACTAGCCTCTACTCTTCCCCCAATTGTCGTGGTATGAAAGAAAGAAGGCAACTTGCACATGTGTTTCGAATTTTTGTGCTCTTAATAAGTTGATGGTCCAAGATAAATTTCCCATTCTAGTCATTAATGACCTCCTGGTTGAGTGTCATGGTGCACAATTCTTTACTAAACTAGATCTCTACTCTAGGTATCACCAAATGCAGATAAAGTAAACATTTCCTAAGACTACAATTTATACACATGAAGGACATTGTGTGTTTTTGGTGATGCCTTTTAGTTTTTGCAATGCCCCATCCCTGTTTTAGAGCCTTGTGAACAAACCTTTTCAGGGCCTTTTACATAACTTAATGCTGCTCTTTGATGATATTTCAATTTACAACAAGACTTGGGAGGCACATATGGCACATGATGAGGAAGCCTTAGAGTTGCTTTGGGAAAACCAATTTTTCATCAAACATTCTGAATGCACTTTTGGTGCTTTTGAAGTGGAATGCTTGGGTCACATTGTCGATATGACAGGGGTGCAAATTAATCTTGAGAAATTGAGGCTATGACAAATTGTCCATGTCCATGGACATTGAAAAGCTTATGTGGTTTACTTATTGTATTGTCATTTAAAAAAAACCTTATGTAGAGTTTTGATATACTTGTAGCCCATAAACAATATTTCTGAAAAACAAATGTCTGTATGGAATGGTGTGGCAAAGCAAACCTTTCATGCCTTAAAGGATGCCATGTGTACAATTCTAGTGGTAGTGATGTTATACTTCACTAAGACTTACATTTTGGAATGTGATGCCTCGAGGAGAGGTATTAGAGTAGTGTTGATGAAAGGAGGGTGTTGGGTACCACTTTTGATACTTATTTCTATCATATAACCTTTATTTTTCATTCATATTCCTTATACTTCATCCATATTTGCTTCAAATTCATCATATTAGGTACATTTGTCGATTACTTTTCATGATTTGAATTTTGGCAAAAGTTTGACATTAAAATTAAATTTTTAGGTAGAATCAAAAAAGCTTGTAATGGCTTGTTTAAAGTCATGTTTGCGAGACACCTAGGCGCAAATGAAAGATACATTTGGAAACTACAGGAACCAAGGATGATGGAATACCTATTGGCTCACTCCAAATCAGTTAAAACAAGTCCGGTCAACACTGGGCAAACTTGACCAACCATCGAGGAAATCTCCTAATTTAGGGGCAGATTTAGGATTTTTTTTGGGATTTGTCCATATTTTATGCAACTGAAAAAATGAATTCAACCCAAGATATGTAATATGACTCTTCTTAGGTGGTTACAACAAATATAGCAATTATGTTATACTTTTTATCCTATTTAAGCAAGGCTACCAACATCTATGAGGCACATTATGACTTATTTTTTGAATACAAGTTGAGACTTGTCTTCTTATTTCTTGTGCATACATTTTTGTGTGATGTGAATGGATATTTGTTGGATCTGATTGTCTTAAGGTATACCACGCAAAGGTGGAGGGCTCCCATTCTAAGCTAAGTACACTATTGTTGATTTATGTGTATAAATGTATGATAGCATCTTCATTTGTTGTGTTAATACTACATTTTTGTTTCAATCAATTGTGAATATTTCTTGTATCAATTAACTTTCTTGCCATGGCCATATAGATAATAAAAAGATTTCTTTAGAATGATTAGTTTCAATAAAGAAGGACAAAACATGACTCTAAGTTAGAGCCTCTTCTTTGTTAACTAGGATTGAATTGAAATCAATGTTCATTTCTTTCTGCTTTCTTAGATTAGATGCTTTATGATTTGGTAATTTTGATAAGTGAAAATGGTTTTGTTGAATGAATGGAAGCAATAAAGGCAATAAAGCATATTATCTTGGAAGTCTTGCTACATTGGAAGGATATACATCTAAAATATGTCACCTAGAAATCAACAATGATAAATTTACAATTGTTTCCACACCTCTACCCTTGACGACAATATTGCTTCTGAAGGGAGGGCATGTTAGGGTCCTACCCTACCCTCTCTAATTAGGGTGACTTCATAGTAAACTAATTATGTACGATACCATTTTATTTGAATAAGGCCCATTAGGTAGTTGGTGTGTGTGATTAATCAATGTAAAATGGAGTCTAGATCACCATCAAGGAGTCCAATCACATCATCCACATCATCAATACATCATTGTCAACAAGGAGTACTCATCATCATCAAGGAATACACATAATCAACATCATGGAGTATTAATCATTAAGGAGTCCACATCATCAACAAAGAGTCAAATATTAATATCATTAGAAAAATTTATATCATTGAGGAGTCCATGACATCAAGGAGTCCAAATTAACAACAAGGAGTCATTTTATTATCAACAAGGAATATATCATCAAGAATTATACATCAACATTAAAGTGTTAGGGTTTCTTCTATCAATTGGACATAATGGTCCATAAGCCTTTGATTTCCTTCTCCAAACCCTACCTAGGGTTCATGAACAATCCAATATCATTAAAACAATCAAAGAAATACAATATACTTATCCCTTTTAGATCAAGATAACTCCCTCTTGATCTTTAGTCCTCTTGATTTCAACTTGCAAATCAACCTTAACATCAAGATGTTAGATCTTTTAGCAATCAATTCATAGGCCCAATATTTTCTCAACCCTTTATATCGAGGTAGGGTTAACAACTGCCAACTAGGGTTTGCAATTTGAACAACTAGGTTTATAACTTCAAACCTTAACAACTTTTCAGGTTTACAAACCTTTGATATGAAATATTCCTAAGGATCACAAATCCTCAGCATATGTATACATTACTTTTGCATGTAATCACCTTCTCGCATCATGTTATCATTTCTATCTAGGGCTACATCTTTCCTAGGCTTCCTTCTTTAGCCTTTTTGTTATGATAGGATTTACAACCTTTTAAAATCAAGAGACCCTTCTTGTCATTGAATAATAGCAGGGATCAATCCATTTGACCATCCAAGACTAGGGCATATATATTCTAATTTACATGTGACTTCTTTTATTTTCAGTCACACCTTTCCATGGCTCCTTTTGCAAACTTCATGGCAAGTAATCATTTGATGTAAAAGTTGTATACTTCAATTATTTATGGTGGGAGATATTACCTTTACTTACATATATTTGCTACAACATTAAGAGCATAGATTAAACCATAAGCATAATGTCAACTTATTTAGCGTTGAATACTAATATATATGAGGTACAACTTCTTGAGCAAACTTACAAAGAGACATCATCTCTTTTGTTATGGATAGAGATTTCTTACTGCCATCAAGGTCACAACCATACATAGGGTTACAAAACTATATCAAATTGACTACTATTCATCATGTCACGTGTCATTATATATCACATGTATTGTCACCACTGTCATAGAGGCACAATCACTCAACATCGTCATACTGCCATATCAAGGTTACTCTTCCATATATTAGTGTCTTGATGCAATGCCATCATTGTCAACACTATAAGGACAATGTCACTGTCATCATTTCTCATCACTACCATAAGAATAGGGCCACTCCCTCGATCTCACATCAATACATAGAATTGGATATTTCCGCATGAAACATAGATTAACCTCACTAGATTCTTCACATCATAACAAAGATTAAGGTTTTAGGCTTCTTTGCATCAATAGAGAGATGGTAGAGAGATTAACTTTGCACTAGAGGATCTCGTATCACAGAGACTAGTATTTTTTTTGCTTTACAAAGATTATGTCTTAGCATCTTAGAGAGTAAGGGTACCTTTTCATTGACATAGTATAATGTTACTGGCCCATTTGCATCACATATAGATTAAACTTTGCATTAATACAAAGATATGCTTTGCATTATAGGGGTGGTCTTCTCCTCATAGAAATAAGCTTTGCATTACATAGTCTCTACTCACATCACAAATATTCATCTTCGGCTTCCTTTTATCAAGATAGATTATATACTTATGGCAGCACAAAGTTTGTAGGTCTTCACACATCTCAAAGATCATAGCCTCAACATCACATAAATCGTTATCTTCTTTGCATTACAAATATTAGGGACTTCGACTTCTTCACATAACTAAATTTCTTTCGTTAGGGAGATTAAGGTCATTGACAAAGGTTAGTCTTTTCGGATCACAAATGTTGGTTTTCTTCGTATCAACAAAGAATAGTCTTCTCGCATCTATACAAAGATTCGTCTTTTCTTCTTCACATTAAGGCTTCTCGCAATATATCAACTCACATATCACACAGGTTAACCTACTCGCATCACAAGAGCTTGTAGTCATCACAGAGATTAAGTCTTCATCGCATTATCAACAACGAACAAGGTCACTGTATCAATAGAAATGCATCACAAATATTATGTAAACTTCACATCAACGCAAATTAGGACACTCACATCAGCAGTGATTATAGTCTTCTCATTACATAGTTTGCATTATATACTTTGCACGAACATAGATTATAGATGCCACAAGAAATCGTTCAAGAAGCTATAGGAATTTCATCCAATTCGTTCAAAACCACAGAGACAAGAAGCTATAGGGGTTCACTTAAACCATAGAGACAAGAAGTTTGAATTCCATAGAGAATAGATGTCACAAGAGATCGTCCAATCCACAGAGATAGAGGCATATGCAAACCACATAGAACGTGATACGAGTAATAGAGAAATAATGTGAGCCTTTTCTAGAAGAGCTTGAATGGGACACAGAGCTCGGTCTTCCACAAACAAATTCATCCTCTACAACTACTCTTGGATTATCTAGCTCTTGGATTATGAATGTTGCATGTGTAATTTTATTGAATGGATGTTAATGGATATTGCATATGATGATGGTGATGGTACTCGTGATCTAGTTACTTGTACTTCTACTACAAGATTTAACTAAACACATTTGATAAGTACCTTGTAGAGGTGTAGTCCAGGTGTTATACGCGCAAGTTGGTCATGCCATTGTTGAGGAAGAAGGCTGGTGTTGCATGCTAAGAGGTCATGAAGTGCCTTGACTTGTGGGAATGCTCTTGCAACATGACACCTATGGTTCCATTTTATATAGTAATTGAAATCAATGCTTACACATTTGCATCATTGCAGCTCTTCAAGGATGTTATCATCATACAATATTTGTGGATAATTTGTTTTCTTATGTTTAATTATCATAATTTTTATTTTATCAATATTAATGACTAATTCATAAGAGTTAAGGATTGTTTTTCCCAAATTTTTTAAAGACGTTTTAGTTTCTCATGAAGATTGCTAAATTTTTGCAAGAAAAATAATATCATTGATGTATCTAACAATGTCAGCAATTCCCCGATCGTGGTGTGAGTTGGACCCAATGGGCACACCTCGGCCCATAGTTTAATGCATATCTTCAAGGTATCTATGACCACCCTCCGCATGCATGCAACTCTTGGTGAGGTGGTGGTGCGCATGCGAAGTTTTATTGCCAACCCTAAAGGTGGCAAAGCCATTACAACATGCGTTAAGGTAGGTTGTCCCTCCGGTGAGCTGGGTAAGTTGGTCTGCATCCTCCATTTGCTGTGGATCTGGTCCGCATTGTTTTATCTGGGGAAATCACAGTCTCTGTCTCCTTCGGGTCTAAGACGCGGCCACTGGTATGTCCCCACTCTTAATTTTTCTCCCTCTGCATATATGGATCTGTGTATCTGCCCTCTGGTCTCTAGGATGCATGGTACTGTGGTTTGGCGAGATTGGAATCGCAAGTTCCTAGAGCATGGCATAGTATGGTTTTTGTTATGTGTTGAGTCTTTAGTCTTTTATGTCCCGATGTTTATGGTCTATGAGATTTGGTTGTCCCGTATGGGCTCACGCAGGGTTTGGCCAATGGGTTGCTTTGTATGTCAAGGTACTCCTTGCTTGGATAATTGTGGAATTGTAAGGGTTTTGGTTTATGGAAAATTCTGTTTGTTTCTTGGGTATTTTGAATTTGTATGGGTTTGAAATCGAGCCAAGGTTGTCTGTAATCATTGCCCCAACCTTAGTTGGTATAGGGTTGTGGTTTGGGGAGATTTGTTGGAAATGCTTAGTGTCAGTCCAACCCTAGTGGATAGGGTATGTTGTATCTGGTTCCGTCGTCTGGTTGTGGGTGGGTTTTGGTCAAGGGGCGACTCTTAGCTCAAATCATGTCAATATAGGTATGATTATGGGCAATTTGGTTTGGTCTTTGCAACCCGGGGATATTTCATTTGGTTTCGACGTAAGGTTGTATGTGGGTTGCAGGTAAGGGGTAACTCTCGGCTCAAAGGTTCTTTCTTTCTTCAGTGCATTGTTCTATTGGTTGAATCAACAAAACATGGAACTCACCTTTCCTGTGGATGGTGTTGTCAGTTAGTTTAGGCCTGTTAGTGGGAACTAGTGGAACAATGGTGGAAGCGGGCCAATAACATTGTGCTAGATGCCGATTGAAAACACACTTCAGACTTGGTTCCTTACTTGGTTGGTTTCGTTTGTAATTTATTTGACAGATGCAGAGGTGAAGCGACCCTTGGCAGCGTCGTGCTTCTATGCTTCAACTTTGTTTGGGTCGACCTCCAGATCTTGACACAAGATAACATTTGCTTGGTAGGAGCATAAATATGGTCCAGGCCTCTGGTAAAGGAAGGAATGGTCGTGGAGGTCGTGGCTGTGGGAAATAGAGGAAAGCTTCCCCTTCTCAAACTAGTCAACCCAGTTCATTCGGGGGGACTGTGCGTGGATGCAAATCAACCTCTCATATTATTCAGGAAGCTGCTCAGGCTTATCGATCAATAAGTTCAAATCCGGTCAAGTAGTTTATTGCAGATTGGGAAGAAAAGATTCGACATATTGAGGAGGGATTTGAAATTGATGTAGAAGATTGGCAATCTTTGATCCCGGACCCTAGTCACACTCGTGGCAGATCCTCTCAATATAAACAAACAATCCACTTGTTTTGGATGATGAAGAGCATTCTGGCTAAAGCCTTGGAGCAGTTTCCACCTGATATGCATATGGCCTCCCATGGACACTCGGATTATACCAAAGAGTTTCAAAAGATTCAGTTTCAATTGCAGTAGTAGAATGGTCGACTCAGCCGCATAGAGCAGCACATCCCTTGTATTCCCCACACAGAGCTGCCAGGTTCCACTGTGAAGGACCCTGCTCCGATGGATTCAACTGATGATGAGTAGTGGCAGTGCATCTCTGGTTAAAATTTTGTGTGAAGTAGTTTCAAAATTTTAGGCATATTACTGGTTATGTTTATAGATATCTAGCAAGTAGGAAGAACAAATACTCTCATACATATATAGCATGGTTGGTTAGACTTATTATTTTTTGTTTATGGATGGCATATTTTGTGGTTAGGTGGCCAACAAACCTGGTTTCCCTCAGGGCAGGTTGAGGTCAACTAACTTTCAGACATATGATGTAACTTGCTTTATGTTAGAAAATTAATGGAAAGATACCACCAAGCTTACAAAAAAAAACAATGACAACAATGATTCCAACCTTGTTAATCCTAATGCATCCCTTCTCTTCTAAACAATGTTCAATTTTATTGATATAAACAAAAAAAGGGTGGGAGAAAGGAAACACCCTTGCTTGACAACAATATTACAATTAATGTCCATTGACCATTTGTTATTACATTTAATCTTAGTAATAACCTTTTCAAAGAGCCCAATTACAACACTATGAATCTCAAGATGGATATTTATTTATTCCATTCTTTTCAATACGTTAGCTCTAGGCACAATTCTTAAAGTTTTTTTTTATAAAATAAACAAAAACAATAGATGAAATATTCTCTTTTGTCTCTAAAATCCTCAATAGTAACTCTATAGCGACAATGCAATAAGTTGTAACATGTTCATTCCTAAAGCCAACTTGTACATTATCACTTTTATTGTTTCCTTCATTTTTTTACTATTTTTCTTTCAAGGATGAAGCCAAACAACTATGCTAAAAGGGGGTTAATCGTGATATCTACTAGTTGGTTGAGTCATTTAGAATTCATAAACAATAACCGTACAAAGCATTTGTTAAATAACAATAATAAATAACCATATTTTTCCATAGCTTGGCTCTAGGCACATTGCTAGATGTTTTAATAAAATCAACAAAAAAAACAAATGTGTTCTTATCTTTCATCTCTATAATCCTCGATAATAACTCTAAGGGCGAAAATGTGATAAGTTGTAGTATGTTGGTTTCTAAATCTAGTTAGTCCATTACACATTTATTATTGTCCTTAACGTTTTGCTAATTTTTTGTCCAAGGATTAAGCCAAGTAACATTGCTAAAGGGAGGCTAAACATGACAATCCTATAGTTGGTAGGGGAATTTAGAATTCATCAATTATTATTATTATTTTCCATTTTTATGGTCACAGCCAATCTAGACACCAAATTGGCGTATGAGACCCCCTTGTTTGTGGGACAAGGGACCCACCTCCATGCAACGATTTGACTGCTAAGTCTATGAATGCATGCATACTCTACCCCCCTCTGGTTTTGAACGTGTGACCTCTTAAGAGGAAACACATACTCTTAACCATTAGGCCCACTCAAGTTGTATCACCACATAGAGTATTTTGTTAAATACTATTAATAAAAATGATAAATTCATTAATCATATTTAATAAATAATAACGGGTGGCAAGAATGGAGGGTATCTTTAACCTTGAAGGAAAACATGAAACTTTATTTGCTTGGGGAATTGGAGAAACCACAAACAACCAAGTAGATTTCTCGACTCTTTAAAAGGGAATTTGGATAATGAAGAGTCAAAACATAAAAAATGCAATAGTCATTGGGGATTCAATGATTGTCATTCGAAACATGGTCTAGAAAACTCTTTCTATGGAAACTCATATGAATAGGTTGCTTTGTCGCATGCAAACACTAATAGAAGGATTCAAAATTGTGAAGTTTTATCACTCCTTAAGAGGTTAAACTCTTTTGTTGTATGTATGGTTAGCAAGGCTTGCAACCTAGCCATTGGAACATTAGGTAAAATTTGAGAGGGAGAGGGGGATGGAGGGGACGGTGGGTGGGTGTTGAGGTAATTAGCAACTTCCCCAAAGTTTTATATCCACTTAACATCCTTTATGTCTAATCTTGCCAAATGAAATTTCCTTTGTTTACCCACGCCACTCCATAAGAACCTGACGATGATTAAGTCAGTTTTCCTGATAGCAACCTTGGGGAGATGAAATAGGTGCATCCAATAAATAATAATTTCTTAAAGAAACGCTTTAACCATGACTAGTCTTCTGCCTATAGTAAGCCATCTATGCTCCCAAAAGCCCAACCTATTCTCAAACTTGTCGATTAGTCAATCCTAGTCTGGAGAGATGTAATTGTTTAACTTCAGGTTGAAGCCCAGATATCTGAATCCACCCTCCAACATGCACACTTTAACACCAAATAAGTTGGAAATATCCTTAGAAGAATCCTCGCCCACCCAATCTGTGATCAACTCCAATTTCTCCTTATTCATGACAAGGCCTGAAGCTCTCCCAAGTTTAGACAAAATTTGATAAAAATCCCTCCATTCTGATATGTCTACTCTACCAAAATAGAGTTAACAAACAATAGATGTGTAGATCTTGTATTCTTGGTAACCCTATATCCAACAATCAAACCAACTTTTGAAGCAACTTTAATCCCTCTAGTGAGTCCATCAATTACCAAAATGAACAATAATTATGACAAGGCACATCCTTGACATAGACCGTTGGAGATCCTAAAGAACTTATTCGACTTTCCATTTATCAGGACTGCCATATTGGTCGAGGTGATGCAACCCATTATCCATTCAATATGGCTATGAGCGAATCCCACTTTGTGAAGGACCAGTTTCAACAAATCCCAATCAATCCTATCATATGCTTTTATAAGATCAATTTTCATAAGGTAATCCTCCAGCCTACGAGTTTTTATAGAGTGTATGCATTCTTACGTAATCGCTACAACATCTTGATTTTATCTATTTCGAAGAAAACCAAATTGTTTAGTTGATCATCATTGAAATTTAGCAAGACAATATTTTGTTTAATTTCAAACTTCTGTGATCCATATTGATTTCGAGAATGTCTTTCAGGTTAATCACATTATTGTTTGTTGGTCAACGTTTCAAATCATCTAATGTGGTTCATCCTCAGAACAAAGTTGAAAAAACCAATCTATCATTAAAGAACCACATTAGATGGTTCGAAATGTCAACCAACAACCAATAATGTGATTAATCCGAAAGACATTCTCGAAAAAAAATACATATTTGTCAAAATTGCAATTTTAAAATGATGAAATTATTATTTTTATGTTATTATTATTATACCTCCCATAGGAAGGTTATATTGTAATCATCTTATAGTCAAAACACTTTGACTTTTAATTAGTTCTGAAAATTTTAAAAAGATTTTATAAAGTCTATTAAAGTTTTGAAAAAAAATAACTATTACACTGCATATTTTGATAATAAAAAATAAATTTTGAAATTTGAATTTCTATTTTCTTATTGGCTCAGATAGATGAAATGACTAAATTTATGGGGTTATAAATAGAATTTGTCAAAAATAAAAATTATAAAAATTCGAAAAAAAAATCTATATACCACCAAAGTGTCATAATAGTACACACATCAAATCTCAATATTAATGAAAAATAATACACACATCGAATTTCAATATTTATGAAAAATTCATTATATATATATATATATAGATTCCACCAAGTGTTATAATAGTACACACATCAAATCTCAATATTTATGAAAATTTCATTTCTAAGTGTGTCAAACTCATGTTTGATTTTTAATTAATGTGTAACTTTTGAAAGTATTTTACAAAGTTTGCTCATATTTTTGAAAAAAATTAACAATTGTATTTTATTTTATGATATTCTTTTTTGTGCTTATATATATATATATATATATATATAAAATGTGAAATTATTTTATATATAGATTCACTTTTATATATAATCTATTTAATATAAGAAAAAACATCTAAAATTATTATGTCACTACTTAAATAAAATATTCCTAAATTATAATGAAAATTGTTTAACAAAATCTATTTTAAGTTTGTTTTACTACTAGGACTCAAATACTATTGCAACAACTACAAAAAATCTAACAAACGCATTTGTGATTTTTTATCACTTCCTATATCAATATAAAGATATTTTTGAAAATGCAATCTAAGTTTTTCCTCTAAACTCTTGTTGCATTTGAGTCTCTTCCTACATTAATACAACTTCTTTAGATAGATGATCAACATTTGAGTTGAATTATATATATATATATATATGAAATAAATTATCAAAATTGTTTTTTACCTTCATAAATTGATTTCTAATTGGAATTAATATTATAGTCTCAATTTTACATTTTTTGTCTATCTAATTTATTAATAACTTAAAGTCTCCCAATACTTATAAATATTTTTCTATTGTTTTTTTCATAAAAATATAAAATGCCTAAAACTTAACTATTCCTTTACTAACAACATATTTCAAAATAATATAATGTATTGATAAGAAAAAACAATGTCCCCTCCATTATAAATCTTTATATCTCTTTGGTATGCCCAGTCAACATGCGTTTTCAAAATTAATTATGTGTTCCTTTAATATTATATAATGTTTTTCTTTCAACCGTTTTTACCTACCTTTAATAGCTAGCTTGATTTTATGGGCAACTTGTGTAGGAGTCATATAAGGCCTTGAAATATCAAGTTGTCAAATAACGAGGGGTAAAGACTTATAAACATTTGTAGATGCACTAGACTTTTAAGAATATAGACAACAAACAAAAGCCAATTCATGTCATTTGTTGTGTAAATTTTTGTTATAAATGATTTTAATACAAAATCGAAATTTTATTATTTTAACTAAGCACTTACTTAATCTTAACTTTGTGAATTCAACTATAAAAATCTCCCTACTTAAAAACTTTAACAATTTTATTTGGTTTAATATTTTTGTAATTTTGTTTTAATATTCTAAAGTAAAAATCTAAATTCAAAAGTTGAAGAAGATTTAAACTATTATAATGTCGCTTACAAAATGGAACCCTGCGAATCATAAGTTTTAATAATTAAAAAATTTCAAGATCTTTATGCATGGGCATGAGGGGAATTTTTATACTTGTGCTATCAATCACTTTTTGGTTTAATAAGTGTATAGCACAGGTACAAAGTAGCAACGCCACATATTAGACTTATTACATATTGATTTAAATCTATCTTACTCTTCGACTCATCAAGTTAGAAATTGATCCCCTCCAAGTTTCAAAAATCTAAAGCTAAAAGTTATCCGCACTAACTATATTTCACACGTTTGAATTGGTGTTTTGATTTGCATTATAAACACAACATATTTTAAGATCAAATTCATTTCAAAATTGTGTAAGGTATTTTAATAGTTGTTTTAGTGCATATATACGTACACATATATGAATTGACTTATCATACCATTTTATAGTCCCTGCGATAGGGAGGGACTATTGGAATCGATTTGTGTTGAAATTTGAGCCAATTGCAAGGACTAATAATGTCTTTAACCAAACTTTTAGTAATGCACCTTTCGTTGAGCCGTAATGCATTTTTTGCTGAGCCTACTGAACATTGAAAGTGTTCGTTGTTAACCAATCAAAGAATCAGAGGTCTTATTTGTATTTTTTTGAGGTCGAGAGGTACATAAGTTAGGTTTAAAAGGCATATGAACAAAGAATTCTTGTCATTCTTGCTAAAATTAAATGCTTAACGTTGAGTGCTCTGGTGGAGGGCAATCCAGGTCACACACAACGTCACTGAGTCTAGCCATAATATTTTGAGCTTTGAGCTCTGAGTCTGGCCACAATCTTCTGAGCCCTAGTACACGCGGCTTCCTTCCTGTTGTACTGCTACATGGCTTTATGTTTTTCTTCAAAAGTTTGTTCCACTGCTTCAGAACCACTTCTTCTGCTTCCATTCATATCCCCTTCCAGCACAATACTACTTCTGCTTCCTGCAGATACAATTCCTGCATGTACAATTCATACTCTTGCAAATAATTGATACATATACAAATACATTAGAATTAAGACAAAGGCAGAGACGAATGAAAAGAGCTATGAAGAGGGACTTGTTTCAGAAAAACTATTGGCAAAATTATTGGTAAGTGAATTATATTGCTTGCATTTTTGTATTAATGCTAATTTAGTTGAATTATATCACTTGCATGTTTGCATCAAAACTAGTTGAGTTGAACTGTATATAACAGTTTAGTTGATATATATCAAATTTGATTGATTTACAAATAGCGATACCAAAAAATTTAACTTCTTCTTAGAAAGCATATGTTATTTCTATACTTCTAAATTATTGTGGAGTTATCCTTTATTTTTAAATTTCCATACAATTTCGGTTACACTGTTTATAATTGCCATGCAATTTTGGTTACATTGTTTATTTATAATCCAAACTAGTGATTTCCTTGAAAATAATCCAATCTTGTGATTTCCTTGAAAATAATCCAATCTTGTGATTTCCTTGGCTTGGGCGTTCAGATTTCTATCTTAGTATTAATATCCATTAACTGAGTGGAAATAATTAAAGGAAACTAAAATAATTAATGTACTTGTAGTCAATCACAATTTCAGTTGCATATAAGAGAGAAGCGATATGGCAAACATAATTAAAGGAAACTAAAATAATTAAAGTAAAATAAAGTTGCAGAATTATTTTGTTGTGGCAAACATAATTAAAGGAAACTAAAATAATTAAAGTACTAATAGTCAATCACAATTTCAGTTGCAGATAAGAGATAAGTGGACATACTGACAAAGGAATTACTACTACCACAGTTCCGCTCAACTGTTGCTAAGGAACTCCCAACTTGTAGTTAACCGAGTCAAACAGACTTATCACTAAAGAAGATAAGATTAAACCTTACAAGGCATTTTTGGATAGACTTAGACCAACCTTTGATGAATATTACATTGATTCTATCTAGTTTCTGACATGACGATGCCATGGCCTCGGTCGCTTCCCCCACCCCTATTGAGATCAATAATGAACAACATGCTTTAATCATTAGGCATGTGACTGAGCCAACGACAGTTGGATCTAGCATCAAGCCGTTACATGTCTTTACCATAGAAGAAATTCTTTCCTGTCCCTTACACCCAGAGACCCTAACAAGAAATGATATGCCCAAACTCTACCAATTGAAGGAAACAAACACTAGCACACCAGAAGCTGACACAAACACAACTTTCTGTAACTAAGAAAATTCTCAGAAGCAATTAGATTTTGATCCTCTGTTGAAACTTTAGAGGTTATCCCTGTAGTTGAGAGCAAATTTTGATCCTTTGTTGAAATGATGGAGGTTATCCTTATAACTGAGAGCAAAATCATGGAAGCGACTAGATTTTGATTTGTAGTTGAAAATTTGTAGGTTGTTCGTGAAAATCAGTGTGAATACACCACCCTGCCATCAAGCCTTTTTCCGGGAGAGGATTTGTCAAATGAATTAATGTGCTCATCTACGAGGTGACAACATGCAGATTACCATGCAAAACATAATGTGGATCTATTGTCGATTTCACCAGGAGACGACCTATCAAATTCATTAATGACCTCATCTATCAGTGAGAACATGTGGATTAGCACACAAAACACAACGTGGATCTATTTTCAGCTAAGGACACTTTTGATTCCACTCACTGATCAATATTACAGGAGATTAAAAAACAATTGCATACTTTCCATTTATATATAATTTTATTTATACCTTCTTTGGTATGGGAATGTAGGTAAGAGGTGTCCATTTATTTATACCTTCTGGTATCGGAATGTGTGAACAGGGTTTCAATGTGTTCCAACACTATGTCCCTACCTTTATCAAAATCACGGTTCACAATTTTCGAGGCGTAGGGGTCATTCAGGGGGTCCATCTGGGAAAGTTTTATGCACTATACTACACGTAGGAAGGTTTGTTTTAATGTCTGAATCTTGCACGTCTTTTGGGCTAAAGCATTTTTGAGAGATGGATTCCTTCATATATATTTTTTACTCATATTGTTAAGCCTGGAATATCAATGGTGAATTACACACATTGATGCGCTTCACCAAAAATGAATTCCAAAACGTAGTTCATTTTTTACTCATATTGTTAAGCCTGGGATATCAATGGTGAATTACACACATTGATGCGCTTCACCAAAAATGAATTCCAAAACGTAGTTCAAATTTATTGTATTTGAATTTGATTTGTGCTCAAAAATCATTTATTTTGCTAGCTAACTCAGTTTCATAAGTTTATGAGCCTAATTTGCAATAACCACCAGGCATCTTGTATGAGTTAAAACACAACTTTACATCTTTTAGAGTAATTGCTAATAATTAGCACTGCTTTTGATTTCTATTGTATATACATACGTAACTGGATACTTGCATAAGGAGTTAAAACACAACTTGACATATTTTAGAGTAATTTCTACTGCTTTTACTTTATATTGTATATAAATATGTAACTATCTGGATGGTACTGCAAAATAAACGAATATTGACTAAAAAGTGTGATAACAATTATGGGTAAATTAAGTATAACCAACTTTTATAATAATTTCCTATTATATAAGCTACATATCATTCCACACACGATAATGAGCAGATTAGTTGAGTGTGAAAGTAAATGGATTGGGTTGGCCACTACTTTTGTGTAAAATCCAATAAATGCAAGCTAGGTAATTGTGGTAATGCGATTTTCAGAGCAGCAACAACTAGGGTTTGATACAAATGGATTTTAGAGGGTGAGGGAGCGGGGCTCCCTCCTATCGAAATGTATTCATGGACAAAGGGAAGGGGATACAGATGGGATTCGGGGCACATGCATATGCAGATGGTATGTCAGAGAAGATCCATGGGTCAATAGAGGTAGGTGGTAAAGGATAGAGAACGAATGAAGACAAGGGCCCAATGTAAAGCAAATAGACCAACAACAACAAAAGTCAAAAGGTTCCATAGGGTCATGTAAGCCAAAAACGACAATAATCCCATCGACATTGATCATCGATCCCGAGACCCAAGCCTTCAGAGAACGAATGAGGTCATATGTTGTCATATGCAAATTCACGGGGCTTTGGCCCATAGAAAAAGATTTGTGTGATTGGATCAAACATCACTGGAAACCGAGGGGACAAATAGAACTACATCTAGGGTCAAAAGGCTTATTGACAGTGGTATTTGCCAATATGGAAGACAGAGACCGAATTTTTTACGGTGGTCCTTATTTTTTTGCATCAACTAGTTTGTACATGCGGCCATGGATGGAGAACTTCACCCAGGGGAATGAAACCTTTACATGTGTCCCGGTTTGGGTCAAGTTGTATTCCCTTCCCCTGGACTATTGGCTTCCTAAAACTTTAAAGCTGATAAGAGATTCTTTGGGTAAATTCATTAAAATCTCATAAGCAACATTAAAAGGCAGATATACAGCATATGCAAAAATCTGTGTAGAAGTGAATGTCTCCACAGCCCTACCTGAAGCCGTCAAGCTAGAGTTCAAGGACGAATTTTTTTTACAACCGGTGTACTGTGAACAAATCCCTTTTAGATGTTGGAGGTGCCATGAGCATGGCCACCTGATAAGGGAATTCCCCTTAAGAAAAGTGGAAGAACATAGCATAGAGACAGGCCAAAAGGATGTAGAGGGCTTTGTCAAACCTACTCTGAGGGGAAGACCTAATAGAAGACAACAACAACGAAATCAGGGAAAGAAAGCTCATAGAAATAGCTTTGAAGTTATAGTAAGGGAAAACATGCAGGAACAAGGGGTGGGAGAAGAGGACAGTGCTGATAAAGAAGAAGATAGAGAGGAAGAAATGAGACAGTCGATCGGGGACAATGAGCATCAAGGAGATATCCCAAATCTATCAAAAGATTTTGAGGGAGACGCAGAAATGACCCCAAGTGAAGTAGGAACAGAGGATCCGGAATTGCAGGAGAAAATTGAGAGAGAAGGAATTGACTTCTAGGATTTGATGGAACAAACGAAGAAACAAGGAATAAAATAAATCAACGCGGATCAAATGGATAGGATCCAATATTTATACTTGATGAGAGAAGAGACAACATTACGAGGGAAAAAAATACCACATCCAAAAAAAGCAGGGGGATATCCGAAGGGGTCTCAGCTAGGTGTGAAAGCAATGAAATCTCATATAGCGCTAGTACCTCAGCAAAGCCAACGAAAAAGATGGAGAAAGTCGAACAATGTCACCCTCAAGGAGCTGGGAGTTATGTTAATAAATTCAGGTAAGATGAGAGCTCTAGGCTCGCCCTCCTTAAACCATATCTAAATCATGAAAGTTTTATCATGGAATATCAAAGGCATTAGTATCCTTAGGAAACAAAGACTGTTAAAGAGAAAGATTCAAATGGAACAACCTAATATCTTTTTTCTATAAGAGTCAAAATGCTCACTAGGAAAAATAAATGAGTTAAGTAGGAAACTAGGAATAAGGTAAGAGGTGTCCATTTATTTATACCTTTTGGTATCGGAATGTGTGAACAGGGTTTCAATGTGTTCCAGCACTATGTCCCTACCTTTATCAAAATCACAGTTCACAATTTTCGAGGCGTAGGGGTCATCCAGGGGGTCCATCTGGGAAAGTTTTATGCACTATACTACACGTAGGAAGGTTTGTTTTAATGTCTGAATCTTGCACGTCTTTTGGGCTAAAGCATTTTTGAGAGATGGATTCCTTCATATATATTTTTTACTCATATTGTTAAGCCTGGAATATCAATGGTGAATTACACACATTGATGCGCTTCACCAAAAATGAATTCCAAAACGTAGTTCAAATTTATTGTATTTGAATTTGATTTGTGCTCAAAAATAATTTATTTTGCTAGCTAACTCAGTTTCATAAGTTTATGAGCCTAATTTGCAATAACCACCAGGCATCTTGTATGAGTTAAAACACAACTTTACATCTTTTAGAGTAATTGCTAATAATTAGCACCGCTTTTAATTTCTATTGTATATACATACGTAACTGGATACTTGCATAAGGAGTTAAAACACAACTTTACATATTTTAGAGTAATTTCTACTGCTTTTAATTTATATTGTATATAAATATGTAACTATCTGGATGGTACTGCAAAATAAACGAATATTGACTAAAAAGTGTGATAATAATTAATGGGTAAATTAAGCATAACCAACTTTTATAATAATCTCCTCTTATATAAGCTACATATCATTCCACACATGATAATGAGCAGATTAGTTGAGTGTGAAAGTAAATGGATTGGGTTGGCCACTACTTTTGTGTAAAATCCAATAAACGCGAGCTAGGTAATTGTGGTAATGCGATTTTCAGAGCAGCAACAACTAGGGTTTGATACAAATGGATTTTAGAGAGGAAGGGAGCGGGGCTCCCTCCTATCGAAATGTATTCATGGACAAAGGGAAGGGGATACAGATGGGCTTCGGGGCACATGCATATGCAGATGGTATGTCAGAGAAGATCCATGTGTCAATAGAGGTAGGTGGTATAGGACAGAGAACGAATGAAGACAAGGGCCCAATGGAAAGCAAATAGACCAACAACAACAAAAGTCAAAAGGTTCCATAGGGTCATGTAAGCCAAAAACGACAATAATCCCATCGACATTGATCATCGATCCCGAGACCCAAGCCTTCAGAGAACGAATGAGGTCATATGTTGTCATATGCAAATTCATGGGGCTTTGGCCCATAGAAAAAGATTTGTGTGATTGGATCAAACATCACTGGAAACCGAGGGGACAAATAGAACTACATCTAGGGTCAAAAGGCTTATTGACAGTGGTATTTGCCAATATGGAAGACAGAGACCGAATTTTTTACGGTGGTCCTTATTTTTTTGCATCAACTAGTTTGTACATGCGGCCATGGATGGAGAACTTCACCCAGGGGAATGAAACCTTTACATGTGTCCCGGTTTGGGTCAAGTTGTATTCCCTTCCCCTGGACTATTGGCTTCCTAAAACTTTAAAGCTGATAAGAGATTCTTTGGGTAAATTCATTAAAATCTCATAAGCAACATTAAAAGGCAGATATACAGCATATGCAAAAATCTGTGTAGAAATGAATGTCCCCACAGCCCTACCTGAAGCTGTCAAGCTAGATTTCAAGGACGAATTTTTGTTACAACCGGTGTACTGTGAACAAATCCCTTTTAGATGTTGGAGGTGCCATGAGCATGGCTACCTGATAAGGGAATTACCCTTAAGAAAAATGGAAGAACATAGCATAGAGACAAGCCAAAAGGATGTAGAGGGCTTTTTCAAACCTACTCTGAGGGGAAGACCTAATAGAAGACAACAACAACGAAATCAGGGAAAGAAAGCTCATAGAAATAGCTTTGAAGTTATATAAGGGAAAACATGCAGGAACAAGGGGTGGGAGAAGAGGACAGTGCTGATAAAGAAGAAGATAGAGAGGAAGAAATGAGACAGTCGATCGGGGACAATGAGCATCAAGGAGATATCCCAAATCTATCAAAAGATTTTGAGGGAGACGCAGAAATAACCCCAAGTGAAGGAGGAACAGAGGATCCGAAATTGCAGGAGAAAATTGAGAGAGAAGGAATTGACCTCTAGGATTTGATGGAACAGACGAAGAAAAAAGGAATAAAATAAATCAACGCATATCAAATGGACAGGATCCAATATTTATACTTGATGAGAGAAGAGACAATATTACGAGGGAAAAAAATACCACATCCAAAAAAAGCAGGGGGATATCCGAAGGGGTCTCAGCTAGGTGTGAAAGCAATGAAATCTCATATAGCGCTAGTACCTCAGCAAAGCCAACGAAAAAGAGGGAGAAAGTTGAACAATGTCACCCTCAAGGAGATGGGAGTTATGTTAATAAATTCAGGTAAGATGAGAGCTCTAGGCTCACCCCCCTTAAACCATATCTAAATCATGAAAGTTTTATCACGGAATATCAAAGGCATTAGTATCCTTGGGAAACAAAGACTGTTAAAGAGAAAGATTCAAATGGAACTACCTAATATCTTTTTTCTATAAGAGTCAAAATGCTCACTAGGAAAAATAAATGAGTTAAGTAGGAAACTAGGAAGAAGGTATGACTTAGTGTAGGTGGAAGCGTAGGGCTCGGCAGGGGGATTGGCCATCTGTTGGAACCCCAAATCATTGATCCTTTTGGATTATGAAGCCAATGAATCATACCTATATGTAGAAATGCAGGTTATAGGAACCCTTGACACAATGGTGTTTACTAATATGTATGGGCCTTAAAGACTCGAGGAGAAAACCAAGTTGCTACAAGATCTAAGGAGGATAAAGAACGGGAAAGGGAACCCACCCTGGGTGGTGGGGGGATATCTCAATATGATAACTTTTCTATCAGAGAAAAAAGGTGGCCAAAGAAGAGTGGACAAAGATTCTGAAGCATTTAAGGAATTCATTGAGGAGACCAAACTTATTGATATGGAAATTGTGAATGGATGCTTCACTTGGAGTAATAAGCAGGGAAGGAAACATCAAGTGGCATCCAATCTTGACAGGTTTTTAATATCAAAAGATTTACTGATGAGAGGGGTAGATGCGGCAATAAATATCCTTCCCTGTGGGGGATCTGACCATTGGTCAGTGCTACTAATGATGTAGTTGGCGAGAACTCCCAAAAATAGGCCCTTTAGATTTGAAGCATTTTGGTTAGAGCACCCTAACTTCATGGAGAATATCAAAATATGGTGGAAGAAAAGGATCCCAGACAGAGTCTCGAATATGTACACCCTACAAGCGAGGTTAAAACACATTAAGATAAAACCAAAGCAGTGGAACAAGATGGAATTTGAAAACATCCTTCAGGTGAAAAAGGAACAGGAACAGAAAATGGAAGCACTAAAACAAAGGTTGATCTATGATGGGTACTCAAAGGGGAGAAAAGAAGAGGAAATGGAATTACTAAAGAAGTGGGAGGAGAGATGTAAACAAGAGGAAATCCTATGGAGGCAGAAATCTAGAGTGCTATGGCTCAGGGAGGGGGAGAAAAACACAAAATTCTTTCACCGATCAACAATCGAGCACAGAAACTCCAACAGAATCCTTAGAATAAAGGATGAGAGAGGGAAAACCTTTGAGGCTCACCAAGACATTGAGGAGGTCTTAGTCCAACACTTTCAAAATATAGTTGAAGAGCCCGAGGTGGAGAGAGGGGAAGACATACAAAGGATTGTGAGGCATATCCCGAAGGTGCTTACTGAGGAACAAAACAAAAACCTAAAGAGGTTAGTCTCCATGGAGGAAGTGGCTTTGAAAGTGAATGAAATGGCAAATGGGAAAGCCCCTAGACCAAATTAATTTACTATAAACTTCTTAAAAGCTTTCTAGGAAGCTAGCAAAGATTATATATGAGGTGGTGCCTGACTCCCAAGAATTAGCAACAGTTCTTAAAGCTTTGAATTCAATGTTTATAGCCCTTATCCCCAAGAAAGAACAAGAAAGTACCCCTGAAAAGTTCAGGCCTATAACACTGTGCAATGTTGTTTATAAAATCATATCCAAAGTAGTAGTTAATCAGATGAAAACAATTCTTCCATATCTCATATCAGAGGAACAATCGGGTTATGTGGAGGGAAGGCAGATCCTGAACAATATAATCCTGGCGCACGAAGTGGCCCACTTGTTGAAGACCCAAAAAAAGGTTGGTATGTTAATGCATTTAGACTTATCTAAAGCTTATGATAAGATCAACTGGAAATACATGGCAACGATGTTACAAGCATTTTCTTTTGAGTAGTACTAGATCAATTGGATCATGGCAATGGTCTCATCACCCAGTTTTTCAATTCTTCTTAATGGAGTCCCATCAAAACCGTTCTTCCTGTCCAGCGGAATTCGACAAGGGGACCCATTATCTCCATTCATGTTTATCTTAATTATGGAAGGGTTTGGGAGAACAATTGGAGTAGTTAATAGAGAAGGGGACATTATAGGACTATAGCTGCATGAAAACAAGCAAGCAACCACTCATCAACAATTTGTAGACGACACCATGCTGCATGGTGTTCCTACGCTAAAGGAGGCCCGCAATTTCAAATCATTCTGGATACCTTCATGAAGGCGTCAGGTATGGAGTTAAACTTGTCAAAGTCTATGATTTTCTTTTCAACGCTCACATTGCTATCCAGAGAAATTTTTAAGCTATCTTGGGCTTCCAAAGGAAATCCCTCCCTTCTAGGTATCTAGGAGTGCCCTTAATGGCACATGTCGGGAAGAAGTCCAACTAGTAAAAGGTTATATCCAAGATGGAAGACAGGGTCAAAAGATGGAGGGTGAGAGCATTGAATTTGTCGGGGAGATTGGTGCTAGTAAAGGCGATGCTTCAGGCTATCCTGGGATACATGCTATTTGTTCTTCATGTGCCTAAAGGAGAGCTCCAAAAGATAAAGGAGGTCCAAAGAAACTTCCTGTGGCGAGGGGCAGAGGGAAAAAGAAAATGGGAACTGGTGGCATGGAACACGATCTGTAAATCTAAGCAGGCAGGTGGCCTTGGGCTACAAGACCCTGAGATAATTAACAGAGCAAATGGAGCTAAAATGTGGTGGAAATGGTTAACAAGAGGGGAGATGCCATGGGCCAAATTTTGGAAAGTGAAATACGCCCCTGATTCTCCACTAAAAGACTCTGGTTGCCTTCTTTCTTGACTAATCTTCTCACAGCTGGAGTTCGTGGTTCTTCATCTTCTGATTCCTCTTCTATTGTAGAGTCTGATTACTCCTCCTTTAGCTCAAAGTCTATCTTCTTGGGTTCTTTTGGTAGGACTTTATGTTTAAAAACATCTTTCACCTCTCTAAACCCCACATTGCGGCTATACACAACCTTCCTTGTTTATGGGTTCCAAAGCTTATAACCTTTTAAACCATCCTTATACCCAATAAAGATGCACCTTTCAAATTTACTATCAAACTTGGTTCTTTTCTCCTTTGGAACATGTACATATGCATCACATCCAAATACCCTCAGATGTGAAAGAGAGGGTTTCTTACCAGTCCATACCTCCTGTGGAGTCTTATCCTCCAACGCTAATGAAGGTGATCTGTTGACCAGGTAACATGCAATCTCCACCGCCTCTGCCCATAATTCATGTCCCAACCCGACACCACTAACCATGCTTCTAGCCTTTTCCATCAACATATTGTTCATTCTTTCAACAACTCCATTTTGCTGAGGTGTGTATGGAGTATTATTCTCCCATGATATACCACACTTATTACAAAACTCTTCAAATTCCTTCTTGCAAAACTCTCCACCGTTTTTTTTCCTCAACACCTTTATCTTCTTCTCTGTGCGGTTTTCCACCAGAGCCTTAAGTTCTTTAAACCTGTCAACGACTTTAGATTTCTTCGTGAGGAAATATATCCGTGTATTCCTTCAGAAGTCATCTATAAATGATACATAGTACATAGACTTACCTAGTGATGGAACCGACATAGGCCCAAACACATCATTGTGCACAAGCTCTAATATCAGTTTCGCCCTCTTAGCACCAGAGGGGAAACTCACCCGATTCTGCTTCCCATATACACAATTTTCACATAAATCAAAATCCAGAGAGAAATTAGACATACCTTCTACCATACCATTACCATGAAGTATTTGAAGGCTCTTCTCTCCAATATGTCCAAGCCTTTGATGCCATAGCATCATCTTTTCTCCAGAGACCACTAGATTTTTTGCTCCACTTTCAGGAACCACAAAATTGTTGCATCCATCAATAACAGTGCTACCTTGAAGCTTGTATAGAGTTCCAATCTGAACTCCCCACATCAATACTAGTGCTCCGCAAACCATCTTGCAGGTATCTTTCTCGAACACTATTTTTACACCTGCATCATCTAACTCGTTTACATAAATAAGATTTCTGGCCAATGCAGGAATATGCAAAACACCCAGAAGTGTTCTAATCCTTCCACCTTGCAACTTCAACTTGATTTTTCCGCAACCGACTATTCTAGCCTTCCTGTCATCCCCTAAGAAGACGTCGCCACCATAATATTTATCATACTCGCAGAACCACTCCTTGTGGGGAGTGAAATGAAAGGATGAACCTGAGTCAATCAACCATGCCTCATGATCTATATGTGTACATGAAGAAGAAGCCAAGTACACATCCCCACCTTCATTTGAGGTGGTTTTCACCTCTACATAAGCAACATCATCAGATCCCTTTCCTTTTGTTGTAGCGGCTACAACCACGCTCCAAAATTTTTCCTTAGCCTGTTTTGGAGCCTCCCTACCAACCTTACACATCACTTTGTATTGCTTTGTCGAGTATTCAAGCTTTAGTGTTTTCCTCGCACAAAGGCAGCCTGTCGATCACAGTTGATCCATTCCCCTCATAGGCTGCTCACCCAGACTCGGTCCAGTTGCAGGCTAAGCAACTTCCCCTTGAAAATTGCGATTTTTGGAGGGCAAACATCCTTCCGTCCAGGAATTGCACAATCCTCTCTGACACCTGTTGGGCTCCAGGATTGCACAATCTTGTCAGCCAACCCTCCCAGCAGGATTTGCGCAATTTTTCCCAGCATCAGGCTGTTCAGCCTAGGATTTGCGCAAATCTGGGCAGCAGTCAGCTACTCTGCCCAGAAATTGCGTAAATCTCCTGGGTAGTCATCCCATCTCCCAGCCAGAAATGCACATTTTTTCTCCAATAGTCGAGCAGTCTCTTGCATGTGCAATTGAGTTGATCGTTCCCTCTGAGACTGAGCACAATAGACTTGCATGCATGGGCTTCTTCTCCTAAGGCGGCATGCAAAGGCATCCCTTGTTCCACGGATTTATGTTTAGCAGTTGGAGGTTACATGCAAGGAAAAATTTCGAAACCTCCCACCAAGTGTCCCCTCCCCTAGATTTGTGGCATGTGCGTCACAACCTTAATGTTATCAAAACTCATCAATCGGACGCTGCAGAGCTCCTCACATCAACCTTGCATCTCTGACATCTCACATCACATCTAGGAGCAGTCGGCACATTTAGCTCAACTGTTTTGGGGTAAACCTGCTTCCCATGCCTTGTGCTGCATTTTTGTCGCTTTTGTGTTTTCACTTGTGGGAGTATTGTTTGCTTGATTTCTTTGAACGCTTGTTGTCATTTACATATATACTAGCTTGTCCTAGCTCTATTCCAATTTTCGTTGCTATCTCACTGTTGTCGCATGCATGAGACTGTTTTGCATAGACGTTCGCCCAACCGGCGAACTGCCTCACCCACATGCATGTTGATATGTTTGTTGAATCTTTCATTCATGTTTTTCATGCACTGTTAATCACTTCTGCTATCACTTTGTGTTGCCATGCATTCACTGACTTGCTTTCAGTTGCCCGTCGGCCAGTCGGGTCAACCTTGGCCCGGGCTTTGCCTTCACGAAGGTTGCACTGCGCAATTTGGGAAAGGAAGGCTCACCTTTCTCTCCAGAGTTGCGCATTCCTACCCAGCACTGGCCTCCAAGACTGTTTTGCACATTTCTGGAGGACAGTGGCTGCTTTGCCCAAGAAATTGAGCAAATTTGTCCTTTAGGCTAGCGGTCCTTCCCAACTAGAATTGCGCATTATGCAATCCCAGCAATCAGCAACCAAAATGGACTGTGCATTGCGTTGTTCCAACAATCAGCCAATCTCCCAACAACCCAGACTATGCCTTGAGCAGTCTTGAAAGTCGATCTCCCGACCTCCCGGTCGAAATTGCGCAACCTTCATGATCATTTACCCAAGTATGTTGCAAGTCAGCTCTCATGTTCATTTTGGTTTTCGACTGATAGATTGCTTGATATGAGTGTTTCCATGTCTCCAGGTATTGCAGGTGTTCATTTGCCTCTCAGCAGTACAGGTACAATGGTTTCCAGAAGAGCAGAGATGAAGACACCGTTCAGAGCACGCTTGGGGATGCAGTCGATAAAGTGTCTATGAGATTGCCTACTCATGAAGACATCAAGTTGTTCGTAGACAAGGACATCAAGCAACAGAATCACAACAAGCAGTATCATGAACAACAGCTGAAGGTAGCATACCGAATGCAATGAACGCAGCGAATGCAGTGAATGCAAGAGGAAGGTTGTTGACAACACAGAGGCAGAACAAAGTTGCAAGATCAAGCAGATCCACTGATAATGAAGGCAACTTTGGAGACTCATGCTATGAGGTGACGACATGACATGAAGATCGCGCGAAGGCAGAAGATAGAACAAAGAAGGAGTTGCATGTGCTGAAGCAACAACTCAGGAAGAACATGAAGTTGCACAGACATACGAATGAGTTACAACAGGAGTAGGAATAGCAGTGGGCACAACATGCACTCACGGATGAAACTGCACCCGTACAAGCTAAGGATCCATCCCAGCAGCTGACACAAAGCAGACATGGTGAGAAGTGTTGTTGATCGCATGCAAGGGATTCAACAGCAAGCATGTCATTGTTCACATGCATGCAACCCAACCCATTCAGCACACTCACCAAGGCGAAGACAAGAAGAAAGTACAAGTGGAGCTGAACATGTCCTTCGGAAAGTTGATGCGTATGACCACCAACACACACTTGAAGATCATCACGGACACTATGCATCAGTGTGTTGCCGGTTCAACCGTACCCAAGAAAACCATGCGCATGTTAGCAGACGAGTTGGATGAAGGGGCCAAACCAATGCATCAGTTGCAACGGAGGCAAGAGTTCGCTTTAGCAAGATGTCACCATGAGGTGCATGCATACCATCACAGACGACCAAGCTTGGCATCAGCTCACCACCTTCACCATCACAAGCATGACAAAGATTTGGTCTCATCACAGTGGACCGAGTGTCAGTGATGTCTTGCAAGGCTTGCTCAAGCCATGTTGTCTCACACGAGTACATGTGCATTGTAATGTTGAGTCATGTCAAGTGTAAGTCAAGTGTCAATGGTTTGATGTAACAGTCATAGAGTAGGTGAAGAGTCATGAGGGTAGTTGAACTGTCACAAAAGGGAATGTCAAGGGTCACCCCACCCTTTGCTATAAATAGTCCCTCATAACTCATTGTATAGGCTTTTGGTTAGCCAAGCTTCTACTAAGACGTTTGAAGAAGGCTTGGACAGTATTGTAACACGCCTTGGCTTCTCCACTGCACAGAGCTAGTACATCTCTTTGGAGGAGTAGGTGAATGTCACTGTAACGTTCCGCTGTTGGGGCTAGCAGGTTTACATGGATGTATTGTATGATTGTGACTTACACTTATTTATATAATAAGAGCCAACACATTTTCATGCATATGTTGTTATTGTAGTTGGACTGCTCCGGTTGCTTTAATGATATGTGTTGTTTAACTTATGTACTTGTGTATGAATTGATTCACATGCAATTATATGAATCTTGTTGTTAATGTGTTGCATATGTTGTTAATGTTGTCATCGTCCGTGTCAACTGCTCTGTTGGACATCAGACAGACCTTTCACATGAACCATGCTAAAGCAACCGTCACACTCGTCTCAGACTTATCCGTGATTGTTGTTCGTGTTATCTTACCTTGTATGATGTGACTGCCACATCCGAGTGGACTGCTCCACCAGATGTTGTGCATGTTCTCTGTGTGGTGTGTTCCTAGCCGAGTTTGGACTGATCCCTTTCAATGTGGAACTCACCTTCACCTTCCTCTCCCTTCGAAGTGTTGGAACCTCTCATACACCTTCCTTGACTCACTGCATCAGTCACACCCTTGCTACTGACATAGTTATCTTACTTGCCTCTGTGTGACATTGCGGTCAAGGCATTGCCTTACAACCCACTATTGGGACTCCTACACCAAATGGTCTGAGGTCTAATTGGGACTTCTTACCGGGGAGATCC
This sequence comes from Pinus tabuliformis, assembly GCA_031772625.1. Lineage (NCBI taxonomy): Eukaryota > Viridiplantae > Streptophyta > Pinopsida > Pinales > Pinaceae > Pinus > Pinus tabuliformis. The sequence goes on along the minus strand of CM062805.1, from coordinate 278,716,447 downwards.
CCTTGACATGTTGGCAGTCCAACATCGTCAACATTTCTAGCGCTAGAAGGAGTGCCTGATGGCAAGCTGTGTCCTCTCATCCAGTTTTGAACCTTTGCATATCTTTCATGGAGTCTTGCACTCTTCTTCCCCCAAGGTGTTTTTCAAATCATGAAGATGTCTCCATATCGGGGAAGCTTTTTCGATCTCTTGTCCACTCACACGTATGATGGTGAAGGCGAAGTGGCCTGGCCTGAGCACTTATATAACTTTATTTTCATGATTTATGAGGAAGATGAGTTTTCTGACGAACAGGCCGGTTTTCTGCTTGCATACACACTTCGTGAATCTCCATTTCATTGGGTGCTCAACCTACTCACTCACACCGTGCACTCATTTCAACACTTCTGTGATCTCATTGAAAACAAGTTCTATCATTTTGATCCAGACTATCTTGACTGGAAACTGTTATAGCAACGGAGGGCTCTGCATGAATCCGTTATTGATTTTTGGCAGCACTTTCGTGACTTGCAGTTTCAAGCTTCGAAGAGCCAGATGAAATTTTCTTATCTTTGGGACCGGTTCGAGTATTGCCTTAAGAAATCGGCTCGTCCCAAGAGGAAGCTTGATATCAAGCCTCGCTCAACATTCTTCATTGATGGAACTGCGTAATCTCATGTGGGAGCAATCACTGTCTCAACTGACTGTCCACCTCCCTCTCATTCAGCATCTCCACAACTGCCCAGTGATGTAAAGGATTATGCTCACACACCTGTTCATCCTTCACACTCTCCCAAGATCACTCCACTCGATTTTCATGCAGATTTGGTTATGAGTCCTTCGAGTTCTCATATGCATTCTTTTCTTCGACCCCCGTCTTCACACTTAAGTGTTCCTCCAAATGATGTTGTCTTGTGTTCGTCCATTTTAGACTCTTCACTTGTTGTGAATGAGGAACAACCCACTGACGGAGTTGGTGTTGCACAACCAACATGCGTTGTCATTCATGAAGAGTACGAGTGGGATCTTGAGCATCAACACTCGGCGAAGGATGACCCCCTTCTGTCTGAGCCCCCTCCGTTCTTTCCTAACATTGTTGGTGAACTTGTCATCCATGATTTCGAATGTGTGTCTTCATCCACGGATACACCTGTTATCACTCCAGGAAACTCTCCTAGGTTGCAGCTCGGAGATGCTTGGTAACATATAATCTTCGATATTGTTCTCTGAACTATTGGAATGAATGATGGTTTGGATCAAGCCAGATAACCATTTCAACTATGTTTTTACCCAAGATATGCATGAACACCCTGAGCTTTCTAAGGCTTTAGACCACTAATGTTCAATAGTTTTTAGATTCAATGGATAGATGGAGAATACCAACTGTACCAACAGACATATATAAAAACATATGAATGGCCAGCTACAGGAAGTAAAATAAGCTTGCAAATCTAATTTATCAACGCAGAGATAAGATGACAGTTATTTGGCATTAGACACAGAAGAAACATGAACAACCTATTCAATTGCAAATCCAATTTATCAACGCAGAGATAAGATGCCAGTTATCTAGCATTAGACACAGAATAAATCATGAATAGACTATCCAAGTGCAAGCTTAGAAGAAAAGAGAAATGGATATTGAACATGTAACAACAAAAGAAGCTTATATTTGTTAAAATGAAGATGAGAAGCTTGAGTAGCAAAGTCTCAATAGTCTCAAAAAGTTGAACCCTTATTACATTTAACTTTTAGCCATTTATAGGTCTTTTACAATGCTCCTGAGCTCTCAGAGGCTTAGAGTGTCTTAATCTATCCTTCCTGTCTTTTCAACAACCTGATGCCATGACTAGGCATGCATGGGTTCAAGGGTTTCTTCTTTTGACAGAAGAATAATCGCATTCTAATATTTTGGCTGTGTTAACAGGGAGCTCTCTCATGCCAAAGATACTCCATGATCATTCTGTTTGTTTGGATGAGCTGCATTGTCCGCTCCATGATCGCCTCTGTTTGTTTGGATGAGCTGTGTTGTGATGTGGCCCTTGTTTTTCCCTTTTCGGTCTCTGTTTCCCGGCAATCTGTCTCTTGGACTCTGCTATGTGGTGGAATGGGTCTTCGGGCCTCTATTTTCCCTTTAAATGTTTATAATGATTGTTTTCTGTTTAATACAAAAAACGCTGCCACACTATAAAAATCTCGCCCATCTCTTTATTTCGAACTTCAAAAGTCCTTAAACATGGCCTATTGCTCTATCGGGTCTGCCCTTAGGGTCGCTATCGCATGTTGCAGACGGCCTGTCCCTGTGTATTTTCTTTGTATTCTGAGATACGTAAAAAACACTGAAAATACATAAAAAATGGCTTTAGCGGACCTGAAAATATTATAAATTTTCATTCCCGAACCCTTTCGGGTCCGGGCTTTATCGCATTGGCGCCGCTCCTTGGTTTCCTTTGTATTTCGTTAAATAACGAAAATACGCAAAATACATATGAAAATGCATTTCGGCGGATTTGAAATTGTTATATACCTAGGGGGATAATATGGGGTACAAAGGGAGGTACCCAAGGGAATAATTTAATAATGGAATGGGCCATAGTAATAAATAAGTTGGTTAACCCGTATCATGTAAGGGACCACAAGTAGTTAGTAATAATGTAATGGGCCCATGGTATTAGATAGATGGTATTGAGGGGACCGTGGTAATGAACCATGGTATTGTATGTATGAGGCCTATATAGAGGCTAGAGACTCCAGATTGAGAGGTGTCAAGGATTGTTGTATGAACAGGCATATGGCTTGTGGAGTGTTCTCCTTCCTTAAGGAGTGAATGTATGGTGTTGCCCTATCCTAAGGGTTTGATATTAATAAAGTGAAGCATTTCTATATTCAGATCTTCTTGTTCTTGGGTTTATCTCTATTATCTCATATTTTTGGATCAGATCTATAACAACTAGTATCAATTTTATTTTTTTATTTTTTTTGCAGGAACTTTCTGGGGCAGCGAGTTTTTAGATCAGATCTGTACATTTTGGGGCAAAATCTAATTGTAGATCTGGATTTTTTGTGAAAAAATATCTGATTTCAAAAAAAAAATCGGTCGAATCGGAGTCTAGATGAAGGAGATATCACTGATCTAAAAATCAGTGGTGTTGCAAACAATTTTTCGAGGCAGCGAGTTTGCGGAGCAGATCTGGACATCCTAGTGCAAGATCTACAAAATATAATTGCAGATCTAGATTCTTTGTGAAAAAATACCCAATTTCAAAAAAAAAAATCAGTCGAATCGGAGTCCGAATGAGGGAGATATCGTTGATTTAAAATCAGCTCTTTTTTTTCAGAATTTTTGGTGACGGTGGGAGAGTTGCAGCGCAGATTTGAAATTCCAGTGCCTGGATCGAGATTTCTATCACATGGGCAGATGCAGAATGGTTGTTCCATTTCCGGAAATAGGTTATAATAGGGATTTTGAGCAATATTGACTAAACTATGACAATTTCAAATTTTCACCAAGTAAGTGAATTTTTTTCCAAACCTTCATGGCTTCTAGCAAGGAATTTTTTACAGGGAATGATAAGGGTCCTACTATTGAAGAATTTATAGAATATCACAAATTGCGACGCAAACAATTTTGGGTAAGTCACCTGCTATTTAATCTAAAAAATGAAGCTGCTAAATGGTGGGACTCAGTTGCCGATTCAGTGGCGCAACTTCCTCATGAAAAACTAGAAGAACTTCTTTTAGAAAAATGGTCCCAGGCTAGAAAACAAGATAAGGGGAAACATGTGGGGTTATTTCCTACTGGTATATCCTTATTGCAGGTTCATGGATTGATTCAGAAGGAGAAAATCATTGTGTCTATAAATCCGAGTTGCAAGCAAAATCTCATAAATGTCAACTTGGCAAAAAAATTACAAGTGCCAGCAAAACACATTGAAAACACACAGGATGTGCAAGTTTATAAAGATTTGAAGCTTTCAATGGATAAGTATGTGTTGCATGGTGATTTTTATACTTCAAATATGGATAACATGGATGTTGTTTTGGGATATCCTTGGATGGAATCCGTGGGTACTATCAATATTAATGTGCAGAAAAAAATTCCTGAAGCTTTGGTATAAAAAGAAGAAAATTACATTACAGGGTATTTCCATCAATAAACGGGTAGAGTACACAGAGGCTGAAGCAGAAGATGTTCCAGGGACTGACATATCAGATGATGAGCCAGTGATGATCGACAATCAAACACAAACAGAGGCTGAAGCAGAAAAGGTTACAGGTGTTGATACATCAGATGAGGGCTCAGTGGTTGAAGTAATATTGGAAGATAAGACACCACAGCAAGCACCACAACATGCACCAAATAACAGTCAGGCTCCAGTAAAGGGTGAATTAAAGAAAAAGACACCGTGGGTTAAAACTTCAACATATCATCACCCACATCACCCCGCAAGAAAACAACCAACAAGATGGCGACCAATTAGCCATAAGGACAGCAACCCCCGCATGACGGATAGCGAGGAGCGAAGATCCACCTACTACACCTCAACACAGAAAAGCTGCCACGGTCAACTTCCATCTCAAGGGAGCGAGGCACCAGCGAGATCGAGGGTTCACCTTTCTCTTGGATGGCTAGATGCATGTGCATGGTACCAGTGGACTACTCTTTTGAGTAGATCTTATTATTTGTGTTCTTCCCATGTTTTGGGGACGAAACATGCTAAGGGGGGTGGAATGTTATATACCTAGGGGGGATAATATGGGGCACAAAGGGAGGTACCCAAGGGAATAATGTAATAATGGGATGGGCCATAGTAATAAATAAGGTGGTTAACCCGTATCATGTAAGGGACCACAAGTAGTTAGTAATAATGTAATGGGCCCATGGTATTAGATAGATGGTATTGAGGGAACCATGGTAATGACCCATGGTATTGCATGTATGAGGCCTATATAGAGGCTAGAGACTCCACATTGAGAGATGTCAAGGATTGTTGTATGAACATGCATATGGCTTGTGGAGTGTTCTCCTTCCTTAAGGAGTGAATGTATGGTGTTGCCCTACTTTAAGGGTTTGATATTAATAAATTGAAGCATTTCTATATTTAGATCTTCTTATTCTTGGGTTTATCTCTATTATCTTATATTTTTGGGTCAGATCTATAACAGAAATCTTATGAAATATTATTTAGAACCCCATCGGGTCCAGTTCATCGGGTCGCATCCATATATATGTAAAGGCCCCGCCCACTGATTATCTCCGATAGTGATCCTACGACGCGATGTGGGCCGTCGATCTGCGCGCTTGATCGACGGTCCACATTGCATCGCTGATCGCAATCGCAATTTCCCCTCTGTCTGTGCCGATACCCATCAGTTTCCTCAGCCGATTGCGACCCGCCGATCAGATCTGGACCGTTGATCGGCCAGATCGGATGACTGATGTGCATTTCTCAGTTTAAGCCTCTGATACTTGGTTTTTCATGGTTTTCTATGTGTTTTAGCCTCCCGATAGTGTTTTTTCGCCCTTCCAAGGGCTCTCCTCTTGCGCTCGTTTTGATCTTTGAATGATCCTTAAGCAAATTTCGAAGCCTTCGGTAGTATTTTGGATCCATTTTTGGGCCAAATGCCAACAAGGCTAACATTGGCTCCTTCTGGGGATGAAAGCCTCCCTGTGAGGTTTCAAGAACTACAGAACAATGTTTTTCCTGTAAAAACAAAATCAAATTTTCCTCCTAGTGTTCCATTGGGCATGGAGTCTATTTTGCAATGAAATAAAAACTAGAAAAAACATATTTACAATACCAAGGCTTTAAAGCCTTAAATGAAATAAAGTTTCAAAAATTGCCCATTGACTGGGCCATCAAAAACACCTCCCCCCTCTAAATTGTGCAGAATGAAACTATTGCTCATCTGAACTTGAGCAATGACAAGCGGTCCTGTCCCTAAGGAATCAAATTTACCTTGGTTGCCCTTCTTTTCCTTCAACACATCCCATTTGATAACCCAGTCACCAAACTGAAAATTATCCCATTTTACCTTTCTATCAAAGGTTTCTTTCTCTTGGTCAATGTGCATTTCAGCAAATTCATCAAAGACTTGTAAAAGCCTATTAATTTGCTCATCCTCTTCAAAAGATTTCCAGTTTTTGACATTGTCAGGCAGAGATGGTCTATATTTCACCTCATCTCTGTATGATTTTAGCCTTGGATGTTTTGCTTGGAAGGTTTTGTTCACATGAAAAGTTAATATAAAAGATGAATCAGTGCATTCTTGTGTGGGGGACACAAGAACTACACTTGCTCCTGCAACTTCCTTATAGCAAGCTCCATCAAAGAACATGTCCCAAATCTGTGGGCCTTCTTCCTCTGTGATCTGGAAAACTGGTTTCTTAAGCTACGTGGAGGCCAACTGAGATTCTTCAATCTGAAGGAAACAAGCTCCAAAATCAATGTCAACAGCATAGATGGGATGATTAGTGGGATTCCTTTCATCACTGATGCTATAAGCCAACTGAGCCTCTCTGTACAATCTCCTATTTTCACCTCCAAAAACTGGGACAATAGCATAGGACAGATCATTTTTCAATGTTCCACCTAATCTCTTGATCCAGCCTCTGGAAAGCAACATGCCAAACTTGGGGTGTACATCTGCTACCACAATATCCATCATCATGCTTTTCATGGGCAGTTGAGACAAAGTGATGGCTAGATCCTTGATTAATCCCAAACATTTCACTTTTCTAGAGTCAAAAGAAAACAGGTCATGATAAGGCTCGGTAATGTCAAGACCCAATTTATTCATGACAGCCTTGGGCATTAGATTATGGCTGGCTCCAGTGTCTAGAAGGCAGTTGTGAAGGATTTTATCATGAATAGTCAGAGAGGCATAGAATGATGGGGAGTTGTCTTCACAATTTTCAATCATGAGGCTGAGAATAACAGCTGGTGGGTCATCTTGCAGATTTACATAGTCAGTGGAGGCTTGGATGGCTTTAGGCTCAAGGGCCTCGAGGATGGATCTTTTGAAGGACTCATTCTTCACTAGTTCAATCAGAGGCATAGGTATTCTTAGCTTCTGAATTTGTGATTGAAAACTGAAAGGAGAAGGAGACTTGACAAGGCCCCTTACCTCGTGAGTTGGAGCTTTGAGGATGATGGGATCAACTGCCGGTTGCTTCTACTTATTAGCTTGATGTACTGCAGGGACAACAACTCTTTGAATAGGGGTTTCCTTGGCATTATTCATCTTCGACCTCAGATTATATCTTTGCTGATCTTCAGTTTGTAGAACAGCTTCACTGTCCCACTCTTGGCTGATCTGGTCATTGAATAATGACTTTTCATAGGCAGCTTTGGTCAAAAAAGGGGCACTGCCTTTGTCTTCCATACAATGGATCTCATCATCTTCTTCAAACTGCTCTTCTTCCATGACTGCATTTTGAAAAGGGGTCTTCACCCTTTTGTCTTCATTAGCATCTTTGCTTCTTTGCAGAATCTGTAACAGCTCATTAGCTCTTGTATATGGATTTGGATTTCTAGGAGCAAAGGTATTAGGAACTCTTCCTTTCCTAGAGTGCTACTCAACCTTTAATTTGAAGATTTCAAAGGCTAATGACTCTATCATCTTGGTCATTTTATCTATCTTGGGATCTGAAGATGATGAAGACTCGCCCCTTTGTCTCCTTCTATCAGTATTTCCCTTGAGCTTCTCTGCAGCCATGATGTTTGATTCTACTTCCAAGGCTGCATCCTGCATATCAGTCAAAGTAGCACATCGCCTCTCCCTTAATAGTAGGCAGAAGTCAAAATCAAAAGCACTGGCATAGGTGAGTTTAGCAGAGGTAGTGGTGGGTTTTACTTCAGCTAGTATCTTGTTGTACATGCGGTTAAACCTCTTATTAAAATCAGACAACAACTCACCATTTTCCCTCTTTAAGTTCCCAAACTCAGTGTGGTAGTAGAGGAGATCCTTCTTATCCCCCCAATGCTTTAGGAATGCATCATCTAAAGCCTCAATATCTGCTATAGATCTTGGGGTCAGTTCTCTGAACCATTTTCTAGCCTCTCCATCTAGGCTTTGGACAAAGACTCTCATCCAGACATCATCTTCACTAATGTCCAAGTTATCAGCATAGCTATAGAATGATTCAAGATGTTCTTCAGCTATAACACCTTTAGTCCCAGTGAACTTAGGCCTATATTTATGATATTCTCCAATAGGCATGGCATTCAAAGGAGTGGGCAGTACTAGAGGTCCATACCTAGCAGCTATGATTCTTTCCATTTTGGTGGGTGCTTATGGACCTGCCATAGTTGTGGTGGCTATAAGGGTACTGGAAGTCTGAATGACAGAGCGTTGAGGAGTGATTGATAGGACTAAAGGAGTATGATGGATAGGAGGTGAGGTTTCCTTTGGGCTTGCAACAAAAGGAGAACCTAAAGAATAAGGAGTTTTATGAATTTCTGATATTTTTTCTTCGTTGCTAGTATTAGAAGCTATACTCTCAACATGTATTTGTTCTATTACAGGATTTTCTTGAAGAGATATAGGAGATTGTTTAGGTTTACCTGAACCTGATGCTCCTTTCTACAGTGCCTTTTTTCTTTGATGATTTTTACAGGGTCAGGTACTGGATCAGCTTGTGGCTTCTGAGGATTTCTTTGAGTATGCCTCACAAACTGAGCCAGAACTATGAAGTGGAGTCGCCAAGAGGTTCGGCCTCTAGTAGAGTCACCAAATAGATGATTACAACCAAAAAAGTGCCCAGACTTTGTCTATCATCAAATCTGGATCTGTGTCGACTCCGAGGGAAGCTGAGCTTCTGTTTCCTCTCCCCGACAACAACGCCAATTATGTTATCACTCTAGGAAACTCTCCTAGGTTGCAGCTCAGAGATGCCTGGTAACATATAATCTTCAATATTGTTTTCTGAACTATTGGAATAAATGATGGTTTGGACCAAGCCAGATAACCATTTCAACTATGCTTTTACTCAAGACATGCATGAACACCCTCAGCTTTCTAAGGCTTTAGACCACTAATGTTCAATAGTTTGTAGATTCAATGGATAGATGGAGAATACCGACTGTACCAGCAGATGCATATATAAAAACATATGAATGGCCAGCTACAGGAAGTAAAAGAAGCTTGCAAATCTAATTTATCAATGCAGAAATAAGATGATAGTTATCTAGCATTAGACACAGAAGAAATCATGAATAGACTATCCAAGTGCAAGCTTAGAACATAAGAGAAATGGATATTGAACATATAACAACAAAAGAAGCTTATATTTGCTAGAATGAAGATGAGAAGCTTGAGTAGCAAAGTCTCAATAGTCTCCAGAAGTTGAACCCTTATTACATCTAACTTTCAGCCATTTATAGGCCTTTTACAATGCTCCTGAGCTCTCAGAGGCTCGGAGTGTCTTAATCTATCCTTCCTGTCTTTTCAACAACCTAATGCCATGACTAGGCACGCATGGGCTCGGGGGTTTCTTCTTCTGACAGAAGAATAACCGCATTCTGATATTTTGGCTACGCTGGCAGGGAGCTCTCTCGTGCCAGAGATACTCCATGATCATTCTGTTTGTTTGGATGAGCTGCATTGTCTGCTCCATGATCGCTTCTGTTTGTTTGGATGAGATGTGTTGCGCTCTGGCCCTTGTTTTTCCCTTTCCGGTCTCTGTTTCCGGCAATCTGTCTCCTAGACTCTGCTATGTTGTGGAATGGTTCCTCGGGCCTCTGTTTTCCCTTTAAATGTTTATAATGACTGTTTTCTGTTTAATACAGAAAACGTTGCAACACTGTAAAAATCCCGCCCATCTCTTTATTTTGAACTTCAAAAGTCCTTAAACATGGCTTATTCCTTTATCGGGTCCGCTCTTAGGGTCACTATCGCATGTCGCAGACGGCCTGTCCCTGTGTATTTTCTTTGTATTTTGAAATACGTAAAAAAACACTGAAAGTACATGAAAAATGGCTTTGGCGGACTTGAAAATATTATAAATTTTCATTCCCGAACCCTTTCGGGTCCGAGATTTATCACATCGGCACCGCTCCTTGGTTCCCTTTGTATTTCGTTAAATAACGAAAATATGCAAAATACATATGAAAATGCCTTTTGGCAGATTTGAAATCTTATGAAATATTATTTAGAACCCCGTCGGGTCCAGCTCATCGAGTCGCACCCATATATATGTAAAGGCCCCGCCCATTGATTATCTCCGATAGCGATCCTGTGACACGATGTGGGCCATCAAGCTGCGCGCTTGATCGACGGTCCACGTTGCATCGCTGATCACAATCGCAAGTTCCCCTCTGTCTGCACTGATACCCGTCGATTTCCTCCGCCGATTGTGACCACCGATTGCGACCCGCTAATCAGATCTGGACCATTGATCGGCCAGATCAGACGGTTGCTGTGCATTTCTCAGTTTAAGCTTCCGATACTTGGTTTTTCATGGTTTTCTATTTGTTTTAGCCTCCCGATAGTGTTTTTCCGCCCTTCAAATGGCTCTCCTATTGTGCTGGTTTTGATCTTTGAATGATCCTTAAGCAAATTTTGAAGCCTTTGGTAGTGTTTTGGATCCATTTTTGGGCCAAATGCCAACAAGGCTAACAACACCCATTGTTGATCTTTCGCAGGATACACCGTATGTTAACCCATCATCCAACAACAAAGAGGAACAATCATTCACTGGAAATCCACTTGATCTTTCATATGCTTTTTCCAGAAACACAAAGGGTGAACATCCTTCCTCCTCATCTACCCCTCTGTGTGATTCATCAAACCATGAGGATGCCGACCAACATACTGAATTTTCTGATCTTGGTTGTCATGATCTCTTCACCTCATCATTCGATCATGATGTTGATTCACTCGTTGTTAATCCATCTAAGCCACTGGTCTACGAAGATCGATTTGTCAATGAAGTCGAAAGCCAATAGACCATCGAGGCACTTCAGCCCGAGATGATGGTTATGTCAGGCCCTCGTTGTCCTGAGGTTTGTTTCGCTTCCGATCAGGAAATTGTTAAAAATCTCATGGATCTTCATCAATCATCTGTACACACTCAAGATCAATCTAACACTCAGATTTTACTTCCTCCACTCGAACTACACGATCCCATTGCTCAGGCATTGGAGGAGTCTTACATTGCAAGCACTCATGTGCGATGCAAGTTATCTTTGTTTCTTTCGTTTGCTTGCATGTCACAGTCAAGAGAGTGCTTATGCTTCAAAGTTGCACGTAGTGTCACATAGCACAATGATAAGTCCACGGATTTCCCGTCATGCACATGCACTCATTTATGTCCTGTGGGCACTTTGAATCACGAAGTGTGGTTGTCTTCATTGTTATATCTTTCTTTCTTGCTGGTTCGCACAACTAGGTTGCTCGCGGACCAAGCCTTCACCAACATGGGTCTACTAATGCGTTGGTGGCTGCATTGGAAGTATCACTTCACGTGATCAGGCCTATGTACCATCAATGTAGGAGTAGGAGTAGTGTTTCCTTTCAGTTGTTTCCTTGCATGCTTGTTTGCTTACGTGCTTTGTTTGCTTATTTGTTTGTTTGTTTGCTTGTTTGTTTACTTGCTTCGCTTTCGTTTTTTCCTCTGCTCTTGCTTTGCTTTGTTAGTTCGTTCATTTGTTTCGTTCATAGGTTATTTTTGCATGAAACCATGTATGATTCTTGAAGCGAGATGGGTAAAGTACAAGAGGGCTTGTACAACCATCACTACTTGGTTATCTGTCATCTTGCCTCTGTATCATGATCTTGTTACTTTTAGTCCATGATACGTCGAAGGAAAATATGTATTGTTCGAAGTGAACCTTGGTGTAAACATAACACTTGCGTGCTAACTAGTGTCACCTTCTCTAGTAAATTGTTTTTGGGTTAACCCTTGTCAGCTCAGTCAAGTAGAGTAAAGTGAGAGTGAAAACCTTAACAGGCACATCAAAGATACAATAAACTACTTCTATGCTGGAACAACCTCTTCTACTCTCAATAAGTTGGGATCCCTCTTCTGCCTTTGAAATGAATAAGTGTTATGCACAGTGAAAATGAAAATGAAAAAAATAAAAGGTCAAAAAATTCAAAATGAAAAATAAATAAGGTGAAAGAAGAGAAAGGCTTCCCGCGCAGGGATGTGATGCAAGTAACTCCATCAGGGTATTGACCAGGCTCGCTGGTAGTGGAGCCATGCTTGTGTTCCTATGTGGCTTCGCCCGAGTACTGTCCAGGCCTACTAGCAGTGGAGTAACACCAGAGATGAAACTAAGACTCTGACGACTATACTGCTTGTGCACCTATATACCCCTCAACCCTAATCGAAACAACTGTGTTTCCTTGGCTTGGAATGTGTGTCAATCGACCAAGAGTCTGGCAGATGCTACACCTTACATCAAGCTAGTGTGAAGCCAGGATGAGTTGAGAACTGAACAATACTTTCGGAGGTGTTAGACTTGCTTTTCACAGACAAGGTCTATGCAAAGAGTTGGTGTTCTACCAGTGTGTCACCAAGTGTTGTAGCGGCTAAAACCACCCTCCAAAATTTTGCCTTAGCCTGTTTTGGAGCCTCCCTACCAACTTTACACAACACTTTGTCTTGCGTCATCAAGTACTCAAACTTCAATGTTTTCCGCACAAAAAGGCAGCCTGTCGATCACAGTTGATCCATTTCCCTCACAGGCTACTCACCCGAACTTAGTTCAGTTGCAGGCTTAGCAACTTCCCCTTGAAAATTGCACATTTCTAGAGGGAAACCAACCTTACCTCTAGGAATTGCGCAATCCTCTCTGATAGCCTGCTCGGATCCAGGATTGTGCAATCCTGCTAGCCAACCCTCCCATCAGGATTTGCGCAAATTTTCCCAGCAGCAAGCTGTTCAGCCCAGGATTTGCGCAAATCTGGGTAGCAGTCAGTTGCTCTGCCCAAAAATTGCACAAATCTCCTGGGCAATCAGCCCAGCTCCTAGCTAGAAATGCGCATTTTTTCTCCAGTAATCGAGCAGTCTCTTGCATGTGCAGCTGAGTTGAGCGGTTCCCTCCGGGATTAAGCAAAATAGACTTGCATGCATGGGCTGCTTCTCCCAAGGCACCATGCAAAGGCATCCCTTGTTCCAGGGATCTATGTTTAGCAGTTGGAGGTTACTGTTGGAAATACTGAGAGCGGGGGTGAATCAATATATATATTTTTTTAATTGTTCTAGTGATTACCAAAAGCATCTATATATATGTATATGTATACACAGAACACAGAAATCAACAGCTGGATTAAATGATTTTATTAAAACTCAAGACAGTGCAATGAAATAAATACAATATAAGTATATATCTGACTGTGAATGGTTGCCAAGCTCCAACTTGGACTTCAGTGAGGCTCCAACCTCCAGAGCACCAACTTTGTTTTGCAGTGGTTCTGCACTTAGGAGCACCTACCCCTAATGACTTTAATCATGTTCAGTTCTGAGGCTCCAACCCAACATTGGTATAAACTGGTATGCTGCTACACTCTGTTCAGCTGAGGTTCTCTCGCTCCTACTTTCCTACATCTGCTGCCTCTACAGCCTTCGCTGCTTCTGCAGCCTCTTTTGCCTTTGCTGCTTCTGCTGCCTCTACAGCCTCCGCTGCTTCTGCAGCCTCTTTTTCCTTTGCTACTTCTACTACCTCACACTCTGGTCCTTCACCACACCAACAACACCAACAGGTCTCTGTTTTTACTATTTTATACATTCCCATGCCTTTGTCCATTCGTTTCCGCTTTCTCGCTGGATCTTTGGCTTCCTCCTCGCCTGCTTCAGCTTCCTCACCACTGGCTTTTCTGTCGCTATAGCTTCCTCTGTCTCATTGTGCTCACAGGACACGTTAATTCATAAGAGAGTGCCAAATAATCCACGGAGAACACATCTCACTGGTTACGACTATAACAGTGCTCCTTTAACAATGATTACGGGCATACCTAGAGACAGCTTTGGTTAATGGACAACCACGTCCTAATCGCAATCACTATCGCCATGAATCAGCCTCTTGAACTATCGGGAGCATTCCGTATTGTATTTCTGCCTCTAAACACCGCGTAAGCCAAAAAATTCATTTACACAGGAAACACAAGCAAAATGGCTAAAGGGCAGACTTCAATATTAATTCACCTGCAACTATTCCTGTATCGGATCCGCAGCATATGTCGCAATCGGCACTCAAGGCTTCCAGGGGTCCTTTATACATCAACCTCATGATATCGCTGATGGCCGATGGGCCGATCCTCCTATGGACGCGATATAACAATAGGGTGCTATATAATAGGACCATCGGGTCCGCATACATTATCGCAATCGCCACTTTCAGAGGTTCTCCTATAAGTCGAGCCCATGACATTTCCGATGGCTGATGGCCGATTCACCACTGGACGCGATATTATATTAAGCCAAGTTGTGATGTCGCATCGGGTCCGCAACGTTCATCGCTATCGGCGATCGCAAAGGGGCCGCTTACCACTGTATGACTTCGCTCCGAATTCCCGATGCGATAATCGCTATCGGCGATCGCAACATATCGGTAGTCGCAGTCGCAGCATATCGGCAGTCACAGTTTCGGGTCCACTCTTGCAATCGCAATCGGAGGTTTCGGGTGTGACACTTAATAGAACCCGCCAATATAATATACTGCTCTGCCTCCGATAGTGTATTTGTAATATGTATGCTTTGGCCTCCGTTTGCACCTCTGATAGTGTTAAGTGCATGTATATATGGTTTTTGCCGCCAGTGGGTAAATACATGAGTTTGAGGCATATTGCTGCTCCCGATAGTGTAATGTGCCATAGATGCCCACCGATGGCTCCTGATGACTCCCGATAACTCTGTCTGCTTCCTCTGTGGCTTTGATGGCTCTATTTGCTGTTAGTTCCTTTGGTTGCTTTGTCTGCTCCTCTTGGCTCCATTCCGTCTGCTCCTATTGGCTCCGTCTGCTTCTCGAATATTGCCATATTGACATCAATGACAATCTGTGTCCAATAATCTCCCCCTTTGTTATTGATGGCAATATTCTTCTGCTCTCTCCCCCTTTGGCATCAATGGCAAAGGAATGCATACGACTCCCCCTGTCAAACTGCTCCCCTTGTCCTGCTACATCTTTATGAATGAACTTGAGTGATGATAAAGAAATAACCCCCATCTTTTGACGCAGATGTTCGAATGCTTCTCGAGGAAGAGGTTTTGTGAAAATATAGCTATCTTCTCCTTAGTACTGATATATTCCAGGACAATGTTTTGCTTAGCCACTTGCTCACGGAGGAAATGATACTTGATTGGTATGTGTTTGGTTCTTGAGTGCATCACTGGATTTTTGTTGAGACTGATAGCACTTGTGTTGTCACAATAGATGGTAATCGGTTGATCTGTACATATGTCGACATCTTTTAGAGCTTCCTTCATCCATAGTATCTGAGTACAACAGTCTGCTGCAGCAATATACTCGGCTTCAGCTGTGGATAATGATACGGATGACTATTTTTTTACTGAGCCAGGATACCAAACAGTCTCCTAGGAAGAATGCATTTCCACTAGTACTTTTATGATCATCTATACTTCCAGCCCAATCAACATCGGTGCATGCAGTTACAGTCAGTTTTGAGTCCTTTGGGTACCAAAGACCGAAATCAGAAGTTCCCTTCAGAAATCTAATAATTCTTTTTACAACTAATAAATGGGATTGTTTGGGAGCAGATTGAAATCTTCCCACCATTCCTACTGCTTGCATTATGTCTGGTCGTGTAGCTGTTAAGTATAGAAGGGCTCCAATCATTGACCTATAATGAGTTGCATCTACTAGAGGGGAGTCATCATCTTTGCTCAATTTGCAGTTTGTGGTCATAGGTGTGCTCACGGGTGCACAGTCCTCCATTCAATATTTCTTGAGCATGTCTTTTAGATATTTGGTTTGAGATATACACAATCCTGCTCTGGTTTGAGATACTTGAATTCCAAGGAAGTGGGACAGCTCTCCTATCATTGACATCTCAAACTCTTTTGACATGCTTTGAGAAAATTCATGGCTCATTTCATCATTATTACTAGCAAAAATCAGATCATCGACATAAACAAGAGCCACTAGTAACTTACCTTGATCTATCTTTATGTATAGATTGCTTCCAGCCACTCCCTTTTTGAAGCCTTGTTGTTGTAGATAGTGATCCAGTCTTGCATACCAAGCTCTAGGAGCTTGTTTCAACCCATATAACGCCTTTTTCAACTTACAGACTAAGTCATTTCCTGCTGTTAGATCAAAACCTTTGGCTGCTCCATGTAGACTTCCTCCTTGAGTTCCCCATTTAGAAATGATGATTTCACGTCCATTTGATAGATTTTGAATCCTTTTGAGCAAGCAAATGCCAAGAACATCATGATAGCTTCCATACGGGCCATTGGTGCAAATGTCTCTTCAAAGTCAATTCCTTCAATTTGTGAATAGCCTTTGCAGACAAGTCTTGCCTGGTTTCTGATAACATGTCCTTCCTCATTCATTTTATTTTTGAACACCCATTTGGTTCCTATTATGTTTTTGTCCTTTGGACGAGGTACCAGCTCCCATGTCTTGTTCTTCTCAATTTGGGACATTTCTTCTTCCATGGCTTTTACCCAATGAGGATCCTTGCTTCTGCAAATGTTTCTGGTTCTATCATAGATAGGAGTCCAATGACTTTTCTCTTGGGTGTGATTGTTATCCTTCTTCGGGTCTGCACACCTTCATCTTTATCTCCAATGATCTGCTCTTCTAGATGATGTCTTTGGACATACTTCATCTTTGAAGGGGTATTAGGTGGTTCTCTTTCCTCTTCTTCTTCTTCTTCTTCCTCATCTATTTCTTCTTCTTTAGGTTCTTCTTCTTCAATGAGAGAGTCATCTTCATGTTCTTCAATTTCCTTTTCTGGAAGATCTTCATCAACCTTTACATCAATGCTTTCCACTATTTTCTTCAGTCGATAATTGTAGCACTTGTAAGCCTTGCTCCGTGTAGAGTATCCAAGAAATATCCCTTCATCAACCCAAGAATCAAACTTTCCGAGTGAGCCATCATTTATTTTTATGAAGCACTTGCTTCCAAAGATCTTGAAGTACTTCACCGAAGCAGGTCTTCCTTTCCATAGCTCATAAGGAGTTTTTCCACAATTTGGTCTTAATTGAATTCGATTTAATGTATAGACAGTTGTCCCTACTGCTTCTTTCGAGAATCTAGGCTATAAGTTTGCTACTAATAACATTGTTCTTGCCATTTCTTGGACTGTTCGATTTCTTCTTTCAACTACCCCATTTTGCTGAGGTGTTATGGCAGCCGAGAATTCCCTTTTAATTCCATGAATATTACAAAACTCACTAAACTTGTTTGATGTGAATTCTCCTCCTCTGTCTGTTCTGAGACACTTAATTTTTGAATCTTTTTCATTTTCTACAAGGGCTTTTAGATTCTTAAAACACTCAAAATTTTCGGATTTATACTTTATGAAATATATCCACATCATTCTAGTATAATCATCAACAAATAACACAAAGTACCTTTCTCCTTGGAGTGCTTGATTTCTAGTTGGCCCACACACATCAGCATGGATGATCTCCAAGGGCTTCGATGTAGAGAGCTCCTTTGTCTTGTGGCTGATTCTGGTCTGCTTTCCATGTTGACATGGACCACATACTGCTTGATTTGGTTTGAACAGCCTTGGGATGTCTCGTACAGCTTTGATCTTGCTGATATTGATTAGATTTTTGAAGCTTGTATGTCCAAGTCGCTTGTGCCACAGCCAACTCTCATCTGTCTGACTCAAGTAGCATTTATTTTCTTGAATCTTGTTCAGAATGTAAATGTTGTCTGGTGTTCTCACCCCTTTTGCCACAAGTTTCCCTGAGGCAAAGTTCCTTATTTCACAGTCTTTGGTGCTGAAAACAACCTTATGTCCTTGATCACAGATTTGGCTGACACTCAGGAGGTTGTGTTTGAGTCCGTCAACCAGCAGAGCATCTTGAGATTTTCCTTTTCCATTGATCAGAGTAACTGTTCCTTTTCCTGCAATTCTGCCAGATCCGCTTCCAAAGGACACATTCCCTTCCTTTTTGCTCAGTGAGACAAACTTCCTTCTGTCTCCTGTCATGTGTCTGGAGCACCCACTATCTACAAACCAATGGTTTTCATTATTTTGAGCATACAGAGCCAGGTCGCATTTGTCCATGATGGAGTTCTTGCTACTCGTCTTTCTTCCTTTGAGTGGGCAGTCTTGTTCATAGTGTCCATTATTGTAGCAGAAAGAGCAAATCAGATCAAATTTGGTCAAGGGATCATATGAATTGAAGGTTTTGATTTGTCCCTGCGTTTTGGGGGCATATGAGTTGATTATTCGGTCCTTTAGATTTGTCTTTTCACTTCTGCAAGCCATACAATGTCTGGCTTGATGACCGAAGTTTTTATAGTGAAAGCAGTGTCCAAGAAAGATGGTTTTGTACTTGTTGAAGCAACCACGATTTGAGTCGATTTCCTTCCTGGGAATTACTCCTCCCTCGTTATTTGGATTTGCAGTGGGCCCTTGGTGGAGTACAGGTTTGTATTTGCTGTAGTGTCCATGATTCGACTCCACATTCTTCTTTGGAGTTATTCTCTCTTCATTCTTGGGATCTGGGATGCACTTTTGATAACATACTTTTTCATCTTTTGGATTGCAGGAAAGTGCATCGGCATAGCTTTTCGCACTATTCTTAGTGCTTGAAGATTCTCCTTTGAAACCTATTCCAGACTTGTCATGTTGAGGTTTTTGATTTTTCATAATAGTCTCAAGTATTTGAGAGCTTTTACAGCCCTTTTTAATTTGCTCCAACTCCTTTCTCAGAGACACTATTTCGGCCTCACGTTCTTCAGAAGTCTCTTCTTTTTCTTTAAGCTTTGCTTCCAAGAAATCTTGTCTCCTTCTTATTTCCTCGTTTTCCACTTTGAGAGAAATGAGTTTGTTCCGTAGTTTTTCATTTTCTTCAATGGCGCTAATTAACAGTTCATCTACATTTCCTTCCAGCCCTGAGTCATCATCATCTGTGAGTGCCATGAATAATGTTTCTTGGCTTTCATCATGATCACTTTCCTCATCTGATTTCTTTTTGATGACCATAAACTCATCCTCATCAGACTCATCTTGCTTGGAGAAGAAGTTTTTCTTATTGAACCCTTTCTTTTTGTGTGCCATTCTTTTAGAATTTCCTTCATCATCACTATCATGTTTATGAGGACATTTTGCTGCATAATGACCTATTTTACCACATTTAAAACAAATAAGAGGATACTTGCCTTTAAGCTTAGATCCTCTCTTCAGCTTTCGTACAAATTGAGCCAATTCGGATTCCACATCTAACTCATCACTATAGTCATTCCTTTCTTTCCCCTTCTTTGACTTTGAGGCCTTGAATGCTGCATCTTTGGAGCTTGGGCCACCTTTCCTCATTTCATAAGCAGTGAGAATTCCATGGAGTTCATCCATTTTGAGGGTATCTAGATCCTTTGCTTCTTCTATAGCGCTTATTTTGGAGTCAAATCTGTCTGGAAGAGACCTTAATACCTTTTGAACAATGGTACTTTCTTCAATTTTTTCGTCCAATCCTTTCAGGGAATTTACCACTTCAGCTACTCGGAGGAGGTATGCTGCAATATCTTCTTCATCTTCCATCCTCAAACTTTCAAATTGTCTTCTGTGAGTTTGAAGCTTTGCCTTTTTTACTTTTGAGTCTCCATTGTACAAGCCAACTAGCTTCTCCCACATTTCTTTGGCAGAGGTACAGTGCATGATTTTTGTAAACTCGGAATCAGTGATTCCACTAGTGATGGAGTTCATGGCCTTTGCATTTGCGATGTAGGCTTTCCTCTTGTCTGGGTCTATTGGAAGAGTGGAAGTCGTTTGGTATTCATTTTGAACAAAATGCCAAACTTCAGGTCCAAGGGACATTAAGTAGTAGGTCATTCTTTTCTTCCAGAAACCAAAGTTAGTGCCATCGAACAAATGAGGTCTTCCTAATGCTTCGTGATTTCTCATCATGGCTGCGGATCCTTCTTCAAGCTGTTAGGCTAGTATGAAGAAGCTTGCTCTGATACCAATTGTTGGAAATACTGAGAGGGGGGGTGAATTAGTATTTCTTATTATTTTTTTTAATTGTTCTAGTGATTGCCAAAAGCATCTATAGATATGTATATGTATACACAGAACACAAAAATCAACAGCTGGAATAAATGCTTTTATTAAAACTCAAGACAGTGCAATGAAATAAATACAATATAAGTATATATCTGACTGTGAATGGTTGCCAAGCTCCAACTTGGACTTCAGTGAGGCTCCAACCTCCAGAGCACCAACTCTGTTTTGCAGTGGTTCTGCACTTAGGAGCACGTACCCCTAATGACTTTAATCCTGTTCAGTTCTGATGCTCCAACCTCTTGGGCTCCAACCCAACCTTGGTATAAATTGGTATGATGCTACACTCTGTTCAGCTGAGGTTCTCTCACTCCTACTCTCTTGCCTCTGCTGCTTTTGCTGCCTCTACAGCCTCTGCTGCTTCTGCTGCCTCTACAGCCTCCGCTGCTTCTGCAACCTCTTTTTCCTTTGCTGCTTCTACTACCTCAAACTCTCGTCCTTCACCACACCAATAGCACCAACAGGTCTCTGTTTTTACTATTTTATACATTCCCATGCCTTTGTCCATTCGTTTCCACTTTCTCGCTGGCTCTTTGGCTTCCTCCTCGCCTGCTTCAGCTTCCTCACCACTGGCTTGTCTGTCGCTGTAGCTTCCTCTGTCTCATTGTGCTCACAGGACACGTTAATTCATAAGAGAGTGCCAAATAATCCACGGAGAACACATCTTACTGGTTACGACTGTAACAACGCTCCTTTAACAATGATTACGGGCATACCTAGAGACAGCTTTGTTTAACGGACAACCACGTCCCAATCGCAATCACTATCGCCATGAATCAGCCTCCTGAACTATCGGGAGCATTCCGTAGTGTATTTCTGCCTCTAAACGCCGCGTAAGCCAAAAAATTCATTTACACAGGAAACACAGGCAAAATGGCTAAAGGGCGGACTTCAATATTAATTCACCTGCAACTATTCCTGTATCGGATCCGCAGCGTATGTCGCAATCAGCACTCAAGGCTTCCAGGGGTCCTTTATACATCAACCTCATGATATCATCGATGGCCGATGGGCCGATCCTCCTATGGACGCGATATAACAATAGGGTTCTATATAATAAGACCATCGGTTCCGCATACATTATCGCAATCGCCACTTTCAGAGGTTCTCCTATAAGTCGAGCCCATGACATTGCCGATGGCCGATTCACCACTGGACGTGATATTATATTAAGCCAAGTTGTGATGTCGCATCGGGTCCGCAACGTTCATCGCTATCGGCGACCGCAAAGGGGATGATTACCACTGTATGACTTTGCTCCGAATTCCCGATGCGATAATCGCTATCGGCGGTCGCAACATATCGGTAGTCGCAGTTGCAGCATATCGGCGGTTGCAGTTTCGGGTCCACTCTTGCAATCGCAATCGGAGGTTTCGGGTGTGACACTTAATAGAACCCGCCGATATAATATACTGCTCCGCCTCCGATAGTGTATTTGTAATATGTATGCTTTGGCCTCCGTTTGCGCCTCTGATAGTGTTAAGTGCATGTATATATGGTTTTTGCTGCCAATGGGTAAATACATGAGTTTGAGGCATATCGCCGCTCCCGATAGTGTAATGTGCCATAGATGCCCACCAATGGCTCCCGATGACTCCCGATAACTCTGTCTGCTTCCTCTGTGGCTCTAATGGCTCTGTTTGTTGTTAGTTCCTTTGATTGCTTTGTCTGCTCCTCTTGGTTCCATCTACTCCTCGAATATTGCCATATTGACATCAATGAAAATCTATGTCCAACAGTTACATGCAAGGAGCAATTCTGAAATCACCCACCAAGTGTCCCTTCCCCTAGATTCGTGGCATGCGTGTCACAACCTCGATGTTATCAAAACTCATCAACCGGACGCTGCAAAGCTCATTCCTCACATCAACCTTGCAGCTCTAACATCCCACATCACATCTAGGAGCAGTTGGCACATTCAACTCAGTTGTTTTGGGGTAAGCCTGCTTCCCATGCCTTGTGCTGCATTTCTGTCGCTTTTGCATTTTCGCTTGTGGGAGCACTATTTGCTTGATTTCTTTTAACACTTGCTGTCATTTACATATATACTAGCATGTCCTAGCTCTGTTTCAGTTTTCGTTGCTATCTCATTGTTGTCGCATGCATGAAACTGTTTTGCATGGATGTTCGCCCAACCGGCGAATTGCCTCACCCACACGCGTGTTGAATCTTTCATTCATGTTTTGCATGCACTGTTAATCACTTCTGCTATCACTTAGTGTCGCCATGCATTCACTGACTTACTTGATTTTAGTTACCCATCGGCGAGTCGGGCCAACCTTGGCCCGGCTCTGTCTTCACCAAGGCTGCATTACACAATCAGGGAAATGAAGGCTCACCTTCCTCTCCATATTTGTGCATTCCTACCCAGCACTGGCCTCTAGGACTGTTTTGCGCATTTCTGGAGGACAGTGGCTGCTTGGCCCAAGAAATTGCGCAAATTTGTCCCCAGACCAGCAGTCCTTCCCAGCTGGAATTGCGCATTGCGCAATGCCAACAATCAGCAGCCAGAGTGGACTATGCATTGCGCAATTCCAACAGTCATCTAATCTCCTAGCAGCCCAGACTGTGCCTTGAGCATTCTTGGCATTCGGTCTCCCGATCTCCTGGCCAAAATTGCGCAACCTTCATGATCATTTACCCAGGTATGTTGCAAGTCAGTTCTCATGTTCATTTTGGTTTTCGACTGACAAATTACTTGCTATGAGTGTTTCCATGTCTCCAGGTATCGCAGATGTTCATTCGCCTCTCATTAGTACAGGGAAAATGGTTTCCAGGAGAGCAGAGACGAAAACACCGTTCATAGCACTCTTAGGGATGCAGTCAATCAAGTGTCTATGATATTCCCTACTCACAAAGACCTCAAGTTGTTCGTAGACAAGGACATCAAGCAGCATCATGAACAGTAGCTGAAGGCAGAATACCGAATGCAGTGAATGCAACGAATGCAAGAGGAAGGTTGTTGACAACACAGAGGCAGAACAAAGTTCCAAGATCAAACAAATCCATTGATAATGAAGGCAACTTTGGAGACTCAGGCTATGAGGTGATGGCGCAACATGAAGATCGTGCAAAGCCAGAAGATGGAAGAAAGAAGGAGTTGCATGTGCTGAAGTAGCAACTTAGGAAGAACATGAAGCTGCACAGACAGATGAATGAGTTACAAGAGGAGCAAGAATAGCAGTGGGCGCAACATGCACTCATGGATGAAACTATGCTTGTACAAGCTAAGGATCCATCCCAACAGTTGACACAGAGCAGACATGGTGAGCAGCGTTGTTGATCGCATGCAAGGGATTCAGCAGCATGCATGTCATTGTGCACACGAATGAAACCCAACCCATTCAGCACACTCACCAAGGCGAAGAGAAGAAGCAAGTCCAACTGGAGCTGAACATGTACTTTGGAAAGTTGATGTGCATTACCACCAGCACACACTTGAAGATCAGCATGGACAATATGCATCAGTGTGTTTTCAGTTCAACTGTACCCAAGAAGACCATGCGCATGTTAGTAGACGAGTTGGATGAAGGGGCCGAACCAATGCACCGGTTGCAACGAAGGCAAGAGTTCGCTTCAGCAAGATGTCACCATGAGGTGCATGCACACCATCACGGATGACCAAGCTTGGCATCAGCTCACCACCTTCACCATCACAAGCATGTCAAAGAGTTGGTCTCATCACAATGGACCGAGTGTCAGTGATGTCTTGCAAGGCTTGCTCAAGCCATGTTGTCTCACATGAGTACATGTGCATTATAATGTTGAGTCATGTCAAGTGTAAGTCAAGTGTCAATGGTTGGATGTAATAGTCATAGAGTAGGTGAAGAGTCATGAGGGTAGTTGAACTGTCACAAAGGGGAATGTCAAGGGTCACCCCACCCTTTGCTATAAATAGTCCCTCATAACTCATTGTATAGGCTTTTGGTCAGCCAAGCTTCTACTAAGACTATTTTGAAGAAGGCTTGGACAGTATTGTAACGCACCTTGGCTTCTCCACTGCACTGAGCCAGTACATCTCTTTGGAGGAGCAAGCAGATGTGGCTATAACATTCCATTGTTCGGGCTAGCAGGTTTACATGAATGTGCTGTATGATTGTTACTTACACTTCTTTATATAATAAGAGCCAACACATTTTCATGCATGTGTTTTTATTGTAGTTGGATTGCTCCGGTTGCTTTAATGACATGTGTTGTTTAACTTATGTACTTGTGTATGAATTGATTCACATGCAATTATATAAGAATCTTGTTGTTAATGTGTTGCATATGTTGTTAATGTTTTCATCGTCTGTGTCGACTGTTATGTCGGACATCAGACAGACCTTTCACATGAACCTTTCTATAACAACCGTCACACTTGTCTCAGACTGATCTGTGAGTGTTGTTCATGTTATCTTACCTTGTATAATGTGACTGCTGCATCTGAGTGCACTGCTCCGTCGAAAGTTGTGCATGTCCTTTCTGTGGTGTGTTCCTAGTCGAGTTGGGACTAATCCCTTTCAACCTAGAACTCACCTTCACCTTCCTCTCCCTTCGAAGTGTTGGAACCTCCCATACACCTTCCTTGACTCACTACATCAGTCACAACCTTGCTACTGATAAAGTTATCTTACTTGCCTCTGTGCGATATCGCAATCAGGGCATTACCTTACGACCCACTGCTGGAACTCCTACACCAAACGGTATGAGGTCTAATTGGGACTTCTTATCGGGGAGATCCCCTTGACATGTTGGCGGGTCCAGCACCGTCAAAACCTTTCTTAGGAGCTTTAGATCTACAATCCTTCTTGAAGTGCCCTTCCTTTCTGCATCTCTAGCACACCTTCACAGGTTTTCTTGGAGATTTAGATCTCCCTCTAGATTTAGATCTCCCACTTGAGGATTTATTTTTGTTTCTGTTTTGGGACCATCCTTGTACAGACAAGGCATCACCATGGCCCTTCGTATTTTTCTGTCTCATCTCCTCTGACAGCAAGGATGAGACTATTTCATCAAACTGCAACACAGTCGCATTGCTACCTATAGCAACAACTAGACTATCCCACGAATCTGGTAGAGAACACAACAAATTGATGCACTTATCTTCATCTAAATTTTTTATATCAACAGATAACAACTGGCTTACCACAATATTAAAGGTATGCATTTGCTCTGTCACCGAGTCTCCATCCTTCATCCTCAAGTTATACAACTTTTTCTGTAGGAATAGTTTATTCACCAGAGACTTAGATTAGTACAAAGTCCCTAACTTGTCCCACAAAGCCTTCGTCGAAGCTTCCCCTGATACATTCAACAATACTGAATCTGAGATACACAATATTATTGTGCTCTTTGCCTTTCGATCCAACTTCTTCCAGTCTTCATCGGACATTGTCGTTGGTTTAGTACCCGGATCTAGCGCGATCCACTAATATTTATCCACCAACAAATCCTCCATCTTGAGTTTCCACAACTCAAAACTCTGACCATTAAATTTCTCGATCTCTATCTTTCCACTGCTCGCCATCTTTTTTGACCACAAGAATCGATCTCGTAGATATCCCGCTGAACAGTGTCTACAACGGGCCCAAGCAAAACCCTCAGCAGCAAAGGTGTCCCCTTGAAGCCAAAACAACTCTGATACCAAATGTAGGTTTTAACCCCGTACAAAAATTACCTGCATATGAATTCTAAAAATAGAAAATAAACAATTACGAGAGCATAAAACATAAAACATAAAACAAATATACACAGAGATTTTCTCCTAGATCCCAAAATCGAGACTACCAGATTGATTTTTCATTATATTCCTTTCAATTTTATAATATATATATATATATATATATATATAACCCCAATCCATTAACCCTAGATTAAAACATAACCATAGTTCCCTTGATCAGATCTACAAAAATACCATGGACAGAAAACCATCATGACCAAAACCATGTGCGAAAACCATGCACAAAACCATAGGTAGGTTCACCCACCTAATATAGGGTCCAAAACAAATTTCTACAGGGCACTTCCTCGGACCCCGTATAGGGGGGCTACCGCCCCCCTCAAACCCCCCCAACAGGGAGGGTTTCGGCCCCCCTGCGATCGCGCTGCTACGCTTGGTGCAATGAACAAGAAGAGCTATCACCCCCCCTGTTGCGCCCTGCGCAACGAACAGGGAGGGATGTCGCCCCCTGCGCATGGGGCTAGTCATGGAAAGAATATAACACACACCCAACATTCTCCCACTTGTTGTTTTCTTTCCAGAGGGGGCCACATGAGAGCTCAGTTATTGGTCCATCCCTGCAACGCCCATTGTTTCTCTACACCAAGAGAACTTCTCAAGGCTCATAGACTTTGTCAATGCATCTTCAGTATTCTTCAAGGTTACCACCTTTTCCAGCAACACCTTTTTGTCCTAGTACAGGCCATTGCATACATCAGGCTACCAACTGCACTTGCGTATGGAACACGGGACATGTCCTCTTCCTCTTCTTGTGTCTTGGGACACTGTTCAGCAGATAACTTCACACCGACAAGAATAGGAACCTTCACTGGTTTACTATCATGGATATTAAACCTCTGCAATATTGTCTCGACATACTTCCTATGGTTTAACCAAAGCTTCCTTTTTGCCCAATCTCGTTTGATTTCCATGTCCAAAATATAGTTTACAGCACCAAGATCTTTCATGTCGAATTTGGAGGATAATTGGGTCTTCAATACTTGGATAATTTCTTTGTTATTTACAATCACCAACAATCATCCACTTATAAGACCAAATAAATAACACGGTCACCAATTAATTTAAAATACACACAATGACTTTCTTTGCTTTTGGTGAAGCCATGTCCCCGTATATATGTATCAAATTTCTGATACTTACTGTTTTAACCCATACACAGACTTTTTTAATATACATACCTGTTCTTTCTTACCCTTCATTGTAAAGGCTTCATGTTGCTTCATGTAGATCTCTTCTTCCAGATCCCTATGAAGAAATGTTGTCTTCACATCCATCTGTTTTACCTCAAAATCAAAAGCAGCAACAACAGATAAAATTAATCTAATAGAAGCTACCTTCGCAACATGAGAAAAAATGTCACCAAAATCAATTCCCGACACCTGGGAATAACCTTTTGCTACCAACTGAGCTTTGTATTTCTCCACCTTTCCTTCTCCATCCATCTTCTTCTTAAACACCCATTTGTTTCCAATGGGTTTCGTTCCAGCCGATAACTCCACCAATCCCAAGCCTCATTTTTGTGTAAAGATGTCATTTCATCAACCATGGCCTCTTTCCAGAGTTTTCCATCCTCTGAATCTACTACTTCCCTGACAGTTCTGGGATCATCATTAGTAATAGATAAAGAAAAATTTGAACATAAAGCAGCTGGACTATACCTTTCTGGCTACCTTATTTCTCAAATTAATCTTCTCACAGCTAGAGTTTGTGGCTCTTCATCTTCTGATTCCTCTTCTACTGTAAATTCTGATTCCTCCTCCTTTAGCTCAAACTCTATCTTTTCAGGTTCCTTTGGTAGGACTTCATGTTTAATAACATCTTTCATCTCTCTAAACACCACATCGCGACTGTATACAACCTTCCTTGTTTCTGGGTTCCAAATCTTATAACCTTTTAAACCATCTCTATACCCAATAAAGATGCACCTTTCAGATTTAATATCCAACTTGGTTCTTTTCTCCTTTGGAACATGTACATATGCGTCACATCCAAATACCCTCAAATGTGAAAGAGAGGGTTTCTTACCAGTCCATACGTCTTGTGGAGTCTTATCGTCCAACTTTGATGAAGGTGATTTGTTGACCAAGTAACATGCAGTCTCCACCGCCTCTGCCCAGAATTCTTGTCCTAACCTGGAACCACTGAGCATGCTTCTTACCTTTTCCATCAACTTCTTATTTATTCTTCTGCAACTCCATTTTTCTGAGGTGTGTATGGAGTAGTATTTTGTCGTGCTATACCACACTTCTTACAAAACTCTTCAAATTCCTTCTTGCAAAACTCTCCACCATTATTTTTCCTCAACACCTTTATATTTTTCTTTGTCTAGTTTTCCACCAGAGCCTTAAATTCTTTAAACCTGTCAAAGACTTCAGATTTCTTCTTGAGGAAATATATCCATGTATTCCTTGAGAAGTCATCTATAAATGACACATAGTACATAGACTAACCCAGTGATGGAATGGACACAGGTCCAAACACATCACTATGCACAAGCTCTAATATTTGTTTCGCCCTCTTGACACTAGAGGGGAAACTCACCCGATTCTGCTTCCCATATACACAATTTTTACATAAATCAAAATCCAGAGATCAATTAGACATACCTTCTACCATACCATTACCATGAAGTATTCGAAGGCTCTCCTCTCCAATATGTTCAAGGCTTTGATGCCATAGCATGGTATTTTCTCCATAGACCACTAGATTTTCTGCTCCACTTTCAGGAACCACATAATTGTTGCACCCATCAATAACAGTGCTACCCTGAAGCTTGTACAGAGTTCCACTCCGAACTCCCCTCATCAATACCAGTGCTCCCCGAACCATCTTATAGGCATATTTGTCGAACATTGTTTTTACACCTGCATCATCCAACTTGCTTACATAAATCAGATTTCTGGCCAATGCAGGAATATGTAGAACACCCGGAAGTGTTCTAATCCTTCCACCTTACAACTTCAACTTGACTTTTCCGCGACCGAAAATTCTAGCCTTCTTGTCATCCCCTAAGAAGACATCACCACCATCATATTTATCATACTCGCAAAACCACTCCCTTTGTGGAGTGAAGTGAAAGTATGCACCTGAGTCAATCAACCATGTCTCATTATCTACTTGTGTACTTGAAGAAGAAGCCAAGTACACATCCCCACCTTCATCTGAGGTGGTTTTCGCCTCTGCAGAAGGAGCATCATCAGATCCCTTTCCTTTCTCGGGATATTTAGATCTACAGTCCTTTTTGAAGTGCTTTTCCTTTCCGCATTTCCAGCACACCTTTACAAATTTTCCTGGAGATTTAGATCTCCCACTCAAGGTTTTTTTTTTTCGTTTCTATTCTAAGACCGTCCTCGTACATACAAGGCATCACCATTATGGCCCTCCATATTTTTCCATCTCATCTCCTCTGATAACAAGGATGTGATTATTTCATCAAACTACAAGGCAATCACATTGCTACCTATCACAACAACCAGACTTTCCCACGAATCAGGTAGAGAACACAAGAAACTGATGCACTTATCTTCATCTGAAATTTTTATATCAACATATAACAACTCGTTTACCACAATATTAAAGGCGTTCAGCTGCTCTGTCACGAGTCTCCATCCTTCATCCTTAGGTTATACAGCTTTTTCCGTAGGAACAATTTATTCACCAGAGACTTAGATTGGTACAAAGCCCTTAACTTGTCCCACAAATCTTTTGCCGAAGCTTCCCCTGATATATTCAACAATACTGAATTTGAGATACACAACTGTATTGTGCTCTTTACCTTCCGATCCAACTTCTTCCAGTCTTCATTAAACATTGTCGTTGGTATAGTACCCAGATCTACCGTGATCCACTAATCTTTATCCACCAACAGATCCTCCATCTTGAGTTTCCACAACTCAAAACTCTGACCATTAAATTTCTCGATCTCTGTCTTTCCACTGCTCGCCATCTTTTTTCACCACAAGAATCGATCCAGCAGATCTCCCACTGAGCAGGGTGTACCACAGGCCCAAGCAAAACCCCTTAGTAGCAAAGGCGTCCCCTTGAAGCCAAAACAACTCTGATACCAAATGTAGGTTTTAACCTCGTACAAAAATTACCTGCATAGGAATTCTAAAAACAAAAAATAAACAATGGCGAGAGCATAAGAGATTAAAAAAAATATGCACAGAGATTTTCCCTTGGATTCCAAAACTGGGACTACTAAATTGATTTTTCATTATATTATTTTCAATGTTACAATACATATATATATACATGTCGAAGCATCCATAAATCCCAATCCATTAACCATGGATTAGAACAAAACCATAGTTCCCTTGATCGGATCTACAAAAATACCATGGACAGAAAACTATCATGCCCAAAACCATGTGTGAAAACCATGCACAAAACCATAGGAGGGTTCACCCACCTAATATAGGGTCCAAAAAAAATTCCCTCGAGGCGTTGCCCCGGACCTCGTAGAGGGGGGATACTGACCCCCTCAAACCCATGGACAAGGGGGGCTGCCGTGCCCGCTACTACGCCCGACACAACGAACAGGGAGGGCTATCGCCCCCCCTGCTGCGCCCGACACAATGAATAGGAAGGGATATCGCAGAAAGAATATAACACGGACCCAACAAACCTAAGGAAGGTTGGCGCCGGAGCAATCAACAGGGACTGGACAAGTAAAATCCAAAGGTTATATTTCATTGATATGGGACGAGCCACAAATAATGCAGCGGAGTTCCAATCCCTGGATCAGGGATTGGAAACGTTGTGGTAGGAAATAAAGGTGCATGTAATAGTGGAGGGCGACTTAGCTTTAGCCATCCAAGTGGCACGTAGACTGCAATGTGGCACCCCGATGAATAAAGTCATGAAGAATTGACATCTCACCCAGATAATCCAAAGGATTAAGGATCACCTGGAGGAGCTGAAAATGGTAGAGTCTAACTTAGTCAGACGCTCGACCAACGCATTGGCAGACAAAGTGGCAAACGAAGGGGTCGAGAGTACTAGGGTGATCACATAAATGACCTGGGAGAAAATTGTGGAAGGACAAATAAACGAAGATTGTCGAGCACTGGTGGTGAGAGATCTATCAATGTCAGAGAGGCAACATGATGGACACGGGGTGGGCCAAGAGGAAGGCAGTAACCCACCTAGCGAAAGGAATGTTTAATAATCTTATATGAGAGGACAAGTAGCAGCAATCAGGGAAGATCGAGGAGGTACGTGTCGTCAAGATATGAAGGACATGATGGTAGTTGATGGGAAAGGATGGAACCCACGATCACATAATCGTTTGCGGGGAGGTGGCATTTATGGGAAATTATGGTTGAAGAAGTGGAGAAGGACAAAACACAATGTGAAACAGTACTGGAATAAAACTACGACTATAATGGGCCTGAACAAACCATATGCAAAGGCGAATGAGAAGGAAGATGATTCCGTTCTCGCACGAATGTACTGCAGCCGCATTAGTAAACGAAAGTTGTCAGAAATAAATAAGGAAGGTATCCAAAGGATGGGGTGGACTGCAATGTTATGGATTGTTCCTTTATATGCTAGGGAGGGGAACTGCATGGGATGCATAGTGATAAGTTTGAACAAAACTAAGGGGAAAAACAACGAGAGAAAGCTTGTTTATCAGAGAACCGCGACAGCCAAAACAATTATGGCGAGAAATGGGTTTGGTAGGTCTGGATTGGAAGCTCAAAGTTCCACGGCTGATAAGAGAACCAAAATGGAGGATGTAGCGAAGCATGCAACACTCAACTATCATGCAACTTCCCCAGAGTGAGGCAAAGAAGTTATTGAATTCTGGGAAAATGAAGTGAGGCATCTGCGAAGGACCATCCAAGATGATAAAATCGAAGAGCAGGTTGACTAGATAATAGACACAGGGAAATCAACGAGACAGATGGATTATCAGAGAACTTTAGAGACGACATGGCACGTTAAGACTTTAGTGGGCAAGTTGCAGGCGAAAGTGGCTGAAGAGAGGATCCAGTGTCAAATGGAATACCAACTACATCTAAATGCAATCGAGCAACGACTGTGGGGGGTCGAGGAGGCACTCCAAAGGGTGGTGAACATATAACGGCCGCAAGATGATCGAATTGGAGATATGAACAAAACATTTTCAATCTACCTAAAATATATCAATAACCTAGATATTAAACTGGATCAGGGACATGGAGATCCTACCAAATTAATGAAATACAAAGTCAAAGAGGTAAATGGAGCTAGCGGTAAGCAACCGGTAATGCCGAGAGCAGGGAAAATTGTTTCAACAACTCCAACGAATAAAACTACACCTGCTTCTAGATTAGGTGTGGCAGAGGCTCCATCATTGCCCTTGGATAAATGATCATGTTTCTATGTCTAATTTTGTTATATTTTGTCGATTGATTGTGTAGGCCAAATCATAGTAATAGGACAATAGGTAGATCTGTAGGTCTAGAACAGAAAGTTAGATATTCACACAGATCTCCAGCAAGTTGTAAATGGTTAAGTAGCAGTGGAAAAGTTAATTTTTTTTATATGCCTAGGAAATACCATAGACATAAGAACCTTTGGGCAAGTTTGGCTAAGTTTTGGAACAAGGCTATATTTTAATGCAACTGATCTGGTTTCCATTCTGGCAGACCAACAAACTATGATGTAAATTTATGTTCTATCGTAATATAAGGTTTTTACTCTGGCTTATATAAAAAAAAACATATCATTCCATACACACAATGCATATAACTAAATATTATAGAAATCAATGAATAATTTTAGAAGACTTATTACAATCTTTTCTATGCAAAAAAACAAATATAGTGGAAATCAATGTGAAATTCTAAAATACAAATTTGATTGCAGTCTACTCTTACATATACCACATTTTATTACACATAACCTACATAAAATATTATAATCTTTTACGATGCAACATAGCACTTATTGGAATGTGAGATCAAATTTATTGCTTCTAATTGCTAGTCCAAGGTATTCAAAATGATTGACATTCCTTGAAATAGTAAGGAAAGCAAATTAGAATATCTGAGTTATTATGGACCAATTACAACAACCATTAACGTAACACAATTTATTTATTTTTGCAGAATTTGCATACAAACTGAAGTCATTCGTAGAGACTTACTACTTAACAACTCCCCTTGTTAAATTTAAAATTTTCCATTATTTTATTTTGTTAATGTATCACCATTATGTTATTTTACATATCTATGTGAAAAATATCTCTCATCATAATAATGTGCATTTTTCAAATTAATTATTTTATTTTTATATTATGAGTTTTTTGTTTTTTGGCAAGAGAATAGGAAATATACATAATGTAATGCAATGTCAATGCAACACGGGTTGGTTAATATTCCAAAAAGAAAAGATAATTTAGTCAATGTAATATATGAATATTAAGATACATGTTTTCGCTCCAACAAAAAAAAAAAAATAATGAAGTCAATAGGATAGGTGGATACCTTTTTTTCGTTGAGAATTTTTTTTTGGTGGGATTTTCATATTTCATAAAGTATTTAGACGAAGGGAAATTCAAAGATAATTAAGTCAATGTAATATATGGATATTAAGATACATGTTTTTGTCCAAAAAAGAAAAATAGTGAATTCAATATAATAGGTGGATACTTTTTTTTTTGAGATTTTTTTTTGGGTTTTCATATTTCATAAAGTATTTAGATGAAGGGCAATTCAAATGTGAATATTGATGATAATGAATAAGTTTGAAGAACTTAAATATTTAATGTGTTTGTTTTTTTTAGTTTGTCATCATTGAAATCTGGCAAGACAATATTTGTTAAAATTGCAATCTTGTGAATATTGATGACAATAGGTAAGTTTGAAGAACTTAAATATTTAATGTGTTTGTTCATTTTTAGTTTGTCATCATTGAAATCTTGCAAGATAATATTTGTCAAAATTGCAATTTTGGAATGAAGAAATTGTTATTTTTAATGCATAAATGGATTCAATGCTTTTGGATACCTACAATATTTGTCAAAATTGCAATTTTGGAATGATGAGATTATTATTTCTAATGCATAAATGGACTCAACACTTTTGGTACATTTATTGCAACTAGATTGTGCAATGTTAACATCCATATTGTATTGCCATTAATTCAATTCCATTCTCATTATTTTGATCCACCATGAAAGACCAATTAATAACACCTCTCTCTCTCTCTCTCTCTCTCTCTCTCTCTCTATATATATATATATATATATAAACATCAAAATATAATTTCATGAACTTAATATGTATCATCTCAAACAATAATTTTTAATTGATAATTGTTAGTATTCTTATATTGTAAAATTTGACGTCTTAATGACTATGAGCATGACTTTGATCATAAACATTTAACCTTATCTCTAACTTTGTTATGCACAAAAGCCACATGCAAGAGACTTATGAGAATAAAAAACACCCGCCTTGTAATGAAAGTAAAATGTGTCTCTTCTTAAAGGATTTAAATAGGGATTTACGCCACTTAACTGATATGGATAACATCGAAAATCTCTATCGTAATTTTACTACAACTCTCTCCACTTCCATTAGCAAATTCTCTATTGAGGTGTCATATAAAAAGAAGAAGAGCCACATGGTGACAATGTCACTGCTCTTGCTTTTTTGGACATTGCCACCACAATGGTTTTTGTTTATTGTGCAAGAAGGACATGGGCTTATTGTGAAAAACATATTTTAAAGAAATTTTAAAAAGTTCAAAGGTATTCAAAAGAATTAATAATGTTTTTAATTTTTTAATATAAAATTGATATATAATATGTATATATTAAAAATAAATATAAATTTATGTAAATTTTGTATTTATTATAAATATTTGGAAATTATTTTTTTTAAAGAGAGAGTTGTATTGTTATACTAAGCTTAATAAAAATATAAAAATAATTAATATAATATGTTAGAAGAAAAGATACGAAGTAAGATTGTGATATAGGATGAAAGTAATTACACATCCATACGAAACATATTTACATTGCAATCACACAATGCAATTTCAATGTCTATAAAAGGCACATGAACTAACATATTAATACCATTTTATAAAATATAAGTAAGATTGTGATATAGGATGAAAGTAATTACACATCCATACGAAACATATTTACATTGCAATCACACAATGCAAATTCAATGTCTATAAAAGACACATGAACTAGCATACTAATACCATTTTATAAAAGTTTATTTTTTAACAAGATATATAAATATCATTTAATGGAATTTTTTAATTATATAAATAAAATGTTCATTTTACTTATATTAACAAATAATGTTAAATACCCCCGATCGAGATGTGAGCAGGGATATCTCTATCTAATCAACCTGTAATGGGAGGTGCACGGATCCCAAGGGGCCTCTACGCCACCCTCCACATACATGAAGCACATGGAGGGGTGGCAGATTGCATGCTAGCATTCAATGGAAGGTTGGAAGGTGTTGATAATAGGAAAATGCGGCAAGCTCTGAGCCTTCCCGTCACTGAAATTGGTAATTATTATGTCTATGTTGTGTTTTGGAATTCTAGTGGAGTTGAGTAGTTCGGCAAGCCACCGAGGAAATCTGTGGTGAGCGTTCAAAGGGCTCGGGTCCTCCTGCAGTGGGTTCAAGTCGTTGGTTTCGGGTATATCTTTCACCTTTTCATATATCTCTTTATCATGGCTCGTCTTTATTGTCTGCGGGGTTCATGGAAGAAGGGATGCGCAGTGAATGGAATGGTATGGCAGAGGTCTTCCCGAGAGGGTTATGTTGTTGCTGATTTGTTTGAAGGTTGTTTGGTTTTCTATATCCCTGTGTTGGTATTCTTTGGATTTTTGCTTGCTCACATGGGCATGTTAATGATAAGGCCCATAGGCCACCCCTGGTTTCTCTAGTTATGTCAGTGGAATCTCCTTTTATGTTTTTCTTTGGTTGTATGTGGTCATGTCCCTGAATTCTTATGAACTCGAGCCGGTAATGGCAAGATTCATCATACCCTCCATTGGTCTGTGTTCTTATGGACTTTTGGTTATGAACCTTGGGACTATTCCTGTTTCAGGGACCTGGGTTGCACTAAGAGATACCGTCAATTTTTGTATAGGTCGTGGTTTTTACACTTGTTCATCCTAACAGGTTCCCCAGCTAGGTGCAAACCTTGGAAGCTCTTGGCTCCTGGGTTTTGGCTCGCTCAAGGTTGGTTTTCTGTTCTCACTCCGGTTGGTTTATGTTTGTGGTGTCGGTCCCCTGTCACAAGCACTATGGCTCGTGCTGCATATGGGAGAGGGAAGACCAGCAGGGGCTCCCGTGGTCTTTGGAAGCAGGCCATATTAAACAATTATCCCAGTACTTCTAATGGCAAAACCCGCAGACGCAAGTCCACAACTAGGAATCATAGACGAAGTAACCATTGCATATCACGCGGGCTCAACCCCGGTTCGTCGGCTTATAGCCCAGTGGGAAGAAGATTTAAATAAGCAAGCCGAGTTTCAGGATATTGATGTGGAGGAATGGAAGACCCTAGTTCCTGATCCTGGGCACTCTCGAGGTCTCACCTCTTAGTACAAACATAAATTCACTTATATTGGTTAATGAAGAGCCTTTTAGGCAAAGCCTTGGAGCACATACCCTCAAGCTCGGCCACGACATCTCAGACTTTTCTGGATTTAGCCAGGAATTTCAACAAATCAAATTCCAGCTGCTGAAGAAAAATGGTCGTCTTAGTTGTATTGAACAACACATCCCTTGCATTGCTCACTCTGAACTTCTTGGGTCAACTGCAAAGGATCTGGCCCCAGTTGGCTCAGATGATGACAAGTAATCTTGCAAACCGCCTTGTTTTGACTTTTTAGTATATGCATAAGTTTCTATCTTTTCAGTACTTTCAGTATGTTTATAGATATTTAGATGTTAGTCAATATAAAGACAATCATCTAGCATGGTTGGATAAACTTAATCTATTTTGTTTTTGGATGGCTTATCATGCTGTTAGGTAGTCAACAAATCTGGTTTCCTTCAGGGCAGTTTGAGGCCGCCTAAACATTGAACATCTGGATTTAACCTGCTTATTGTTGAATGATAATGAAAAAGAAAGGTCCTACCAAGCTTACAAAAAAAAAAAAACATTGTAAATAAAATTAATAATATTATTTTAACAAATAAGTTATTTTCCCTCAGATCCCGGTGCCCATAGGTCCATAACCACTTTCCCTAGAGAGAAATGGCGACACCCTCCACTTGACGGTTGTCATCCTCCTCACATTATAGGTGGTTGCAATGACAATTAAATTCGTCTATCCCAAGACACGCCTTCGCATGCCCGAACCTTCCCCTCACTTGTTTGCTCCCGACATTTAATTCCTCACTCCATAAACTCTCTACGTTACATTCCCCTTGTCATCCTGCTCAAATCCTAGTTCGTCAGGCTTGTCAGCTCCTCCCCTGCGACCTTTGCTTCCTCTGAGCCTTATTCCCCATCTACAACATCCCTCTACTTCACCATGAGCCAAGAAAGAGGTAGGGGACGTCACGCGAGCCGAGAAAGAGGCAAGGGGCGTCGCGCAAGCCGAGGGAGGGGAAGAGGGAACCCCTTGACAACTTTTGATGAAGAGACTATTGTTTCCCTATTAGACAATGACATCCCTCCCCATATCAGATGTTAGGTGCTTGAGGATGAAGAGGATAAAACTCAACGTGGCTAACCCATGCTTTGGGCTCTCTGTAATCTTCTGGCACGTCAGCTCAAGGAGCAAGAGAAAGTGAAGCTGAGAGCCACTGGTTGGATCGTAGAGCTCTCGAATTACCACTATCATGCCTCCTCCTCCCTCAAAATATTGGCCTGTGACCTGGACATTGGCTTCCCTCCCAATGTCTAGTCCCCTTCCTCCCCTACTCCCTCGCCTTCCAATTCTCCGCCCTTGTGCTCATAATCCCCCCCAATTCTCATGGCCCTTGCACACCACCCTTCTCTTGTTCACAAAGATGTTGAGCCAACTCCATCTATGCCCTTTACGCACACCCCAGTCCCCTCGTCCTCTCCTCCCCGTCCTAATCCCTACAGTTGCTACATCTTTGAGGAGGTCACTGGTGAGGTGGGCATTGTTTTGGTCCAACTTCCAAAGGTTGACTCCATTATAGGATCACACTAATCTCTTAGGTTTCCTGGCTCACATTAGGTTTGTCCATCATGGCCTCTCAGCTCCTTTGTTTTGGCTTGATGACAGTTGGCCCAACGTCACTCAAGTTACAGTTTGGAATTTTGACATTTTGATGACATATCTCTATTTTGTAACTCAAATTTTCACCTCTGGTTTCCCCTCCCAAGGGCAGAGGTCATTTCATGCTCTGATCTCTGGTTTGCCCGCTCAGGGGCAGAGTTTGTCGATGGGTGAGAGGCTCAGTCCTCCCATGCTCTTAAGACTGTACATTTTAAATTTTCCACTTTTTTTATAATGTAATTATTTGTGCTTACAAAAAAAGACAAATAAGTTATTTTAAATAAAATAAATAATTTTAATTTAATAAAGATTAATTTAAAAGACAAAAACATCCCAATTACCAATTTTGTTTATAAAAAAAAGAAGAGGAAGATTAATATAATAACCAAATAATTTTGAAGTTATAAAATCCTCATCAAAAACCTTATCCTCATCTCCTTAGAAAGATAAGACAGGTGGAAATCAGTGGAAATCAATGGTTGGAATCAACCTTATGTTTGGGCCTTCAAATATGCTCAGAA
Organism: Pinus tabuliformis; assembly: GCA_031772625.1. Taxonomy (NCBI): domain Eukaryota; kingdom Viridiplantae; phylum Streptophyta; class Pinopsida; order Pinales; family Pinaceae; genus Pinus; species Pinus tabuliformis. Next base: position 278,677,779 of record CM062805.1, on the reverse strand, counting down.
AAATCGGCGAAATTAATTAGAGGCTCCTCTCAATAAATCCACAAAAACCCGAAAATGGATTGGGTTGAATCCAAGGTGCCTGAGTGACCCCAAGAAATGTGTGTGGCTCTAACTTGCTAGCTAGAAATGTTGTAGAGAAGAAATTGTTATAATATTCCCCAAACAACTGCTCGAAAATTGTCCTCCAAGTCCACTAGAAATAACCACTCTAAACCTTCTTATTTCTCCTCGTTCTACCCCCACTAGTTGTTGCTCTCTATAACTGCGCAGTAGGTGGCCAGTGACCCCTATGTAGGCTCTATAATAGACAAATTTGACCCTCCAATTAGCAACACTTTTAGTCCTACAAATCTCCATGGGAAAACTCGTCCTCCTTGAGGGAAAATCTCTGCAAAATCTCCAGCCAAAACTCCATTATTTGCTAGCCACTCTCAGCCCCACGAATTTTCTTCTATGCCTTATGGGAAGCTCGCATCAGCTGAAAGAATCCTATGAAATAACTCCTCAATTGCTCGGAATCAGCGCCCCAAATTCTCTCCTAGGGTGACACTCGAAGTTCAACAAAGAGATGGAATTTCCACTTGGAAATCCCTTGTGTTCAACAACACTGGTCGACTTGGCTAAACAACTCAAGCAACTCAAGTTTAAATGTCAAATTGCCAAAATATCCCCAAAATAAGGCTTCCCTCCTCTATTTATAATTCCTGCTCTCGTTTCTCCTTGTGGGCTCCACTAGTTTGAACTCCCTCTCTTACCTCCTACTCCCTTGGCTTAGTTTTCCTAAGGGGTTTGAATTCCCCTTTGTGGGTGGCCCCACATCCCACTATTAAATTATTTTTTCCTTTTCTCTAATGTTTTGTAGCTTCTCTTCTCTGAAAATTAAGTGGGGACTCCCTCATCCCACTTTTCCTATGTTTTACATGCCAAAAATGAAAAAAGGGGAGTTTACTTAGCAAAATTATTTATTGGGGACATGCCAATCATTTTATAGAACAATGACAATGTTAAAAATATTATTACTTCAAAATTTTAGGAGAAATGGTGGGGTGATAAAGAGTTAGATGGAAATAGGAAACAAAGATATTATAAGGAGATGATCAACCCCAATCATGAAAATAAAAAATATCTGTTTGTCTTGATTAATGTTAAAAAGAAAATGAACATCACTAAAATAAGAAAAATTCTCACGAGCTGCATAGTGAAATTGAGCATTGGTCAATTCTAAAAACACCATGGGATGAAAGAGTCTACCACCTTTGTGACACAAAGAGGGTTTAAGATGAAAATCACATTCTCTTGTATTGTCCATATTATACCCACATTCAATATATTTTTCAAAATATTTGTCACACTATCAACCTTATTGACCTTTTAAGTGAACAAAACTATGATGATAATGGAATGCTTTTCTTAATGCTTTTCGAGCATAGAAATAAAATTCTATATCAGTCTTAGTGGAAGTTAATCATCATCACTCTCATTATCGTCATAAAAATAATAATAATAAACAGTAGAATAAGAATTTTAAGGAGGTGTGTAGCTTACTTCTTTTTAAATTCAAACATGTTTTCTTACATATTAATAGCTAACATAGATTCATAAGAAAACACTTATTTGTACATATCATTAAACAATATAGATTCATTTTAAATCTCGATCTATCAAATATAAAGAGGGATCAAATTCCTTAAAATGAAAATTATTTTAAATGTATTCAAATTAGTTGTAATATTAGAGAGAGAGAGAGAGAGAGCTAAATGGACATATACTATTAATATAGTATAAAAAAGTGTGCAATTAACAACAATGCTTGTGGCTTGCCAATGAGGAAACTAGGACCATAAAGATGGTGGCAAAAATACATATGTATTAGTAGTCATGAAGCCAAGTTTTACTAGGAAAACTAAAGAAATTAATGTAGTTGTATAATAGGCCTAAGAGAAGGGTTAGTACCCTTTATTTGCAAAGAAAATGACTTACAAAATCAGGCTATGCCTCGAGGTCATTAGGTGATTGAGGGCTTGCATGCATTGAATTCTATTGCTCATAATATTCATTGATTTAGATATGATTGGAGGTAGAGGGTCCATGAAGATGACTTGGATCAACATGTTGTGCCTTAGTGATCTGAAATGAGGGTTTGAAAAAAATTTCATGCTTACAAGAACCTCCCACTCCAAAGCTTAAACAAACATGATCTAGCTTATGTTGACAATTGTGGAATTATGTACTTGAAACAGGTGTATGTGTTTGTTTGTTTTCATCTGTTTAAGTGCTTTAACTTGATTTGTTTCTTCTGATATTAAACACATATATCAGACATATAATGCAGCAAATAAACATCACACATAACAACAAATTTAATAAGGAGTTCACCCTGATCTCGTGGGCTACGTCTCCGTGAGCTCTTGTCAACTTGACTTGGCTCTTTGGGATTATGGCTTGAATTCTTTTACAAGTTCCACACTCAACTCCAGAGGTTACTAAACTGAACCAATGGGCTTAGAAAACCATCTACATCCCTGTCATGGCTGTCCTCATTGTGCAAGCAAATCTAGGCTCCCTTGGACTTGATTCCTTCAGCAGGTGCATTGAGCTTCCCTGAGCTTCTTAATGGCACAAACTCCTTCAGAATGCTTCAAATGTCTCTGAAACCTCTGCTACTGTCTCCAGAACATATCTGAAATCAACAAATGACTGTTCATTTGCTCAAAACGAGCATTGCATCCCTGATCTAGGCCTTCCTCCACGGTTGGCTCTAGGCTGCCTGAAACTTCCCTTCAGCATATTGACCTTTAGAAGTCTCCAAATGCTTCTGAAAACACCTTCATTGGATTCAAAAGGTTCATTACAGTCAGGAACGACTGTTTGTTTGCTGAGAATGGATACTAGTAGCTCCTGCAACAGCCTCCAACCCCTGGTGGCCCTGAGCTCCAAAATCTCCCTGGATGAAAATCTCCTTGAAGATGGCTTCTTCAGCTTCTCTGGACTGTTCCAATGGCTTCAGAAGGCCCAAATTAGCCTAGGTAGACTCTTGTTTCACTCTCTTAGGTCGAAAATTGCCTCTTGAGTTCATTTAATCAGTCTCTCCTAGAATTACTCCACCAAATCTAGCAAACTGCAGTTATCTGGAGCTAAATTTGGCAAACTGCACCAAATTTGGAAGTCCGCCAAGCGAAACCACCGGCTGATCATAACCGTCGGCTAAAACTGCGCATGTGATAGAACTACCGGGCGACGGTTAAGGTGACCGTTTAGTTAATGTAACTACTGGCGCGAACGGTGGCATGTGACCAGGGTTATCGGGACCACTGGCGGTCTAGCCCCAACTCGTAAACAGTTAACGTTTAAATATATACCGTGACCATGTAATGCTAAGTAACAACTTGTAGTGGAGTCGGTAAATCGTTTGGTTAGCCCGCTGGAGGTCATGGGTTCGATCCTGCTTGACCCAACATAATTTTGCCACTCCAATCCAAGGCCACGTGGCGGCCGCTGGGATTGCCATGTCTCGGCTCCTGATTGGTCCACCCAAAAGAAATATTCCAAAGAATATTTTGGAGAATATTCTAGAGAATATTCCAAGGAATATTCCTCGAAATATTCTTTTTTAAATATTTCCAAAAATCAAATTATTCTTGAAAATTGCAGTTTACTGAACTTTTTCAAAATGCGATAACTCCTCCATACGGTGTCAGTTTTTTGAACCGTTCACGGCGCCGAAATCAGGAAGACGAGATCTATCCGGTTGTTCAGGTTCAACACTCTTTCGAACACTTTGAAATTTGAGCTATCATTGAAGTCCTGGATCAATATCTGATCACTCCTCCCCATTGGGAATCTTTTGGACCCCAAAAGACTGATATATTGATCTGAATAGTAGATGAGAGTACAACACCCTCTTCTTTCAGCCTCCATACACTTGCCTTGCATGGCTAGTGCCTTTAAACAAAAACACGAAGGTAGTCGACACTTCCCTTCCTGGATGTGCTTGTCCTCCTGTTAAGAACTTTCTTCCTTGAACTCATTCAAAATTTACAGAAGGTAGCTGAACATTGCTTCCAAGCCACTTCCATGAAAAAGTCACAAATGTAACCATGGCGACTTTTGTTGTTGCAAATCTTCTTCTGTAGATGATGTCGAAAGAAGAAAAAAAAAACTTGATGAAATAAATTCTTGTTTCAACAAAAGAAACAACTTTCACATCATGTGAATCATCATGTCTTTACATCTCGTTTACAAATGATCGACTATATCAAAAGTCGACAAAAATCATGCCTTTCAAACATTTGACCCTTCAAGTCAAGCATGTACAAAAAGAATTTAAACGATGCTTTTACAAAGATGAAACACTTCATCATTATCTCCCTTTTACAATCTTGGAGATCAAATCAACTTTTCCCAGTCAATATTACATTACATGCATGTTTAAAACAAAGTAATCAACCCTTCAAGTTAATCACACATACATGTTCAAAATACTAGGAAATCATCATCCCTGTGCTCATGCATATCATTCTCATGCATGCATTTCATCCTTCAACTTTCTCTTAAGTACAATCATAAGTACAAGATCCTCGATCACATGTACATGTACTTTCAAAGCTGAAATGAATATAACTTTCACTGCAATAAAGCGAGTCTCATACTCAACTTTTCCATCCTGCAACTTGCATTCCCTTAGCAAAGAAATGCATTTAATCAAAAGACATGCAACTTTAATTGGATAAGAACTCTAACCATTTCTTACCAATCCACATCAAAGGCGCTTCCTTTAACTGCACATTAACATCAACATGTGGATCATCCTGACACATATCAATGATGGAAAATTCCTTTCCATTCTTGCCATACTCTTTCTCCACTTTCTTCAACTTTCATGGAAGCATTGTTGGATTCAGAGTCCAACACCTTTCAGCAGTATGTCCTTGCTTATGGCAATAACTACAACACATGTGCATCTTCTTGACAGCATGATTTGCATTGTTCAATGGACCTTTGGCTTCTTGCCTTCTTTCCTTCAAAAGTTTCCTGTATGTGGCCATTCTTTTCCAACATCTAGAAACACTATGGTTAAACAAACCACAAAAAGAACATGCAATTATTTTCCAATGCTTATGTGGAAATCCACCATGCTTTACATGATCAAAGGAAATATGATTAAAATCAGATTTATACCTTTCCCTTTCACCTTTATTACCTTCATGAGGAGGTGATTTGAATGAAGAAGAAGCTCCCTTTGGAACACCATCAATCCCTTCAATGGTTTTAGAGCTTTCAGAACTGTCTTGTTCAAGTGCATGCTTATGAACACCTTCTTCCTGCAAAGTATGTTTCAAACTATTGCATTCCCCAAGAATACAATCTTTACAACCTTGAGGTAGAGAACCTGAAATGAAACTTCTTCTAGGAACTGTTTCAATTGCCTTCATGGCTACTCTGGAACTTTCTCCATAAGATTTCCCATAGCCAAGACCCAAATACTTAGGCCTTTCCTCAACCATTATTGGCTCAACAATACCCTGTGCATGTTTGCCCAATCCTTTTCCTTCATATCCCATTTTGGACATCAACTTGGACCCTATGCCTCTTGTATGTTTTTCAAAAGAACCAACATAAACATTCTTATAAGAATTTGAAGACAAACTAGAATTGTTTACCTCTTCTTCAAGCTGATACTTGGCTAAGGCTTCTTTGGCAACAAGGAGTTGTGTCTCCAACTCATGCATCCTTTCCAGATTCATATTTGCAATATGAAGTTGGCTTTCCATTTCCTGCATTGGTCAGAAAGCAACTGCTTCTCTTCCTTCATGGATTCAACTGCTCTCGAAGTTTAGTTCTCTTGCTTTCATCCTCATACATTTCTCTCACCATATTGATCATGATGAAAAATTCTTGCTTCAAGCCTTCATCAAAGAATATATTTTGAGGACTCACTTGTGGAATTTGTCATTATAAAAATGAACAAAAGAACTTCAAGAAAATTCAGAATCTATTAACAAATTCCTGAATCAAATGACTGCATAGTCAAACTCTTATTCAAACAACCATTTTGCATCAAAACCTCTTGTGCTTCAAGGATTGCCTTCAGGTCCTTGGGGTAAAGAGAATGCCTTCAGCCCTTCTTCCTTCTTTTCCTCTCCTGGACTTAGCTATCAGTAGCTTTCTCTTCACCTTTGCAAACTCAAACAATAGTCAGTTTACAAATAATCAAATAGTGAAATCCTTTGTACTATTTAAACACCTTTCAAGTCAAACAAGCAAATGGATTACTCTATCAATCAAGCAACCTAGGCTCTGATACCATCTGATCTAAAATGAGGGTTTGAACAACTTGTCATGCTTACAAGAACCTCCCACTCCAAATCTTAAACAAACATGATCTAGCTTATGTTGACAATTGTCGAATTATGTACTTGAAACAGGTGTATGTGTTTGTTTGTTTTCATCTATTTAAGTGTTTTAACTTGATTTGTTTCTTCTGATATTAAACACATATATCATACATATAATGCAGCAAATAAACATCACACATAACAGCAAATTTAATAAGGAGTTCACCCCGATCTCGTGGGCTACGTCTCTGTGAGCTCTTGTAGACTTGACTTGGCTCTTTGGGATTATGGCTTGAATTCTTTTACAAGTTCCACACTCAAATCTAGAGGTTACTAAACTGAACCAATGGGCTTAGAAAACCATCTACATCCCTGTCATGGCTGTCCTCATTGTGCAAGCAGATCTAGGCTCCCTTGGACTTGATTCCTTCAGCAGGTGCATTGAGCTTCCCTGAGCTTCTTAATGGAAAAAACTCCTTCAGAATGCTTCAAATGTCTCTGAAACCTCTGTTACTGTCTCCAGCACATATCTAACATCAACAAATTACTGTTCATTTTCTCAAAACGAGCACTGCATCCCTGATCTAGGCCTTCCTCCCGGGTTGGCTCTAGGCTGCTTGAAACTTCCCTTCAGCATATCGGCCTTTAGAAGTCTCCAAATGATTTTGAAAACACCTTCATTGGATTCAAAAGGTTCATTATAGTCAGGATCGACTGTTTGTTTGCTGAGAATGGATACTGGTAGCTCTTGCAACAGCGTCCAACCCTGGTGGCCCTGAGCTCCAAAATTTCCTTGGACGAAAATATCCTTGAAGATGGCTTCTTCAGCTTCTCTGGACTATTCCAATGGCTTCATAAGGCCCAAATTAGCCTAGGTAGACTCTTGTTTCACTCTCTTAGGTCGAAAATTGCCTCTTGAGTTCATTTAATCAGTCTCTCCTAGAATTACTCCACCAAATTTGGCAAACTGCAGCTAACTGCAGTTATATGGAGCTAAATTTGGCAAATTACAGCTAACTGCAGTTATATGGAGCTAAATTTGGCAAACTGCGCCAAATTTGGAAGTCTGCCAAGCGAAACCACCGGCTAACCGTAACTGTCGGCTAAAACTACGCATGTGACAGAACTACCAGGCGACGGTTAAGGTGACCGTTTAGTTAACGTAACTGCTGGCGCGAACAGTGGCATGTGACCAGGGTTATCGGGACTGCTGGCGGTCTAGCCCCAATCCGTAAACAGTTAACGTTTAAATATATACCACGACTGTGTAATGCTAAGTAACAACTTGTAGTGGAGTTGGTAAATCGTTTGGTTAGCCCGCCGGAGGTCACGGGTTCGATCCCGCCTGACCCAACATAATTTTTCCACTCCAATCCAGGGCCACGTGGCGGTCGTTGGGCTTGCTACGTTTCGGCTCCTGATTGGTTCACCCAAAAGGAATATTCCAAAGAATATTCTAGAGAATATTCCTTGGAATATTTTTTTTAATAGTTCCAAGAATCAAATTATTCCTGAAAATTGCAGTTTACTGAACTTTTTCAGAATGCGATAACTCCTCCATACGGTGTCGGTTTTCCGAACCGATCGCGGTGCCAGAATCAAGAAGACGAGATCTATCCGGTCGTTCAGGTTCGACACTCTTTCGAACACTTTGAAGTTTGAGCTATCATTGAAGTCCTAGATCAATATCTGATCACTTAGTCTTCGAGTGGTACCCAGTGATAGCTTCAACAAATTCCATTTGTAAACCTTTTGTAGAAAAAAAATATTTATTTTCTCCAGAATTTGGAGCTTGTATTGGAGGGTTGAACAAGAGTCACCTTGCTCCTCTAAAATATGAGCAATGAAGAATTTGTCTTCTGGTAGAGTTCTATGAGCCTTGCAATCTAGTTTTCTTTCATGTGAAGAAGCTAGGGTCATACATCCATTTTACAAATTTCATTGCAATTTGTTCTTAGAATACTTGTTAATGTTTCTACTAAATCTTCTATTCGTTAACCTAAACTTCATGTTTGACATCCTCAAATATGTGAAGCTCATAAGTCGTGATCACACATATTGTCTTTTTGAGCCTGAGTAGCATTTGGGGGGAGGTGGTTACAAGAGGGGTGAGGGCCAAAGGGCATAAGGGAACCTTTTGGAAGCTCCCACAACTATTAGATGCATCAAGGGTGGAAAATAAGGGTTTCATGATATGAGGTTGAGCAATAGTCTAAAGGGAGGTAGAGTAGGAGTGCTTGCAAGGATAATTGAAGGCTTTGGCATGCATAAAACAATTAAAAATCGACTTCATGATTAAAAATATGTATGCATATTTTTGCCACCATTCCTATGGTCTTGGTTTCCTCATTGATAGGCCACAATGAATGTTGTTGATTGCACACTTTTTTATACTAAAATTAATATAAACTAAAGGTGTTGGCAGGGATAATTGAAGGCATTGGAAGGCTTAAAACAAATAGAGGGCACGAGATGCCTTGAACCCATGGTATAAGAAGGAGGGTGGAGGAGGGGGGATGTATTACAAGCACAACCAAACTTGATGGGAGCACCACCCAATAGAGATGGATTAGACAAGGGGAAATAAAATCCACTTAAAGATGATCCCCAAATGAACATAGGTGGGGTGCCACTTAGGAGACTAAGTAAGAGGGTTAGGCTAGAAGGGCTAGATGACCAAGCCGAGTGGAAATAAAAGGAAGAAAAAAAGACTAAGCGACATGAAAAACTAGACCCCAAAGCTTGATTATGCTAAAAACCAAAAATAGCTTACCATGAATGGAACCATCGATGAGAGCACTAAGATCAAAATTGTAGGAACACCCACCAAACTGCGAAAGCCCCTTGAATTTTAAAAGGGAAAGACCATTTTATGATAACAAACCTCATGATGGGGAAGAGTGTAAGTCATCATAACCAAGAACAACAAAATATCATAACTAAAACCTCCTAAGTGAAGAAATGAAATCTTCTATACTCATGCTCATTAGGAGAAGGAGAAAATAACATGAAGGCTAAATCTCAAGCCTTTATCAACACGTGACAAAAGCATTAAGTGCAACATCTAACACCTTTCATCCACCACGTGACAAAAGCATTAAATGCCACATCTACACCCAATTAGTGATTTTTTAAACGAGTCGTCTTTCTTTAAGTGAGATTTTTTGGAATTTTTTCCAGTTTATTTTCCGATCTATTTTTTCTAAAATCCAATAGGGATTCATTGAAATCACAAATTTGACAAGTGAACTCTTCACAATCAATGTGCCCCAGGGGTTTTTGAGGGTGCTAAATCCATATATGCAACCAAAATACCAATTTAAACAACACAAATAAGGATTTGGCTACAATTTTTTTTTCGCCGAATTCTAGCAAGAGATCCGTTGGAAACTCCAAAAAATCACATTTAAAAACTACTTTTTTAAACTTATATATAACAATATTGTTGGAAATACTGAGAGGGGGGGGTGAATCAATATTTCTTTTTCCCACTATTGTTTTACCAGTTAAAACATATATATTCAGAACACAATATGAACAGTGAGAATAAATGCTTTTATTAATATAACTGTGCAGTAAAATAAATACAATATATAGATGGTCACAATCGGTTGCCAAGCTCCAACTTGGACTTTGGTGAGGCTCCAACCTCCAGAGCACCAACTCTATTTTCCCAAGACACCAATCTTGGACTTAAGAGCACCAACTCCCAAGGACTTCAATCCTTCCTGCTTTTGAGGCACTAACCCCAAGGACTCCAATCCAATCTCACTTCTGAGGCACCAGCCTCAAGGACTCCCATCCTTCTCACTTTTAAGGCTCCAACCCCAAGGACTCCAATCCTTCTGCTCTCAGAACTCTTCTCTGCTGAGTTCTGTCTATTTACAGCTTCACTGTAGTCTCCAAACTACAGTATCAATGACAACCATGTCTTCTTATGAATGAGTCTTCACAGCTCTGCACACTGCCCACACATAGTCTCCAATAGCCTTTTCTGCTGCTGTTGCCTCTATAACCTCCGCTGCTTTTGCAGCCTCTACAGCCTCCGCTGCTTTTACTACCTCACACTCTGGTTCTTCACCCCCACAGCAGCTCCAACAGTGTTCAACAGCCGCAACAGTGTTCACTAGCAAATTCAAACAATGCTCCACCACCTCTGCTGCTTCTGCTACCTCATACTCTGGTTTGTTTGCAACAACCATCACCCCATGTAGTCCTCTGTTTACTGTTTTATGTATACCTGTCTTTGTCCATTCGTTTCCTCTTTCTTGCTGGCTCTTCAGCTTCCTTCTCGCCTACTTCAGCTTCCTCACTTGTTGGCTTGTTTGTCGCTGTAGCTTCCTCTGTCCATTCGTTTTCACAGGACACGTTGAATCAATGAGCAAGGATCGAGTCATCCGTAGAGAACACAAGTTCAAAAACTTCTAACAGCGTTGCTTTGCCAATGATTGTGGGCATACACAGGGATGGCATTTTTTAACGGACAGCCACGTCCTTATCATAATCATAATCGCCATGATTTGGTCTCCCGCACTATCGGGACTGTTCCTCACAGTATTTTCGCCTCCACAACTAAGAATCGGAGCCACCCTTTTATCACCGCTTTTATGTCTATCGAAAGCTTTCCTCAGGCTATGTGCCTTCTATAAACCTTGGACTTACTTAGAATCAGAGCCCTCCGACGCCCTTGCGGACCCGATATGCCAATTACATCCCTTCCTAAAATGACTTCGGGTCCGGGATGTCGGGGTTATCGCGGCCTCTTGCGATGCGATAGTTCTGCAGACCCGACGGCCCTCTATACTCTGCTTCTTAATGATTTCGGGTCCGGCTTTTCGGCAGGTTCGCATCGGCAGTTTTGTAATACAAAGGGTTTGCGGACCCAACGCACCTTTAGGCTCTGTTTTATAATATTTCGGCTCCAATTATCGGCGATGTCACATATCGCTTCCCCCGATCCTTCCGACGCGATCGCTCTGATATGCCGATTGCCCATTAGATCTCTGCCGTCCATTATTCCTTCAGATCGGACGGTCAACGCTAAGTCGCATATCGCGTCCACTGCACTGTTGCTCCGTTCTTCGACAAGGAACGCGGACCCGATATGCTTTCTATTTTGCTTGATAAGAGTTTCGGCTCCGGGTCCTTCGGCGATTTCGCTGATCGCTACCTCCGAAATGATACAAGTCCTTCACGGACCCGATATGCTTTCTATTTTGCTTGATAAGAGTTTCGGCTCCGGATTTCGCTGATGCGATAAGGATTCTCTGCTCCTCTGTGATTTCTTCTGGACCGTTGATCTAGCAGATCAAACGACTCCTATGTATTCTCCCGCTTTGATGAAAGTTTGGCTTTAAACACAACTATATATATATGAAGTATTGTCTTCGATATGGCTCCTCTGCTCTGACACTCCTTCGATATGGCATATATATATGCTCTGTTCCATTTGCTCTGTTTGCTCCTGTAGCTCTGCTAACTCTGTATGCTCCATTGCTCCTCTTCTTTGGCATATATGTATGGTCTATAAGTATGGCTCTGATAGCTCCTCCGATGGCTCCTCTTGCTCCTCTAGCTCCTCCGATGGCTTTGTGTGCACCTCCTCTTTGGCATATACCGATGGCTCTATATATATTTCTCCTCTTGGCTCCTCTTGCTCCATCTGCTCCTCTCGGTCCATTTGCTCCATTTGCTCCGATATGCCTGTTTTACAGGCAGTGTTCCTCTTGCTTTGACATGGCTCTTCGATGGCTTGGTGGCTCTGTCTGCTCCTCTCGTCTCCATCTACTCCTGTTGGCTTGGCAGTGTCTTTCAAAGACCACCTCCTTGCATATATGTCTGTTTCCGCATATATATATGATATATATATGGCTCGGCTATCCTGATGGCCTTTGCTCCTGTCTCTTCATGAATCTGCTCTGCATCCCCTTGGCTTCATGTCATCCTCTAGTATCCAGAATATTGCCATATTGACATCAATGACAACCTAGTTCAACAATCTCCCCCTTTGTTATTGATGGCAATATTCTTCTTCTCTCCCCCTTTGACATCAATGGCAAAGGAGTGCTCTGGGACTCCCCCTATCAAACTGCTTCTGTTCTTCATGAATGGTAGATCTTCATGGGTCTGTGACTCCCCCTGTCATAGTGCTCTTCTTCTTCAAGATAGAAGGATTGATGCTTTATCATCTTCATGTATCAGAACTGCTTTATCATGGCTTCAACAATGCTTCAGGATGCTCTACTTTAATGCTTTCATTCAGATTGCAAATGGCCATACACAGGTGTCCAAGTCCAGGCTTTCATGCTCAATCCATATTGATATCTCCATAGGCAGAATTGAGAGACCTTCATAGTTCGAATCAAGAGAGAAACTGCTACTGAGATTGTCTTTCTTCAGATCTGAGTTTATTTGTGTCTTTGTGCTTCCCCTGAAGTTACTACCATCTAGTATTCAATCATCATTGCATTTAGACAAAAATGTGAGGAGTTGTGCCTTGTTGTTGCTATATTCCTTAAGTGATCTGTATCAGTTTCAGTCATGCTTGACTACACAACATTCTCCTTCCTGTGAGCCATCTTTTCCTTGCGTTCTTGTACATATCTCTGCAGATTCAAATATCCAATCTGTGACTGCCTTTTAAATCCAATTGCTGATCTGCATCCTTTTACAATGCTTCAGTTTGTTATATGCTGCTAGCTGCTCTTACTTCAACCTCCATTCTAGATGTATCTGTTTGTTTGAAGACTGCCTCTATTAGTGTCCATAATTTATCTGTTCTCACATTAAATTCCTGAGTTAAGACATAAACCTCTGTGATAACAGCACCATGTATGTTTGCCCTATTTCTTTAACAACAGTCCAAAGAATGGTTACAGGATCATATGCTTCAATGGAGTGCTTCTGAAACATGATAGGCTCCCCCTAACTGTATGCATCATCTCCTCTTGGCAGAGTCTTCTTATAAAATGCTTAGATTGTCAGAATTTAGGCCAATGATACATGTTGTTGGCTGAAGAACTCAAGGGACTTTCGAATTGTATTTCCTTCCTTCTCCATACTTGTGTAACTTTCTTCTTTTGCATGGTTCTAGCTTGTGTAAGAACCCATGTTAAGTTACAATCTCGTGCCATATGACCAATGTTATGACACTTGAGGCATTCTACATTGTACATGAATAAGAATTCATGGTTTCTTCTTGCAAAATTGTTTCTTGGAGGTTGTCAGAGGCTATAACATCTATCTCTATGAGATGGTTGGGGACCACAACATCTATCTTTATGATATACTTTACAGTCTTTTGCCATATGACCAAAGTTTGAACAGGAATAACAATAACCAAAAAATGAACTTTGGTACCTGGGAGATGGAGGTTTCTTTGGTGTACTTCTGAATCCTTGCTGCCTTGAGATCCTTTGATGATAACCATTGCCTCTCGCATCTTTGTCATCATCTATATTTCTTCTTGGAGCGGGTTTTCTTCTTGGAGCAGGATTTCTTCTTGGAGCAGGATTTGTTCTATTGTAGCCTTGATTTTTCTCCTTGCCTTTGCTGGAACTGGGAGCATCACTATTTCTTTCTAGCTTCTTCACATCTCTTTTGTTTGAAGCATTTTCATTCTTGTTTGAGGATTCACCTACATATCCGAGACCTGATTTATCAGATGGACATCTGTGATAGCTGAGCATGTCATCCAAGGCCTGAGAGCTCTTCATGATTTTGTTCATCCCTTAAACCTTTTTCCTGAGGAGGACAATCTCTTCTTCCAATCTTTCACACTCATTATTCTTCTTTGCAAGTTGTTCCTCAGTTTCTTCCTTGCTACGGGTAGCTTCAGCTGCTAGTATTTTAAGGGAGATGATATCTGACTTCATTTTGAAGATTTCTTCATTTTTTGCTTGACTGCACTCCATTCTCTTCTCAGCTCCTTGTGCTTGTTTCCTGGCTTCTTGTAATTGAGACTTAAGGGAGGAGACCTCTACCTTGTACTGACCAATCTCTTCTTCAAGTTTGTTCACGCTCTTGTGCCTTAGTTCAAGTTGACTTGACAAGGTATCTTCCCGCTTCTTTGCTTTATGATATTCCTTCTTAAGCTTGGCAAGCTCTTCATCCCTTTCTTGTACTTGAAGCTTGATGAGATCAACTTTCTTCCTTGTTTGATCTTGGTCACCAACTGGAGCTATCTTCTTAAGTGCCTCATTTTCTTTTTTCAAATTATTATTCTCTTCCATGACAGTCATAAGTCGAGCAAGGAGTTCTTCTACGAAGTCTTTTTCATTCTCTTCATCTTTTTGGTCTGCTACAGTCTTGATGTCATCATTCTTATTTTCAGCTTCTATGATGGGTTCTGGATTTCCTTCTAGATTTCCATTATCTTCTTGATTGATGTTCATGGTCAATGCTCCTTTTGAGTGAAGGTCATGAAGTTTGTCCCATATACCCTTTGCTGATGAACATTTTCCTAGATTATTCTTTACAGAATCAGGTAGCCCATTCAAGATTGCCTTTACTGCTTTTGCATTGTACTCCTTGGATTTTTCATCCATACTGCTATCATCAATCACAGATTTCCAGATTTCAAAGCCTTGAGTCTGTAAGAAATTCCTCATTCTTACTTCCCATATATTAAAGTTCCCATTGAGCCTTGGAGCCTCCTCAAATTCATTGTCTTCTATTTTAGTAGTAGAGGGAGACACATCCTTTGGAGGATTGGATACTTTCTTCCTTGATCTCGCCATTTGTGTTCTAAGAGTCAACCTTCAAGCTGTTAAGCTTTGAATGAAGGAACCTGCTCTGATACCAATTGTTGGAAATACTGAGAGGGGGGGTGAATCAATATTTCTTTTTCCCACTATTGTTTTACCAGTTAAAACATATATATTCAGACACAATATGAACAGCAAGAATAAATGCTTTTATTAAGATAACTGTGCAGTAAAATAAATACAATATATAGATGGTCACAATCGGTTGCCAAGCTCCAACTTGGACTGTGGTGAGGCTCCAACCTCCAGAGCACCAACTCTATTTTCCCAAGACACCAATCTTGGACTTAAGAGCACCAACTCCCAAGGACTTCAATCCTTCCTGCTTTTGAGGCACTAACCCCAAGGACTCCAATCCAATCTCACTTCTGAGGCACCAGCCTCAAGGACTCCCATCCTTCTCACTTTTAAGGCTCCAACCCCAAGGACTCCAATCCTTCTGCTCTCAGAACTCTTCTCTGCTGAGTTCTGTCTCTTTACAGCTTCACTGTAGTCTCCAAACTACAGTATCAATGACAACAATGTCTTCTTATGGATGAGTCTTCACAGCTCTGCACACTGCCCACGCATAGTCTCCAATAGCCTTTTCTGCTGCTGCTGCCTCTATAACCTCCGCTGCTTCTGCAGCCTCTACAACCTCCGCTGCTTTTACTACCTCACACTCTGGTTCTTCACCCCCACAGCAGCTCCAACAGTGTTCAACAGCCGCAACAGTGTTCACTAGCAAATTCAAACAATGCTCCACCACCTCTGCTGCTTCTGCTACCTCATATTCTGGTTTGTTTGCAACAACCATCACCCCATGTAGTCCTCTGTTTACTGTTTTATGCATACCTGTCTTTGTCCATTCGTTTCCTCTTTCTTGCTGGCTCTTCGGCTTCCTTCTCGCCTACTTCAGCTTCCTCACTTGTTGGCTTGTTTGTCACTGTAGCTTCCTCTGTCCATTCGTTTTCACAGGACACGTTGAATCAATGAGCAAGGATCGAGTCATCCATAGAGAACACAAGTTCAAAAACTTGTAACAACGCTGCTTTGCCAATGATTGTGGGCATACACAGGGATGGCATTTTTTAACGGACAACCACGTCCTTATCATAATCATAATCGCCATGATTTGGTCTCCCGCACTATCGGGACTGTTCCTCACAGTATTTTCGCCTCCACACTTAAGAATCAGAGCCACCCTTTTATCACCGCTTTTATGTCTATCGAAAGCTTTCCTTAGGTTATGTGCCTTCTATAAACCTTGGACTTACTTAGAATCAGAGCCACCTTTTTATTGGTGCTTTTAATCACCCATCGGAAGCCACCGCCCAACCGCGTGTTAACTATCGGGCTAAGCTTTAAAGCCCCACGGAAATGCACATATACAAATATATGGCCAACACTATAAAACCTCGCGGTCACATATATTTTAATACACGGGAACCCATGTAATTCTGCTCAATATGAACATTCGCGGATTTCAAATCTTATCCGCCCGCCTTTATAATTATCGGCGGGTCCGGATTTCGGCGATCCCAATTAATCCCTTAACTCCGACCTCCGACGCCCTTGCGGACCCGATATGCCGATTACATCCCTTCCTAAAATGACTTCGGGTTCGGGATGTCGGGGTTATTGCGGCCTCTTGCGATGCGATAGTTCTGCAGACCCGACGGCCCTCTATACTCTGCTTCTTAATGATTTCGGGTCCGGCTTTTCGGTAGGTTCGCATCGACAGTTTTGTAATACAAAGGGTTTGTGGACCCGACGCACCTTTAGGCTCTGTTTTATAATATTTCGGCTCCAATTATCGGCGATGTCACATATCGCTTCCCCCGATCCTTCCGACGCGATCGCTCTGATATGCCGATTGCCGATTAGATCTCCGCTGTCCATTATTCCTTCAGATCGGACGGTCAGCGCTAAGTCGCATATCGCGTCCACTGCACTGTTGCTCCGTTCTCCGACAAGGAACGCGGACCCGATATGCTTTCTATTTTGCTTGATAAGAGTTTCGGCTCCGGGTCCTTCGGCGATTTCGCTGATCGCTACCTCCGAAATGATACAAGTCCTTCGCGGACCCGATATGCTTTCTATTTTGCTTGATAAGAGTTTCGGCTCCGGATTTCGCTGATGCGATAAGGATTCTCTGCTCCTCTGCGATTTCTTCTGGACCGTTGATCTGGCAGAGCAAACGGCTCCTATGTATTCTCCTGCTTTGATGAAAGTTTGGCTTTAAACACAACTATATATATATATATGAAGTATTGTCTTCGATATGGCTCCTCTGCTCTAACACTCCTTCGATATGGCATATATATATGCTCTGTTCCATTTGCTCTGTTTGCTCCTGTAGCTCCGCTAACTCTGTCTGCTCCATTGCTCCTCTTCTTTGGCATATATGTATGGTCTATAAGTATGGCTCCAATAGCTCCTCCAATGGCTCCTCTTGCTCCTGTAGCTCCTCCGATGGCTTTGTGTGCACCTCCTCTTTGGCATATACCGATGGCTCTATATATATTGCTCCTCTTGGCTCCTCTTGCTCCATCTGCTCCTCTCGGTCCATTTGTTCCATTTGCTCCGATATGCCTGTTTTACAGGCAACGTTCCTCTTGCTTTGACATGGCTCTTCGATGGCTTGGTGGCTCTGTCTGCTCCTCTCGTCTCCATCTACTCCTCTTGGCTTGGCAGTGTCTTTCAAAGACCACCTCCTTGCATATATGTCTGTTTCAGCATATATATATGATATATATATATATATATATGGCTCGGCTATCCTAATGGCCTTTGCTCCTGTCTCTTCATGAATCTGCTCTGCATCCCCTTGGCTTCATGTCATCCTCTAGTATCCAGAATATTGCCATATTGACATCAATGACAACCTAGTTCAACAAATATAAGCATTGTGAAAAATAGTGAGAATCTTTGAAGAATCGGAAGATACACCAGCACTATTACACCATATACAACTTTTCATAAATGCCATATACAACTTTTCATAAATGCCACCATGCCCCTAACAAACTAATTACAATTTCTGTAAAGACTTGAACCCACACAACTAGGTAAACAAATTATTCACCAACCCACTATTGCAAATTTTTAATATTTTTATTTTATATATTTCTGAAGTATAGTATCTTTATCCCCCTGTATACTTACATGTATACTTACATGTTCACATGTTCAGCATGGAAAAAATACTAATAAGATAATCTGTTTAAAACACTAAAAAATCATTGAAACGTGCTTTGAAACCTGCTTGGATTGAAAACCCGATAAAAAAACCCTGGGGCATTTTAGGAAACTACACCCGCTTACCGTTTCAACGGCCAACTATAATAACAATTTTACCAACTGCTAATTCTTCTGTTTTATCCGGATAACAAGGTGCTGTCATGCGAGTTCATCACAGGAATCGATCCCTCGTCAAATGGATTCGGCAGCTGCTAACCAACATTGTCTCCTTTCAGAGAAAATTGCTCTTATTCTTCTGTATATTATTTGCGCTCATTTTAATTGTGGGCCGTGCTGGTTCCTTCATGGGATGGCACCGCCATTTCACTGAACTCAAATCCCCTGCCTCCAGGTATTTATCTACTTCAATCTAATTTCTCCATTTCTTGTCCCGGTTCTCAAGATTTCGATGCGCACCATGCCAATTGTTTTCTTCACGGGTTGTATATATTGGAGTTTGTTGTCGTGACCACCAGCCCATGGAACCCTTATCGAACTGGACCAAAGCTATCTGAATTTGGCTACAAAAATGATTTGTGAAGGTTTTTTAAGAAATGCAATCTTCAATTCAGCTCAAAAATCGAAAATTTCCAGTGACTCTTTCATTTATAGCTTGTTGGGGTTGCATTGAGCTTGCAATATAGCATGAACACATTGTCACATTTGAAGAAGTTATGTTACTGAGAACCTGTTGAAGAAGTTATGTTACTGAGAACCTGACCAGGAGACTTTCTAAACTTCTAAAACGGTGCATATTCAATTCTCTAATTTCCGTGCTGCAAGTCATGACCAGCAAGTGGATACGCAAACTATAATTATGGGTTTCTTTTTAGGGAACCTATTAGGTTCAATCTTATCGTTGTTACTGATTTTAGGAATATTCTTATGTATATGAAGTCTATTACCTGTCGATAAATTTTTTACAGCCATTACATATGTAAATTGCTTTTTCTACCTCCTTTGACGAAGTACTTCCACTCATTTTCTAATCCATTTGCCGAATCTAATATAACTCTGGCTTATTGCACACCTTGTCCTGGAAAGGATGGTATTTATCTAAAGTGATTTTTATCTCCCCTTGCAAAAACCTTCTACACCTCTTTCTAAAACCAGTTTTTGGCCTGCACACTATATTTTGTTCTTTTTTGGGTAGAAAAAGCTTTGTATAATTTTTCAAAATTTAAATCATTAATACAATAGTAATACGAAAGTGCCCCTGCCACTAAACTGGGCAGACGACCTCCGCAAAGACTACTGGACATTGATTATGTGTCCCTTTTGATAACGATGTCCAGAGTTATGCAACAAGGAACGTTTTTATTATTATTATTTATTTTAATTTATTTTTTCAATCTTTCTAATTTAGAACTTTTACAGTGTTCTATGCCACAAGGCTATCAATACTATATTATCTATTGACATGAAACAACTAAAGGAGTTCCTATGAGCCGAATGGAGCCAAAAGCTACAATACTAGAGAGCCATTACAGGAAGTTGGAGGCTGACAATTTTCCTTGCTACAGGGTCTGAGTGTGCTGAATTAGTGTATTTAGTGCTACAATTTGCACTTACTTTTACCAAGCTCAGGCTGTGGGCATCATGTTCCAAAAGCTGTACCCTTTGCTGCGGCTGCTGGGAGTCTTCAATTGCCTCCAATGCGTAGCTTCTGAAGGGCAGTGCTGAGTTATGCAACAAGGAACGTTTTTATTATTATTATTTATTTTAATTTATTTTTTCAATCTTTCTAATTTAGAACTTTTACAGTGTTCTATGCCACAAGGCTATCAATACTATATTATCTATTGACATGAAACAACTAAAGGAGTTCCTATGAGCCGAATGGAGCCAAAAGCTACAATACAAGAGAGCCATTACAGGAAGTTGGAGGCTGACAATTTTCCTTGCTACAGGGTCTGAGTGTGCTGAATTAGTGTATTTAGTGCTACAATTTGCACTTACTTTTACCAAGCTCAGGCTGTGGGCATCATGTTCCAAAAGCTGTACCCTTTGCTGCGGCTGCTGGGAGTCTTCAATTGCCTCCAATGCGTAGCTTCTGAAGGGCAGTGCTGAGTTATGCAACAAGGAACGTTTTTATTATTATTATTTATTTTAATTTATTTTTTCAATCTTTCTAATTTAGAACTTTTACAGTGTTCTATGCCACAAGGCTATCAATACTATATTATCTATTGACATGAAACAACTAAAGGAGTTCCTATGAGCCGAATGGAGCCAAAAGCTACAATACAAGAGAGCCATTACAGGAAGTTGGAGGCTGACAATTTTCCTTGCTACAGGGTCTGAGTGTGCTGAATTAGTGTATTTAGTGCTACAATTTGCACTTACTTTTACCAAGCTCAGGCTGTGGGCATCATGTTCCAAAAGCTGTACCCTTTGCTGCGGCTGCTGGGAGTCTTCAATTGCCTCCAATGCGTAGCTTCTGAAGGGCAGTGCTGATGATCCTGAGGAGAGTGCATTAAGATAACCTCCAAAACCAGAAAGCAGTTTCTTTACCTCTAGGGAAAGGGTGACTGACAAGTAGAACTTGGAAGGTTGTTGTGGGGTTGATTTGGCCCATCTATAGGGCTTCTGCTTTCGTTTCATCAGGGCTAGTGACACCTAATCTTTGAGATTATGTAAATCTTTGTAAAATATTGTAAATAGAAAATAAGGAGAATTGGAATATGAAAAGACACTGGGAGATGAAGCCCAAGAGTCTCTCCCTCCATGTATATATCTACGATCAGTATGAATGCAAAAACACAATTTGCTTTGAGGAGTTACTTCCTAGCCTGACATGTATCAGAGCACAGGTCCCATTTTAGACTAGAAACCCCTGTGTTCTGCCAATTTTCTGCTCCTATTTAGAGTTTGCTGCCTAGAGGAGCTGTGGTGTGGTGAGAATAGTCAAACAAAGGAGCATTAAAGCCGGAGGCGACCTCTCCTGCGCGAATGGTATTCCGATTTTTTCAATGACTGTGTCTGCATTCTAAATAGTGTTTTATAACTTAGCATTTAATGATATCGACCACCGGTTGGTGTGACTGTGTTGGTTGTATTTCGTTGAAGAAATGTGGTATTGATATGATTGCTCGAGGTTGCGTTGAATGTTATTGATGGTATTACTGTGTTATCGTGACTGTGTTTGATATGGCATGACTGTAACCCCGACTCCTCTCCATACATCGCATATAGTACATGGCATACCCCTCCCTCTGTGACTGTGTTGGCGTAGCTCTCTGTTGCAGCGTCACACTGCCTCCGATACCACCATACGTCGTTGCTCTGGTATATCTCCCTCCCGGTTATATATCATACCACCCATCGTGGTATTACTGTGCTGCGGTATTATTGAGTTGCGACATTGCTCCTCCCTCATCAATACTGCCGCTGCTCAAATACCATCACCTCTCCTCCGGTTGCTGCGTCCCGCATACCACCTATCGTAACACACCGGTCCATATATAGCACCGCTCCCATACCATTTCTTAACAATACTGCTCCATCGCACGGTCCATATATAACACACGGTCAAATAATACCTCCCATGGTTCATATCTCCCTCCACATACCTCAACCACTCTCCCAACTCCCAGTTATAATATATAACTCCATACCACAGGCCCTAACCTGCCTCCTACCAAATTGTCATACCACTGGTCCGCCCTCCTTGTGGCCCGGACTTGCCTACTACCAAACTCCCATTTCTTAACAATTAACGCCCGGTCAATACATTGACCCCACACAGTTATCACCTCCCCCACAATTAATACCTCCCCCATATACCACCTCTCCCATTTACCCCCTCCCCCATACACTACCTTCCCCATATAACAACTCTATCATATACTAGAAGTACATTTTTTTTTACACAATTTACCACCAGAAGGGCAATTTTTTTTACAGTATATTGCCAACAGGGTACATTTTTTACACAGTACACAAATTTTAAAATGCATTCATTGATATCTATTGTTGGAGTAGTTCTCTCTGGAAAAGAAAACTATCCTGAATGGTCAAGGAAGATAAAACACACTCATTTTCAATGAATTGTGGAAAGGAGTTTGTGTAGGAGAAGGAGATAATGAACTTGCAAAGCCCAATTTAGATAAGGAGATTGCCATTTGAGAAAATAAGAACAACAAGGACTATGCCTTGATTGCAACATCTATAAATGAAGAGTTGAGTCGCCATATTTCACCATTCTTAAATGCTTTTGAAGCCTTACAGAAGTTGAAGGAACTGTATGACTCACACTCTAAACTTGAAGTTGTCCAATTGATGATTAAATTGTTCAGTCTTGAATTGAAAAATGATGACCCTCTTGCTTTAGCATCATAAGTAAGATCCATTATGCATGATATAAAAACCACTGGTGTTGAAATAGACATTCCTCTCATAGCTTATGTCAAGGCACTATATCCCACTTATTCAAATTATCTTGAGTCATTGCAAGCAAGTGGAAACCTCAAGGAAATTACCTTTGACTCCCTTGAGAAGAAGTTTGTTGAGAGAGAGAAGGCTTTTGGGAAGAAGACAACTCCTCAGTCTTTTGAAGAAGCTGTGTGTCTTGCACATAGAGAGAAGAATCATGCACAAGATTCTTCTAGAGGAAGAGGTGGCCGAAGAGGAAGAGGAAGAAGGAATTTTAGAGGTGGGGGGGCAGACAGTTCCAAGGAGAAAAGTCTGATCTTCATTGCATACGATGCAATAGAGATGGACATGATGCATCCACATGTAAGTTGCCTTGGGACAGAATTGAGCAGGAAAGAAATGAAGGGAAAGGTAAAACCAATGACAAAGGGAAAGGTAAAGCACCCAAATCCGCTCACTATGTTGTGGCACATTGCAACATTGGAGTAACTGAAGACTTATTTAATGCTTCACTTGCTTCTTGGAAAAATGATTGGTTGCTTGATTCAGGAGCAACTTGCCACATGACTTTTAGAAGAGTTTTTTTTGAAGAATTTACTGATAATGTTGATGGAGCAGTGTACTTTGCAGACAAGTCAAAACTCAAGCCATCAGGGATTGGCACAATTAGGCTCAAACTGCCTGGTCTTCCAGACTTTTTTCTGCATGATGTTGTATATCTCCCGGAGCTGAGGAGAAATTTGTTGTCTTTGGTCCACATCCGTCAGCAAGGACACTCCATTCATATGTTTGATGGCAACGTTGAGGTAAAAAAAGCATCAGATTGCTCACTTGTCATGACGGGGATAGAAGAAGAAAGACTTTTGAAGCTGCAAGGAACCTCTGCTCATGCACAAAATTTCTCATACAGTTCTTGTTAATTTTAGGTATGTTCTATGCTTAGAGAAAATTTACTTCAATTTTCCATATTAGCTCAACATCAATTCCATATTAGCAATTACATTTAGCATGATAGTAAAATGTAGATAGAACATAAACATAAACATCAGAAGACAAGCCAAGACAAGAGGACACAAGATGTGGCGCCAGCCAGGGACAAACCCCAATGTGGGGAAACCCTTGATCAATTCTTCTTATATGTTCTTCAATAGTTCAGCAGAAAGAGAGAGAGAGCATATACATCAGAAGTCAACATTTTGACTTGTCATAATAAGAGCAGAGATCATCTCTAAGAAGATGATACATGAGGTAGCTGGACTCAGTTGAAGACATGCTGCTTCAACTGATTCTCCAAGGTGACTCCATCACCATGTTGTGCCTATCACTGTGCTGCACCATGCTGCACCATCATACCATGTCCAACATCACTAAGCTACACCATGCTGCACCATCACTATGTTCAACATCACTGAGCTACACCATGCTGCACCATCACTGAGCTACACCATGCTGCACCATCACTATGCCTAGCATCACTGAGCTACACCATGCTGCACCATACATCCTGTACCCATCGCTGCTATTGTGTGCACTATGTTGCACTATGCATCCTGTACCCATCGCTGCTACTGTGTGCACTATGCATCCTGTACCCATCGCTGCTACTGTGTGCACTATGCATCCTGTACCCATCGCTGCTACTGTGTGCACTATGCATCCTGCTGTCATATACTATGCTGTCTATAATGTTACAACATTCATCATAAGACCAAGGTGGCTAGCTATAGTGCTATGGCCTGCGGCCTAGCACATAGCAATGCCAATGTCTTCTCCTCTATGACAGCGTTAGAGTGACAACAATAGGCTTCCGTTAAGACAGCGATTGGATCTATCATTCATGATTGTGTTTCAATCAAAACAGCAGTTAGAGCATCCTTATTTAGAACAACGTTAAGGATAGCTGAAGGTGTGGCTTCTTTATCTCAGCGTTTAAGTGTGAGAGCATTCCTTCCATGACAGCGAGGGTATACCTTTCATGACTGCGTGTAGGATGAGGGTTTTTCCTTCCATGACAGCGAGGGCATTCCATGTGTAGAACACTCTTCTAAGACAACGTTTAGGTGGCATCTCCATTAGGCAACGTAGCAACTAAGTTTAGGGCATCTCCTCTCCCTTAGTCCTGCGGCTAGGGTTCCTGCCTTCATTTCCATGGTTGCGTATTTAGGGCATCTCCATAACTGCGGTTAGGGTCACCCTTGGGACAACGTATTAGACAAGGGCTGTCTTCCTTGACAGCGTAGAGGATTAGGACATATCTTCTTCACAACATGACTGCGTCCTAGATCTAGGTCATGCGTAGGGCTATCATGAGCTAGGGCATCATCTTCTAGGACTGCGTTTCTACTTAGGGATTCTTCTCTCCACTAAAACCCAAAACGAGTGGAGAAGAAGAGATCTCAAGTGAGTTGTGTCTTTGCAAGGCACTTGTATTTATACTAAAACGTGGAGCACAAGTGGGGGTAGTTTGGTTGCTGGCCGACCTTGACGAATTGTCCCATAACACAAATAAATTCATATCTCCATGAATACTTATCGGAATCGGATGATCTTTAGATCAATCCTACACCTCTCGATGAGAGGAATCCAAGAAAAATATCAGCTGCCATAAATAAGATGACCCACATGGAGTTTGGCCCTAGTTGCCAATTTTAACACTCCCTCTCAACTAGGGAGAACTCCATCTGCTGATCCATTTGCCAGACTATACTATCTCTACCATCAGTGCCCTGCACTGCTTTGCTCTGCTCTGCTCTGCTGAACCATGAAGAAGAAGAATTGATCGAGAATGTCTCGTACCATTCTCTACTGAACCGAAGTCAGTCCTATATGAAGAGAGTGTGTATGACGCAACTTTGTTTGTCAAGAAAGTTGGCAAAACAGTTGTATATCTTGTGGTGTATGTAGATGATCTTTTGATGACAGGGAACAATGAGAGCTACATTGCATCCATAAAGAAGGAATTGAGGAAAGGTTTTGAAATGACTGACTTGGGCTATGTTCACTACTATCTTGGTATTGAAGTAACTCAACATCCGAAGTTTATATTCCGCTCTCAGAAGAAGTACATTGGGGATTTGTTGAACATGTTTGGCATGGCTGAGTGTAATCCTTTGACTACTCCAATGGAACAGAACTTAAAACTCACATCCATTGAAGGAAAAGAATTTGAGGATGCAACAAAGTATAGATGGCTTGTATGAAGTCTCAAGTTTCAACTACCTTACTACTACCAGACCCGACATTTCATTTGCTATTGGTATCCTCTCCAGGTTTATGCAAAATCCTTGTGAGGGACATTGGTCTATTGCGAAAAGAGTTCTAAAGTATTTGAAGGGAACTCAAGACTTTGGACTTAAGTATACACAGGTGGGCGACTTTAGCTTGATTGGATACTCTGATTCAGACTTCGATGGAGATAAAGAAACTGGGGCATCTACTTCAGGTTATGCCATGAGTTTTGGATTAGAAGCTGTCTCCTGGAGGTCACACAAACAATCAGTTCTAGCAGATTCCACAACTGAGGCAGAATATGTGGCAACAGCTGAAGCAACAAAGGAAATTGTGTGGCTTAGGAAAATTCTAGAAGATTTGTAGGAGAAACAAGTGCATTCAACTCCTCTCATGATTGACAACACTTCTGCAATAAAATTGGCCAAGAACCCAAAGTTCCATGATCGAACAAAGCATATCAATACAAAATACCATTTGATTTGACATCATGTTGAGGCCAAGACAATTCACCTACGCCATTGTTCCACAAATGAGCAGATTGCAGACATCTTCACCAAAGCACTTGGAAGAGAAAAGTTCGAAAGATTCAGAACGATGCTTGGACTCACCAACATCCCTCCAAATTAAGGGGGGAGGGAATGTTGGCATCTAATCTTTAGGATTAGGTAAATCCTTGTAAAATATTGTAAATAGAAAATAAGGAGAATTGGAATATGAAGAGACACTGGGAGATGAAGCCCAAGAGTCTCTCCCTCCATTTATATATCTATGATCAGTATGAATGCAAAAATACAATTTGCTTTGAGGAGTTACCTCCTGACCTGGCAAGGGCCCTCAACTACCAGATTGCATTTCATGGCCTTTAACATCCACTTGTAGCCAATGCTCAAGGTCCCTTTGGTGTCCATGGAGAATCTCATTACTCTTTAAAATCATAAAGATATACACTTGTCTTTATGCCATAGGGAGTAAGCATCTTCTTTTCCTGGATAGGATGTTAGCTGTGGGTGTTTTGAGGGGATTAGCAAGCCTTGAATCTATGGGGCATAGATAAATAACGTGGGAAGGGAAGAGAAGCACTCAAATCAATAATATACATGAGTAAAAAAGAATAGTTGAATGCAATTGTAGAGGTAGGAGCCTTGGTGGAAAAAACGATGGCAAGGGTTGGGTATTATAAAGCATGGTGGTAGGGATTGAGAGTCAGGTAGAATCAGGATGCACGTCTTGTGAGAAGATTGCGGAGGCAAGTGAGGTCTAATCTCATAAGCAAACATGTGTGAGGTGTTAAGACTATGAGTTGATCGAATTTACTTGGCTTGAGTTACAAAAGGCTTTGGTAGGTTTGGCATTAAATACAGATGGGGGTGAGCATGTGCAATTATTATCAGACAATGACTAAGGCAAGGGGGCACAATTATTACCAGATAAGGACGAAAGGTGAGGTAGGTTGTCACTGTTGATGAGCCTTACTAGTTTCAAGTTGAGCTTTTTGTGTAGGGAGGGATTGTTGGGGGACACGAGGATTAGGTAGAGAAAGTGTGTCAAGTGCATGATAATTGCCATATTGGCCATTTGGTTTGCCACCTTATTGACCTTACATCACACATCTGTAAAGAAGAGAGAAGAAAAGTATTGGGATTGCATGCAAATGAGATCGAGGGAAGCTTTGATGGCCTCGTTGAGGCTATTGGTTCCAAGTTCCAACTTCCGTGGTTAGCACTAGGTGCTTCTATCAAATGGAGCGAGTCACCTTCTACCTCTAACCTTCTTATTTCCTAAGTTGCACTGAAACGGATACGGATACGGGGTTTGAAATGGATACGACAAATTTTCAAAAAATCAAGATACGATACGGCAAGGAAATGACATGCATATATATATATATATATATATATATTACCATTCATCTTTTAGAATCTAGAATCCATATCTAAAAATACATAATCATCATCATGAATTCAACATAAACAAATCATCATCATCAATTCAGCATAGACATTGTCATCATCATTAGTGATTATTATAACATTCAACATATTATCATCATCATTAGTAATGTAATAAAAAATGCTACAATCTTTGTGCCTTCAGGTCCAACTCCTTCAAAGAACATGTCATGCATGGCAGATGATATCTATCTTCCTTGCATGGAAATTAAAAGGCCCATGGGATCATTGGGATATTCTGTCAAGACCTATTTGAATATTTCAATCTTCTCAACATCAGCTTGGTCTCTTGACTATATGCAAGCAAAAGATTGGCTAGAGAAGATTTGTTATATTGGAGGGATTTATGAAATCAAGAGCAAAATCAATGACAATTAACAAAACCTTAACCAAACTGAAAATTAATCGCTCAAATAAATCTCTTTACAAAGACACTCATCAAACCTTTTGTTTGCATTTTTGAACATCTATCTTTTTCTTAGTAAGAATCCTTGATAAATATATGCAGTTCTATTGTTTCTAAAGATTTAGAAGAGACATTATGAGACTGCGTTTATAGTGAGTTTATTTGCAAATCTGATTTCTTCATTTTTATTATTTATTTATGGCTATACAAATTTTCACACTTTTTAACATTTTAAGGGTGGATTCCGATCATGATTTTCGTGGAAACGGATCCAAAAAAAATTAAATCCCTTGGAAACGTATCCAATTCCAAATCTGAAGTTTCCGAATTTTTGAAACGGCACAAAAACGTTTTTACAATGTTTCAGAAAAGAATCGTATCCGTTTCCGTATCGGAAATGGGGATCCGCATTTCCGACAAATTCTTCAGGCGTTTCCTGTAACTTAGCTTATGTCCCATGTTGTTGCTGATTTAGGTCCTGGAGGAGTCCTACCGCTTGGGCACTTTTATTCACTGCTCTTCCATATAGTGTGAGAAAGCAATGATCATCTCTTTGTCTTCATTTTTGATAACCCACCACAACCTGCAACTCCTGGCTTGTGCTTGGCAGTGTCATCAAAGTCGAGTCCGAAACACCGTGGCTTGGAATAGATTCATAAACCGGGAACTTGTGTAGGTTGCCTGTCACATCCGCCATTAGCAGTGATCACTGTTGCTTGCATTTGAAGGAGGTACCATTTTGCTAAGCTGAAGTTTCATACCTGGGAACTATTGAAGAATGTGTAACTAGGTTCGGTCTTCATAATGACATGATCTTTGTAAACAATGAAATGAAAGAAATAAAATTATTTTTGTATGCCTTGCTACATGGGTTTCATGAGCAAGAAGTTTATTTGTTAGTGGCTCCCATTGAGAGCCTTAGGATTTATTATTGAGTCAAATAGTCAATGTCATGTATGGAGAGCTCTTCTTGAGCATTTGTAAAATATATATGAGTCAACCTAGTGTCTAGAAAAGCCCTCCTAAAAGACAAGCACAATCCTCTTAATGTCGGCCTGCAAAAATAAATTAAATAGCTAAAGTAGTCATGTTGGCTTGCAAAAAGAGACACATCGGTTCACTCTATCAAGTCAGCTAAATATGGAGGGAAAACGACTATATATACCTAGCTAGGGTCTATGCAAAAGGAGAGGAATAGAACTTGGACATATCTAAAACTTTGGATAAGTACAAACCTCGGACATCACTGTAATTACAGTAAGAAAAATTACAGACTCATCCTCGTCGGTGGTGATAATCTCAGCATATATCTATGATAATGATTTCGA
The DNA here is from genome assembly GCA_031772625.1 of Pinus tabuliformis. NCBI lineage: Eukaryota > Viridiplantae > Streptophyta > Pinopsida > Pinales > Pinaceae > Pinus > Pinus tabuliformis. Next base: position 278,648,169 of record CM062805.1, on the reverse strand, counting down.
TGCAAGGAAAACAGTCATTGTCTCGGTGTAACTATAATGATGAAGATATCAGGAATGATCACAGTCTCGGTCTACCAATACAGTGACCTCTGAAGCAGCCTTATAGTCTTGGCATACTTATGAAGAGAACGATTCTGAAGTGATACTCTCTGTCTCGACATGAATTCTGGAAGCAATCATGATCTCGCTCTCTAAATATTTCGGTATATAGATCTCGATGTCATGATGAAGATCTCAGTGAAGGAGCAACAATGGTGCAACAACAATGATTTAGTTGTTGTGATGAAGACCTCGGTGAAGGTGCAACAATGGTGTTGCAATAGCAATGAGGATTTCGGTGGTGCAGTAGTGATGGCCTCAATGATGCAACAATGATGATGATCTCAGCAGTGACAAAGAAGAGGATTGGTGTCTTGGTCTTGGAGTGGCCTAATAGGTCAAGGGTCATGGTCTTGGTATTCGTCAATTGGAATCTCTATAAGAAGAATTTTGTGCGGGTTTTCCTCTCAAAGAGTGAGAGGTTTTGGCCCTGGCAGAAAGCCAATATCTTGTGTTCTTGTCTCTTTTGATTTGGTAGCTATTTGATGAACTAAGAAGACACACTCTAATAATAACAAGTGAAGATTGTGCTAAGATGAAAAAGTTAAAAACACCTCACAAATAGTTATCATGACTAGAAGAATCTCATTAACTCTAATTGCCCTAGATTCTTCAACATGGTATCAGAGCTAAGGTGCTGAAGTCAAAGGAAGGGCAGCAAAGAGACATTCAAGGATCAAGCTTCAAGAAGGATATTGAAGAAAGTGATCAAGATCTACAAAAATCAGTCCATAATAGTAGTCCACAATAGCAATGGATTTTGTCTCCATAGTCATCATCAAAAGGCCATCAAAACCCTCATCAAGTTGTCTACAAAGCAAGGTAGCTCAAAGGACCTCAAAAACGAAGATCACATCATCTTGGAATAGGTTGAAACCCTAGAAGCAGTCTTGATCTACACTACAAAAGAAGGCAAAGCATATTGAAGGCAAGAAGGCATTGTCATCTTCAAGGTTCTAAAAACAAGCAAGGATCATCTCCTTGCCCTAGAAGAAGATCATTCGAGGAAGCAGCAAATCATCCTCATCAAAAGGAGCAACCTTTTCTATTGAGGAAAGGCTTTCTCATTTGAAAGAAGATCATTCAAGAGGAAGCTCTAATTCATCTGCTTCAACCACTTCCAACATGATCAAGGTGAAGATTTTATCTTCACATCTCAAGTAAGTATCTTTCATTTTATAATCAAGTTTGGTTAAATGACTTCGTGTTTGCAAGGAGATCTATAAATCGGTTGGGTCATCAAGATTCCTTGCATAAGAAAGGAGGATAGATATAGTCCCCGGAAGAGAAGTCATATGAAATTAGTCCTAGGTCCTCTCATCCCTATGTAGCAGGAGAGGTGACATAAAAGAGAGATATGAAATGCTAGAAGATATACTCTCTGAAATACAGTGAAGAAGGTCATATCACTTAGACCTGATTGAAGGTATCAAAGAATGAAGGAATATCTTCATAAGATCTCAATTGGGAGATGAAGATAATCATCATTGTTCTAACTGATAGGCAAGGTAACAAATGTCCATGAACAAGAAGGTTACCTCATTCAACAATTTGTGGTCTCTATGCTAGATAGAGAAAGACAAGTTGATGACAAAAGTATTGAAGGATAAAGGACTCAAACATGTGCAGAAAGGAAAGAAAAGTTTGGTCCTCAAACAAGACAGAATAGTATAGCTAAGATTATGGAAGCTCATATCACCGGATAGATGGAGGAAGCTGAAGAAAAGGCGGAGTAACATATCTCTACTATGATTGAAATGGTATCCCTCACAAAAGGGTCCTACCATAAGCTTCTGTTATAGATATGACCATGATAATTAGATGCATCGTGGCATCATGGAAACATTAGAAACAAGAGCTCGAAACATCACCATGGGAATCATGAAGGACAAAATCCATGGCAGTCAAACATGAAGGATATAGCTCTTGGGAACCTCATTGGATATTACAGGAAAGGAAGAAGTCATCCAGGACAAGGCTCATCATACAAAAGGGAGAACATCTACTAGATGGGGATATGAAAGATCCTCAAGATTCTCTGATGGAATCCTCATCGGAGGGTTCACTAATCTAGAGAAGAAGCAAGTGTTTCATCAAGAACTCCAACTTGGCAGTCAGACATGAAGGATATAGCTCTTGGGAACCTCATTGGATATTACAGGAAAGGAAGAAGTCATCTAGGACAAGGCTCATCATACAAAAAGGAGAACATCTGCCAGATGGGGATATGAAAGATCCTCAAGATTCTCTGATGGAATCCTCATCGGAGGGTTCACTAATCTAGAGAAGAAGCAAGTGTTTCATCAAGAACTCCAACTTATGGAATTCATGGGATGATGGTGTGATGACATGAGAAATGAAAGAGATCAAGGGATTGAAGATCTTTTCATCAAGGAAGCTGCTAGAAGAAGCCTAGATGACCTAAAGGTAAATGAGGTATGTATATTTGTATTTAATATTGTAATGTCATGTCGTATGGTTGTAGGTAACATGGATCATTACTTCTATCTTGAGAAGCATGATCAAGGGAAAAATGATCTTCTCCTCTAAAAGGATGCAGGGAGGCATAAAGTCACTCTAAGATGGAATCAACATAATATGTCCTCATATGAAGTATGAGGTGGTTGACTACAATTAAGAAACTCTGATTGAAAGCTCCTGGGAATGGAATGTGTGAGGAAGGAAGAGATTGTGAGATATGCAACCCTGATGAAGGCGATCAACATCCAAAAGACCAAGAAGACTTGACTAGGAAATCTCTCGGAAAGATATGAAGACTCTGATGGAAAAGATGAAGACCCTTGACAATGAATATCTTTGGGAGATGTGTCAACATGTATGCAGGATGTTGATACCTACAGGAAGATGTCATGATGAAAAGCCATCTCGTAAGGTATGATTTGATTTAATATTATGTTTTGATTTCTTGAATAATATCTGGATGAGTTCATGCAGGGCTACTCGAACAAGAGTTGTAAGTACAAGTACAACTAGCATTCATGTGGTGGATGGAAGAAGCATGATGAGAAAGAAGTAGTCATATGAAGAAGGTTCCAGATATGTACCAAGAAAGCCACTTTCCATGAAGAAAGGAATGACATGACGAACTAAGAAGGAAAGTGATCGATGGCTGATGCCCTACAAGGAAGAAGCTCAACTGAATTTCATGACATCAAGGAAAGAAGTTGATCAAGCAACTGAAGGACCCACGAAGAAGAAGCTGCTGATGAAAAAGGAGAGTCTCTTGTTAAGAGGGAGCTCTGACAGGTCCCTGATCAAGAGGGAGCTTGGATTGGGTCACCCCTGATTAAAAAGGAGTGACAATTGTGTTTTTCTATTTCATGTGTCATGCACTAGACCAGGACTAACAACTGTAAGTCTTAGTGAAGGCCATGAAGAGAAATGTAGAAACATGATGAATGTTTCTTCCCTAGTTGAGAGGGAGAGATAGACACAACATTCTTGTCTTCATTCGGGAAGAAAGAATGGAGGATTGGGTAATCATCTGGCATCCTATGCTCTTTGAGGATGTGTAGGGCATCCAAGATAAGAGTAGGCAAGAGGACCTATATTCTTTGAGGGCTAGGAACCCAAGATAATAATAGTCCTAGAAGGTCATACTCAATGAACACCCGGGTGGGTATGTACCTTGAGAGAAAATGACGAAGGTGTCTATAATCATTGGTCTCGCCAACATTGTAGCTCATGGTCTCGTGGAGAGATGGAGCTGTTAGTCAAGGCCTTGCACTGTGACAATGGTGGTTGATATGATGCTATACAGATGGGATTACCAATCTGATTCTTCTTATGAGAAATTCTTTAGATTGAGAATGACCAAGTACCATTATGAATACCTCCCTAGTTAAGAGGGAGTGTTGAAGAAAGTGTAACTAGGTTCGGTCTTCATAATGACATGATCTTTGTAAACAATGAAATGAAAGAAATAAAATTATTTTTGTATGCCTTGCTACATGGGTTTCATGAGCAAGAAGTTTATTTGTTAGTGGCTCCCATTGAGAGCCTTAGGATTTATTATTGAGTCAAAGAGTCAATGTCATGTATGGAGAGCTCTTCTTGAGCATTTGTAAAATATATATGAGTCAACCTAGTGTCTAGAAAAGCCCTCCTAAAAGACAAGCACAATCCTCTTAATGTCAGCCTGCAAAAATGAATTAAATAGCTAAAGAAGTCATGTCGGCTTGCAAAAAGAGACACATCGGTTCACTTTGTCAGGTCGGCTAAATATGGAGGGCAAACCACTATATATACCCAGCTAGGGTCTGCGCAAAAGGAGAGGAACAGAACTCAGACATATCTGAAACTTCAGATAAGTACAGACCTCGGACATCACTGTAACTTTCGGATGGGTTCAACAAGATACAATTTCGGATGCCTCTGCAATTTCGTGGATAATTACAGTGAGAAAAATTACAGACTCATCCTCCTCGGTGGTGACAATCTCAGCATATCTATGATGATGATTTCGGTGCAAGGAAAACAGTCACTGTCTTGGTGCAGCTGTAATGATGAAGATCTCAGTAATGATCACAGTCTCGGTCTACCAATACAGTGACCTCTGAAGCAGCCTTATAGTCTCGGCATACTTGTGAAGAGAAGGATTCTGAAGTGACACTCTCTGTCTCGACATGTATTCTGGAAGCAGTCATGATCTCGCTCTCTAAATATTTCAGTATATAGATCTCGATGTCATGATGAAGATCTCAGTGAAGGAGCAGCAATGGTGCAGCAACAATGATTTAGTTGTTATGATGAAGACCTCGGTGAAGGTGCAGCAATGGTGTTGCAGCAGTAATGAAGATTTCGGTGGTGCAGTAGTGATGGCCTCAATGGTGCAGCAATGATGATGATCTCAGCAGTGACAAAGAAGAGGATTGGTGTCTTGGTCTTGGAGTGGCTAAATAGGTCAAGGGTCATGGTCTTGGTATTTGTCAATTGGAATCTCTATAAGAAGAATTTTGTGCGGGTTTTCCTCTCAAAGAGTGAGAGGTTTTGGCCCTGGCAGAAAGCCAATATCTTGTGTTCTTGTCTCTTTTGATTTGGTAGCTATTTGATGAACTAAGAAGACACACTCTAATAATAACAAGTGAAGATTGTGCTAAGATGAAAAAGTTAAGAACACCTCACAACTAGTTATCATGACTAGAAGAATCTCATTAACTCTAATTGCCCTAGATCCTTCAACAGGAACTATATCTGGGCCATGGATTTTTGCTGTGTCTTTGGTTGCTTCACCTTAGGTTTTTTCCACACAGTATTTGCTTCTTGTGCCGTTCCCCTGAAAATTTGGTTATTTCTCTCCAGCCAGATCTTCCAGTAGGTAAATCACCACCTTGTTCTCCTTATGAGGTGGATGGTGTGGGAGATCATTGGTTAGTGAGGTTTTGTTAGAGCTGCTCAAAGCTAGAGGATTTGAGGCTGATGATGTGGAAGATCACTGGTTAGTGGGCTTTTGTTGGAAAATGCTACTTGAAGGTAGAGGTGGCGTCGGTCACTATGCCAAAGTTGTTCAAGAATAAGAGCCCAAGCTGGGTTGAAAAGAGGCACATGGACAACAGGTGGGATGCTGTTTCTTTTTCACTGTAGATAGCATACAATGGAGGGGCCTGCAAGTCCTACATACTATATTTTGTTGCTGACTCTTAAAGAAAATGATTTTCAAAGTAGTGGGTGGACAATTTTCATATCTTTTTTGCCAGTTGTTGTTAACTATCATCATAGATTTTTAAGTTACTGAATTCAATGAGTTTTGTCTTGTGGCACTTTAATCTTTCTTTATATTCCATCTGCATTCGAAGTATGTGTCCACTGTATTATATAAGCATTATAAATTTGCTTGGATGCTAATATCTGGAAGGCCAGGGGAAAGCATTTTAGGTTAATATCAATGCCTTCATCATGTATCCTTAATTTTATATTTTCAGTAATCCTGCCACATATTACAATATCCAGGTTAATATCACACGGTCAGTATGTATGTTTTCAATACTAGAGTTCTCGGTGTTGGGTTCTAGCTGCAGATAGTAAATCAATATATGGGTTTTTGATTAGATCATTCAAAAGGAAATAGTCACTTGTGACATCTGTCATTCTTGGCCTCCATGCAGGGGGGGGTATACAGTACTAATTAATACATGGAGGCGAAATTCAGTTCTCAAGCAATCGGTGGCACATTATGCATCTTGTAGCAGTGTTGATGCAGTACGTGTTGTGTGGAGTGATAACGATCCACCATCAGAATCTCTCAAGGCATATCTCAGGAAGACTGTGCGCTCGAAAGCAAAAAGTAATCACAAACCTGACTTTAGGTTTGACCTGAACGAGGAGGACAATCTCAACAACAGATTTAAACCAATCAAGGGCTTGAGAACAAATGCAATTTTTTCTATTGATGATGATGTTGTAGTTCCATGTTCCACCCTGGAGTTTGCATTTAGTGTGTGGCAAAGCGCTCCAGATAGCATGGTTGGGTTTGTTCCGCGCATGCATTGGGTTGATACAAAGGTATTGTATTCCCTATACTGCATTCCTTGATTAAGATGATTCCTTAGTCAGAATAGTCTTGTTATTAAAATCCAGTAAACAATAGCCATGTGTAAATTTTTTTGAGCATTAAGTTGATATTTAGTTTTTGTAAGTTGGATTCAACAGATCTATGTGATGCATAGATTGTGTAAAATTGTAAGTCTTGTCATTAATTTGCAGAATCTTCTGTGGGTCAACAATAAGCTTACTGTCTTTTTCCTCTGGGTTCAGCCATTTCTGTTGCTGCTTACTGTTTCTGTGAACTTTGTCTTCAACTTTTCTGTTTCTAGTAACAAAAGGAAGTTTGTAATCTCCTTGCATATTTATGGTTGGGGTTATCCCATCTTGATTTCTTGTTGCGTTACCCTGGATAATGATTGATTAGAATGATATTTTAATGACATTGAACAATATATGTAATACCAAATCTAACTAGAGTTCTTTAGAATGTACATTTACGCCTTTGTGTTGTAATGAGTGCAACATGGCTTTGTTCTGATAAATGCAGTCTTTGAAGCAGTTTAAGTGCTTTCAATTCACTAGGAAATTCTTTGTTTTGGTCTTTCTTTTTGAAAAAAGAGTCACATTATTTATGATCACAAATTTCAGCAGGGTATGTTAATCATGAGAACTGACTCTTCAGTCAATCTTTATAAGTTAAAGTCAAGATAAGATAATTTTATTAATGTCCATTGAATGGCCACAAAGTTGTAAAGGTACTAATAGGTACAATCTAGTGCGAATACCATGTGGGAGTCCAAGAGTGACTCCTAGATCAGTACTGAGAGTAAAAACAAAGCTGAGTATTTAGTGAGGAACTCGCTATTCGACAACAAACAATAAAGAGTATAGAGTATGGATACCATGATACAGTAAGAGGAACTGAGATTGGTGATCTCAAGGCTCGTATGAGGGCTAAAGAAAATGTTAGATCCTGCAAGTTTGGATGAACAAGGGCCTCAAAGGCTTGGGTGGTGGCGGGACCTTGGTCTGGGCTTGCTGTTATAGTCATCACTCATCGTGAAAGAGCTGATGTTGCGATGGATGATATAATGAGGGGACAGACCAAGGCTAAGGGGACTTAATTGTAGTATGCTCCTTGGGGGGGTGATCAAATGAGGAATCCTCACTCTTCTACCATCCAAGGTCGAGGGAAAGAAATTCTTGATAGAGGCTTGGGCACGTGATTGAAGCTAGGGGGTAGTCTGGTGATTGGGTATACTTCAACTCTAGGTCCGTTTTTGGGTTTCCTGATGTGTGATTTATAACATCAATTCTTGACACGCCTTGAAGATGTAGGCTGGTCACTTGGAGGGGGTAGTTATGAAGAAACTTAAAACTTAAAAGGACCTAAGGCGTCACTACTTTAGGATCTGAAATATCCTGGACATTTCCCTGTTGCTTGTTGTGTCAATTAGGTGGAGTAACCTAGAAGTAAGAAATGATCCTTCTAGAAGACTTAGGTTGAGGTGAGGTTTGCAAAGATTGAGATTTGTATACGGGAACTTCTCTCATGAAGAGATCAAGACACTTCCAAACTTCCGTTGGGGCATCTAAAGAAAGTGAAGGGGAGCCTCTTGATTCCCAATAAAGGCAATGGTAATGACCACAAACCTCATAATAGAAAGAGCATTTGAAAATTAGATGCATCTTTATGTTTGGCTTCTAGAGGTGGCAAAGCTAGCAAGTCCTATTATGGTACAATATGTGGTGGTTGGTGTCCATCCAAAGTTTGCCGTCCTAAGAGTGTGCATCCTATGTCTCCATGTGTATAGGGTGTGGGTGATGAGGCCATCCTACAACTCTAGGAAATGCTCCAAGTAACAAGGCATCTTCGGGCTAACGTTCTCTGGTGGTGTGATCTTGGTGACTTAGATGTACACCTTATATATATATCCTCACAGATGGCTTGATTTAGATCCTATTTAGATGGTAAGTGGCACCTTGGCTTGTTGAAAGAGTATTTGAAAGGGGGTAGAGGGTCTCCAGAGATGGCCACAAACTAAAGAAACTGTGACACCTCTACACACCACACCGAGCATGACCAAATGTGTAAGTGGAGGCGATGGCTTCAAAAGAGCAAAGTGTTGGTTAGGGATACCTATCTCTCTTGGATGTTGAGTTCTTGAAAATTTGAACTCTGTGTAGGGAAGAGACTAAACAAAAGATGATTTCAATGTGAAAAGGATGTGCCGTAAACTTTTGCTGAACAATGGGTTGGGGAAGCGTGCTCTTGCATTGGATGATGCACTTGAGAAGGGTCTAGGCTCTTCAGTCTTGATCTTGTTGGTTTGTAGAAAACTTGGACTTTAAATATTTTAGGGTTGTAAGCCTGATGATCGAATCTAGGGGGTGAAACTTGGATGAGATTTTCTGAAACTGGAGAGCAAGGCCTTAGGCAACCATACCCCTTGCTGAACCATGGCTACATGACCTTACACTTGCTGAACCAAGGCCCCACAAACTGAATCCTAAAAAAGATGTAAGTCATTGTAAATGTTGATCTCTTGCCCTTAGAGGTAGAACTGGAAGTGTTACCTTCTAGGTTCTCACTGTAGGTGCAAAAGTCCCTAATCAACATTGTGAAACCCTAAGGGCAACTTAGGCAAGCTATCCATTGTCACCTTATTAGCCTTTCCTTTCTCACTTTAGATTACGTGAATGCTAGCCTATTGGGGGTTTACCTATGGTTAATTAATGTCAATGTGTGTACTATGAAATGGGAGCAAGAAAGAGCTTGGCAACAAAAAACAAATGAGAGTATTTTTGGGATTTTGTATTTTGGGTTGGTGGATGAAAGGGAAGATCAATGACTTTATTTGCTTGGATTATGGGATCATGCATGTAACTTGAGAGGGTGGTTCTTATGAAAGATCAAGGGCTATAAATAGCCATGATGACGTGCCCTATAGCAACCCTAATTTGGTTGCTAGATTCATGAGTTTTATGGTGGAAAGGGTTTATCTAAGATCCACTACTCATGAAGGGTGGCTGCTACCAAAGATTATCTACAGATACAATGATTTAATTAGATCTCTGATCAAGTGCATAATGTTTTACTCTTGAAGGGAAATAAATTCTTGATAGAGGTTTGGGCACATGATTGAAGCTAGTGGCTAGTCTGGTGATTGGGTATACTTCAACTCTAGGTCCGTTTGTGGGTTTCCTGATGTGTGATTTATAACATTAATTCTTGACAGGCCTTGAAGATGTAGGCTGGTCACTTGGAGGGGGAGGTTGTGAAGAAACTTAAAAGGACCTAAGGCCTCACTACTTTAGGATTTGAAATATCCTGGACTTTTACCTGTTGCTTGTTGTGTCAATTAGGTGGAGTAACCTAGAAGTAAGAAATGATCCTTCTAGAAGACTTAGGTTGAGGTGAGGTTTGCAAAGATTGAGATTTGTAGACGAGAACTTCTCTCATGAAGAGATCAAGACACTTCCAAACTTCCATTGGGGCATATAAAGAAAGTGGAAGGGGAATGCCTCTTGGCAATGGTAATGACCACAAACCTCATCAGAGAAAGAGCATTTAAAAATGAGATGCATCTTTATGTTTGGCTTCTGGAGGTGGCAAAGCTAGCAAGTCATATTAGGGTACAATATGTGGTGGTTGGTTTCCATCCAAAGTTAGCCGTCCTAAGAGTGTGCATCCTATGTCTCCATGTGTATAGGGTGTGGGTGATGAGGCCATCCTACAACTCTAGGAAATACTCCAAGTAACAAGCCATCTTCAGGCTAACGTGCTCTGGTGGTGTGATCTTGGTGACTTAGACATACACCCTATATATATATATCCTCATAGATGGCCTGATCTAGATCCTATTTAGATGGTAAGTGGTGCCTTGGCTTGTTGAAAGAGTATTTGAAAGGGGGTAGAGGGTCTCCAGAGATGGCCACAAACTAAAGAAATTGCGACACCTCTACACACGACACCGAGCATGTCCAAATGTGTAAGTGGAGGCGATGGCTTCAAAAGAGCAAAGCACTGGTTAGGGATACCTATCTCTCTTGGATGTTGAGTTCTTGAAAATTTGAACTCTGTGTAGGGAAGAGACTAGACAAAAGATGATTTCAATATGAAAAGGATGTGCCCTAAACTTTCGCTGAACAATGGGTTGGGGAAGCGTGCTCTTGCATTGGATGATGCGGCCTAGGCTCTTTAGTCTTGATCTTGTTGGTTTGTAGAAAACTTGGACTTTAAATATTTAATACATATAGGGTTTTAAGCCTTATGATCGAATCTAGGGGGTGCAACTTGGATGAGATTTTCTAAAACTAGAGAACAAGGCAGCCATACCCCTTGCTGAACCATGGCTAGCGGACCTTACAATTGCTGAACCAAGGCCCCACAAACTGAATCCTGAAATAGATGTAAGTCATTGTAAATGTTGATCTCTTGCTCTCAAAGGTAGAATTGGAAGTGTTAACTTCTAGGTTCTCACTATAGGTGCAAAAGTCCCTAAGCAACATTGTGAAACCCTAAGGGCAACTTAGGCAAGCTATCCATTGTCACCTTAGTAGCCTTTCCTTTCTCACTTTAGATTACGTGAATGCTAGCCTATTGGGGGTTTACCTATGGTTAATTAATGTCAATGTGTGTACTATGAAATGGGAGCAAGAAAGAGCTTGGCAATAAAAAACAAATGAGAGTATTTTTGGGATTTTGTATTTTGGGTTGGTGGATGAAAGGGAAGATCAATGACTTTATTTGCTTGATTATGGGATCATGCATGTAACTTGAGAGGGTGGTTCTTATGAAAGATCAAGGGCTATAAATAGCCATGATGACGTGCCCTATAGCAACCCTAATTTGGTTGCTAGATTCATGAGTTTTATGGTGGAAAGTGTTTATCTAAGATCCACTACTCATGAAGGGTGGCTGCTACCAAAGATTATCTACAGATTCAATGATTTAATTAGATCTCTGATCAAGTGCATAATGTTTTACTCTTGAAGGGAAATAAATTCTTGATAGAGGCTTGGGCACATGATTGAAGCTAGGGGCTAGTCTGGTGATTGGGTATACTTCAACTCTAGGTCCGTTTGTGGGTTTCCTGATGTGTGATTTATAACATTAATTCTTGACAGGCCTTGAAGATGTAGGCTGGTCACTTGGAGGGGGAGGTTGTGAAGAAACTTAAAAGGACCTAAGGCCTCACTACTTTAGGATTTGAAATATCCTGGACTTTTACCTATTGCTTGTTGTGTCAATTAGGTGGAGTAACCTAGAAGTAAGAAATGATCCTTCTAGAAGACTTAGGTTGAGGTGAGGTTTGCAAAGATTGAGATTTGTAGACGAGAACTTCTCTCATGAAGAGATCAAGACACTTCCAAACTTCCATTGGGGCATATAAAGAAAGTGGAAGGGGAATGCCTCTTGGCAATGGTAATGACCACAAACCTCATCAGAGAAAGAGCATTTAAAAATGAGATGCATCTTTATGTTTGGCTTCTGGAGGTGGCAAAGCTAGCAAGTCATATTAGGGTACAATATGTGGTGGTTGGTTTCCATCCAAAGTTAGCTGTCCTAAGAGTGTGAATCCTATGTCTCCATGTGTATAGGGTGTGGGTGATGAGGCCATCCTACAACTCTAGGAAATACTCCAAGTAACAAGCCATCTTCAGGCTAACGTGCTCTGGTGGTGTGATCTTGGTGACTTAGACATACACCCTATATATATATCCTCATAGATGGCCTGATCTAGATCCTATTTAGATGGTAAGTGGTGCCCTGGCTTGTTGAAAGAGTATTTGAAAAGGGGTAGAGGGTCTCCAGAGATGGCCACAAACTAAAGAAATTGCGACACCTCTACACACGACACCGAGCATGTCCAAATGTGTAAGTGGAGGCGATGGCTTCAAAAGAGCAAAGCACTGGTTAGGGATACCTATCTCTCTTGGATGTTGAGTTCTTGAAAATTTGAACTCTGTGTAGGGAAGAGACTAGACAAAAGATGATTTCAATATGAAAAGGATGTGCCCTAAACTTTCGCTGAACAATGGGTTGGGGAAGCGTGCTCTTGCATTGGATGATGCGGCCTAGGCTCTTTAGTCTTGATCTTGTTGGTTTATAGAAAACTTGGACTTTAAATATTTAATACATATAGGGTTTTAAGCCTTATGATCAAATCTAGGGGTGCAACTTGGATGAGATTTTCTAAAACTGGAGAACAAGGCAACCATACCCCTTGCTGAACCATGGCTACCGGACCTTATAATTGCTGAACCAAGGCCCCACAAACTGAATCCTGAAATAGATGTAAGTCGTTGTAAATGTTGATCTCTTGCTCTCAAAGGTAGAATTGGAAGTGTTACCTTCTAGGTTCTCACTATAGGTGCAAAAGTCCCTAAGCAACATTGTGAAACCCCAAGGGCAACTTAGGGACCTTAGTAGACTTTCCTTTCTCACTTTAGATTACATAAATGCTAGCCTATTGGGGGCTTACCTATGGTTAATTAATCTCAATATGTGTACTATGAAATGGGAGCAAGAAAGAGCTTGGCAACAGAAAACAATGAGAGTATTGTTGAGATTTTGTATTTTGGGGTGGTGGATGGAAGGGAAGTGTTATCACCTGCCGCCTACTCCTACCTACAAGTTAATGAGAAAAGCCTTCAACCCCACAAGGTGTGGTTGGTGGCAGAGGAGAGAACTCAGAGAAGGGACTGTCAAACTAATCCTGACTCTATCCGTTTGAGCTATCTCCTAGGTTAGCTAAGGGGGGTGGTCCCTAATGAAAAGTTAAGTTAAAAGATGTGAGTTTCTAGGAGAGTGTTATAGTGAAAATGGATTACTTTTAAGGATTTATGAGCAAATATGATGTGAGCAACTTGAAATAACAATGCCAATCATTAACATGAGAAAAACCATAAAACCAGTGCCTTATAAGGAATTTGCTCAATAATTTAAAGATATATTTGCTCAAAGTAAAATGCAATGCTCTCAAAAGAGAAAGCAAAGTAACCCTTAAATGTAAACAAGAATTGTTAGCACAAGATATGTAAGATACAAAATGCTTTTGAGATAATCAACTTTATGAATCAAAACATGTGAAACATTTCTTGCCAAAACCCAAAAATTAGTTATTAACTTGGAAATGTAAAAGAAACCAAGTTATCAATATGCAATTAGACTTGAAGCATGAAAATAAAACACTTGTTTGAAAGGATTACAATACTTTCTTTTGGAATAGACTTTGCATATGAAAACTCAAATCATCAAGAGAAAAGTAAAGTAAATGTAATGGAAAGTGCCCTTGGTTAATTTTATCAATTATCTCTACAACAAGATTACAATTTAACTCTTCAAACCTCACCCTCGCCCAAAGACATGGATCTCACAGTGAGGAGTTAGTAGAGGAGTAGAGGGTCCCTAAGATGTCTATTTCAACCAACTTATCTTGGAGGTAAAATTTTAATGAGGCTTGGGGCCTTCTTATACTAAAATACATAGATGAGTGAAAATTGTGTTAATTCTCCAAATTAAACTAATGCTACATGCAAATGCTTCAAAGAGAAATAATTTGCAAAACTTGAGAGGCTATAATGAAAATAAGCTCATATGTGTTTGTACCATTGAATGGAAAATAAGCAAGTAAAATGGAATAGATTGCTTTGAGTTACAATTGTTTCAAATAAATGATAATGCTCCAATAGTTTTCATGACATATAACATAAATTGACCAAGTAGTGAAGCATATACTTGAAAATATTATGAAACAATTAAACTTGCCAAAGTATGAAGTGTTTACACATAAGATAAGATTTGCTCAAGTTTACAATTTAGAAGCTTATGCATGTGAAAATTTAAATACAAGATTAGGAAAAATTGCACATGGAGTGAAATATGTTGATTTTAAGTATGTACAAAATGAAATTAAGTGCTAGAAAGCTAAGAAAAACTAGAAGCAAAATTAGTCCACCCACAAGAATCCCTCCTCTAAATGAGGAAGGGGGATGCCATGGGAAAAATCCCAAGCTCTCTCCATATATATATATTTATTTATTTTATTTTTTATTTTTATGTTTTATTAACGCTTAAAGCGGGTAAAAATGCCTCTAAGAGGGCTGCCCACAATATGAGAGAGATCTTTACAAAGATAAGAATCTAACAAAGTTAGACTCTCTCCCAAAAATATAACAACAACAAACTTGAAGATGGAAAAAACTCTCCAAAAGAGATTCACAAGGCTCAAAAGTCCCACGACCTAGATGAGTTTGCAACTCTCTCCCAAGTGCTTACGACCTCCCTAAAAATAAGTTTTTGGATAGCGTGAGGGGGTCCTGCATCAACACGAGTGAGTAGTTTCCCAAAGCTTCTCCTCAAGCTTCTTGCTGCTTAATGCTCAAGCCTATGAGCTGCAAAATAAAAACTAATTGTCAGTATGAAATTAGGAAAAAGAAACCAAAACTAAACTACAATTTAATATACAAAATACTAGCTCAAGTAATGAGAGTGAATCCCCATACTTGCCTAGCTTTGGAAATGACTCTTGAATAGGAGATATAACTTTGAAAGAACTAGAATCAAAGAAGTATTTTAAATTTAAATAGATAATCAAGTAGCTATAGAGTAAGAAAACTCCATTTTGCTCTTCGTTGGATGGAAGGCTTGGAGCGAAAAAGTGGCTGAGTCTTGGATCGTTGTGACTTTAGGAGTGAGTTGATCTAATTGAGATTTCTCCCACTTTCACATGGATTCCTGCACACGATACAAAAGATCTTTTCCTGCACACGATACAAAAGATCTTTCCTACACACTTGAACACGTATTAGTTTGCACAATATTAGAGCAATATAATGAATAAAATAAACCAAACATTCATTCTAAAATGAATTGGCAAAGCTTATCCCTAGAATACTACTTTAAATCAATGATATGTGCAAGATAGCTTGCACACATCAATCCAAGCAAGATGACAAGTATAAACTAATATTAATTCAATATGCAAAAGAAATTAATCACAATAGCAATAGTATGAAATGACATCACCTCATAACACCAAGAGAACACCATCTAGATAGCCCCAAAATCTTGATTATATTAAGAAAGTATGCAAGTACAAAATGAGAGAGTTTCCTCAAGTCCAATAGCTCATAACATGATACAATATGAGAGCCCATAACCTCATTATATAGAAAGTTGGGCGCAAATTCCAAGGAAGAATCCATGTGAGAACTGAACTTGGAGCAAATCCCAAGGAAAGATAAGTCAAGTTCGATGTGGAGAAGATAGAGACATCAAAGCAAAATCGAATTCCATATGTGCACCTCAAGGGAAATCGAATTCCGTATATGGCATAGTAAACATATCCATGAGTGAACCAAAGTAATGAGATAACTCCAGTCAAACCAAATCAAACTTGAACCAAGTGCTGCCACTTTAGATGATGATCCCAAAGATGCTCTGCGCAGATCCCTAGGAATTGCGTGATTTCCTCAGGTGAAACTCGTAATCCTCCATGTGAAGTGCTAAGTATAGAAGCAACTCGAGCTAACAGTGAGAGAAGGCCCCATGGATTTTTTAGTCTAAATATTCCGTAGAATATTCCTTCAGTACATGAGTTCCTCTAATAAATTCGGTTTTCCACATGTGCAACTGCTGCTTTATTTCTGAGAAATTCGATTTTATGAAATAATGGTATATTTATGATGTAGTGTGCTCAGTCATCTTTCACATGTCCATTGACTCAACTCTTTGACTTAGGATAATTTCCAAGTCATTTCCACGTCATTCTGTCACATGGAATAATTTATTTATCTCTATTTTATTTAATTCTAGCCTAATTAAATGCCACAATTTCCATTAAATTTAGGAAATATGGGTTTTGAGGGTCCAAAACACGTTATTAACCCTCCTCAAAGTGTGTCATAGTAGAAAGTTGAGGGTGAGAGGTGTAATTTTTATTAGTCATACCCGATACAACTTCTCTAGACTATACTTATTACAATTTAAACACAATTTTATTTGCAATTTTTGACTTGTGGGAAATCTAAAAAAATAAAAAATGACTACCTAGACCGAAGCAAATTCCACGAAATTTTGTGTGTGATCTAGTATGGTTATAGACATTGACTCTAGACATTAAGATGTGTTAGGGGCTCAACCTTCAAACCGTCACCCCGACTTTGGGGTAAAAAGTGAGTGAAAAAACCCAAAAAATTATCCGCCTCTGAAAAAGAACTGATAATTAACCAAATAACAAAAACACTCCAAGGTGTACTCGTTTGCTGATCAAGTCCCAACATCTTAGGCCAGTTATAGACTCAAAACTCATCATTACTAATATCACTTATTACAATTCTTCGCAGGGTGTTGAATCTGGGTACAAGAAAGATGATGAGAAGATAGAAGTAGAGTTAAAATTTTTTATTCACTGATGATATCTGATGGTACAAATGTCTTCTGAATCATCGTTGGGCATGGAGTCTTTCATATAATCATCAAGTGTCATCCCAGTGGTCAACATTTAGCTCCATATGGGGATGCATGTTAGATATGAAGTGATAGTGTGCAAGAACCTGGAATCTACATCCACTGACAAAAGACATATATTAGTAGTATCCATTCAAAATATCATCAAATGAAATAAAGTACAGAAATGAATAAATGGAAATTTATTCTAAGAGCATAAATGACAATTTCTTCATGAAATTAAACAAAAATGACAAGGGATAAGGTTAGAAATATGATACAAAAAGATGCCCCATGGCATTAGATGTCTTCGATGAAATCCATCTTGAGAACCTGCCTACTCACAGGCAAGTCCATATGTTCTTTCTTTGATGTGCCTTGTCCAATTTTGACTATCTTGGGACTATGACTTGCCCCAATGTTAACCTATTTGTGGCCATCAGATATACCAAACCTCTTCCTTTTCCTTTTCCAACTATTGATGTGTTGAGGCTTGATCTTGCTCAAAACTGGTGGTTCATTTTTTATATCTTTTTTTTTTTCTTTTCTTCTTGGTTAGTTGCAATGGTGATGATGATGCAATTATTGTCAATCCTACTACTTTGTCTTGAAAATGCTCTGATGGAAGATTTGAAGTACCCAAGCTATTTGACCTATGCCTAATTCCTTCGTTTCGAATCTGTTCTGTTAGGGAGGGAAGAAAATTTGTCAACACTGCATCACTTCTTGTCTGATATGATCTATAGATAATCTCATTGTTGGGTTTCCTTGAATCCTCAACATGATATCTTTTCTCTAACTCCCGATCAAGTCTGACAAAGGTATTATCAGGCACGGGGATGGTGGCATATGATGAAGGCTACCACCTAGATCTGATGCCCATTTTCTTGATAGGAGCATTCCCCATGAATCAGGAACATCTATCACAACAATATCCATTGTCATTATTCTATCTGGGTATGCAGCTAGGAAAACCTGTAAATCTTTAATTATCCGACATACTTCAATTATTTTAGAATCCAATGAACATATGTTGTGATAGGGCCTAGATACCCTTAAATTCAGTTGCTCCATGACTTTCTTGGTCATGACATTTGATGAAGCCCCTGAATCAAGCATGCAATTGTGTAAAAGATGATCATTCACTATCAAAGAAACATAAAATGGTAGATGATCTTCATTCCCCACATAACAGTTCATACTTTTCAATACAATTTCCTCGCCTTCTGGTTCATCATTAGGCTTTTCTTCCCTTTGAGTAACTTCAATGGCACTTAGTAACTTGGTCCTTTGAGATGGTATCTTTAAAATTTTTGTCGCTGGAATAGAAACCTTTGCATGGTTATTTCTGTGATTATTCCGGTCTTGGATATCCCTTCTCTGATAAGTCATCTCTTTGTGTTTCTCCATAGCAAGAATTTGTTCGGATGTAGGTTTTTCCCAAAAAATCTTAGTGACTTCGTCAAAATTTGCAATCATATTGTCAACCCCAAGATTATTAGGCCTATGGTCAATCTCTTGATTTCTTTCAATGGTGTATATTTGATCTTCCATGGAGAACATATTGATTTGACCACTTGTTCCTACATGTTCATCTCCCAACATGCTACCTTCCATAATTCTCTTTACATATGGGCATGTGGCCTCTTCATGGAACTCATTACATGGCCTACAAAAAGGGGGAATCTAATCTACCATGTTGGTGGATTCCAATGGATTTGGAGGCCTATAATCTTGTTGAGGGCCTTTATTCTTTTTCCATCTATAATTTCCTCTATTTGGGAATCTCCCACCTTGATTTCTCTCCATGGCCACTAATCAATTTTGGATAGCATTCATTTGGCTAGTGTGATTTGCCTCCATACTCTTGATGAGTTGGGTTAACTCCCTAATAGGATCATGTGTAGTCCCTTCTTTGGCTTTGCCTTTAGAATCATTTGGTTTTGATGGCCCTCTAGTGAAACTAGGAAGTTCAGACTTTCCTGATTGCTTTCTAGCCTTTTCCATTTTTAAGGCTTCAGTTTGAGTTACACCTAAATTCACAGGCTCCTTCCTCCTCAACTCATAAGCAGTGTCAACACCAAAAGCATCCAGATATGAGCATAAAATAAAGTCATTAGAAATTTTAGCAGTAGCAGACATGCTTTTTACTAATCCATTGAATCTCTTGTTAAACTCCTCCATGGTTTCATTCTCATTTTTCTTCATATTGCTAATGGCTTTGATCAAATGCCTATTTTCCTTCTTCTCTCCAAACCTATCTAAAAATGTAGTTAGAATGGCTTGTAAAGAGTTATATGAGTTAGCAAGTTGCTCAGTGAGCCAATCAAGAGCATCCTCTTCTAAAGATAAGACAAAGAGTCTCATATTCACATCCTCATAATTAACAGTGTTACACCATTTAAAGATACAAAAATTAAAGTTTTTCACATGTGATGTAGCACTAATGGCATTGTTACCTTGAAAGGAAGACAACTTTTCAATAGCCTTGTCAGGGATATTGTGAGGATAGCCATTTATGTTAGTGAAGTCACAAGGAGAAAAAAGATCATTCATGATGTTATGCTCTACTTGTTCTTGAAAAAGCAAATGAATATCATAAATAGCCTCTTGCCCAAGACTAGCAAGAGCTCTAGTATGAGAAAGTCTATTCAACTTCTTTCTAAAAAGTTAAAACCCTTTCAGGATCAGGAGAGGGGCTAACTAGACCACTTGAATTTCTCCTAGTAGAGACTCTTGCGAAATTTGGATGGAGTGGAGTCGCCACTTGAGTAAGAATCTAGATATAAAGTTCAAAAATGATAAAACCAAAAGTTTAGTCGATTTCCCAGGTACAACAAAGCTTGTCCCCGACAACGGCGCCGAAAATGTTATCACCTGCCGCATACACCTACCTACAAGTTAATGAGAAAAACCTTCAACCCCACAAGCTTTGGTTGGTGGCAAGGAACTTAGAGAAAGCACTGTCAAACTACTCTTGACTCTCTCTGTTTGAGCTATCTCCCAGGTTAGATAAGGGGGGTGGTCCCTAATGAAAAGTTAAGTTAAAGGATATGAGTTTTTGGGAGAGTGTTATAGTGAAAATGAATTAATTTTAAGGATTTATGAGCAAATATGATGTGAGCAACTTGAAATAACAATGCCAATCATTAACATGTGAAAAACCATAAAACCAGTGTCTTATAAGGAATTTGCTCAACAATTTAAAGATATATTTGCTCAAAATAAAATGCAATGCTCTCAAAAGAGAAAGCAAAGTAACTCTAAAATGTAAACAAGAATTGTTAGCAAAATATATGTAAGATACAAAATGCTTGTGAGATAATCAACTTTATGAATCAAAACATGTAAAACGTATCTTGCCAAAACCCAAAAATTAGTAATTAACTTGGAAATGTAAAAGAAAGGAAGTGTTAAACCAAGGCATCAATATGCAATTAGACTTGAAGCATGAAAATAAAACACTTGTTTGAAAGAATTACAATGCTTGCTTTTGGAATAGACTTTGCATATGAAAACTCAAACCATCAAGAGATAAGTAAAGTAAATGTAATGGAAAGTGCTCTTGGTTAATTTGATCAATTATCTCTACAACAAGATTACAATTTAATTCTTCAATCCTCAGACCTCACCCTTGCCCAAAGATATGGATCTCACAATGAGGAGTCAGTAGAGGAGTAGAGAGTCGCTAAGATGTCTACTTCAAGCAACTTATTTTGGAGGTAAAATTTTAATGAGGCTTGGGGCCTTCCTATACTAAAATGCCTAGATGAAATGCAAATTGTGTTAATTCCCCAAATTAAGCTAATGCTACATGCAAATGTTTCAAAGAGAAATAGTTTGCAAAACTTGAGAAGCTAGAATGAAAATAAGCTCATATGTGTTTGCACCATTGAATGGAAAATAAGCAAGTAAAATGGAATAGATTGCTTTAAGCTACAATTGTTTCAAATAAATGATAGTGCTCCAATAGTTTTCATGACATGTAGCATAAATTGACCAAGTAGTGAAGAATATACTTGAAGAAATTATGAAACAATTAAACTTGTGAAAGTATGAAGTGTTTACACATAAGATAAGATTTGCTCAAGTTTACAATTTAGAAGCTTATGCATGTGAGAATTTAAATACAAGATTAGGAAAAATTGTATGTGGAGTGAAATGTGTTGATTTTAAGTATGCATAAAATGAAATTAAGTGCTAGAAAGCTAAGAAAAACTAGAAGCAAAATTAGTCTACCCAGAAGAATCCTTCCTCTAAATGAGGAAGGGGGATGCCATGGGAAAAATCCTAAGCTCCCTCCAATTTTTTTATTTTTATGTTTTATTAGCGCTTAAAGCAGGTAAAAATGCCTCTAAGAAGGCTGCCCACAATAAAGAGAGATCTTTACAAAGATAGGAATCTAACAAAGTTAGACTCTCTCCAAAAAATATAACAACAAAAAACTTGAAGATGGAAAAAACTCTCTAAAAGAGATTCACAAGGCTCAAAAGGTCCACGGCCTAGATGAGTTTGCAACTCTCTTCCGAGTGCTTACGGCCTCCCTAGAAATCAGTCTTTGGATAGCATGAGGGAGTCCTGCATAAACACGAGTGAGTAGTTTCCCAAAGCTTCTCCTCAATCTCCTTGCTGCCCACTGCTCAAGCCTATGGGCTGCAAAACACAAAACCAATTTTCAATGTGAAATTAGGAAAAAAAACCAAAACTAAACTATAATTTAATATACAAAATACTAGCTCAAGTAATGGGAGTGAACCCCCATACTTGCCTAGCTTTGGAAATGACTCTTGAATAGGAGATATAACTTTGAAAGAACTAGAATCAAAGAAGAATTTTAAATTTAAATAGATGATCAAGTAGCTATAGAGTAAGAAAACCCCATTTTGCTCTTTGTTGGATGGAAGATTTGGAGCAAAAAAATGGCTGAGTCTTTGATCGTTGTGACTCTAGGAGTGAGTTGATCTAATTGAGATTTCTCCCACTTCCAGATGGATTTCTGCACACAATACAAAAGATCTTTCTTACACACTTGAACACGTATTAGTTTGTACAAGATTAGAGCAATATAATGAATAAGATAAACCAAACATTCCTGTTTATGAGAGATTTTTCGGCGTAAATCACAAGAAATTTCATTTTTCGACGCGTTTCGAACCAATTAGTGTGGTTCATCGTCAGGACAAGTTGAAGAGTCAGATCTAGATTACAAGTTAAATAGTCAGAGCAGAACATCCAATGGTAACTAACGAACGACTATATTTGACTAGGAAACGACTACAATGACTAACTAACGACTATATTTGACTGGAAACGGCTAGTTGGACGGGATCCAAGAAAAAAGGGGGGGGATAACATATTTATTTATTATTATTATTATTATTTAATTTTTTAATTTTTTGGGAGTTAATATTAAGGATTTAAATAATTAATCAAATAATAGGGGTTAAAGTATTAATGAATTAAAAGACGATTTAACTATTAAATAATTATTATAAATATACATCTATATCTTATTATAAATTTACATATACTAATAAACTTCTAGAATTTCTAAATATTTAGATGTACTTATATGTTAAATTGTTCAATTATTTTAATTATAAATTAATTATAGATTAATAAAAAGTGGGGGGGGGGGGGGGGCTAAAAGACAAAAGGGAGGGGGGCGGAGGGGATAAAAGAAATATATATAAAGGAGTCAACTATTAAATAATTATTATAAATATACATATATATCTTATTATTGAAATAAATTTATGTACACGAATAAATATTTAGATATATTTATATGTTAAGTTGCTCGATTATTATAATTATAAATTTATCAAAGACATAAGATTGATTTTAATATTAAAGTCATTCTTATCCTATTATTGCTTAAGTCATAATTAATAATAGCATAACCAAATGTTACTATATGAACAAAGGCAAAGGAGAGAAGGTTACGGGATAATAAGGGGAAAGAAACAAAAAAGAAAACTAGAACCAGCTGTAAAAAGAGGGATGGGAGGAAGCAACTAGGAGGTGAGGGCTGGGACCCAACAACTACTGATCTTCCAGCCGTCCTCTCTATTGAGATTGCTCGGCCTTTTTTCAATCTCAAGGGCTTCCCTAAATTTACGGTGATGGAACTGCGACACTCTAGCGATAACATTGGCTTCCTCAATACAAACATGATGATTGGTTTTCTCCGCATGTTCTGCTAAAGCGGACGACTTGGTTCTCCTATGTTTAAGGTTAGCTGCATGCTCACTAATCCTTTGATTAATGGAGCGACCAATCTCACCAATGTAGGGGGTTCCACAGGAACAAAGAATAATATATACCCCCTTCATGTCCTTAGGGTCGATAGGATCCTTCAAAGATCTGAGGGACTTACAAATGGTGTTAAGAGGTCTAAAGGTTGAGGGGACATTATGTTTCATAAGAATCCTTGCAATCTTATTAGTGGTCCCTTGCACAAACGGAAGCTGGACACCAAGGACTCGCTCTTTTGGTTTTCTCTTGGTTAACGCATTCTTGGCAGCTTTGAGGAAAGCTCTCTGACCCATGTGTCTACTATAACCAAACATTTCTCTTAAAATGAGTTGGCAAGCTTTTCCCTAGAATACTACTCTAAATCAATGATATGTGCAAGATAGCATGCACACATCAATCCAAGCAAGATGGCAAGTATAAACTAATATTAATTCAATATGTAAAAGAAATTAAACACAATAGCAATAACATGAAAGGACATCACCTCATAACGCCAAAAGAACACCAGCGAGATAGCCCCAAAGTTTTGATTATATTAAGAAAGTATGCAAGTACAAAATCGCAGAGTTTCCTCAAGCCCAATAGATCATAACATGATAAATATGATATAACCTCATTATATAGAGAGTTGGGAGCCCAAGGAAGAATGCATGTGAGAACTGAACTTGGAGCAAATCCCAAGGAAAGATAAGTCAAGTTCGATGTGGAGAAGATAGAGACACCAAAGCAAAATCGAATTCCATATGTGCACCTCAAGGGAAATCGAATTCCATATATGGCATAATAAACATATCCATGAGTGAACTAAAGCAATGAGATAACTCCAGTCAAACCAAATCAAACTAAAACCAATTGCCGCCACTTCAAATGATGATCCCAAAGATGCTCGGCGCAGATCCCTAGGAACAACATGATTTCCTCAAGTGAAACTCGTAATCCTCCATGTGAAGTGCTAAGTGTAGAAGCAACTCGAGCTAATAGTGAGAGGAGGCCCCACGAAATCTTCTGTCTAAATATTTCGTAGAATATTCCTTCAGTACATGAGTTCCTCTAATAAATTCGATTTTCCAAATGTGCAACTGCTGCTTTATTTATGGGAAATTCGATTTTATGAAATAATGGTATATTTATGATGTAGTGCGCTCAGTCATTTTCCACATGTCCGTTGACTCAACTCTTTGACTTAGGATAATTTCCAAGTCATTTCCATGTCATTCTGTCACATGGAATAATTTATTTATCCCTAGTTTATTTAATTCTAGCCTAATTAAATGCCACAATTTCCACTAAATGTAGGAAATGTGGGTTTTGAAGGTCCAAAACACATTATTATGTTGAAGAATCTAGGGCATGGAGAATTAGTGAGATTCTTCTTGACATGATAACAATTTGTGAAGTGTTTTTACAATTTATCTTAGCTTGATCTTCTTTTCATTATTAGTGTGTGTTTACTTCATCAAACTGCTACCAAAAACAAGGAGACAAGAACATAAGATATTTGGCTTTCTGTCAGGGCCAAAGCTTCTCCCTCTTGGCGAGGAAAACCCGCACAAAATTCTTCTTATAGAGATTCCAATTGACGCATACCAAGACCATGACCCTTGACCTGCTATGCCACTCCAAGACCAAGACACCAATCCCTTTCTCTGTCACTGCTGAGATCATCATCATCATTGCTGTGTTAAGACTGCTCCTTCAGCTAGGTCACTGCTGCACCATGATTGCTCCATTGAGATCTTCATCACTGCTGCAACCTTCCTCGAGATTATAACCTTCAATAACGAGGTTATAACTGGGATAAGATCATGACTGTTCCTTAATGTAAGTCGATATAAGGTGTGTAACTATTGGATCCTTCTATTATCATTGTGTTGAGACCATGATGATCCTTGTCACTCCTCATTATGCTGAAACTGTAATCCTTGTCACTTCTCCTCATTATGCCGACATTGCTACAGAGATACTATTCAGATCCTCTTCCTCATTAGTACGCCGAGACTGTAGCAGTTCTTAGAGAGTATGCCGAGGTTGCTTAGAGATAGATCCGAACCCTTTTACTTGTTACAATCATGCCGAGACTGTATCACTATGACCCTTCTCCTCACAACCATGCCTGGACTATGACTGTGTTTGAGGTAGTGGCCATCAAGTATGTGACTGCGTATGGAATGAGTGCCAAGACTGTGATAGTCACAGTCATTACTGTTCCTTCTCATTATGCCGAGACTACAGAGATATATATGCGAGGGCTTCACTGTCATTATCACCAAGACTGCAGCTTACTGTGCCATCCGAAGTGCAGGGGTATGTCCTCCTGTAGTGTGGATCTCTGCTCCTATTACCCATCTGAAATTTTAGAGAGAAATGCGAGTTCTTTCTTTGCCTTTTTGCGGATACCTTTACGGGGTATTTATAGTGGTTTGTCTCCATATTTGAGTCGACTTCAACAAGTGAACTGATATGTCCTTTTATTGAGCCGACGTGATTGCCATTTAGCTATTTAATTCAATTTTTGAGGCCGACATGATGTTCTCCTTATTGTTTTACTTGCAAACTTCTTTGTGCTTGTAGCTAGAGGATTGTGCTTGGTCTTGGAGGGCTGCTCTAGGCTTGAATACATTTTACATAGTCTCATGAAGAACTTCTTCATACATGACATGACTCTTTGACATTATGACAAATCCTAAAGACATCAAGAAGAAGTCTTTGACCTATGACACTTCTTGCTCATGAAACCCATGCAGCAAGGCATACAAAAAATAAATTTATTCTCTTTTATTACATCATTTACATTAGTCATAATTACATGTCATTATGAAGACCGAACCTAGTTACACTTTTCTTCAACACTCCCTCTTAACTAGGGAGGTATTCATAATGGTACTTGGTCATTCTTAATCTGAAGAACTTCTCATAAGAAGAATCGGATTTGCAATCCATCTGTTATAGCATCATTTCAACCAACATTGTTTTCATTTAGCAAGGCCTTGACTAACAACTCTATCTCTCACTTAGATTAGAGCACAATGTTGGCGAGACCAATGACTGATAGACACACATCATCATTGTCTCTCTTACGGTCATACCCACCCATGTGTTCACTGAGTATGCCCTACTAGGACTATTCTCATCTTGGGTTCTCAGCTCTCAAGAATATCGATCCTCTTGCCCGCTCTTGTCTTGGATGCCCTACCACATCCTCAAAGAGTGTCGGATGCCAGATGATTACACAATCCTCCATTCTTTCTTCCAAACCGAAGACAAGAATCTCGTGTCTAACTCTCCCTCTTAACCAGGGATGAGTTCCAAGTTTCTCTTCACTCAGAAACTTACTTGAGTTCCTTTACTCATAGGAACCTCCCAGAGCTCCCTCTTAAACAGGGACTCTATCATCAATACTTTATAGGATCTTCTAGTTGACTGATGATCCAAGACCTCGATGTCATCAATTTCTTCATATGTAGGGTTCAACCATCGATCACTTTTCTTCATCATGTCATTCCTTCTTTCCCGGAAAGTATCCTCTTTGGCTTTACATCTGGGGCTTCCTTCATAGGGCCATCTATCTTCACTTTTCCTTCAACGGTGATTGCTCCAGATCACAAGGTACATAGTTGTGACATACTTCACAACTCTCCTTACCTTGGCCCTACACACATACCCAAACTTTCTCCAAGAGGTCATAAACCAAAAACAAATCACATATTACCTTTTTGGCGATGGCCTTTTCTAGTGACATGTTCTTTTTGGTATCAACACCCTCCATTCATGTTGACACATCTCCCTGTTGTCGCACAAAGTGTCTAGGCACCGCGACAACGCTCAGGGCAAGGGCTGTCACTCTAATCCCTGCCCACTCCGTTTTGGCTATCTCCTAGACAAGCTAAGGGGGGTAGTCCCTAAAGGGTGGATGATGAAGGGAAACTTGTTGGGAGCCAACAAGTTCTAGGAGATGCACTTAGGATTATCTTAGTAGCTTGACTTAAATTAGATGCAAGTGTGATTAATTGAGCAATGCTTAGGCTATTCAATCAGATTGGACTACTTAGATTTAATGTTATGAGACCAGTGCCTTCAATTCAATGCTTAAAGAAACTAACTTGCAAAATAAATGGTTTATCAAGTCAGAAGATAACAAGTGCTGCTTAATGAGAATGAGTTAGAGAATGCAAATGCAAGCTGAGTTAGGCTGAAGATGCAAAAGATAAGTTGCAGATGTAAGAGTGTCTTTATCAGTGAAATGCTGCAACTATACTCTTCATGAGATACTAGAGTTATAAAAATGCAATGGTGCAGGTTAAATGTGAGATTGTGTTCCAACACTAAACCACCTGTAAGCAATTAAAGAAGTATTTTACTTAATGAAACCAGTGATACTAAATCAGCCAACTGTGCCTATTAAGAATTATATGAGCGCAAGTTAAACTTTCAGTTATTGTAAGCACATTGACTGAAATTGCTAATAGTGGTTTGATGAGAAATGTAACAAGACCAAGATTTGAAATCTGATATAGACTTCAGAGATAGAAGAATCTGATCTTACAGTCACTATATATCAGCTCAAACTTCTGTAAACAATTATATCAGACCTCTGTTGATGAAGCTCAATCCACAAAGAGTGCTAAAAAGTGAGAACTGCTAGCTATTTTCTTCTATGGATATATTACCACTTCATGCCATTCTAGACCTCTGAAATCAATTATAGCAGACTTGGCTTCACTTAGAAAATTAACAAATCAGTCCTCAAAATTATGAGAAGTGCCAAAGGTCACAAAAAAGAAAAAAGGATGCAATTAATTTCCCAATATTCTGATCTTTGATGTATAATTTTCAAATGCTGCAAACATGATACAATGAGCTCCCAATGAGGATGCCCAGACCTTCAATATGCTACTGCCAACAATGAGACAAACTTGACGTAAGCAAGATCAGTGACCCAAAAGATAATACGAAAAGGGCAAGAATCAGATTATGGGATTCTAATAACTGCTATATGACAAATTTTTAGCGTTTATTTTGTGTTATTTATTTCTGATTGCTGCACTTCAGATCTGAGTGCTTATGACAGTTTGTAATAGACCACGGCGAGGAGGAATTTAATGTTGAACCATCAGCCAGAGGTACTCAAACTAGGGGAATGCGTATCACTACAAAAAAAAACAATGGAAACCTTGTAAGCCCGTAGATAATTTTGAATGGAGCTAGGATCTCTGAGGTTGGATATTCAGTGAAGCTATTACAACGAAGCAATCTTCAGGCTTTGAAGGATTCTTGCTCTAGGTGAAAAGACAGGCGTCTAGACCCACAGCTAGACATAAAATATCTCCAAAACAAGGTCTTTTCCGATCTTGCAACTACAACCAAATGCCAGATCTGTTTTAATTTAAAAGCAACAAATTTCAGACCTTAAACAATGATAAAAACCTTCTAAGATGATGGGCATAAGCCTGCAAACAAAAGCAAGGGTTAGCCTTTATACAAGTCCCAACCAAGTGATAAAAATCCTCAGGAATTTATAAATTGGGCTTGCCAAACAACAAGGGTAAGATGAAGGCTTCAAACCCATGTGACTCCAAAATTTGCCACGAAACTTTTATGCCCAGATAATTTCGAATTTGGAGAGAAAAACCTCCCTGAAACCCTAAAAAATTCATAGCTAAGCCTATGGCTGGGTTTCTTTGGGTCAGATGGATCCAAATAATCCTACAACCAGTTACCAAGAGCTTTTAAAAAAATGAAACCTGAGCCACAGATCTGTAAGTACGGCCTCTAGAACATGATTTTTCGTTAATGTACAGAGGCACAAGAGTGTAAAAGAAAATCCCCTCGGTCTCTTTCGAATGGCTGGACTACCTACTTGAAATTGATAAATGATACTTGCACTCCTGCCCAAAAACCCCCAAAAGAGATCCTTATGCTTTCAGTACCTGCGAGAAAAAATGAAAGGAGATAGATGATAGATGATACGTACAAATATGTGCACAAGGAAGGTTGAAGTTTAAAACATATATATACAAAATTTTAAATCTTTACAAATATCAAAATAAAATATTTACCAAAAAAAAAGAAAAAAAAAAAGAAAAGAACTATATACAAGAAGGAATAATGTAATGAGTTAGTGAAATAATGTAAAGTGAAAGGTTAGCATATACAGGTTCAAATTAGAAAATCTTTTTTGAAGTTTTGAATGTGGGACAAAAAAAAAGAACTTTAAAAAATTAAAAGTTAAATCTAACTAAAAGAAATTTAAATTATAAAATTAAATTTTAAACAATTTTGAAATCCTAAAGTTATTTAAAAAATAGATTAAAAAAAAATATTTACAAACTATTAGATCTATACAATAATAAAACTAAAACCCAGAGAAACCTAGATATACAAAAAATAAATAAAACCCCAAGAACCCAAGTCAAAAAAACCCAAAAAACTTTACAGATCTATACACAGGAATGGCAGATCTATTAGATCTAGGGAGTGTGAGTCCAACTCCGCTCCCAGATCTGATAATCTGAGGCTCTCAACAGCCAAATCTATCGATTTAGCACTGAAAAAATTAAATTTTTTGAATTTTAGAGGAGGTACTGAGCTCAAAACCCTTCATGCATCACCCATAAAAAATATCTTATGATAAGCCCAGGATCAAATTAAGCTGGGCTCTTCAGAAAACACGGATCGGGAGTTGGCTGGTTCAACCGAGAACTTCCCCGAACGCCCGATGATCTAAAAAATCAAGACTTTCCTGCAAAACTCAATTCAACCATCAACATAGAGCGAGAAAACGATAATAAAATTCAGATAAATAGAGATACTTGCTATTATATTCAAAACTTAAATTATCATTCAAACCCCAGCGACTGAGCAAGATACCTGTACTCAAATCACTCTTCAGAAAGCTATTATCAATGGCTAAAAAGAAATCTATGCATGAAAATGACACATCTTACAGTATTTCCACGAAGAGTAACACCAGCAGAAATTAACCCCAAGTCTTTCTTTATTGCTCATAAAAAGATTACAAGAGAGCTTTTCTCTTAGTACACGATCCAGAGATCGGATGATTTGACTGACAAATGACTTCCTATTTAAAGATAAATCCTCCAACGGCTAGTTCAAGCGATCCTCGTCAAAGCAATCTCGACCGTTGATGAGGATTAAAATTTCTTTTAATCTCATTCGTCGATAAAATAAGAAATTCGAATTTTTCAATTAAATGAATTTTAATTAATTCAAAAATTAAATTTTTGAATTAATTTCCTCAAAATTTTGACTTTGACTTAACCCCAGGGACCAAAGGCTTAAAATTTAGCAAAATAATTAATTTACCTTAGTCCCTGGACCTCTTAAAATTTAATTTTTAAGGACCGACGAATTTGCCTATGGAGAATTTAAATTTCCCTAGGACCTAGAATTAATCAAATTTCTGGCTTAGGATTTTAATTAATTTTGACCAGAAAATTTAATTAATCAACCTATGAGGGGATAAATTATTTTTCCAACCCTCGAGACATTTTACATCATGATTTCACATTTTTTACATTTCAAGGGAGAAAACCCATTTGCAAAAGACCCTCACAGACTACCCAATTTTGCGACACAAATATAATCCAACAGACCAAGCAATTTGTAATAAAATAACTTAACCAAATGGTTAGGATTATTCCCAAATCACTTTTACGTAGACTCAATCTAGAACACTAGGACTCCCTTAAGATCCCAGTGACAAAATCCATTCCGGATTTGGGGTAACACTGAAGGAAAACTCTGCCGACCATCCGAGAATGGATCGGTGAGACAAAAAACCTCCCGGAATGTATATCGTCACCAGAAAAGTAGATTTACCTAGGTAATTACATACACGACACAGATCTGCTGAGATTATTTACATTATACACATGCAGAATGGTTTTACATTATAACATGATCCTCAGGCTAATAATGATATCTGGATGGCAGGAACACATCGATCAGGCACTACCCCTTTTGCTAAAAAAGGGGGTGTACTGCTATGGGTCGTTGACATGTAGTGGTCAACATCTGGCTCTACCTGGGGACACGTTGCTGCACTGGAGGAATGTGAAAATCCAGAATCTGCATCCACGCAACACACAACAAAACATAAGTAGCGTCCATCCAAAAATCATCATATAACGTTAAGCACATGAAATATATAAGCTCTTCATTTATTAACTAGTCTAACAACATGAAAAACCAAATCTAACTACAAAACTGAAATAATAGGGCATAAGGTTAGAAATACAATACAAAGATGCCCCATGGCATCAGATGTGTTCAATATAGTGCATACTGAGCGTTTGCCTGCTTTCAGGAAAATCCGCCGGTTGTTTCTCAGATGTGCCATGTCCAATTCTGCATACGGTAGGACTTTTTACTATCCGAAAATCAGTTGCTCGTGGCCATCATATGCATCAAATCGCTTTCTCATTCTCTTTCTCTTGTGCTTTTTCTTTGTGGGTCTCCCAAAGGTATCTGTTGTCGAGGGTCTTGATCTTTTCAGACTTCCATCAGAGTTTTCATATCTTTCTGGGAGATTTCCTAGTCAAATCTTCTTGATCCTTTGGATGTTGATTGCCTTCATTATGGTTGCATATTTTACGATCTCTTCCATCCTCACACCTTCCATTCCTAGGAGCTTTCAATCAGAGTTTCTTTAATTGTAGTCAACCACCTCATAGGACATATTATGTTGATTTCATCTAGAGAGACTTATGTCTTCCTGCATCCTTTCAGAGGAGGAGATCCTTTTTCTCTTGATCATGCTTGATCCATGTTACCTGCAACCATATGACACGACATTACAATATTAAACACAAGCATACATACCTCATTTTTACCTTTAGATTATATAGGCTTCTTCCAGCAACTTCCTTGATTGAAAAGATCTTCAATCCCTTGATCTGCTTCATTTCTCACACCATCATCTCATGAATTCCATAAGTTGGATTTCTTGATGAACCACTTGCTACCTCTCTAGATTAGTGAATCCTCCGTTGAGGTTTCCATCAGAGAATCTTGGGGATCTTGCATATCCCCATCTGGCAAATGTTTCCCTTTTTACTTGATGTATGATGAGCCTTGTCCTGGATGACTTCTTCCTTTCCTTTAATAACCAATGATGTTCCCAAGAGCTATATCCTTCATGTTCGACTACCATGGATCTTGTCCTTCATGATTCCCATGGTGATATCATGAGCTCTTGATTCTAATGCTGCCATGATGCATCTTATTATCATGATCATATCTCCAAAAGATTTGGAGCTTATGATAGGACCCTTTTGTGAGGGACACCATCTCACTCATAGTAGAGGTCTGTTACTCCCTCTTTCCTTGGCCCTTTTCTTCAGCTTCCTCCATCCTTCCGACGATATGAGCTTCTTTCCATAATCTTCCCATAGCATTGAATCTTAGCTACACTATTCTGTCTTGTTTGAGGACCAAACTTCCCTTTCCTTTCTGCATATGTTTAAGTCCTTTAACCTTCAACACTTTTGTCCACAACTTGTCCTTTTTCCATCTTGCATAGATACCACAAGTTGTTAAATGAGGAAACTTCCTTGTCCCAAGGACACTTGCCATCTTGCTTATTAAGAACATAGATGATTATCTTCTTATCATCTTTCTCAGATCCCCAATTGAGATCTCATGAAGATATTTCTTCATTCTTTGATACCTTCTTCACTGCATTTCATGTATCTCTTTTATGTCTCCTTTCTTGCTACATAGGAAGGAGAGAACCTTAAGAGTTCTTATGAATTCAAAGGAGACCTTGATATGTTCACTGACTTCTCTTCTCCATAAGGATTGTGACAATCCTTCTTATTTCATGCAAGAACCTTTGATAACCCATCTAACCTATAGATCTTCTTGCAATCATGAAGTCATTTCACCAAAAATGATTAATGAAAATACTTACTTGAGATGTGAAGATGAAATCTTCACCTTGATCATGTTGGCAGTAGTTGGAGCAGATGTATTGATGCTTCCTCCGACTGAGATCCTTGATAGGAAGATTGCCTTCTTTGCCTTCGAGCTATCTTGATTTATATATCCAACAAACTGCTAATATAATTGGGCTACATAAGGAACCTTGTAGTATGCAACATCGACTTGAGGTTGGTTGCCATGATGTATAGAGACCCATCAATTAGTGTTATTATGGCTGTGTCAACGAACACCTTCATTTTACATTGAGTACTGTCCATACAAACTATGACTGAGGTGTAGTGAGACCCATTACTGAGCACTATGTTGTAGATGATCTGCTTCTATATGCCCTTGAGTATGTATCATCAAGCTTTCGGGAATCCAAGTTGTTAAGACTGTTCTCTTTATAGAAAGGATTCAATCACTGGTATGTTGAGATCATGCCATTGTGAGATGATTGAGATTACTATAGACCGAGACTGTGGGTAGTTGCAGATTGTTGTTGTAGATTGATTCCTTAGTGTAGATCTTGATCCCTTTCTTTTGATAACCTTCAACTTGCTTGAAATTTGATTTTTGAATGTCTCTTTTCTGCCCTTCCTTTGACTTTTGAACCTGGCTCTGATACCATGTTGAAGAATCTAGGGCATGGAGAATTAGTGAGATTCTTCTTGACATGATAACAATTTGTGAAGTGTTTTTACAATTTATCTTAGCTTGATCTTCTTTTCATTATTAGTGTGTGTTTACTTCATCAAACTGCTACCAAAAACAAAGAGACAAGAACACAAGATATTTGGCTTTCTGCCAGGGCCAAAGCCTCTCCCTCTTGGAGAGGAAAACCCGCACAAAATTATTCTTATAGAGATTCCAATTGACGAATACCAAGACCATGACCCTTGACCTGCTATGCCACTCCAAGACCAAGACACCAATCCCTTTCTCTGTCACTGCTGAGATCATCATCATTGCTGTGTTAAGACTGCTCCTTCAGCTAGGTCACTGCTGCACCATGACTACTCCATTGAGATCTTCATCACTGCTGCAACCTTCATCGAGATTATAACCTTCAATAACGAGGTTATGACTGTGATAGGATCATGACTGTTCCTTAATGTAAGTCGATATAAGGTGTGTTACTATTGGATCCTTCTATTATCATTATGTTGAGACCATGATGATCCTTGTCACTCCTCATTATGCTGAAACTGTAATCCTTGTCACTGCTCCTCATTATGCCGAGACTGCTACAGAGATACCATTCAGATCCTCTTCATCATTAGTATGCCGAGACTGTAGCAGTGCTTAGAGAGTATGCCGAGGTTGCTTAGAGACAGATCCGAACCCTTTTACTTGTTACAATCATGTCGAGACTGTATCACTATGACCCTTCTCCTCACAACGATGCCTGGAATGTGACTGTGTTTGAGGTAGTGGCCATCAAGTATGTGACTGCGTATGGAATGAATGTCGAGACTGTGATAGTCACAGTCATTACTGTTCCTTCTCATTATGTTGAGACTACAGAGATATATATGTGAGGGCTTCACTGTCATTATCACCAAGACTGCAGCTTACTGTGCCATCCAAAGTGCAGGGGTATGTCCTCCTGTAGTGCGGATCTCTGCTCCTATTACCCATTCGAAATTTCAGAGAGAAATGCGAGTTCTTTCTCTGCCTTTTTGCGGATACCTTGATGGGGTATTTATAGTGGTTTGTCTCCATATTTGAGCCGACTTCAACAAGTGAACCGACATGTCCTTTTATTGAGCCGACGTGATTGCCATTTAGCTATTTAATTCAATTTTTGAGGCCGACATGATGTTCTCCTTATTTTTTTACTTGCAGACTTCTTTGTGCTTGTAGCTGGAGGATTGTGCTTGGTCTTGGCGGGCTGCTCTAGGCTTGAATACATTTTACATAGGCTCATGAAGAGCTTCTTCATACATGACATGACTCTTTGACATTATGACAAATCCTAAAGACATCAAGAAGAAGTCTTTGACCTATGACACTTCTTGCTCATGAAACCCATGCAACAAGGCATACAAAAAATAAATTTATTCTCTTTTGTTACATCATTTACATTAGTCATAATTACATGTCATTATGAAGACCGAACCTAGTTACACTTTTCTTCAACATATTAACCCCCCTCAAAGTGTGTCATAGTAGAAAGTTGAGGGTGAGAGGTGTAATTTTTGTTACTCATACCTCATACAACTTCTCTAGACTACACTTATTACAATTTAAATGCAATTTTATTTGCAATTTTTGACCTTCGGGAAATCTAAAAAATTAAAAAATGACTACCTAGACCTAAGCAAATTCCACGAATTTTTTTGTGTGATCTAGTATGGTTATATTCATCCACTCTAGACACTAATATGTGTTAGGGGCTCAACCTTCAAACCATCACCCCGACTTTGGGGTAAAAAGTGAGTGAAAAAACCCAGAAAACTATCTGTCTCTGAAAAAGAAGGGATAATTAAACAGATAAAAAAACACTCCAAGATGTACTCGTTTGCTGATCGAGTCCCAACATCCTAGGTCTTTACAGACTCGAAACTCATTATTACTAGTATCACTTATTACAATTCCCCACAGGGTGTGGAATCTGGGTACAAGAAAGATGATGAGAAGATAGATGTAGAGTTAAAAAACTCTGTTGACTAATGATATCTGATGGTACAAGTGTCCTTTGGATCATCCTTGGGCATGGAGTCTTTCATATATTCATTAGGTGCCATCCCAGTGGTCAACAGGGAGATCAATGACTTTATTTTCTTGGATTATGGGATCATGCATGTAACTCGAGAGGGTGGTTCTTATGAAAGATCAGGGGCTATAAATAGCCATGATGACATGCCGTATAGCAACCCTAATTTGGTTGCTAGATTCACGAGTTTTCTGGTGGAAAGGGTCTATCTAAGATCCACTACTCATGAAGGGTGGCTGCCACCAAAGATTATCTGCAAATGCAATGATTTAATTAGATCTCTGATCAAGTGCATAATGTTTTACTCTTGAAGGTAAGCAACACAAAAGGGCCAATAAAAGCTAGTCTCAGTCTCTCTTGCATTAATAGCTTCTTCTATAGCATTAATTCCTTCTCTCCTGTAGGAATTCCATGAGATGCCATTTTTAGAGATTACACCTCAACCTTGACATTTCTCAGATCTCTTTCTTGGAAACTTTCTGTGTTAGGGCTGAATGTGAAATATAAATTTACAGCAGCTAATACTTCACTCCCCTCAACCAAATTCACAAGCCAGCCCAAGAAATTAAATACCAATCAAGTGTACTTCAATGCTAAAATGTTTCAGCACTTAGGGCACACTTCTCAAACAAATTACAGATCCAAAAATGACATTATATCAGTAAATCTGCTTCTTTATCTTATATATATTTGGTATGACACTTAACAAATTCTACTCAATGTCATGTCAAAATGCATAACCAGCACTAAAATCTCTTCAATCATTGTGATAACATACGCTGAAAATCAAATTGCATGCATGCAAAATTTGGACAGCTGGAACACTTCATATAGGAGATAACATGAAGTACAAGTACATACCACAACTTAATACAAAGCTGGTACAACTCAAACTCTCCAACCCTAGCTAGGGGAACCATAATAAAACCCCAGCCTCGAACTCCTATCTAGGAATCACTCTCCATCAAAGCTGGTCACTCCACCAAATATCCTCAACAAGCTAGCCTACCAACTAGCAAGTCCTCTTTGGCACCTTCACTTACATCACATAAGTGAACGAGATAGTCTCCCTCTTTCTTCTCCACATCAAGCACTCCAAGTAGCACTAGGGTTTCCAAATTCCACAAAATTCTAGTCTTATTCTCTCACAAGAGCTACAAGATCAAGTGCTTCTTTGTTCCTCTAAGGTTTCTCCCAAACCCTAGATTCCTTGTCTCCTTAGGGAAAAACCCTAACCCTCCCTTGGAAGAACATCTCAACATAACTACATGCATGCAAGTGACTAGTTTAAGATGGCAGTTGAAATCAAATAGGTAAGCAAATGTCATATGCCAGACCTAAGTTTCAAGATTTGTTTCCATACTAGATTTTAGGACGGTGATGATTAGAGGATGATTCATGGATAAATGCAATGATCTTGTACTTTTCACTTACCAAATCCACATGTCATTATGAGGACTATGGTCAACAAATCTTATAACCTAAAAAATCATATCTAAGCATCTTAAAAGTGAAAAGTACTAACCGCAAATAGCAATTTTTTGCTCATTTATTGTGAAATCTTTGTTCAATTCTAACTCAATAAATAATTAATGTAAAGTTTTCTTTCTAAAATAATGTATGTGTGTATGAATTTTCTTTCACAATTACAAAATTCTTCACTTTAGGCATTTGTCGAAACACTAAAATTTCAAACTAGCTGTACCTAGACCTTGTATATGAATTATCCCCTTGCTATGGCACCCAAATGTTATGTACCTTAGATCTGAAATTGCTATCACATACAAGATATATGATAATGAGATAGAAATTCTTCACACTTTATTAATATCAAAAACCCTTAAGGTAGAAAAGCACCTTACAATTGATCCTTTTATGGAAG
This sequence comes from Pinus tabuliformis, assembly GCA_031772625.1. Lineage (NCBI taxonomy): Eukaryota > Viridiplantae > Streptophyta > Pinopsida > Pinales > Pinaceae > Pinus > Pinus tabuliformis. The sequence goes on along the minus strand of CM062805.1, from coordinate 278,610,309 downwards.
GAATTCACTCTTGCTCACTTGCCTCTTGGAGGGGGCAACCTCCTAATAAGCTAAACTCCAATTACAATACTGTTCCACGATTCATATGGAGGACTCCATCTTTATTTATAGCTAACAAGAGAACCCTAACCATAACAACCCTTTAACTACCTAGTTGACCTTCTTTAATGAGGCCCCATTATATATATTTAGTACTTACTACCATCATGAGTCTTCTTTAATAAAAGCATAGTGAACCTAGTCCACTTTACATTGAATGGCCTCCACTATTATTACTATACTATGGGCCTTTTTGGCCCCCCCATTAGACAAGATCCCAACATTCCACCCCCCCAGAAAATCGTTCCCCTCAACACTTGTTTTGAGGAGGTACAGCCATAAACTAGGGTCCCATGGATGAGTGTTGGCCGCAATGTTGAAGTAAGTTAGAGAATTAGGTGTTGATATTTGTAGCGTCAGGAGGTATTCCTGCATGCGAAAAGGCCTTCCAAGCCGACCAAAGAAAATTACAAAAATGAAAAATGAAAATAATTATTTGAGGCTTCATGTAGGCCTCAAATGTTAGGTCGACCCCACATATGAATGGTGTGACCCTTGGTCAAAGTCCACCCCATTTGTCTAGTATAAATACATGCGAGACTCCTCCACTCTGATCAATTTGGACATCACATTCTTTCTAATTTGCTTCGTTTGATTGAGATTTTGGCTATTTTTGACCAAGAGTTTGGCAAAGTTTGACTGCAGGAAGAAGGCTGAAATTGACCGTATGAAGAGATTGTTCAACCATAGGTTGACCACAAGTTTGACTGCAGGAAGTCAAACGTAGACCCTTTAACCGCAGGGAACAGGTTTGAATTTGACTATAGGAGACAAGTTGACGGGGATGAAAAGTTGACTAGAATTGACCAATTTTGAAGGCTTGACCAATGTTGACTAAGTTGGGATTTTGACTAGGTTTGACTGGTGAATAGACTTGGATTTTCTCATATATTTCTATAATATTCTTGGAATTGTAAATATTGCTGAAGAACAATTTCTCCTTAGATGAAAAGTTGCTGGGTTTTTCCCAAGGATGGGTTTTCCTAGGGTAATTTTCTTGTTTCTATTATGCATGGATGTCTCTTTATGATCCTACTATTTTTCATTGCATTACTGTCAAGATTTTATGTGTATAATTGCTTAATAATATGTGACATAAGATAACTTGATTGGAAATCATTGGAAAGTAATTATTAGATCAAAAGATCAGTTTCCACTGTGCATTATTGTAGAAAATTCAACATTAGGGTCCCATGTACAAGTGCTAGCACTAAGTTGAAACAATTGAATATGCTCTACCTTATACCTGGGTCCCATGTATGAATGCTAACTGCCATGCTAAAGTAGCCAATGTCCCATGTGCAAGTACTAATTGTAATATTAAAGTAATCCAAAGAGCTATCCCATAAACTCAATTGCCAGGTTCAAGAGCTCATGTTTACTCCCCATTGTATACATCTGAGCTCAATACCTACCTGATAATGGTGCTCTAAATGCTAAACACAATCATGTGTATCCAAATATATAGATCCATCCATATCCAAAAAATCGTCCACATAGCACACTACTATGGGATAATAGGCAAGTTGAAAACTAGTAGTCATAGACCCATAACTGTTGAAGAATCTAGGGCAATGCATAATTAAATTGTTTCTTCATTACATGATAACAATTTGTGAAGTGTTTATACAATTAATCTTAGCTTGATGTTCCATTCATTATTAGTGTGAGTGTTTACTTCATCAAACTGCTATAAAAAACAAAAGAGACAAGAACCCAAATATTTGGCTTATTGCCAGGGCCAAAACCTCTCCCTCTTGGAGAGGAAAACCCACACAAAATTCTTCTTATAGAGATTTCATTGATGAATACCAAGACCATGACCCTTGACACAATCTGCCTCTCCAAGACCAAGACATCAATCCTCCTCCTCGAGCACTGCTGAGATCATCATGATTACTGTTGCTATACTTAGGTTACTGCTGCACCTTCACTTGCTGCTCCTTCACTTGAGCTCTTCATTAAGATCACCATTACTGTAGTACTGAGATCTTTACATCAGATCCATCGAGATCATTTACCAAGACAACTGAGATATGAGAGTTATATCGAGATCAAACTCATGATCCTATAACTATCATAAGACTGTGTATCACAAAGATCATTCCTTAATATCAATACATACAGTGATCATATACTGTGTCTATCTTGTACATTAACATTATTATGGATCTGACTGGGAGAATGCCGAGATGGTATATGAACTGATCTTTTATATAGTGATGCCGAGAATGTAGCCCTACTTCACAGCTGATCATTATGTTGAGACTACTGCAGGGATACCATCTTAATTCACTTCATCAATGATATGCCGAGACTGTGGTTGTGCCTGGAAAGAATGCCGAGGTTACTAGAGGCAGATCCAAACCCTTATTCGAGGTTGCTTCTGAGATTGAATACCCTTCACTGTAATACCGAGGTTATCATGACTATGCCGAAAATGTGTCTAGCCCAGAACTCATACTGCGTCCTCATCCGAAGTCTTCTCTGCTCCATTCATCCGAGTTTTAGCTTGACTATGCCTTCAACTTCACAGGTATGTCGAGAATGTTGTCACAGGACTTAAGATAATGCCGAGACTATTATGCGTCCTCATCTTAAGCCCTTTCTGCGCCATACGTTTGATATTGACACATGACTACACCTACAGGTATGCCGAGATCCTCCATCCTCCATCTACATCTTCTTCAAATCACAGGTATGCCGAGAGGAGATTAACCTAGGTTCTGCTGCTCCTTATACCCATCCGAGGAGGCAGTTGAACCTTAGATCTATCCTTCCTTAATGCGGATCTTCTGTTCCTCAATCACCCGAAAATTCAGAGACAAATTGCGAGTTCACTTGTGTAATTTGCGCTGACCCTTCGTGGGTATTTATAGTAGTTTGTCCATATATGCAAGCCGACATGAAGGGGTGAAACGACATGTCTATTCTTGAGCCGACGTGACTGTCATTTATCTATTTAATTCAATTTCAAGCTGACATGAAGAATTCCTTCTCCTTTTCACTTGCAGACTTCTTGGAGGATTATGCTTGGTCTTTGGAGGGCTTCTTTACAACTTTGAGGACTTGTTTACATTTACATAAACTCATGAAGAGTTTCTATACACATGACATGACTCTTTGACATATAAATAAATCCTAAAGACATCAAGAAGAAGTCTTTCACCTAGTGACACTTCTTGCTCATGAAACCCATGTAGCAAGGCATACAAAAATATTTTATTTCCTTTTATTACAGCGTTTACAAAGATCATGTCATTATGAAGACCGAACCTAGTTACACCTTCTTCAACACTCCCTCTTAACTAGGGAGGTATTCATAACGGTACTTGGTCATTCTCAATTTGATGAATTTCTCATAAGAATCGGATTTGCAATCCATCTGTTATAGCATCATTTCAACCAACATTGTTTCATATAGCAAGGCCTTGACTAACATCTCTATCTCTCACTTAGATCAGAGCACACAATGTTGGCAAGACCAATGACTGATAGATACACATCATCATTGTCTCCCTTAGGGTCATACCCACTCGGGTGTTCTCTTAGTATGCCCTACTAGGACTATTCTCATCTTGGGTTCCCAACCCTCAAGAATATCGGTCCTCTTGCCCACTCTTGTCTTGGATGCCCTACCACATCCTCAAAGAGTGTCGGATGCCAAATGATTACACAATCCTCCATTCTTTCTTCCAAACTGAAGATAAGAATGTTGTGTCTAACTCTCCCTCTTAACCAGGGACGAGTTCCAAGTTTCTCTTCACTTAGAAACTTGCTCGAGTTCCTTTACTCATAGGAACCTCCCAAAGCTCCCTCTTACCCAGGGACTCTATCATCAGTGCTTTATAGGGTCTTCTAGTTGACTGATGATCCAAGACTTCGATGTCATCAATTTCTTCATATGTAGGGTTCAACCATCCATCACTTTCCTTCGTCATGTCATTCCTTCTTTCCTAGAAAGTATCCTCCTTGGCTTTGCATTTGGGGCTTCCTTCATAAGGCCATCTATCTTCACCTTTTCTTCAACGGTGATTTACAAGGTACATAGTTGTGACATCCTTCACAACTCTCCTTACCTTGGCCCTGCACACATACCCAGAATTTTCCAAGAGGTCAGACACCAAAAACAAATCACATGTTACCTTTTGGTGATGGCTTTCTATCAATGACATCTTCTTGTAGGCATCAACATCCTGCATACGTGTTGACATATCTCCCAACGATATCTGTTGTCAAGGGTCTTCATCTTTTCAAACTTCTATCAAAGTCTTCACATCTTTCCAGGAGATTTCCTGGTCAAGTCTTCCTGATCTTCTGGATGTTGATTGCCTTCATCCAGGTTGCATACTTCACGATCTCTTCCATCCTCACATCTTTCATTCCTAGGAGCTCTCAGAGTTCTTCAATTGTAGTCAACTACCTCATACTTTATATGAGGACATATTATGTTGATTTCATCTAATGTGACTTAAGTCTTTCAGCATCCTTTCAGAGGAGGAGATCTTCTTTCTCTTTTGATTATGCTTGATCCATTTTACCTGCAACCATATATCATGACATTATAATAACAAATACAAATACAAATACAAACATACATACCTCATTTTCCCTTCAGGCTTCTTTCAACAACTTTCCTGATTGAACGGATCTTCAATCCCTTGATCTGCTTCATCATGTTATCAGTCCTTCATCTCATGATTTCCATAAGTTGGAATTCCTGATGAAGCACTTACTGCCTTGAGATCCTCCGCTGAGATTTCTATCAGTGATTCTTTAGGATCTAGTACATCCCCATCCGACAAATGTTTCCTTTGTCTTGGATGACTTCTTCCTTTCCTTTAATGTACAATGAGATTCCCAAGAGCTATATCCTTTATGATTCCTATGAGCTCTTGTTTTTCATGATGCCACGATGCATCTTTTGTTAATTTTAGGTGTGTTCTATGCTTAGAGCAATTTATTTCAATTTTCACAGTTAACTCAATATCTTTTCCAGATTAGCAATCACATCAACATTAAAGTAAACTGCAGATAGAACATAAACATAAATCGTAGAAGACAAGCCAAGACAAGAGGACACAAGATGTGGCGCTAGCCAGGGACAAACCCCAATGTGGGGAAACCCTTGATCAATTCTTCTTATATGTTCTTCAATAGTTCAACAGAGAGAGAGAGAGAGATAGTACATATACAACAAAAGCCAACACTTTGACTTATCTAAATAAGAGCATAGATAATCTCTAAGTAGATGATACATGAGGTAGCTGAACTTAGTTGAAGACACACTGCTTCAACTGATTCTCCCAGGTGACTCCATCACCATGCTGCACCTATCATTGTGCTGCTCCTCATCATCATGCTCCATGCTGCACTCATCATCACTATGCTGGACCTCATAACCATGCTGCACACATCATATTGCTGCACCTTATGCTGCCACTGCTGTCCCATGTGGCATACTGCTGTTCCACTATTAGTGACATTGCCATTCCATGTTTGGCATACTACTGTCCCATTTGCTATGCTCCAACAAGCACCATTGCCTAGCTGTCCCATTTGGCATGTTGTACCTTGTTGCTGTCCTAATGAGTTTGCAACACTATGATTGCTGCTGTCCCATTGTTAGTCATGGCTGCTCCTATGATTGCTTGCTGTCCCATCGTTAGTCATGGCTGCTCCTATGATTGCTGGTTGTCCCATTGACCTACATCAACCCAACAATCATGCCCAAAACATACCTTGAACATCGCTGCCTCCTCATGTTGCTATTCTGGGCATATGGCAACCCCTAACACTTCCATGCTGACCTGTTTAGGAGTGACTAGGCTTGTGGCCTGCCACAGACCTTAGCTGCACACACACCAAGCACCTAAGATGCATGCTACAACTCACTGTGCTGGGGTCTGTTTGGTTGCAACAAACTAGGCCTGGTTAGGGCACACAACAGTCCTTAACCAACCTTCTTTTTGTGCCCAAAAACACTCCCAAGAGTTGCGGCTATCGTTCTTTGAGGGGTCGAGGGTGGTTGCTTCAATTCTAGGCTGCCCCTAGCCCTTGTCTACCCTTCGGCTTGCCTGTAATTTACTGCGGCACCCTACAACAAGACTGTGTAGGGTTGCGGCTGCCTTTCCATGGATCTGCACCCTTCCAAAGTGCCCTCAAAACTGTCCTATGGTTGCGGCTCTTCCAGCAAGGGAACTCGGCCCCTTCTGCAACACTTCGGACCCCTGAAATAGATCCAAAACAGTCCTCCTTTTACACACTGTCCCTGCTTCTTCTTGTTGCGGCTACCATAGGGAATTATCCTCCTTCAACGAGCTCTCTTCCTCCACAAATGGATGCGTAGAGCTGTCATAGGCTAGGGCTTGCTAGGACTGCGGCTAGGGTTGCTAAGACCTCCTCCATAGCTGCATAGATCCTCCTACTTAGGACTGCTTTAGGGCATCCTCCTTAGGACTGCGTTAAGGCTTGTAGAAACTGCGTCTAGGGCTTCATACTAGGGCTCCTTTACCTTCTGCATTTAGGTCTTCCTCTCTTAGATTTCTCTTCCACTAAAACCCAGAACAAGTGGAGAGAAATCAAGAGTGAAGTGTGTGTAAAATGACTCTCAAGTCATCTCTTTTTATACTAAAACGTTGAGCACATGTGGGGTTTATTTGGTTGCTGGCTAAATTTGATGAATTGCCTATTAACACAAATAAATTCATAACTCCATGAATACTTATCAGAATCGGATGATCTTTAGATCAATCCTACACCTCTCAATGAGAGGGATCCAAGAAAAATATCAGCTGCGATAAATAAGATGAACCACATGGAGTTTGGCCCTAGTTGCCAATTTTAACAATCTTCTTACTGTGATCATATCTGTAAGGACTTCTGATAGGATCCTTTTAAGAGTGATGCCATCTCACTCATACTGGAGATCTATTACTCCCTCTTCCATTTAGCTTCCTCTATCCTTCAGATGATATGAACCCTTTTCCATAATCTTTTCATATTGCTGTTCTGTCTTGTTAACCTTTCCTTTGCATATAGTTGAGTCCTTTCAACTTACCTTTCTCTATCTGGCATAGAGATCATAAACTGTTGATTGAGGTGACCTTCTTGTTCATAGACATTTGTCACCTTGCTTATCAATGATGATTATCTATTCATCATTTTCTCAGATCTCTCAATTGAGATCTCATGAAGATATTTCTTCATTCTTTGGCACCTTCTGCACTGTATTTCAGAGAGTATATGTATTCTTCTCATGTCTCCTTTCTTACTTTATAGAACATTAAGAGTTCTCATGACTTCAAAGGAGACCTTGATGTAATGACTTCTGTAAGGATAATGACAATCCTTCTCATTCCATGCAAGACCCTTGATGACCCATTCAATATATATAGGTCTTCTTGCATCCATGAAGTCATAAACCAAATTTGATTATATATAAAAAAAGATACTTACTTGATTGTGAAGATGAGATCTTCACCTTGATCATGTTGGCTGTTGTTGAGGTAGATGTATTGATGCTTTTTTCAACAATAACAAGCTATTGACTTCCCTACATTATGTTCAGTACACAAGGTGGAGTAGAGTCTTCAAATAGAAGATGAAAGTAGTTGTTGTCCCAAAACTTATAGCTATTGTTGTACCAACCATCCCAATCATCTTCTAAATCATACCAAGCATATCTTTTTCAGTTATGTTCTTCCTTGATGAAAGGGTTTGTGGTCTCAATAATATATGTCTCCTTTGATAATAGATATAACAATTGTCGCTTTCACCTCTTGGCATACCGTAGATAGATACTGGAGAACATTTTCCACCAACATTTGTTCGTCCCATGGCATTTTCCACCACATTAGCATTCTTCATGTTTGTTAGGGTTTTGAGAGTAGAATTTTACAAAGCATCGTAGTGCACTTAATATTGATTGGAAGCATAACATATAATATATCAAATCAAAGCCCTAAAAATCTTCTTTCCAATGGTGTTGGTCAGTAGCAATTTGAATACTTTGTCAAAAGATATCTATTCTGCAATCCACAGAGCCATCGTTGAAAAACCCTAAAATAACTAATTTTAAATCAATGATAGTGTCACTTGCCAAATTTCGATTCAATTTTTTTTTTTTCTTTCTCTAAGAGGGACTCATAGCTATAGTTGGTTTTGTTTATTTTTTCATAGAAAGCTTCAAGAATTGATCAAAGTGTTGTGGCTCTTTTTTTCTTCTTTAAAAATCTGCAAAATAGGAGAAATAATTCTTCTTTTGGCCCAAGAAAGAGCTCTAAGACCACTTTTTATGTACCTTAGATTTGAAATTGCTATCAAATACAAGATATCCAATAATAATATATATATATAAATTCTACTCACTTGATTAATATCAAGGTCCCTTACGATAGGGCAACACCTTACAATTGATCCTTTTATGGAAGGAACCCACTATTGTTCACTTGCCTCTTCAAAGGGGCAACCTCATAATGAGCTGAGCTCCAAGTACAATACTCTTTTACGCATAATTCATAAGGAGGACTCCATCATAATTTATAGCTAACAAGCGAACCCTAATCATAACAACCTCCTAAGTACCTAGTGAATGTTCTTTAATGAGGCCCAATTACATAAATTCAATACTAACTACCATAGTGGGTCTTATTTAATAATAACAAGCATCATGGACCTAGTCGGCCTTACATTGAATGGTCATCATTGTTATTACTCTACTATTGTCCTTTTAGCCCTCCATTGCATCCCTAGGGAGGATCCCAATGCTAGGTTTCTCACAACTTTGTTGTAATTTAATGTAGGTGCAAGATAATCATGTTGTGTAATCTTTGGAACCACTCTTATGAAGTGTCCTTTGAGCAAAGACTAAGGGTGACAACCATTATGGCCTTTTTGTATTGAAAAGAATGATGCTTTCACATCTATCTCTATATCGTATGGTTGATTCTCAACCCTTCTCTCATGGTTGTGTTATGGTCAACGAGTGAAGCACATGTTAGTATTCTTTTCCCATGCGTAAACTATGATACTTATCTTTGAGTCGAGAGGCTCATTCTACGACCCAGTATGAGGGGGGTGTGTAAGTTTGTTCATTCGTCTGTTCGTCCATCCCCTTTAAAATAAAAATAAAAAATAAAAATTATGTTCTAAATAGAAAAGTAATGTCAGCTATAAAAAAAAATGAATAGAAGTAAAAAAATGTACGAGTAAGATGTTTAAATCTTATACTTTTCATAAATATTTCAACAAGAGATTTTAATAAACTATTTGAAGATCTATGTTAAATAATTTATGTCGATATCAACTTCATATATATCTATATATAGAAAAAATTGTTAAAATAAAACATTTGATGTTGTATATAAAAAAATATTCAATGTGGGTTATCAATAAAATACTTTAATAAGAATTAATATTGACATATACTTAAAAATATATTAATAATAAATAACCATTTTAATTGGCGTGATAAAATGTCTCGATGTACATGTGATGTAAAATATTTTGATGTAAATTACCTATATATTATATATCTTTTAAATTTTTTTATGTATATATCATGAAAAAAATTAAGTTTTTATGGTCAAAACGTTTATTCGGTCTTATATATACTCTATTTAGTATTCAAAAATAAAATTTTAAACAATGAAAAATAACACATTGTAGTTTGCACTTAAAATAAGTTTGCACGTGACGAAATTTGATCCCTCTCGGCTCATGTTAGATCCACACTTAAGATGGATGTACGAAATTGTTCTTACAACATATACTAGCTTTCATTGCAAAGTCCTTAGGATGTGAAGGTGTTTCTTGTACCTAGGACAGGTATGAAAATGCCCCTTTTTGTTTGGGATGTCCCCTAGCATGTTACAAGATGTCCCCAAAATTAGTTACAAGATGTCCCCAAAATTAGGGACATCTCTTGTAATAGGGGACATCCCCCAAAAATACCAACAAAAATAAAAAAATTCATGGTTTTGTTTGGAGGTGAAAAGGGTATCTACAAGTAAAACCCTAAACTTGTTTAATTATGCACTTTTTGTCTTGTTTTTCCAAAAGCACCACATGCAACAAGATGTGTTGTCCATCATGAAGTTATCTTTTGCTTGCATGTGTGCAAAAAGGGCACAACAAAGAATGGTTACCATCACAAAGAAATCAAGACGAGACAACTACCATGGTCAATCAATTAGAAAGAGTGATGAACTTTGTACGACTATACAATGGAAAAAAGAAGTTGATAGGGATTCCTTAAACAAGTTCTTGAATGTTGCCATGGCCAGTTTTTTTTCTACGACACTGGAGAATCTAGGTTAGGGTCTTAGAATCTCTAACACAACCAACTCAAATGCCACAACAAACTACTTTGCACTACAGAATAAATACAACAGTAAATCAACTAGTGCACAAATAGACAACTCTTTACAATTTTTCAACAACCCAACTTCGTTATATTAAAAAATGGTAATACAACTGTCTAGGGCCCCCATACTAGGGATCATGGCCCTCCTACTATCACTGATACAAGAATACAAACTAGGGTTCGGTGTCAACAACTATGACAATCAATCTATCCTGAACAAGATACCAACTGACCTATTAGCTAATGTAGTGCACCATCACAACTCCACTTGGTCGTACCCTGAACACATATGCTGGTCCTTCTGCTCCCAATTTGCAGCAACACCAATCTGCCTCTATCAATGAATCCTGCTCCTTTAGGTCACTGAACACGACTCACCAATCTGCCCTCTAGCTGATCATTAGTCCATCAACGAATCAACACATAGGGTCTTGTTGTGAGTTGTTCACAACTCCGTTGTTGAACAACTCCTAGACTGGCCATTGCTGCTCCTCGGCGCTTAGGGACTTCTTCCCTCTATTGCCTTCCTGTGCTGCTCCAATGAAGACAAACTTAAGGCATGGAGGGTTGCCCTCTATCACTGCAAGATGTCCTTCTCTTCAGCAAACTTGGGCTTAATGATTGGTCCACTTGGCTGCCTTCTTTTGCCCTTCAAAGAGTCAACCCTTAACCTCCAAATCACTGCCTCTCCTAGCAGATCTAAAGTCCTTCTCAGGTCTGCACTTAGGGCACCTTGAACACCTACTTGTTGCCCTCCAAACAACCATAAGATGCCCAAACAACTTTTGTCCAAACTAGGACAACCATCCACTAGCAACAAAACAACTTGAAACACCAATCAACATACCTTTTCACTCAATTCTGGGCCTGTGTATACTGCTGTAGGATCTCTCCCTGGTTAGGGCTTTTAACAGTCCTTGTTAGCCCTACTCTCCTGCTCCAAAAATCCCTTCTCAAGCTGCGGTCCTCCTCCCTTGTCAAGCTCCTTCCATATGCTGGCCTCTTGCACTGATATGGCATCTGTTTTATACCTTTTGACCTCTCCAAATAGAGACTACAGGACCCTCGACCCTTTTTCCCAAACTGTACAGAACTGTAGTCTAATTTCAAAGGCTTGTCCCACCAATAAACTCACACAAAAGATGCGCAAACTGATCCTCTCCTACTCGACCCTGCTCCTAATCCACTCAGCCCTCAAGACAGTCACAAGAAATCACCAAAACAGTCCTTCTCACCTTCTCTTGAGTTCCTTCTGATTTGCGACCACTTCAAAGGTGTATTCCTTATGTTTCGTTGCACTTGGATGTGAGGAATGAGGTTTGTCCTCCCTCCTTTTTATACCTTTCCTTAGGCTAATGTCCAACCCTTTCAAAGGGTCTCCTCAAGTGAAGCCGACTTGATTTTCTAGGACAATTGGCCCACACAAACATATAAAATTTAATATCTCACAAAACGATATCTTTTACATGTTACAACTCGCACAATAGGGTCTTATATAAATGATAAAGACTCTTTTGACTTAAGAAAAATATCCTTGACTTGACAAACCCTGGGAGCATGAAATGCATGCTTGATCTAGTTGACCAATACAAATAGAGCATGAAACCCATGCTTGAAAATAATAATTTTCTTTCTTATTTTGCTTGTAACATAAGATATATATAATGACATGAGTACAATGACAATTATAAAGACCGAAGGTAGTTACATTTTCGAACACTCCCTCTTAACTAGGGAGGTATTCATAATTGTACAACCGGTACAAGGATATTCTCAAACTGAAGATTTCTCATAAGAAGAGTCAGATTGGAAAGTGATCTTTAAGCACCAACATCATAACCAACATTGTCAACATAGTAAGGCCTTAACTTGACAAATTCTATTTATATTAGAGCATAATGCTGAGAGGCTTTATGTGAGACACCACACTACCTCTTCAAGGTACATACCCCATCTAGATGTTCACTAGGTATGTCCTTTTAGGACTATTCTTATCTTGGATTCCCAATCCTCAAAGAATAATGGTCCTCTTTGACCACTCTTGTCTTGGATACCTGTCCAATCCTCAAAGAGTGTCGGTCAACTAGATTACTTCCTATCTTGGATTCTATATCCTTAAGGAGTAGCAATCTCATATGCTTATCCAATCCTTCCATCCACCATTCTCCCTCCATGGCCTTCACTTAGACGTACAACTGTTAGTCTTGGCCTAGTGCATGACACATGAAGAGGAGAATATAATGTCTAACATCACTCCCTCTCAACCTAGAGAGGATATCGTCATTCCCTCTTGATTTGGAAATAGATCCTTGCTCCTTCTCAATATTTAAGGAGACTTCTTACTCCCTCTTAAGCATAGAGGAGATTCTCTTGTGTCCTTTCAATTGGGAAGCTTTCTAGTGTATCTTGATCAATATATCAGCTACTAGTCCTTCATGGAGATCTTCAAGCAGCTACATGGCTCCTCCTCTTCTTTGTATCTTCATGAAATTGATCTTTGAATGTAATGGAACCAACTGTGACAGGATTTGGGCCATCAACATTTCATATCACTATCCTCTTATCATCAACGGAGGCATCAATCAAAGTAGAGTTTAGTCATAACTCTCTTTAGACATGAAAGTGATTTCCATCGTCATATGAACATCGGGTTATCCGTTTGCACTGCTACCTCTTAATCCCAAGATGGTGTAAACATTCTGGCCATACAATCCTTCAAGGATTACCAAAAACTATCCACTCAATCCATATGTTCTTTGAATTGAGTCCAAAACCAACAGTTGAACTTGCGTCAACTGCCATTATGCATATTTGCGATATTCTTTCGGGTAGCAAGACTATATGTTGATCAAATAAACAATATGAAAATATTAATATCAAAATTACCTTATCATGATGGCCCTTTCATCAAAGTATTTGCTTACTTGTATCCTTTGAGATCAACATCCTTTTGCATGGTCCATCTTCATATTGTACAAGAATCCTTCTCCATGCATTCACTTTTAATCAAGGTGCCCATGGATCGAACTTGATTAGCAAGCTACAATATCTTCCTTGGAGTTGTCATTATTAACTCTCTTTCTTTCTTCCGAAGACCATACTTGATGTTGAACAATATTATTGTGTTTATGCCATGCTATCTTGTGGGAGAGTCTTGATCTTTAGTCATTCCAAAGCATATCAAACTTATTTTAAGCATCAAGTAACCATATGGAAGACTTACCAGCACATTCTTATAACTACTCTTTCTTGTAAGATTCCTGTAGATATGAACTCTACCTTTTAGAGAAGAGTTACTTAAGAAACATCATACCTTTTTTTCCATACAACCATCTAGCCATCCCTTCCTTGAATGAGCTTACTTCCATCCTTATCAAAGATGAGGTTTCCTTTCTTAGGAGGAGAAAGACTTCTTTCAAACCACCATTTGATCATCTACATGCCTTCATCCTTCAAGGCTATTGATTCCATACATGCTTCTTTCAAGAACCTTCCTATATGATGGGTCTTATTGGATCCTGATGATCCCTCTTTGCAAGATGACTACCTCGAACATTCTGCTAGAAAATGCTTGGATGAACAATAATATGCAATATGATCCCAATCTTCTCATTCTTTTAAGTTAAATGATTTCTTACCAAAGCAACTTGATCATGTAGACTTTGATTTTTCTACTATCATATGCTTCTTTCTACGATGCCATGCTTTACAAAAATCAAGACTCTTCTAGATAATGCAACAATGCATGCTACTCTACTTTCTATTTAATAAAAGAAAGACAAATTGCGTAATGAACCTAATAGAGTTGGAACTTCCTTCAATAGTAAGGATCCTTGGGATCTTCTCCTTTGCAACAAAACTGTAGCTTGTTGTACTTTGTAATATAAAATACACAATGTATTGTAAATAATATTTTTATTAATAAGATGAATAAACAAAGATGATTGAATATTACAATGAGGGCTCGCTTATATACCTAGGCAGGTGCCCCTTCATGACTGGGCATGTCTTTCTAGACATGCCTTTTCATTTAACTAATGACTATTAAAATAGTCACTACTTTGATTATTTATTATTTACATTTATTTACATTTATTTTTATTTATTCAGAAGCTTTGTTCTCAAGGCTTTATTGTTTGTAATTTTCTCCATGTTGCATAAGTCATTTTGGCATGTCGATTTCCTTCTTTGCGAACCCACTTTTATTATTATTATTATTTAATATTATATATATTTATTTATTATATATAATTTAAGTCATTTTCTTTTGAAGTAACTTTATAAAAATTATTATAAAGCAACTTTATAATTTTAATAAAGTAACTTTAATAATTTTCATAAAGTACTTTATACTTTATTAAAATTATTAAGAGTTGTGTCTGTATAGTGAATTTGACTCGTGCGGTCGTGTTCAAACCTATGCGTCCATTGATTGTTCAATATGGTATTGCGTGGTCATTGGAAGGGAAAACTGCAACAGAGCAGATGACAAATTACCACTAACATGTCCATCTCCTGAAACATTAACTGACAGTGTTTGTATATATCGCTGTGCTAAATCTCCAAGATTATGTTTAGCGAGGTCCATCAGATGTCCAAAATTTGCAACAAGAATATCAACACCCCTTTCGAAGTCTCGCAATTGTTGGCGAATTGGTGCACCCCCATAAGAAACCACCACCTTGACATTGTTGATTTCTGGTAGCATCGGATGTGCTCTAAGCCTCAAAATTTGTAGGGAGGCTTGGACACATGTATTTCACAATACCCAGAAATCGTTTTGGGAAATTCCACTCGGAGACGGTTTTATTAAAATAATTAATTATTTTAATGGAGGCCTAAGTCTAAACATAGAAAATTAAAATAATTAAAGGGTATATTAATCAAACTATGGGTGAAACTTCTAGAAGAAGACGAGGATCAAGCCAAAATGATCTGAGCCATTGATTAGAATCTAATTTGGGCTGTTGGTTCTCAACGAGAAGATTATAAGAGGAGGCTTGATGGGTATTTGGATAACACATCGAGTAAGAGATCAAAGATCGAATTTTTGAGGAGAGCAGCGCAACAGTGGCCAAAGAGAGATTCGAAGTGATTTCTTGCAGTGAGGGGCATGGATAGTATCTAGAGGGAAGTTTTCCTGGACTGGAGAGTACAAGGCAAAGAGGGTAGAGAGACATCCAGAGAAGCTGACGCAGGGCCACGCAGAGCTATGCTGTGGTAGCGTAGAGCTTCAGAGGGAGATCGAAATTCTGTTGAGGAAGTCGAGTTCCAGAGCCAGAAGCCAGGGTGTGAGACCAGGAGGCCTAAGAGCTGAAGTTTCCAGCCAACAGAGGATCATAAGTAGGTACAACGCAGTCCCAACTGCAGTGACGCAGTGACTGCATGGGAGTGACACAGAACTGTTGATCCAGGTGGATATTAGTGGCCACCCGCCTATTCCACTTGGACCCCACCATTGTTTCTTTCAGTTTTTCAGTTTCCTTATTTGTAGCACAATTTACTATTTTTGGTAGTTTTTCGGGTCCTGAACTTTCGGAGCCGTTTCGAGGCCCTAAACAACGTTTTTGGGGAAAACCGGGAGCAACATGGGTCGTTGACCAATGTTTCTCACTCAAAAGTTGTAGTCCTCGCATAGATCTTTCTAACGAAGTATTGTGCGCATCAAACGAAGATCGTATGCCAAAGTTACGACCCCGGGAAGTTGATGTACCAATTTACCCAAACGGGCCCATAGTTTGGTGCTTCATCTCCTAGGGTTAGGTTTTTGGATGTTTAGGGTTTTCCATTGTTTCTCAACAATAAATAGGCCTTCGAGCCTCATTGGAACCCAGTTCAGAGGCATGTAGCGCCACATCTCTTCTCAGAGATAAGCTACCATCGCCTAAGCTAGTCTTATTTCCATTCTGTTTGTAAGCATATTTCAGTATTTGATATTAATGAAATGAAGTGTTATTTCTACTGCATCTTTGTATTTATGGTTATATCTGTAATTTGTTGCGTTCCTGTTTAAATCCGGATCAGTGGTATCAGAGCGGTCTGCTCTTTCTCTGTTTTTCTTTGCATGTCCCCAACGAGGTCGGGATATAAGGAGTTAGGGCTTGAACTGGTCGAACCTTTGCAAGACCAGCCTCGCAAATCTGACGAACTCCCATGGCGGATGAAAAGAAAGACGAGGGGGCAGGAGATCCTATCAAAATCTTGCTCGAAGAAGCCCTCGAGCGACAAAGGAACGCGATGATGGACAAATTTGCCCAGATCCTTCAGCGGCTACCCAAGGGCGACGCATCTACTTCCGACAGCTACTCTGGAAGTGCCACACCCTTTAAGGTACAAGTTAACTTTGACATTCCCATATTTGAGGGTCAGATAGATGCAGACGCTGTAGATAAATGGTTAAATTTGCTAGAAGGATATTTTTCCGTTCATGATTTTTCCAGCCGGGAAAAGATCACTTTTGCACTTCTCAAAGCAGCCCCCCACATCAAGGACTGGTGGGAAACCTACTGTGAGTAGAAGGATGAAAGTACAAACTCACTGTTTTCAGCCGCACCCACTTGGAACTCGTTCCGGGATGCCATCAAGGAGCAGTACTACCCTGTCAGGAGCTATGAGGATAAATACATAAAGTGGACAACACTGCGACAAGGAAGGGACCAAGATGTGCCAGAGTTTACCAATGTTTTTCATACCCTTCACACGAAGTTGGGTATCAAGGATTCTGAGAAGCATTTGGTTCTCAAGTACCGCGACTGTTTGCACAGGTACATCCAGGACAAGATGGAATTCCTGGACATCTCCTCACTCGGCACGGCATATCAATATGCGGTCAAGATCAAGCAAAAGTTTAAACAGAAGAAGCGAGACTTTGGATCTGCGAATCCGAAGCAAGGGAAAGGTGCCCCCAAACCGCAGAACAAAGGAAAAAGCCAAGGCAGGGCGGTCGAGGACAACCCGCCAAAGGCGCAAGCAAAGAATAACGTCGCGAAGCCGAAGAAGGACACGGAAAAGTGGTGTGAGTTCCATAAGAGCTCCACTCACAACACAAGTGAGTGTCGGGCCAAGCAGTCATTGGTGGCCGAGCTAAAGGCTTCGGAATCAGATGCATGTTCCGACTCTGAATCAGAACCCGACAAGGGGAATGACAAAGGGAAGCAGATTATCAATGCAGAGCCAAACGCCATCATTGCCACCATGAAGATCCAGAAGGAGGAACCCGAAGATCCAGAGGAGGAGCGCCTCTTCCACTCCCAGATGTGGGTAAAGGGTTCCCTGCTACAGTTCATTGTCGACAGTGGGAGCCAAAAGAACCTTATTTCGACAGAGGTCGTGAAGCGGCTGGGCTTATTGACTACAGCACATCCACAACCGTACACCATCGTGTGGCTTTACCAAGGATGGGATCTTTGCGTGAGCTAGCAGTGCCACCTTCCATACAACATCAAGCCCTTCACAGATGAGGTATTATGTGACGTTGCTCCCCTTGATGTTTGTGATGTATTATTAGGCCAACCATACTTATGGAAGTGACATGCTGTGTATGAGTCAAGGCCTCGTGCTATTATTGTTACTTTGGGAAATAAGTTGTACAAGATACTGGAGGTAGCACTGCCTACCGCCATCTCTTTGGTTACTGCAAAACAATGCAGTAAGCTCATTTCCAAAACCGGGAAATTTGTTTTCCTGATGATATGCCCTCAGGGAAAGAAGAAGATGGTGGCCACGACCTCCAGACAGGGCCCCTCCGCACGACAACAACAGATGGACAAGGTTGTGGAGGAGTACGAGGACATCTTCACCTCCCCCACAAGGGTGCCTTTGCATTGTCAGGTCAAGCACTCCATCGATTTGACCCCAGGTGCGCCGTTGCCCAATGGACCAATCTATCGGTGCTCCATTCTGGAGAACGACGAAATCAAGAGGCAGATTCAGGAGCTGCTGCAGAAAGGTCACATCCGTCCGAGTTCATCGCCCTGTGGGAGCCCGATCGTGTTGGTACAGAAGAAGGATGGGACTTGGAGACTCTGTATTGACTACCGGGCACTGAACAAGATCACTGTTCGGAATAGGTACTCGATCCCACGGATTGATGACCTTTTGGACCAACTGAAGGGGGCAAAATATTTCAACAAGATCGACTTGAAGTCCAGCTATCACCAGGTACCAATCGAACCCTTCGATGTGTGGAAGACTGCCTTCAAAGCCAAGGAGGGCCTTTTCGAATGGTTGGTTATGCCTTTTGGGTTGACGAATGCTCCTGCAACCTTCATGAGGTTGATGGATGACATCTTGCAGCCATTCACCAACTCATTTGTAGTGGTATACTTGGATGACATCTTAAACTTCAACCAAAGCTGGGAAGAGCACCTCCACCACATCTGACAGGTTCTCCAAACACTGCGGCAACACAAGCTGTGTGCCAATTTGGAGAAATGCACTTTTGGCATGACCCAGGTTCAATATCTGGGATACATTATTGATGAACGAGGGGTGCATGTGGATCCAACCAAGATCCAAATCATTCGAGATTGGCCAGCCCCAACCACTCTAACAGAGCTCCGTAGCTTTCTGGGTCTTATTAATTTCTATCGCAGGTTCGTGTTGGGATTCTCTCATATCACTTGACCCTTGAGTCAAGTCACCAAGGGAGGAGCAAAAGCAAAATTCTTTTGGTCTGAATCTCAACAGAAGGCATTCGTAGAGTTGAAACATCGCCTCTGCTCTGCACCAGTGCTCACTTTACTAGACCTGCAACAGCCATTTGAAATCGAGACCGATGCCTCTGACTATGCTATTGGGGCAGTCCTTAGTCAATAGGGGCATCCAGTGGCATATCACAGTGAGATACTTTCAAACATAGTCCAGAAGTATCCCACTTATGACAAAGAGATGTATTCCATTGTGCAAGCTTGCCGACAATGGAAGCATTACATTTTGGGGAAGGAAACGGTCATCCACACAGACCACCGACCCCTGCAGTTCATACATACGCAAGGGAAGTTATAGAATGATCGCCATCAAAAGTGGTCCACATACCTGCAGCAGTTCCATTTGAATATCAAGTATAAGAAGGGTAGCACCAATAATGTTGCAGATTGCCTCAACCGACCACCGATCATGGCGTTAACCACTGTGCTCAACTCTTGTGGGCACAAGACTTTTGATTGGCCACTTCTCTACAAAAGCGACCCAGAGTTCGGCCACACATACCAGATGCTCTTGGAGGGTCAGCAAGTTCCATATTTTCACCTCCAGGATGCCTTGCTATGCCACCTGGGACACCTTTGTGTTCCTTCAAGTGAGCGAGCCAAGATGATTTGGGAAGCACACTATAGTCGGGCCGCTGGGCATTTCGGGGTCGAGAAAACAGTGGCAGTACTGCAGAAGTATTTCTACTGGCCGAATCTTCGACAGGATGTCGGGAAGTACATCAGATCCTGCACTGCCTGCGCCATTGCCAAACCGACCATCAAGAAGCAAGGCCTCTATACTCCGCTGCCTACCCCTAGTCGACCTTGGGAATCCATCTCCATGGATTACATGTCGGGCCTTCCTTCTACTAAGCATGGCAACGACTGTGTTTTTGTGGTCGTCGACAGATTCTCGAAGATGGCCATTCTGGCGGCCTGCAAGAAGAATATCACAACAGAAGCCACTGCTAAACTCTTCTTTGAACGAGTGTGGGTACACTTTGGGATCCCACAGTCTATCATCTCAGATCGGGACAACAGGTTCCTTAGTACATTTTGGTCCAGTCTCTGGTCGATGCTGGACACCAAGCTCACTAAGTCCACAACTTTCCATCCCCAAACTGATGGCCAGACAGAGGTCATCAACAGGATGATCGTACACATTCTGCGCATGTACAACTCAAAGCATCCACACACATGGGATGAGAGCCTTCCCTATGTCCAGCACAACTATAACCGGGTTCTCCACAGCTCGACTGGCCACAACCTTTTTTAGGTGGGCTTGCGATTCCAACCACTATGTCCCATTGATGTGGCCATACTATTTGCATCTACTCGGGCAGATTTTGCTCATATCCAGTCGGAAGCCGATAAGGCAAACAACTTCATTGAGCACATCCAACATATCCCCTAGCAGGTCCATGACATTCTAGAGAAATCAAATGCCAAGTACAAGCAACGACATGATCAACACCGAGTGCCACACAAGTTTCAAGTGGGCGACAAAGTCTGGTTGCATTTGCAAAAGGAACGCGTTACCGGAGCCTATCGGAAACTCAGACCACTTCGATATGGTCCTTACACCTTTACCAAGGCTGTGGGCAAAAATGCATTTGAGCTCAGCATTCCCCCTTTCCTTGGCCTGCACCCAGTGTTCAATGTGGATCACCTTCGACCATACTTCCCACCATTGCTGGACACATCAGACATTGCAGAACAACTCACACTTACAGAGTTAAATCCAGATTGCATGGAGCAAGCCACAATCGATCGGATCATGGACACGCAAATCAAGAACACTCGACAGCGAAGGATCCAACTATATCGAATTGTCAAAGCAAGCCAACTCCTTCACCAGGGGAAGTGGTTCACCAGGGACCAAATTCAGCAGAAGTTTCCTCATCTCATGGAGGAACTCAACGCAATGGGGACCATTGCTTCCTAAGGGGGGATCCAGGTGGATATTGGTGGCCACCCGCCTATTCCATTTGGACCCCCACCATTGTTTCTTTTAGTTTTTCAGTTTACTTATTTGTAGCACAATTTACTATTTTTGGTAGTTTTTTGGGTCTTGAACTTTCGGAGCCGTTTTGAGGCCCTAAATGACGTTTTTTTGGGAAAACCGGGAGCAACATGGCTCGTTGACCAATGTTTCTCACTCAAAAGTTGTAGTCCTCGGATAAATCTTTCTAACGAGGTATTGTGCGTGTCAAACGGAGATCGTCTGCCAAAGTTACGACCTCGAGAAGTTGATGTACCAATTTACCCAAACGGGGCCCATACTTTGGCGCTTCATCTCTTAGGGTTAGGTTTTTGGATGTTTAGGATTTTCCATTGTTTCTCAACAATAAATAGGCCTTCGAGCCTCATTGCAACCCAGTTCAAACATGTAGCTGCCACATCTCTTCTCAGAGATAAGCTACCATCGCCCAAGCTAGTCTTATTTCCATTCTATTTGTAAGCATATTTCAATTTTTGGTATTAATGAAATGAAGTGTTGTTTCTACTGCATCTTTGTATTTATGGTTATATCTGTAATTTGTTGCGTTCCTGTTTAAATCCGGATCAACTGTGCAGAGGCAGGGCAAAGGCTTATCTCCAGTGCAAATCAATGCCGGTTCTTCCAGTGACAGGGTGAGATAATTTCACTATTATTTTTGCCTAGTTTCTCTCTGTATCGGATAGCCAGTTGGGCATCCAACGAATTGTACTCAGATTTACTACTGCTTAATAATACAAACCCTCAACTGCTGCACCGGTTTTCCCACACTAGGTTTTTCTGGGGACATTTGTCCAAAAATAACTGTGTAGATGTGTGTGATGATTATTTCTCTCTTGTGCTGTATTTAGTTTCCGCAATTTTTTATTTGTGTAGGCTGCAATGTATTTAATTCGATATTTGCCGTAGCACACAGTAAGTAAATTGTTTAATCGAATTAACAATTAGAAGAATTAACATCAGTTGTTGCAGTAGGAATTGGGTAACCGATTTTTCACATGGTATCAGAGCACAGATCGTGAGCAGAAGAGCTCAAAAGCAGAAAGGAAGAGGAGATCAAAATTACTGCAGAGGAAGCAATTCAGAACCCCAAAGGCAATGCAATTCATGAGCCAAGGAGGTCGAAGTTTTGAGGAGAATTCGATTTCTCTGAGCGAGTTGACAGAGAAATTCGATCTCCAGAGGCAGAAGTGAGCAACGTATTTTTCATTGCAGAGCAGATCTTCAGCTGGGACGCAGATATTTTGCAGCAGTTGCTCGTAGAATAGCATCATTGGGGGACAAGAAGACACACTTGAGGGAATTTCTTCCTCAGACAATTCCTAGCTAGGGAATTCGATTTCTCCAGTGCTGAGCAACAACGGAGAGGAGTTGATCTACTAACTCCAGCAGGGAGTGCGTAGGCCAGCCCAGCAACAATGCAGAGGAAAGAGGAGGCAGTGCGACATTTCATTGGCAGAGATGGCAGCTCATGGGTTGCGAGATCAGGATCGGTTAGAGGGTGCATCCAACTACGTGATCTGGAAGGCAAGGATCTCATGCATTCTGGATGAGCACGATCTCAAACCTATGTCGACAACGTGGTAGTTGTACGCACGAATCTAGATCCGCTCAAGTATGTCGACAATGTGGTAGTTGTACATGCAGATCTAGATCCGCTCAAGAATTACAAGGCTGAGATGGCGAAGGCGAAGAGGTTGATCCTCGATGGAGTGAGGGATCATGTAATGTGTCACATTACCGGCAAGGATATTGCTCGACAGATGTGGGAAGCTTTGGCCACGCTATACGAAGGATCCTTCGAGCAACAGAAGATGAGATCCACACAGATGCAGAAGGGGGAACACATTGATTCGTTCCTAACGAAGCTTCAGGAGATCCGAGACTCGTTGGTAGCTGTGGGGTCAACACCTCAGCCTATCGAGATGGTGAGGCTGGCCCTGAATTCAGTCTCAGAAGAATGGCAAGTGTTTGTCTAGAGTATCTTGGGTAGAGAGAGATTGCCGGATTGGGAAGGAATGTGGGCCGCTCTTCAGCAGGAAGAGATGAGGAGAGATTTAGTCAAGTGCAAACTTGATAATAGTAGCAACAACAGTGAGATGAAGCCCAAGGAGGAGGAAGAGAATGCAACCCTTGCATCTAAGGGGCAGCAGGAGCAGTGAAGAAAGAAGAAGGATGTCTCGAAGATCAAGTGCTCCCGGTGTGGTGAATTTGGTCACTACGCTACATAGTGTCCTCTCAAGAAGAAGGACAAGGACAAGAAGCATGATCCGGAGGCTGCATTTGCAAAGATCGAGGAGGAGAAGTTTTCTATGATTGCTCAATACCTCTAGGGGAGAGGTGGGGTGATCTAGAACTGTAGGTCGAAAGAACTATAGATGGGCAGGATCCTTGAGGAGTCCACCTCTCAAATCAATACCTTGCTACGGGATCCCAGATCAGAAGTAGCAGGATGGACCATTGTCAGTTGGTGCAGAGGAGTGCTAGAGTGACAGTTGCAGTGGCTAGGAACACCAGAGACTAAGCAACGCATAACAAAGTTGGCAACAGTGCAGTTGGCACAGTGCAGAGTCAACAACAATGTAGAGGCTTCAGAGGATCAACGCAGAGACTAGCAACAGTTAGAACTCCAACAACAAATGCATCATGCTATACACTTGTTCAGTAATTTTGGATGCTTTTCCATTGCTGATGCAGTAGCAGCAGCAGTTGGAGAAGGTTGCAGTGCAGATGTAGTGTTGGCAGTGGCAGTGCTAGGAGCAGCATAGATGCAGAACTTATGAGGGTTGCAGTGTTGGTAGTGGCAGTGTCAGTAGCAGTACAAATGCAACATTTGTGTAGAAGTTGGTGGGAAGTGATGTCAGACATCAACACCGCAGAGGGAGATGTTTCAGAGTCAGAGTGATGCTTCAATAGGTTGCATTACTAGAGCACATTCCTCGCTAAGAGGGAGTGTTGATTTCTGGTAGCATCGGATGTGCTTTAAGCCTCAAAATTTGCAGGGAGGCTTGGACACATGTATTCCACAATACCCAGAAATCATTTTGGGAAATTCCACCTGGTGATAGTTTTATTAAAATAATTAATTAGGAGGCCTTAGTCTAAACTTAGGAAATTAAAATAATTAAAGGGTATTAATCAAACTATGGGTGAAACTTCTAGAAAAAGATGAGGATCAAGCCAAAATGATCTGAGCCATTGATTAGAATCTAATCTGGGCCATTGGTTTTCAACGAGAAGATTATAAGAGGAGGCTTGATGGGCATTTGGAAAACACATAAAGTAAGAGATCAGAGATCAAATTTATGAAGAGAGCAGCACAATAGTTGCCAAAGAGAGATTCGAAGTGATTTCTTGCAGTGAGGGGCAGTGATAGTATCTAGAGGGAAGTTTTCCTAGATCGAAGAGTACAAGGCAGAGAGACGTCAAGAGAAGTTGACGTAGGGCCACGTAGAGCTATGCTGTGGCAGCGCAGAGGTTCAGAGGGAGATCGAAATTCTGTTGAGGAAGTTGAGTTCTAGAGCCAGAAGCTGGGGTGTGAGACCGGGAGGCCTGAGAGCTGAAGTTTCCAGCCAACAGAGGATCAGAAGGAGGTGCAGCGCAGTCCCAACTATAGTGACGTAGTGATTGCGTGGGAGTGATGCACAATTGCGCAAAGGCAATGCAGAGGCTCATCTCCAGTGCAGATCAGTGCCGGTTCTTCCAGTGACAGGGTGAGATCATCTCACTATTATTTTTGCCCAGTTTCTCTCTGTATCGGATAGCCAGTTGGGCATCCAACAAATTGTACTCAGATTTATTATTGCTTAATAATACAAACCCTTAGTTGCTGCACCGGTTTTCCCACACTAGGTTTTTCCGAGGACATTTGTCCAAAAGTAACTGCGTAGATGTCTGTGATGATTATTTCTCTCCTGTGCTGTATTTAGTTTCCGCAATTTTTTATTTGTGTAGGTTGCAATGTATTTAATTTGATATTTGCCATAGCACGCAACAAGTAAATTGTTTAATCGAATTAACAATTAAAAGAATTAACATCAGTTACTGCAGTAGGGATCGGGTAACTGATTTTTCATAGACACCAGTTTGATAAGAAAGCTTTTTAGCTTTTGTGTGTATTTGACATGATAATTCTCTTGTTGGAGAAAGAATAAGTGCCAACGACAATGCTGTCCGTACCCCATGGAGACACTAGGGAATTTGACCCTTCATAATTGCTGCAATTATAGGGAAACAAAACACTACAATTTTCCCGCAACCCATCTGCACCCATGCCATGATATCCCGTCCTGCAAGAGAAATCGGAATAACATACCACTATAGAGGAGCCAACTTGACAAACTTGCACCTCTTGATATTCCTATTAAGTGCCTCTCCCAAGTTTATTTCTTGAAATGTAGTTACAGAAGGCGAAACATTGTTACCTTTACTGTCAACAGGGATATCATCATAAGCATCAAAATTTATGGGCGTCGTGTTTTCTTGTTCCACCAAAACACCTAGAACGGATCCATTATCAAAAGGATTTATTTGTCATTCCTTCTTGTCCATACACTTCATTTTGGTATATAAATAGATTTCATCTTTCCCTGAAGGGTCAGGGAGTTTGAACGGATGGAATTGTCTAGTGTGTGCACTTTTCCGATATTGTATTTGCCCCCATCCAGTATTAGGGTCATCCATTGTGTAAATAACCTCGTTGGAAATCCCAACTTCTCTACTAGAACTCAACAACACTATTAGTCGATCCCAGACTATTTCCTTCGAAATTCAAGAAGCAGAACTGTGCACGAGTTCTAGACCTGGTGTAGGAGTATCTTCGAAAGCCTGGAAACCCCAATCGGAGTTACTACTATTCCCCACAGTCATGATGTAGCAAAAGGGATGCGACAGGTCAACCCATGTCCACAAGATCACTTTTTGTCAAATTGCTTCCATAAGGGGTTCCTCCCGAGCTTCTTCGAATTTTAATCATTTGTAAGGAACAATTAACACCCATCATCTCAATTCATGGAGAGGTGACAACCTCTGGTCTTGAGTGACGCGGTCCACAAATTTGGAGTAACTCTGATTTGGAAACCTTTCGATCACACAGAACAGAACACTGCATTGTTTCGACGATGAGGATGTTGAGTCAGCCCAATTTCGGAGTATATTTTCTATAGTTCCCGGTTTGGCATTGGGAATGGAGGATCGCTGATGAGTGTGAAAATATGGAATAATTCGATTCCTTATAAGATCGCCGTTCATGAAGTTGAAATGTTTGATGGTTGTTGAGTTGGCACCAATTTCTCTAAATCTTGGAGGTAGGACATTAGGAATTTCTATTGACTCGTAGTCATCATCTTTTGCATAGTGGATGTTGTCGACTATCATGTTATTACACATAATTTTATTCCCACAACATTTATCCTTCACCTTAACTTCACCAACTGCACCAAAAACTTCTTTTAAATCTTCTTCATCAGATTCTTTGTCAAGGCCACCTATAAAAAATTCAAATTGCTTTTGTTTCTTTCCATCCTTTAAGGGGTTAGACATGTCATTAATTTCACGTTTGTCATCTTTGTCAGCTTCAACAGTCTCCTGGCTAGCAAGCTCATCTTTATCTTTAAGATCATCTTCACTCTCATCATAATTTGAAATTGACATAACCTTTTCCTGATCTTTTGTAGAATGTAGTGATTCTTCATGAATAATTTCAGTAGATTCATTTTTTTCCTCCTTGTTTTCATCTTCAGCTATCATATTTTTCTCTGTCAAAACACTTGGCTCAAACTCATCCTCTTTGACAATAATGTCAACTTCTATTGTAGGTGCTAAATCCGATGTTTGAAAAGCCTTTAGGGATTCTGTAAATAATTTTTTAATTGCTATAATGATTCTTGAATTTCACTTAACAACTCAATTTTAGATTTATAGTTTCGTTTAATTCCTCAAAATATGTCTCCATGATTTCAGGTCTAAGCTTGATGGGCAAATTGTGTAGCGGATAACGTGCAAAGGGTCGAATGGCTCTGATACCACTGTAGCAACAAAACTGTAGCTTGTTGTACTTTGTAATGTAAAATACACAATGTATTGTAAATAATATTTTTATTAATAAGATGAATGAACAAGGATGATTAAATGTTACAATTATGGCCCACTTATTTACCTAGGCAGGCACCCCTTCATGACTGGGCATGTCTTTTTAGACATGCCTTTTCATTTAACTAATGACTATTAAAATAATCACTAATTTGATTATTTATTATTTACATTTATTTTATTTTATATGAATTATATTCATAACATTCTTCTTGTTTGGACAATCTCTTAAAATATCCGTACTCATTGCATCCAAAGCATTGAATCTTGGACATATCTGGTTTTTCTTTGGACTTTCCAAACTTCCCTTTCTTCTTCTTCTTGGATTTTACAATAAAGGCTTGAGACTTCTCATTTGATTCGGTGTCATCCATTGCCTTTATCCTAGTTTTCTTCCAAGATACATTGAGCCCATAACTCATCAAAAGGAGTAGTATCCTTCTTGAGTAGACACTAGTTGCAAAACTGCTCTAATCAGGTGGCAAAGCATTTAATACACAAGTAGTCATTTCTGAAGAGGGCATGAATAGTTAAAAGATTTCTTTGCTTGAGAATTGCTTGTGATACACTTTTACTTCTTCGCTTATATTCTTTTCTTCTTGTGTTACTATTATGTTCTTTTCATCAAGACAATTACCAATATGCACAATAAAAGACAAGTGACACAGTATGTAGGCTTGTAAGCCAGGGCCAAAACCTCTCATCTCTTGAGAGGAAAACCCGATCAAATTTTTTCTTCTAGATCTTCAATTGGCGAGTACCAAGACCATGAAACAGACCCTTGACTCTAGTATCCTTCCAAGAACCTTGTCACTAACCTTGATGCTCTACCTCTTCCCTTCCTTGACTTTCTTCTTGATCTCAAACTACTTTCCTCGGCTCCTTCTAGAGAAAGTCGGTCTCTATTCTTCACACTTCTCCTCGGCTTCCTCTAGAGAATCTTGGTCTCTAGGCTTTCACTGATCTTCTCTAGAGAAACTCTGTCTCTAGATCTCTATCTCAGTCACCCATAAGAATCCTTCCTTTGCTGCCCCAGAAGAAAACTCTCCTTCTCTAGCCTAAAAGAAACCTCTCCTTCGTTTGCCCAGAAGAATATCTCCTTCGCTGTCCTAGAAGAATATCTCCTTTGCTAATCCAAAAGAACCCTTCTTTGCTGCCCCAAAAGAATCTCTTTCACTGCCCCAGAAGAAACTCTTTCGCTGCCCCAGAAGAATCCTCTTTCGCTGCCCCTTCTTCGCACTTCTCTTGATCGAATGCAAGTCGAGTTGCTTGCCTTCAAGTGAGGCCGAGTTAGGCTATATATACACTTCTTCTCATGTCCTTTAGGCCAACATGATCTCAAGAGTTAGGCCGACTTCTTCTAGCATGTTCTTCCATCGTTGTAGGCCGACTTGAAGAGGATAAGTGACAAGGTCTTGGAGGATACTTTACATAGACAAATTTGACCTTTTACAAAGTGTAACATGACTTCATTACATGACAATGACTAACATTTTATGACTAGATGACAAATAAATCCTAAAGACTCTCAATGGGAGTCTTGAATCAAAAATAAAATCTCTTGCTCATGAAACCCATGAAACAAGTCAATACAATAATTTTATTTTTCTTCTTTACATCTTATTACATAAAATCATAATTACATGTCATTATGAAGACCGAACCTAGTTACACTTTTCAGTAAGATCTTCATAAGATAAGTGGCCATGTCTTCATCCTTTGACTTCCTTATTCTATATAGTTGATTCCTCAAGGATATCTTTTGACATGATGTGCTTATAGAGTACAATTTCACCAACTTATGATACATAGCTTTGGATGTCGTCAAAGCAACAACAAAGGGAATAAGATGATCTTTTATGGATTCATTAATGATCCTTTGTGCCTTCACTTCTCCCTTCTTATATTTTGCTAACTCTTGAGTCTTCTCTTTGTCTGGTACAGTAACTTCACCAAGAACATATTCCATGACTTCATTTTCTGGGCACCAAGTCAATCCTCTTCTTCCATGCTAGGAAGTTTGCTGATCCAACGAGCTTGTTGTTTTCCTTGCAAAATGTAGCCATATGATCTGTAAATTTAGACATAGAAGACAATATGATACTTACTTGTCAACCAAAAGTCCTCCTTCTTGATGATGTCTTCTGCTATCTTGATGCTTTCAAGACCTTCAAAGAGACTTCAAAGATGCCCTAGCATGATGACTTCTAGGATGCCTTCAATAATAGTGTCTTTAAATAGCTCAGAGAGTGGATGATGATCCCAAGCTTCTTTGATGAGCCTTCCAAGAGAGAGAAATCAATATTCTTTCTCAAGATAGAGAAACCTTCCTTCAAGATGTTCCTCCAAAAGCAAAAATCCTTTAAGAGAAATAGATGTACTTCTTTAGACAATGAGGCCTTCACTGAGAGATTGATATAGTATTCTTTCTTCCTTCAGTGAAAGCTCTGTTGTCGCGCAAACTGACACGACAACGCTCAGACCAGGGGCTGTCACTCTGATCCCTGGTCTCTCCGTTTAAGCCTGTCTCCCACGGCTAAGGGGGGTAGACCCTGAGGAAAGATGAAGGCCAACTGCCAGACAGTTGGGCCAGGAGACGAGAAGCACTAAATGACTTTGACGAATTGAGCAGACCAGTGCCTTATAAGGTCTAAATGATTACCAGTTAGATGATCTAAGAACATAAGCCACAGACAACAATCATTTATTATCAGACAAAGAGAGCGATGCTTTAAATGTCTATTAAACCACAAGGCTCCTCAAATGACAATATCCGGCAAACCAAGAGAGATAAATTGCTTGAAATAACAGTGAAACCAGATATCCAATTCGTATTCAGACCACAGCACGAAAGATACGCGATGATGAACAACTGAAGGAGGTAACAGTAATTCTCCACACACAAAAAAGAAAATTTTTTGTTTAATTTTTTTTATTTTTTTTTTTGTATTTTTTTTTTTATAAAACAACGAACCTATATAAAAAGAAAAAAAACTTTAAACTAAACTAAAACAAAAATCTAATACAATGCTAAATCTAAACAATTAAACATTTTTAATTTTTTTTTTTTTTTTTTTTTTTTGAACCCCAAAGTCTTTTTATTAATCAGAAATCAGTTTACAAGAAGAGCTTTCAGTACAGACTCACAGTTCAGATGAAACTGAAAATGACCTCCTAAGACCCTACATAAAGGAAATGATCCCAACGGCTAGTTTTGGGTGATCCACAAAAATATTATTATTTTATTGCTTAGGGTTTTTGCTTTATGCTTTTTTTATTTTTTATTATTTTTTATTTTTCAAATTTGTTTTTTTAAAAAAAATTTTAAAATTTTTTAAAATTTAAAAAAAAAAAAAAAAAAAAATTATTTATTTATTTATTTATTTTTTTTTTTTTTTTTATTATGTATATGAATTTATTATTTTTATTCATTAAAAAAAATTTTAAATTTATTTTAAGACGGATCATCAAACCCAGCCGTTGGAATCATCACCTAGCACCTAGGACCTAGGACTCATGAGGGGATTTACAACATTTTCAACCCTCAAGACACATTTCATCATGATTTTTTACAATTTACATCTCAAAGGGATGAATCCACTTTAACATAGACCCTCATAGACCACCCAGATCTGCGACACAACTATAATCTAGCAGAGTAACACGCTAGGATTCTCCTAAAGTCCTAATCACGAAATGCATCCCGGCTTTGGGGTTGGGTTTGAAGGAAAACTCTGCCGATCCATGGATCGGTGAGACTAAAAACCTCCCGGGACGCAGATCGTCATTAGAAAGTTAGGTCCACCTAGGCAACTTTACATACATGACTCTGATCTGCTTAGATTATTTACATTTCAAACATGCAGACTGGGTTTACAACAAAAATGATCAAGCTGTTGATGACTGTAGGCTGGCACGGACATGTCGCTCAGGAGCTATCCTTCTCTGCCAACAGGAAGGAGGTGTACTGCATGGGTAGTTGACCAGTAGTGGTCAACATCTGGCTCTACTTGGGGACACGTTGCTGCACTGGTAGGAATGTGAGAATCCAGAATCTGCATCCATACAACACACAAAATAAAAATAAGTAGCGTCCATTCCCAAATCATCATATGCATTAAGTACAGGAAAATAAAAGCTCTTCATTTATTGACTAACTAATAACATGAAAAGTAAATCTAATCCTAAAAACAGAAATAAAATGCTGAAAAGACAAGGAGTAGGGATAGAAATACAATACAAAAGATGCCCCATGGCATCAGATATCATCTCTGAAGAACAGCTTGAGCATTTGGCCGTTCGCTGGTAGATGAAGTGGTTCACCATCCAATCTGCTCAAGTGGAATGAGTTTGGTCCAGCTATGTCTCTAATGATGTACGGTCCCAACCACAAGCTGTCAAACTTTTTATGCTTTCCTGGTTTTTCATTTTTGCGATCCCAAAGTAAAACCATATCTCCAACCTGCAAAGATCTAGATCTAGAGCATTTATCAAAGCTTTTCTTAATATTAGATTGATTTTTGCATATATTTTCAAAAGCTGTCCGACGTGTCTCATCTAATTCCACAATCTGATCTATCCTGTTTTGAACAACATCTTTATCAGTGGAAAAATTTTGGAGGAGCTGATAGGCTGGCAATTTTAGGTGCACAGGTAAGGTAACATCCAAGCCATAAACCAATTCAAAGGGAGATTTACCAGTAGACTTCTTCTTAGTGATTCTGTCTGCCCACAAAGCATACTTGATTTTGCTGTCCCAAGACTTCTTGTTATCTCCTACTATTTTCTTGATAATGGTTATGAGATTTTTATTACTTGATTCAGCCAAACCATTACCCTGAGGATAGTAATTCGACGAATGAGATAAGACAATGCCATATTTGAAACAAAAAGATGTAAACTCTGAAGAACTGAAAGCCTTGGCATTGTCAGTAGTGATCTTAGCGGGGACACCAAATCTAGTAATGATGTTATTCTCAATGAAATTCATAATCACCTTTTCAGTGGCATTCTTAGCAGGAATGGCTTCTACCCATTTAGTGAAGTAATCAGTAGCAGTCAAAATCCAAGAGTAGCCATTGCTAGAATTTTCATGGAACTTCCCTATGAAGTCCAGACCCCAATGCTGAAAAGGTGCCTCTACAATAACAGGCTGTAGAGGAAGGGCAGCAAGCTTCTGTTTCCCAGTGAACAGTTGACAGGCTTGACACGATCTAACAAACTTGTGCACATCAGAAAAAATCGAAGGCCAGTAATAGCCAGCTCTCAGGATTTTGTGGGCAGTAGTTCTAGCGGCATAATGACCACCACAAAATCCTGAATGAAATTCGGAGATTAATCTTTTGGACTCAACATCGTCAACACACCTAAGCACTATGCCCTCTGGATTTCTCCATCCAAGGCCATCCTTCATAAGGCAGTACTTAGTGGCTTTTAGTCTAAGAGCCCTTCTTCTATGAGCGACTAAGTGGTTAGGACAAGCAAGATTTGTTAAGTAGTAAACTATGTCCTGATACCATTCATGCTCAGCTAACCTTCTTAACTCTGGTGAAGATAGATCGTCAAGGCAGAACAAACCAAGAGTCTTTTCATTACTTTCAGCTAACATTTGAGCTAAACCTTGGCCTTTGATCAGCTTAGTGGGTCTAATCTCTAAATCATACTCCTGTATCTTAGTAACCCACCTAGCACGAGTCCCTAAGCAATCAGTTTGAGTTAATATGTCTTTAACAGCAGAATGTGGGACGAAAGCGATGATCTTAGAATAACCCACATAAGTTTTAAAATGCTTAAGAGACTTGACTAGGGCATAGGCCTGCTTTTCCATGGTATTGTACTTCAATTCGGAATTTTGAAGTGCTCTACTCATGAAAGCGATAGGCTGCTCGTGACCCTCTCTATTCTTTTGAAGTAAGACACCGGCAATGGTATCCTCAGAAGCGAAAGAAAAAATCATGAAATCTTTGGAGTAATCAGGACTAACAAGGACCGGAGCCTTCGCGATAGCAGACTTGATTTCTTGGAAAGCCCTTTTGCCCTCTTCTTGCCAGACAAATTTCACATCCTTCTTCAGAAGACTTTGAATGGGCTTAGCTATTTCCGCATAATTCGGGATAAATCTTCTAATAAAATTTATCTTTCCAAGGAAAGACTGAAGGGACTTGAGGTTGTGCGGGAGAGGAATCTTTTGAATTGCTTCAACACATTCAGGATCGACCTTGACTCCCTCCTTAGAAATGATATGACCCAGAAGTTTCCCTTCAGTTACCCCAAAGACAGATTTAGCCGGATTCAAAGAGATTCCATATTCTCTGCATCTATCGAAAACTTTCCTAAGATGATCTATATGGCTGATACCATCTTTAGAGAAAACAGTAAGATCGTCTTGGTAAATTTCGATAATTTTCCCGATTAATCCTTTGAAGGCATAATCCATGGCCCTCTGGAAAGTAGCCCCAGCGTTTGTTAACCCAAATGGCATTCTGATGTATTCAAAAGTGCCCCATGGTGTTGTGAACGTGGTCTTGTGTCGATCTTCCTTTTTAACCCAAACTTGATTATACCCCGAAAAACCGTCTAGTAATGACATCATCCCAGACCCAGTTACTCTTTGCAACAACGTTTCCATTTTTGGCAAAGGGTAATTATCCTTTTTGCACGCTAGATTAAGGTTTCTAAAATCGACACAAAGTCTTATTGTACCATTCTTCTTCCTGACAATCACCAAATTCGAACACCATGTCGAATGCCTAGTTTGAGCGATGATTCCTGCTGCAAGCATCTTCGCAAGTTCTTTTTGGACCAGGGGGGCTAACTTAGGATTAATCTGCCTAAGTTTCTGCCGAAAAGGTTTAGCATTTTCGTCCTTTAAGGGAATAGTATGCTCCATAATATCTTCCCTGTAGCCCTTCAACTCATCATAGGAAAAAGCCAAAACATCTCGATATTCATGAAGTAAACCAATTAACTTTTTCCTTTCCTCCAGACTAGTACCTTTACCGATTTTAACCATTTTCGGACTTTCAAAAGTACCAATGTTAACTTCAAGGTACTCGCCTGGGTCCAACTTGTCTTCTTCTCTCAGCTTCGTGGCATCATGCCGATCAAAATATTGCTCTAAGGCAACTACATTTCTGGGAGTGGGATTTATGATATGTCCTTGATCTAAAGACCCATCCTCGCCAGAAACTAGCCGGAAATCCTCAAACTCGTCTAAACTATTGAGAAAACGAACGACTTGCTTTTCATCATTAAAAACTTGCCAATGCTCTGAGTTGTCTGGGACAGATGGTCTGAATATTATCTCCATTTTAATTTTATCGTTGATTAACTCATCAGACAACTGGAAAGTGCTAGCAGCTACGGCAAGTTCATCTGCCGAACTATTTAGCTCTCTAGGAATTGCTTCAAGGTTAAGGGCATCGAAGTGCTCCATAGTATCCCACACAGCATTTCGATAGTTTCTTAATCTCTGATTTCTACATGTGAATTTGTTCTTAAGCTGCATGATAACCAGATCGGAATCCCCCTTTATGTTAAGCAATTTAATCTTCAAAGCTTTGGCCAATTCAAGGCCCAACAATATGGCTTCATACTCAGCGACATTGTTGGTTGCTTCAAATTCTAGACGATAGGCAAACTTGAATACGTGACCAAGGGGAGACTTAAGCACAATCCCAGCACCCTTACCATGACTAGAGAACGCACCATCGAAATACATATACCAGACTTCATCCTTAAGATCTTTAATCTCATCATCGGGAGGAATTATGAAATTGGACATGATAGCATAGTTCCCGATGTCAGATTTTTCTTTAATTATCTCGTTATGAGGCTTTTTAGGATTTTCAACATGAAATTTCCTCTCAGGCTCTCTATTCAGTCTAACAAAACCGTCACCGCTAGGAGAAGGAATCATAGCATATGACCAATTCATCTGAATGCTTCCCCCTAGATCAGAGGCCCACTTCCTAGATAACAGCATACCCCAAGCATCAGGTACATCAACGACAACAATATCCATAACAACCATGATGTCTGGGTAGACCGAAAGATGAACTTGCAAATCCTTGATTAAACCATGTACCTCGATCTTCTTAGAATCCATGGCGCATATATTATAGTAGGGTCTGGAAACTCTTAAGTTAAGCTGTTCCATAACCCTTTTAGTCATAACACAAGCAGATGCGCCTGAATCCAACATGCAGTTATTCAATTTATACCCATTGACTAATAAGGTGATAAAGAAGGGTTGATGATCCTTGTTATCAGCATCTACGCTTTGCAGATAAATAGGAGCATCATGATAGTCAACCTCACGAATCTTCTGTTGAGAAGCGTTGACTTGAGGACCCTGAATTGCTTTTAGTAATTTGTCTCTTTGGGAAGGGATCTTAGCGATCTCAGAGACAGGAACCCAGATTTTAGCATTATTAAACCAACTCCCCAAATCGACATCTATTCCCGAATTTATACCAGGGTTTAAAGTTCGAGGAGGAATTTGATTCCCGCTCTGATCCTTATCCCTTCTCTGGTATGTCAAACCCTTATCTCTAGCAATTTCCAGAATTTTCTCAGGAGAAGGTTTCTCACCATATAACCTAGCCAAAATGTCATCTTCGTCTTCAAGGTTATTTATGCTAAAAGCGGATTGAGGATTCACAACATCATAGCTCCTTTCCTTAACCTCTATCCAATCATTCATGGGCAAAGGGAACTTGCTCCCTACTACGTTTATTTGCTCACCTGTCCCAAGCATTCCATTATCGAGAAGTCTTCTGATAATGGGACAAGAGGACTCTTCGTGAAAATCAGCACAAGCACGACAGTAGGGAGGAGCATCATCCACCAGATTGGTAAGCGGATTAGGGGGCCTCTGCTCACTAGTTTGACCCTTTCTTTGCCAGTTACTATTTCTGTTATTATTATTTCGAGGCTGAAAATTTTGCGGTTGCGCTCTTTCCATTTGAATTAACCTATTCTGCAAAGTGTTTATCTCCTTGTTATGATTAATTTCCATGGTTTCAATTTTCTGAAGCAATTTGAGAACAAGTTCATTTTCAGGCTCTTGGGCTGCTTTTCCCTTAGTTTCCTTCAGTTTTGTAGCAGCCCTGTCGTAACCTGGGATTTCAGACTTCCCAGAAGCTGCCTTGTCCTTCTCAAGTTCTACAGCTAAGGTTTGGCAAGCTCGATAATCAGTAAGTTTAGCACGCCTTAACTCATAAGATGGCTCAGGACCAAAGGCATCAATATAAAAATCTTGGAGAGTTTTATCTGAAGGTTTATAATCTTGAGGTAGTTCTTTAATAATGCTATTAAACCTTCTATTAAATTCCTCAACAGTTTCGTCTTCTCTCTTTCTCATCAGAGTAAGAGCTCTTACAAGATGTCGTCCCTCTCTTTTATCTCCATATTTTTCTCTAAATGAATTAATGATTGATTGTAAAGAGTCAAAAGAATTAGGAGGTTTTTCTGTAAACCAGTCATGAGCATCACCTCCTAGAGTCAAGATAAAAAGGGTCATCCTGACATCCTCATGATCAAAATCAGGAGATCTAGCGTACTTAGCCATCCATATGTTGAAATCTCGCAAATGGGAATTAACAGTAATGGCATTATCTCCATGAAAGCTAGGCAATTTGTCTATCCCAACAGATGGAATATCATTGGGGGCTCCAGGAATGTTAGAGAAATCACAAGGACCCAACAGACTCATGGTGTTGCGCCTAACTTGACCCCTAAAGAGCAGATGAACGTCAGAAAGGGCTTCTTGTCCAAGATTTGTAAGGAGTGCACGAGAAGCGAGTTTGTGTGATCGCACCCTGTAAACCTTTTCAGGATCCGGAGTGGGGTTGCACAGACTGCCTGGATGTCTTCTAGTGTACACTCTCGCAGATAATAATGGAAGTGGAGTCGCCACTTGAACAAGAAGTTAAGCACAGCAGAGCTTGAAAAACAAGGACCAAGGACAGAAAAACTCTATCCCCGGCAACGGCGCCAAAAAATGTTGTCGCGCAAACTGACACGACAACGCTCAGACCAGGGGCTGTCACTCTGATCCCTGGTCTCTCCGTTTAAGCCTGTCTCCCACGGCTAAGGGGGGTAGACCCTGAGGAAAGATGAAGGCCAACTGCCAGACAGTTGGGCCA
Source organism: Pinus tabuliformis (assembly GCA_031772625.1). Lineage (NCBI taxonomy): Eukaryota > Viridiplantae > Streptophyta > Pinopsida > Pinales > Pinaceae > Pinus > Pinus tabuliformis. The sequence continues at coordinate 278,572,917 of CM062805.1, read as the reverse complement.
GGAGACGAGAAGCACTAAATGACTTTGACGAATTGAGCAGACCAGTGCCTTATAAGGTCTAAATGATTACCAGTTAGATGATCTAAGAACATAAGCCACAGACAGCAATCATTTATTATCAGACAAAGAGAGCGATGCTTTAAATGTCTATTAAACCACAAGGCTCCTCAAATGACAATATCCGGCAAACCAAGAGAGATAAATTGCTTGAAATAACAGTGAAACCAGATATCCAATTCGTATTCAGACCACAGCACGAAAGATACGCGATGATGAACAACTGAAGGAGGTAACAGTAATTCTCCACACACAAAAAAGAAAATTTTTTGTTTAATTTTTTTTATTTTTTTTTTTGTATTTTTTTTTTTTTTTAAATTTTTTTTTTTATAAAACAACGAACCTATATAAAAAGAAAAAAAACTTTAAACTAAACTAAAACAAAAATCTAATACAATGCTAAATCTAAACAATTAAACATTTTTAATTTTTTTTTTTTTTTTTAAATTTTTTTTTTTTTTTTTTTTTTTTTTTTTGAACCCCAAAGTCTTTTTATTAATCAGAAATCAGTTTACAAGAAGAGCTTTCAGTACAGACTCACAGTTCAGATGAAACTGAAAATGACCTCCTAAGACCCTACATAAAGGAAATGATCCCAACGGTTAGTTTTGGGTGATCCACAAAAATATTATTATTTTATTGCTTAGGGTTTTTGCTTTATGCTTTTTTTATTTTTTATTATTTTTTATTTTTCAAATTTGTTTTTTTAAAAAAAATTTTAAAATTTTTTAAAATTTAAAAAAAAAAAAAAAAAAAATTATTTATTTATTTATTTATTTTTTTTTATTTTTTATTTTTTATTTTTTTATTATGTACATGAATTTATTATTTTTATTCATTAAAAAAAATTTTAAATTTATTTTAAGACGGATCATCAAACCCAGCCGTTGGAATCATCACCTAGCACCTAGGACCTAGGACTCATGAGGGGATTTACAACATTTTCAACCCTCAAGACACATTTCATCATGATTTTTTACAATTTACATCTCAAAGGGATGAATCCACTTTAACATAGACCCTCATAGACCACCCAGATCTGCGACACAACTATAATCTAGCAGAGTAACACGCTAGGATTCTCCTAAAGTCCTAATCACGAAATGCATCCCGGCTTTGGGGTTGGGTTTGAAGGAAAACTCTGCCGATCCATGGATCGGTGAGACTAAAAACCTCCCGGGACGCAGATCGTCATTAGAAAGTTAGGTCCACCTAGGCAACTTTACATACATGACTCTGATCTGCTTAGATTATTTACATTTCAAACATGCAGACTGGGTTTACAACAAAAATGATCAAGCTGTTGATGACTGTAGGCTGGCACGGACATGTCGCTCAGGAGCTATCCTTCTCTGCCAACAGGAAGGAGGTGTACTGCATGGGTAGTTGACCAGTAGTGGTCAACAAGCTCAATCCTTCTTAAGATGATGAGGTCTTCTTCCTTATGCCCTTCCTTGTATTCTTAGTAAATGATCCCCTTTCGATAGATAACCGTCTCTTATGTCAACAAGATGATCTCCAAGCGCCCTCTCTTCTTCACCTTAGCTCTAATACCATGTTGGAGAATCTAGTAGGGAAACTATTAAAACGAATTCTACTTAACCTTAATAATTGCGTGTGAACTTTAGTTATCTTCTTATGTTTCTTTATTAGATCTTTTCATCAAACAATTATCAAGAGCAAAAACAATAAAGACAATAGACACAAGAATTAGGCTCCAAGCCAGGGCAAAACCCCTCCAAGGGGAAAACCTAGAAGGAATTTCTTCTCTTCTTATAGAATCTGATTCAAATGAGAAAACCAAGACCCAAACTCCTAAACCAAGTCCTTCTCCAAGCACCAAGTTAACCCTCCAAGAATCTCTTTCAAACAAGGCAAGGTTCGATCAAGTCAACAAAGGTCAAACTTCTTCCAATCTCCTCCAATTCAGAACTTCGACCTTCTACTTCAGATCTGCAACTTTGGCCTCTAGTAACAGCAAAAACCCTAGCCTTCTTGCATGTGTCATCCTTCCAAGAGATCTTCCTTCAAGCAAATCAAGGTCTCCAAAGTCTACGAAAGTCAAACTTGATCAAATAAGAGTCTCGGCTCTCTACCCAAGTTTGCAACTTGCGTTGCAACTTTTCGGTCTTGCAATTTGCCTAGAAAACCCTTATTTTCGCATGTGTGAGTAGATCTGGTCCAAATTTGAGGTCTTCCAACTTCGCTCTATACTTGTCCTTCTTCCCTTGTCTTTTTCTCTAGAAATTCTTCTTGTTCCACTGCAGATCGAACTTGTTATGATTGCAGATTGAATGTGTCTCAAATGAGGTCGAAATTGCTTGTATATATATATGCCTTTCATGAGGTCGAATAACCTCTTCTAGGCCGACTTGTTGCTGGTAGGGCCGACTTGTGCTTGGAGGCTCATATTGACTTTCTAGACTCAAAACAATATCTTTTACATGTTACAACTTGCCCAATAGGGTCTTATACAAATGATAAAGACTCTTTTGACTCAAGAAAAATATTCTTTTGACTTGACAAACCCTAGGAGTATTTAATGCATGCTTGACCTAGTTGACCAATACAAATAGAGCATGAAACCATGCTTGAAAATATTTTTTTTTTCTTCTTTTGCTTGTAACATAAGATATATATATATATAATGACATGAGTACAATTACAGTTATGAAGACCGAAACTAGTTACATTTTCCAACAAATCTAACCAAATTTCTCCATGATGAACCACTAAAACAACCTCAATTGATGTGATCAAAGACACAAAAGAAAGCAAGTGCAAGAAACAACTCGTTTAGACACCTCACACCCACCAGTGGTGATGGTCAACAATACCATAAGGAAAGTGCCGAAAAGTATTTGCATCCATAGCAATGCCCTTGTAACCATCAAGCGCCCCATCAATGACATATTGCAAGCTAAGTTACCGGATCCACAGGGGGCAAGTGATGGAACTGCAGATCCCCGAATTTGAAACGGATCCGGATAACGATCTGCTTGGATTCGCTAGGGAAACGGTTCCAAATGTGACGAAACCACACTTACCTTGATTGGAGGCATATTATTAGGATTGGCGCCGGATATGGTGGATTTGGAGGCGGATCCGAGCAACAAACTCCATGGTTCGTGTGAATCCTCAGTTAACACTTCAGTTTTAATGTTCAACCCTATTAGTTAACAGTTCAACTACTCCAGTTTGACTTTAGTTATTTTTCGTTTAACGCAAAAATTATGGTGTTTTGGCACTCTTCCTGTATTATAAAACTTGATGGTATGGGTCCAAATCGTGTTACTGCTCTGTTGCTCAGCGCTGGTCGAGGGTCAAAATATTGCTCAGCGTCGGTACTGGTCTGTTCTTGAGACACTGCTCGAGGGCGAAATAACGCTGCTAATCCACTGGTGGTTGTTCAAAATCAGCCACTGAGACGTTGCTCAGGCGTCGCATTTGTGGTCGGGGCTACTGGGCATTTGTTCGTGGTCGTGGTGCGATCATTCGTTCGTGGTCCTATTTGTGCAAGTGGTCGTAGGAGCGGTCTTGCAGGTGGTCGCCGTTACAGGGATGCAAGTATATACTATATGGTTTTCGTTTTGTTTTTTTATATATATAAATTTTATATTGTTAAGTTTTATATGCCACTTCGTTTTTTCTTAATAAATTTTTCGTAATTATGTTTAATAAATTTTATATGGTAACTCAATGTTGCGAACATCGCGATTTTATTGTGATGTTTTGAAAAAATCACGAGTTTTTCAAGCCAATGATTTTATTGGCCGATGTTATTGGCGATTTCTTCGACTTCATAAAATCACGAAAAAATCGCGATTTGATCTTTAAAAATCGTGGGGGCAGAAAATAGTGAATTTTTGAAGCCAAATTTGGTTTTTTTTGCTATTTTGCAGACAGAGGGCAAGAGTGAGAGCTAAGGAGGAGGAGAAATCTACGAGGGCAAAAGAGGAGAAAAGTGAAGGAATTTAGCATCCCAAGCAAAAAAAATTCAAGTTTGGACCAAGTTTCTTCAGCAGAGCATGGTTTTCAGGTATGGGCATCAAATTTGGCCCTATTTTTTTGTTTTTTTCTTGTTTTTCCTTGGGTTTCTATCACCCATTTATTTTCCATGATTTTTGTTTGGATTTGAGTGTGTTTTTTTTTCATTTTTGTTGCATTTAGTGGAGGTTTTTTTGGTCAAAAATGCAAAATCTTGATTGTTAGTTCTATTTGTTTAATTTCTTCTTTTGCCCTATTTTTTTCCATCATTTTTGCTTGGGTTTGAATGTGTATTTTTTGCCATTATTGTTGCATTGAGTTGAGGTTTTTTTTTTGGTCAAAAATTTAAAATGTTGTGTGTAAATTTTAATTTCATTTGTTTAACTTGCATTTCTTCTTGTGCGTTAGGTTCAAACTTCAAACTTCAATCTTACATTAAAACTCAAGATTCAACAAAGTTACAAACATGTTAAGGAAATTGGATCGTCTGTGGGAATTTGGTGAACCTGATGGAGGGTTTGACACATCAAATTTGACTTGGAAGTTCTATGGGCATCATATGACAGGGGGGTATACAGATTGAAGTATTACCTTGCACAAGTCCCTGGACATGAGGTAAGGCATTGCTCAAATACAAATCAAAAAATCATCTGAAGAGCCCTCAAATCATTAGAAGAAATAGAGACAACCAAATTGTCCAAGGCAGCTCTGAAGAGTCAAATAACATGGAGTAGAGTGTCAGGATTGGGAGGTGACCGTGAGAGTGGTACTAGTTCTACTTCGCCATCAACATCTACACCCAACCTTGTAGCTACCTCATCATTTTTTATTCCTAGAACCACCCCTGGTGCACCACCATCTATCTCGTCAGTTATTAAAAAAAGGGAGAAGGAAGATACTGACAAGTTGTTGGGCAAGTTTCTTCTTTGGGGTGATATTCCTTTCAGCGTTGCCAGGAACAATCCATTTTTCCAGTCCGCGGTTGATGCTATTGCTATTGTTGGCCGAGGGTACAAAGTCCCTTCATATGATGACTTTAGAGGACACATTCTTCAAAATGAAAAGGTTGACTGCACTAAGAGATTGGAGGAGTTTAGGGAATCATGGGTACACACAGGATGCACTGTGATGTCAGATGGTTGGACCAATCAAAAGTGTAGAAGCCTTATTAACTTCTTGGTTAATTGTCCCAAGGGGACAATGTTTATGAAATCTGTTGATGCATCTGCACATATCAAAGATGGACGATTATTATGTGATTTTTTGGATGTGTTCATTCAGGGGGTGGGTCCAAAACATGTTGTCCAAGTCATAACAAACAATGTTGCAAATTATGTTGCTGCTGGAAAAATTCTTATGGAGAGGCATCCTAACTTATTTTGGACACTTTGTGTTGCACACTGCCTTGATTTGATGTTGGGGAACATAGGAAAAATTCCTTTTGTCAAGGATATTGTTGAATCATGAAAAAGCATTACAAAATTAATTTATAATCATGCATCTGTGCTTCATTTGATGAGAACATTCACCAACAACAAAGAGTTGGTGCACCCTGCCATTACACGGTTTGCCACCAGTTTCATATCTCTTCAATCCATCTTGAATTCTATGTGTGATGTGAAGATAATGTTTCTTTTAGAGGAGTGGTGTGCTTTGGCATATAGTCGCAAACCAGAGGGAGAGGCCATATGTAGGTTAGTTTCATACTAGGAAAGCTTCTGGGTGAGAGTGCAGGAGGTGTGTAGCATTATTGAACCTTTGGTAAAGGTTCTTCGATTAGTTGATGGAGACAAGCTTGCAATGGGCTACTTGTATGAGGCCATGGATAAGGCCAAAGAATCCATTCAGAGCTACTACGATGATAAGGGGGATGAGGGGTTTGAGAAAAAACTACTCCTATGGGAAGTGATCGATGAGCAATGGAACAATACACTCCATCGTCCCATTCATGCTGCAGGTATCTGCTTGAACTCCGCATTTTCTTACTCCTATGGTTTCTTATTTGATGTTGAGGTCATGGATGGATTCTTCACTTGTGTTCAGAGGATAGTGCCATTTCCAGTAGAACGTACAAAAATCTCCAAAGAAATGGAGATATACAGGATCGCAGGTGGCACATTTAGCTTTGACATAGCTATTGTGGATAGGAAGACTAAAATGCCATGTAAGCTTTAGTTTGTTTCAAATTTCGTTATCTCTTCAAGTTCATACTTTGCTTCAACTTTCAAATTTCATTTCTTTTCTTATGTTTATCTTCTTTGTTGTAGATGCATGGTGGAGAAACTATGGTGGCAGAGTACCCAATCTCCGAAGGCTTGCCATTCGAGTGCTCAGCCAAACATGTAGCTCCTCGAGATGCAAGCACAACTAGAGTGATTTTAAAAAATACATACCAAGAAACGCAACAGGTTAAAAATTAAAATATTTCAAATTTCCAATTAATTTTTTTAATTCATTGAATAATATTTTTTTATAATTATTAATTTATTATTTATAATTTTGAATAATTTATGACCCTTGTACAGGTTGGAGTCCCAGCGACTTAATGACATGGTCAACGTCTACTACAATCTTCGATTGTGGGTGAGACACCTTGAGAGGACACCCAATGTGGAGGCCATCTCATTAGATGGGATTGACACCACTGTTGCATGGAGGGTTGAGGCCGAGAGGCCTATCATGGAGTCGGCCCCTGATTGGTTAGAGAAGGAGGTAGTGGTGGAGGAGGAGGAGGAGGAGGAGGAGGAACAACAGGAGTAGGAGGTGACACTGCCTACCCCTGTCACCAGTAGAGGACATGGTCTACCTCCTATAGCTCCTAGTTCTTCAGCTTCTAGAGCACAACAAAGTCCACTACCATCCCCACCGCCTTCTTCATCTAGAGGAAAAGCTGTTACATTTTCTCGCAAGAGGGGCAGAGGTAGGCAGAATTGTTACATTGTATATGACATTATGATTCATGATATGAGATGCATTATTATATTTTTTGTTGATATTTTGAGGCTGAGTTGGGACTCAGGACTTAGTATTCAGGACATGATTCACTGTTATGTGTGATGTAGCACTAGACATGATATTACACATCTTATATATTAGTTCTCTTTTCATATTTATGTGTCAATGCATTTATTTTATGTTGTGGATGCTTTAGATATTAAAAAAATTGTATTTGCTGATTTTTTTCCTGATTTTAAAGATTTTTCCAATTTCGGACCCTCGCCGATTTAATCCCGATCGCGATGTTCGCAACATTATAACTAACCATATTTAATAAATTTATTTGGTTTGCATTAAATAAATTTATATGGTTATATAGTTTGCGTTTAATAAATTTATATTGTTTGTGTTTAATAAATTTTATATGGTTTGCGTTTGGTTTTATTTATTTATTTATATTTTTAATAAGTAAATAAATATATGTCAATATGGTTTGCATTTAATATATTTAATATGATTTGCGTTTCATTGTCTTTTATTAATATAAATTTCATATGTTTTTTTTAATATAAATTTATATGGTTTACTTTTAATAAATTTTATATGGTTTATGTTTTGTTTTTTTTGTTTTATATATAAAATTTATATGGTTTATGTTTGTTAGGTTTTATATGGTTTACATTTTGTTTTCTTTGGTTATATATATATATATATATATACACACACACACAAAATTTAGAAATTTATTTTTTATTTATTTTTATTTTATAAAATAACAATTAAATTTTTTGTTTTGATACTTATAATTTATATTTGATTATAAATGCAGTGTGATAAACATGGAACAATCACGACATGAATCGAGACAAATGTCAATAAAGATCCAAGATCTCGTTTATGGCAGTATGTGGAAATTCTTGGCAAAAACTCTAGTGGTGGTTCGTACTGATGGAGATGTAGTGAATGCAATAGCATTCAAAATGGGTTATACACTAGAGTGAAGGCCCATCTCACTGGGCAAACTAAAACAGGTGTGTTGGTATGCACAGGTCCAAATGGCCAACCTGAGACAAGTTTAAGTTTTGCAAAACTTAAGTTTTATGCATCTTTGCAAGATGTCGCTGATAGGAGATTCACTAAGGGAAACAACCTATGCAAGCTTCCACAAGGACCACAACCAAGTCTCCATTACCATCTACAATAGTTGTCACAATTAATAAAAGACCTACTCTAGGACCTCTTAAAGCAACATTCAATATCCAGGGCAGAGAAGTTGCAGATGAGCATGTTGCTCGTTGCATCTATGCAAATCGGCTAGCATTCAATTTGGTGCGCTCTGCTTATTGGCAAAAAATGATTAAAGCAGTTAATGGAGCACCAAAAGGATACAATAGCCTTGACTATGAAAAAATACACACCACTTTGTTAACATCAGAAAAACAATTTGTGGATAGACAATTACAATCAATCCGTGATGCGTGGGAAGAAACATGAGTGATCATCATTTTTGATGGATGGAGAGACCAAAGAAATCACCCTAATTAAGGTTATCGCAATATGCCCCCAAGGAGCAATGTTTTTGAAGGCCATTGATTGTAGTGGAGTGGAAAAAGATGCAACGTTCATCTCCATAATTCTTATTGATGCAATAGAAAGTGTGGGGCCACAAAATGTTGTCCAAGTTATCACAGACAATGCAAAGGTTTGTAGAGCTGCGGGTCTGATTGTGGAGGGTCAATATGATCACATCTTCTGGACTCCATGTGCAGTGCATTCGTTAAACCTTATGCTTGCCAAGATTGGTGAGATTGAGTGGATCAATGAAATATATGTAGCATCAAACGAGATCCAAATATTTATCACCAATCATTCGATGTCCCAAGCCATATATCGGAGTTTTGCAAAGTTGGAGCTACTAAAGGTACTCAATTTTTAATTAGTGTTATGCATTATGAGTTCTTAATTTTAATTTTAATTTATTTTATTTTTGATTTGAGATTTGACTTATGAAAACACATGTAGGTTGTTGAAACTCGTTTTGCTTCCCACACTTTAGTCATAAAGAGGCTTGTGGAGGTTAGACTAACATTACAGGCTATGGTCATTGACCCTCTTTGGGAATCATGGAGGACTTCAACCTCTGATAAAGGACAAAGAATAAAGTCTATTATTCTTGATGATGCATGGTGGGACAAGGTCCACTACCTTTTGCAGTTCATAGGACCAATCCTAAACATGATTAGGGCATTTGATAGAGATATGCCTTGCTTGGGTGAAGTCTATGAAAACGTAGATAGTATGTTGGAGAGGATACGAGAAATTATCAGAGCAAGTGAACGTGACCCCTTTAAAATATTTTACAATGAAGTGAAAGACATAGTTACAAAAAGGTAGAACAAAATGACCACGCCATTACACCTTTTGGCGTATGCATTACACCCCAAATATTATAATTCTAAAATATTGTCTTTGCCTGGTAGAGCAACTCCAAACAAAGATTCCGAAGTGGTACAAGGATATAAGACAACTTTGAGAAAAATCTATAGGGAAACGGGAATTGCAAAGGAAGTACGTGAGAATTTGGAGCATTTATACAATCCACTAGGATCTTTTCAGATTCTCTAGCCATGGATGATCAGAGGCATATGGATCCTATTACTTGGTGGGGCTTCCATTGTGGGGACAACACTTATCTCTCAACTCTAGCCACGAGGTTGTTATCACAGGTTGCTAGTTCCTCATCAGCTGAGAGGAACTAGAGTACATATGGCTTCATCCATTTGGTGAAGCGAAACCCACTGGGAGCAACAAAGGTTGAGGATCTTGTATATGTTCATTCCAACCTTCGCCTTCTATCACATTCTAGTCCAGAGTATAAGAAAGGTCCAAGTAGGATGTGGGATGTGGAACTTGAGATATCTGACTTAAACATGACATTGAATGCCATGAATCACCTTAATCTACTTGAGGATGCTACACAACCAATTCCTACTTCTGCAACAACTTTTGACATTCTTGGTGCACCATTGTCTATTCACGATGTAGAGTTGCAATATGCAGATGATGATGATGTAGACCCATTTCAGGATTTGTAGACAGACCTACTTTATATTATCATATTAATAAAGTGATCATTGATGAAACACTCTTTTTGTATGAGACAAGATGCATCATTTCAGTGTTTAGATTCATTTATTATCTAATAATTTTAGTTTTAATGTTGTGATTCATGAATGGTTTTGATTTTGAACATCAAATATGTTTTCTAAAATTTAAAAAATATTATCATATATTTTTGTACTTGACGTATCCTTGCTGTATCTGGATCTTGGCTTTTCAAAAATCCAATGGACCCGTTTCTGTATCCAGATTCGGATCCGTATCCGTATGTGTATCCTGGTAACTTAGCTTGCAAGTCTTTGTCATGTGTGACAAAATCCACAAGTGAATCTGAGTTGTGATGAAAATCACAGATATCATGATGACAATCATGAGTGAAAGACCTCATACAATGTGAGAGGTAACATATTCAAACTGCAGTTTTACTTTTCTTTTTAATTGAATGTATTGGAAGTTTGAACTAAACGTCATTTGATTCTCAAGTGGGTACTGTAGATTTGCTTTCCTGTTCTGTGGTGTAATACCGGTTTCTCCCATGTATGCCTGAGAATTGCTTGTGCAGTTTCATCAATTAAGGTTGTCTTGGATTTTCTTTTCATGTCCTTTATTTCTACAGAACACTGATGCTATACGTTATAACTATGGTGGCTGGTGGTCTGTTTGGTGGATGGGGACATATAGCATGGTGCTTTCCAAAGCAGCCTTTTTTCATCAAAAGTATTTGGAAATGTATACTTATCACATGCCAGCATCAATTCAAGAATATGTAAGCAGGGAAAGGTTTGTCCAGTGAACTAGCCTACTTAAATGTGGGTTTTTCAAATAAGAATTTGGATTTTCAGTGAAGTAACATATATCAAACTTTTATTTTGTGGAAGTTTAGATATTCAGAAGTTATACTTTTCTTTATTTGCTTCCACATGATGCAGGGATTGCGAAGATATTGCAATGTCTTTCCTTGTTGCAAATGCAACTGGAGCTCCTCCTGTTTGGGTTAAAGGTGACATAAACATGTAACTTTGTTTGCACATTATGATTGTTGTTTGTGTATATTGTCACACTGATTAAATGTGTTGCACTTGCAATGTTTCATCCTCTCCTTTTAGAAAAATGCGAATAGGGGAAATTGAGCTTCTAACATGTATTTTATGTTAAAATTTTCTGATCATGGTAAGCAGGTGTAACAAACATGATGTATGTATAAACTACTTAATAATAATAGAAAATCACTAAGTTTCAAAGCCCTTCTTATTGTGACCCTTCAATGTGTATATATACTGGCACATAGATTGTTGTAAGGGTGTCCAATTTTTATTGGTTATATTTATTTGATCATATGGATTTCAGTTCTGTTCTTATGTTGGGTATTTTCAGTGAATGAACATTTTTTCATTACAGTGGAATCAGAGTGGGTTTCAATCCCCATTGGATGGGTGCCAGAATCTCTGTAAGGAGGCAACAGCTTAGGCTGGATGCCAAACCGTTGTGAGGTATCAATAAATTTCACCATGGACTTCCACTTCATTTCTGTCCACTCCTTTGTGTCTGCCTTCAGCATATTCCATTCCCCAATTCTGCTGACATTTATAATTTATGCTCAGTCCACTATCATACACCAAACTAAAAGACATAAACTAGAAAAGAAATTGAGTGATCCATCTTAAGTTGCATCATATGGAGAAAGGGGTACGGGTTTCGGAAACAAGTACATGCTGAAAATGTGACCCTCTATTAACTTCCACTTCATTTCCATCCACTTCTCTCCACATAATCTGTTCCACAATTCTGTTACCTTTTATAATTTCTGCTCAGTCCACTATCATACATCAATACAACAAGAGACAGGAGAAAAAAATCATGAATGGTCCACTATAAGTTGCACGGTATGGAGAAACAGGTACGAGTTTCCGAAATGTGCGTTACCTCCTAATCTTGCATCTAAGTGGAAAAAGTCCAATCCAGGGATGCAATCTTGTGGTAGATATTAGCAGAGGTACTGCTGTCACCTTAATACAATCTCCTCTTCACATTTGGTTGGCTCTTTAGAGGACAAGGGGGGTATCCCTTAAACTATGTAATGAGTGTGATTTCCTAGGAAAGCCATTCTTAATGATGATTAAAAATGAGATGCAAAGATTTATTTAAGTGAGAAGGAATCAAATCCAACACGAGATATTAGTTTTGAAAATAAAAGATTCAGTGCTTGAAGATGTGATTCTTTGTTCAAGTCAATTTTAACCTTAATGAACCCAAGCTTGCATCAACTAGTCCCAATTCAGATATAAAGCAATTAACAATTATTTGGATCCAAGTTCAAATCTGGTTTTATGTTATTAATGAGGGAAATTTCTAGATTTGAAAAAGGTGAAAACCTCTTGTTCAACCTTTTCAATTGATACAAGATTAAGATCAAAGGGTTAAGTTACAAATCTGATTTGTATTAAGCAAAGATTAAATTCCAGATTTTCTACAATGAACATTAACCAAAGTAAAAGATAAATACTTGAAGCACAAATTTGATGTAGATCACAAACCTTGAAATAATTTTAAATTGTGATTAAACAAACAAGTGTAAGATAAATACTTGAACCACAAACCTTGGAATAATTCCAAATTGTGATTAAAGAAACAAGTGCAAGATATGATTTTATCTATGCTAAAGCAACTAGACTGATTATGGCATCTTTTTTTCAAGGAAGAAAATATAATTCTCATTCAAGAAGAATAAAACTTATAATCAAAAGGTGCCCATGCCACTCAAGGTCACTTCTTTTAACCCTTGAGTAAGGGTCAAGCTTGTAAAATTGAATAGTGGAGAAGGTGTACCTAACTTTCTATCCAACCAAGCTTATGTTTGGAGATAAATTTCAAGAATGCAAATCTAATTTCTAAAATGCAAATGAAGATGCAGATGTTTCAATGAGATACAATGATTTCAATATGTTTAAACAGAGATACTAATCCACAATGTATTGATAAGCACTTAGAGCAAGATTATCTTAATCAATGAAGCAACAATAATGATAATTCAATGAAACAAGAGATGGCAATCAGATGACAATTAGCTTAACAACTCAAGTGCCTTTAGTTGAAGTGTTTCTTAAGATGATCTTCACTTATCTTAGACAGTAAAAACAAGTAGAGATTTATAATGATAACACAATTTAAAGATGGTAGATCTGTTGAAATATGTAACTAGGTTCAGTCTTCATAATGTCTTATGTATTCTTGATTTTATGTATTTGATGTAAAGAGAAAGAAATATTTATTATTATTATTTTTATAACATGGGTTTCATGCTCAAGGTCAATTTATTTATAGGTCAAAAACCCATTGTGTGCTCCTAGGGTTTGTCATAGAGTCAAGAAGTCATTAGAGTCTTTGTCATATGTGAAAGGCCCCATTGGGCATTTTGTAACAAGTCAAAAGAATTTATTCGAGTTAAAATTGTGTCAGAAGACCCTCCAAGATCAAGTCGTCCTACAAGAGAACAAGTCGGCCTCATAAAGGCAATTCATACCCTTTGGAAGCCTGTATATAAGTGCATTTGACCTCATTTGAAGAAGACATTCGAGACATGTGAAAATTTCATCTATTGTAGTAATTGGAAATTATTCTCCTAACTGTAATTTTAATTACATAGTTTATTTGCTACGACAAACAATGAATAAAATCACAACTGCAATTTTCACCATAAAAATTATATGGAAAATAAAATGCTAGAAGCTGATAAATTTTTGCGCACACATAAAAATTAACATAGTTATTTTTGGACAAATGGCCCCGGAAAAACCCAACTTGGGAAAACCGATGTAGCAGTACGAGGGTTTATTTTATTATGCAATAACTAAAATCTGAGTACAATAATTTCGATGCTCTTATTGCAATCCAATCTGAGAGAAATACTGGCAAAATTATTGTGAGAATTTTTCTCACCCCACAACTGATTTCTGTCCCCGGAACTGCCTCGCTAGCCGCATACAATCCCTTTTGCGTCAATTTTTGCATAGAGCTTGTGCAAATCCCACTGCAGATGCTCTGAGCTTGACTCTGGAATTGACTCACTGTCTCATGTGACCAAAATCCTGGCCTCTGGCTGCTGAATCACTGGCTCCTCTAGCTAGATCGAACTGACTCTTGCCGTGTCTGCGTAATCCTTGCGCATACCCTCTGGAAATTTCGCACTCCCTCTCATTGCCTCTTACGTAACTGGAAGACTTCCTTTGGAAATGCTGTTGACTTCCTCTGCCCCCTACTACTCACCCTTTGAGTCAATCTTCTTTGCTAAATCTCTGCTACTGAGAAAATCAAAATGCTTGGGCAACTGAGTATTTGCATTGGTGTATTCTCCATCTACCTGTTGACGACTTCTTTTAATCTTCTGTTGGAACACCAACGACTAAGATTAGGACTTAATCAAGGGCCCAAATTAATTCCCTGTTGATCTGTGTGAGTTTCTAGATGATTCACACCTTATCTCAATTAATACTGATTAATTAACCATATTCCCCCAGCTTAGACTTAGGAAATATTTAAAAATCGGCTAATAATCTAATTGAGATACTTCTAGGTGGAATTTCTTGAAACGATTTTTGGGTTATGGAGAACTCGTGTTTTAGCCTCTCCACAAAGTTTCGAGAATAGAACACTTCCAATGCTACAGAAACTAACACTCCCTCTTAGCGAGGAAGGTGTTCAGTGTTGCACCACTGTTGCTACAACACCATGTCTCTGTATCATCCCTTTGTCACGCTCTGATATCTGGCAATTGCCCACCAACCACTGCGCAATTCTTATGCTGCATCTGTGCTGCTATTGACACTGCTGTACTGCTGCCAACTCTGCATTTGCACTGCAGCTCCCTCTCATCTGTTGCTGCTGCAACTGCAACTGATAATCATCCAAAAATAATCTGTCCCTGCTACTGAAATGGGTTCTCCACCATACCCATCTATTCTCTGAAATAGACAAACTTATCTCTCCCTAGAGCTTTCGTGAGTATATATGCAACCTGCTCTTCTATAGGAACATATTGTAGCTGGACCACTCTGTGTTGCACACAATCCCTGATGAAATGACACTGAATATCTATGTGTTTCGACTTCTCGTGAAACACTGGATTCTCAGAGAGCTTGATGCAACTCTGATTATCACAGTAGACACTTGCCGCCTCCATCCTCTGCCTGAACACGCTGACCAACAGCTTCCAAAGCCATATATCTTCCCACGTAGTTGTGCTTGCTACCATATACTCTGCGTCTGCAGAGCTCAGTGCTATTGACTTCTGCTTCCTGCTACACCAAGAAACCATCCCTGATCCAACACTAAAGCAGTACCTAGAGGTACTTTTCTTGTCCACTGAACTACCTGCCCAATCTACATTTGTGAACCCACATTGTCTGACGTCATCCCCTCGGATGTATCTCAACCCATACTCAATTGTGTCGTGCACATACATCAAAATATGCTTTGATGCTGCCCAATTTATCCTTTTCGGTTCTACCATACTGGCTGAAGGTATTGACTACGAAGCAAATATCTGGCCTGATATTGACCAAATTCATGAGAGAATCGATAAGCTGTCTATACAAGGTGGGGACGACATCCTTGTCATCTGATGTATTTATATTCTTGCAGTTGGTGATCATGGGTGTAGACATGGGTCTACAATCCTACATTCTGAACCTCTTCAGAATATCTGTAGCGTATCTTCCTTGCCCAAGGAAGATCTCCTCGTCCTTTTGCCACACTTCCAATCCTAGGAAATAATACATCAACCCCAAATCCTTCATAACAAACTCTGTTGCCAGGTTCCCCTTGTAGTCCTCTATGAGTCTTAATGATCCTCTCAAGAAGAGATCATCCACATACAATACTAGGATAAGTGGCTCACCCTCTACCATCAAGTAGTAAAGGTTGGGATCTGCGTCACTCTTGACAAATCCCATTTGTTGCAAGTAGCTGTCAATTCGACCATACCATGCCCTGGGAGCCTGCTTGAGTCCGTATAGAGCTTTCTTCAGTCTACACACATGAGTGCACCTCTCATGAGTCTCAAATCCTTTTGGATGTTCTATGTACACCTCTTCCTCTATCACCCTATTCAAGAATGTTGTTTTGACGTCCATTTGGTGAATTTGCCATCCTATCTGAGTTGCTAGGGATATAACTGATCAAATATAGGTGTATCTGGAAACTAGGGCGAAGGTCTCCTCATAATCTATCCCTTCTTTTTGTGCATACCCCTTTGCCACAAACCTACCCTGATACTTGTTTTATGCCACAGCTCATTCAATTCCTTCCCAATGCTATCATCACTGCTTATTAGTGCGATTTGGGAGTCGAGTTGCAACCTGTACAATTTGTTGCTTCGAACTCCAATCTGTCTTACCCTCTTCCAGCTCGAGTGTTTGACAAACACTTTCTTCCCTATGAAGTGGATATCATATCCCTCATCCTGTAACTGGGATACTGAAATCAAGTTCATACGTAATCCTGGCACATGCAACACATCTGTATCGCTGGTACTTGTTCCTTACTCCCTATGAAAATCGATGGTACCTTTCCCTACTAGAGTACTCTTCGTTCTGTTTCCCATCGTAATTGGGAAGTCCATCTGCTCCTTGTAGCTAGAGAAATATTCTCTAACCCCTGTCATGTGAGATGATTCTCCACTATCTATATACCAGACACCTTGTGAAGCTGAGCCTGATAAGAAAGCAAATTCGTCCTCTAACCTGGAAGACAAATCTGAAGCCCCTTGAACGCCAATTTTGTCCATGGTCATACTGAAGAATTTACTAAAGACAATTTTGTTTGTTATTCCTCTTCCACTTGATACTGATTTTTCTGTAGCAACTGTTTCAAAATCCTCTACACCCAATCACAGATGCTGCTCAACAAAAACAAATCTGAGTTGCTGCTGCTCCCTATGCCTGCTGGAATCACTATTCTAGGAAATTCAAAATTTTATGCCACCTGCAACTGAAAATCAAAATTTTCTTAGCAATTCGCATTGCCTGGCTAAGCATTGCGTAGCCTCTGAAAATCTTGGCTTGCTGCTCCGTCTGAATAGCGAAATTTTCTTTTGCCTCTGAGCTTCCCTCTCTGATCAATTACGCTCTGATAATATGTGAAAATTTCATCTATTGCAGTAACTAGAAATTATTCTCCTAATTGTAATTTTAATTGCACAGTTTAGTTGCTACGACAAACAATGAATAAGATCACAACAACAATTTTCACCATAAAAATTCTGCGGAAAATAAAATGCTGGAAGCTGAGAAATTCTAGCGCACACATAAAAAATAACACAATTATTTTTGGACAAATGCCCTTGAAAAAACCCAACTTGGGAAAACCAGTGCAATAGTATGAGGGTTTATTTTATTATGCAACAGCGAAAATCTGAGTACAATAATTTGGATGCTCTGTTGGCAATCTAATCTGAGAGAAATATTGGCAAAATTATGATGAGAATTTTTTCTCACACCACAGCTGATTTCTGTCCCCGAAGCTGCCTCCCCAGCCAAACATAATCCCTTCTGCGTCTATTTCTGCGTAGAGCTTCCACAAATCCTACTGCAGATGCATCTGGAAACCCATAAAACCTTTAGGTCTGACTCTGTTTGGCTCTAGAACTGACTCACTATCTCGTTTGACCAAATCCTGGCCTCCGACTGCTGAATCACTAGCTCCTCCATCTAGATCGAACTGACTATTGTTGTGCCTGCGTAATCCTTGCGCAGACCCTTTGGAAATTTCGCACTCCCTCTCACTGCCTCTTTCGAAATTGGAAGACTTTCTTCGAAAATGCTACTGACCTCCTCTGCAACCTGCTACTCACCCTCTAAGTCAATCTTCTCTTCTGAATCTCTGCTACTGAGAAAATTGAACTGCCTGGGCAACTGAGTATCTGCACTGGTGTATTCTCCATCTACCCATCGACTTCTTCTTATAATCTTCTGTTGGAACTCCAATGACCAAGATTAGAACTTAATCAAGGGCCCAAATTAATTCCCTATCGATCCATGTGAGTTTCTAGATGATTCACACCTTATTTCGATTAATACTGATTAATTAACCATATTCCCTAAGTTTAGACTTAGGAAATATTTAAAAATCGGCTAATAATTTAATTGAGACACTTCTAGGTGGAATTTCTAAAAACGATTGATGGGTTATGGGGAACTCATGTGTTTTGGCCTCTCCACAAAGTTTCGAGACTAGAACACCTTTGATGCTACAAATCTAACACTCCCTCTTAGCGAGGAAGGTGTTCTAGTGCTGCACCAATGCTGCTACAACACCATGTCTCTGTATCATTCCTCTGTCACGCTGCTGATGTTTGGCCATTGCCCACCAACCACTGCGCAATTCTGATGCTGCATCCATGTGGAACGAACAAAGTTCGTTCTCCAAGTTAAATACTCTAGAAGACTTGGAATATGTAGATCTCCATTGAGATACAAGAATATATATTAAAATGTATGAATGAGAATGATGATACAATTGAGAGTGAGGGTCCTGTATATATAGCCAGGTAAGTACCCTTTCACGAATGGTCATGTCTGTAGAGACATGCCTCTTCACTACTAATTATTAGTTAATTAATCATTGTTTATGTCTATTATTATTTATATTATTTTTACTATATTTATATATATTTTTTTCATAACACCGTGCTGCTGCTGACACTGTTGTACTGCTGCCAACTCTACAATTGCAATTGCAACTCACTCTCATCTGTTGCTGCTACAATTGCAATTGCAACTAATAATCATCCAAAAATAATTTGTCCCTGCTACTGAAACAGGTTCTCCACCATACCCATCTGTTATCTGAAATAGACAAACTTAGCTTTCCCTAGAGATTTTGTGAGTATATATGCAACCTTCTCTTCTGTAGGAACATACTGTCGCTGGACCGCTCCGTGCTGCACACAATCTTTGATGAAATGACATTGAGTATCTGTGTGTTTCAACCTATTGTGAAACACTGGATTCTAAAAGAGGTTGATGCAACTCTGATTATCATAGTAGACAATTATCGCCTCCATCCTGTGCCTGAACAAGTTGACTAGTAGCTTTTGAAGCCATATAGCTTTGCATGTAGCCGTGCTTGTTGCCATATACTCTGTTTTTGTAGAGCTCAGTGCTACTGACTTCTGCTTCCTTTTACACCAAGAAACCATCCCTGATCCAACACTGAATCAATACCCAAAGGTACTTTTCTTGTCCACTGAACTGCCTGCCCAATGTGCATCTGTGAACCCACATTGTCTGATGTCACCCCCTTGGTTATAACTCAACCCATCTCGACTGTCCCACGCACATACCTCAAAATATACCTCGCTGCTGCCCAATGTATTCTTTTTGGTTTTACCATAAATTGATAGAGGGTATTGACTATGAAGCAAATATCTCTTCTAGTGTTGACCAGATACATGAGAGAACCGATAAGCTGTTTATACAAGGTGGGGTTGAAACTTGACATCCTTGTCATCTGATGCATCTATCTTCTTCAAATCAGTGATCATGGGCGTAGACATGGGTCTACAATCCTGCATTCTGAACCTCTTCAGAATATCTGTAGTGTATTTTCCCTGCCCAAGGAAGATCTCCTCGTCCTTCTGCCATACTTCCAATCCTAGGAAATAGTGCATCAACCCCAAACCCTTCATATCAAACTCTGCTGCCGGGTTCCTCTTGCAGTCCTCTATGAGCCCTGATGATCCTGCCAAGAAGAGATCATTCACATACAATACTAGGTTAAGTGGTTCACCCTCTACCATCAAGTAGTAAAGGTTGGGATCTGCGTCACTCTTGACGAATCCCATCTGCTGCAAGTAGCTGTCAATCCGACCATACCATGCGCTGGGAGCCTGCTTGAGCCCTTATAGATATTTCTTCAGTCTACACACGAGTGTGCCTCTAATGAGTCTCAAATCCTTCTGGTTGTTCTATGTACACCTCTTCCTCTATCACCTTGTTCAAGAATGTTGTTTTGACTTCTATCTGAGCTGCTAGGGATATAACTGACTGAATAGAGGTGTATTTGGCAACTGGGGCGAAGGTCTCCTCATAATCTATCCCTTCTTTCTGTGCATACCCCTTTTCCATGAACCTAGCCTTGTACTTCTCCACACTTCCATCTGCAACATACTTGATCTTTTAGATCCACCTAGAACCTACAATTGACCTGTCCTCAGGCCTCAACACCACCTCTCAAACATCGTTTGTCATAATAGAGCTTTATTCTTCTACCATGGCATCTACCCACACCTGATGCTGTGCGGCTTCCTGAAAGATGGAAGGTTCTGCAACTTGAGCTACCAATGCTTGATATCTGTTAGGTTGGCTGCGCTCTCTCTTGTTCTTTCTTGGAGCTCCAATAAACTCTTTTACATCTCTTATTTTTTGACAACCCTCTTTGCTTGTTCGACCACTAGTGGTGGGAGGTTCAACCAACTCCTCCTCATCCTGCCTCCACTGCTTCGTCTCCTGAGATCTCACTGGATTCCCTGCTCCTAAGGAAATGCTAGTGCTGGTTATTGTACTGGATCCTTGTGACTTTACCACTGGTGGTCCCACTGGCTGCCCCTGTGGCTGCCCCTGCTGCTGGACCATTGATGCTTCAGCTGGCTGATTTAGATCGCCTGTAGGCATTTTCACGAGATCTCCTGAAAGCTCGATCTTCCATGAACTTTACGTCCCATCTCACTACAATATTCCTATTGCTAGGAATGTAGATCCTCTATGCCTTGGAGGTTTCGCTATACCCAACGAGAAATCCCTTCTCTGCAGTTTGATCCAATTTGGTGCTATTTTCATCTGGCACATGGCAATAAGCAACACTGCCAAAAATCCTGAAGTGACGAACTTCTGGTTTCTTCCCTATGAAGACCCCTTCTGGCGTTTTTTTCCCTAATGTTCTATGAGAAGTCCTGTTTTGAATGTATACTGTTGTGTTACATGCCTCTGCCCATAGAAACCTAGGCAAATCTTGGTCATATAACATTTCTTTTGTAGCCCCAAATATGGTTCTGTTTTTTCGCCTCACTATTCCATTCTGCTGTGGATTGTAAGGAGTTGTCCATTCTCTTTTGATGTCTTCCTTCGCACAAAAATCTGTGAAGTCTTTATTAATATACTCTCCACCATTATCTAAGCGAAGTACCTTAATCTTCGTCCCCGTCGCATTCTCCACGAGAGCCTTAAACTCCCTGAAACGATCGAAGACCTCGTCCTTGGTCTTAAAGAAGTAGGGAATGGTCATCAATAAAGGTGACGAAGTATTCGGCACCACAGAGAGCTCTAGTGTACATCGGGCCACAAATATCTGAATGTATAAGTCCTAACACACCATTTGCTTTGTTGTCACTTCTTGGGAATATTGCCTTAGCATACTTCCCAATAACACATCCTCTGCACACATCATCGTGTTCTGTGCCAAGTTCTGAAACCCCTGTTATTGTCTCCCTAAGCATCCTGAGAGCTCTAGTGTACATCGGGCCACAAATATCTGAATATATAAGTCCTAACACACCATTTGCTTTGTTGTCACTTCTTAGGAATATTGCCTTAGCATACTTCCCAATAACACATCCTCTGCACACATCATCGTGTTCTGTGCCAAGTTCTGAAACCCCTGTTATTGTCTCCCTAAGCATCCTAAGTGCTCCATGGTGTATATGTCCCATTCTTCTATGCCACAACTCATTCATTTTTTTCCCACTGCTATCATCACTGCCTATTAGTGACATTGGAGAGTCGAGCTGCAACCTGTACAATCTGTTGCTTCGAATTCCAATCTGTCTTACCCTCTTCTAACTCAAGTGTTTGACAAACACTTTCTTCCCTACGAAGTGGATATCATATCGCTCATCCTGTAACTGGGATACTGAAATCAAGTTGATACCTAATCTTGGCACATGTAGTACATCTGTAGTGCTGGTACTTGCTCCGTTTTGTTTCCCATCGTAATTTGGAATTCCATCTACTCCTTGTAGCTAGAAAAATATTCTCTAACCCCTGTCATGTATGCTAATGCTCCACTGTCTATATACCAGACACCCTGTGAAGCTGAGCTTGATAAGCAAGCAAATTCGTCCTTTAACCTGGAAAACAAATCTGAAGCCCCCTAAATGTCAATTCTATCCATGGTCATACTAAAGAATTTACTAAAGACAATTCTGTGTGTTATTCGTATTCCACTTGATATTGATTTTGCTCTAGCAACTGTTTCAAAATCCTCTGCGCCCAATCAATGTGTCAGATCAGCAGGTAACTCCTCAAATCAAATCATGAAATTCATTCAGGCTGTTCATTATTATATACAGGAGGGAGAGACTGTTCATTTCATCTCCTGGTGACTCTTCATCTTTTCTATTATTTATTTACATTAATTACAATTGTTCACCCAATCCCTATGATTAGGTGTCAACATTCCCCTCTTAATCTGAAGGGATGTTGGTGAGTCCAAGCATCGTTCTGAATCTTTCAAGCTTTTCTCTTCCAAGCGCTTTGGTGAAGATGTTTGCAATTTGCTCATTTGTGGAACAATGGCGGAGATGGATTGTTTTGGCCTCAACATGATGTCGAATCAGATGATATTTAGTATTGATGTGTTTCGTTCGATCATGGAACTTTGGGTTCTTGGCCAACTTTATTGCCGAGGTATTGTTAATCATGAGTGGAGTCGATTGTACTTGTTTTACCTGCAAATCTTCAAGAATTTTCCTGAGCCACACAATTTCTTTTGTTGCCTCAGCTGCTACCACATATTTTGCCTTTGTTGTGGAATCTGCTGCAACTGATTGTTTGCGTGATCTCCAGGAGACAGCGCCTGATCCAAGACTCATAGCATAACCTGAAGTAGATATCTCAGTTTCTTTGTCTCCATCGAAGTCTGAATCAGATTATCCAATCAAATTGAAGTCGCCCACCTGTGTATACTTGATTCCAAGGCCTTGAGTTCCCTTCAAGTACTTTAGAACTCTTTTTGCAGCAGACCAATGTCCCTCACAAGGCTTTTGCATAAATCTGGAGAGGATTCCAACAAACAACGAAATGCCTAGTCTGGTAGTAGTTAGGTAGTTGAGACTTCCTACAAGCTGTCTATACTTTGTTGCATCTTCAAATTCTTTTCCTTCAATGGATGTGAGCTTTAAGTTTTGTTCCATTGGAGTAGTCAGAGGATTGCATTCAGTCATGCCAAACCTGTTCAACAGATCTCCAATGTACTTCTTTTGAGAAATGAATATGGACTTCGGATGTTGAGTTACTTCATTACCAAGATAGTAAGGAACATAGCCCAAATCAGTCATTTCAAAACCTTTCTTCAATTCCTTCTTTATGGATGCAATGTAGCTTTCATTGTTCCCTGTCATCAAAAGATCATCTACATATACCACAAGATATACAACTGTTTTGCCAACTTTGTTGACAAACAAAGTTGCATCATCAAGATCATAATGTTTGAAATTGAGTTTTAGAAGATGCTTAGTCAGTTTTTCATACCAGGCTCATGGTGCTTGTTTGAGGCCATACACGGATTTCACAAGTTTGCATACTTTATGTTCATGTCCTTTCACAGCAAATCCTTCAGGTTGGGAGATAAAAACATTCTCTTTTAGATCTCCATTCAAGAAAGCAATTTTTACATCCATTTGATGGACTTTCCAACTGTTCTGAGCTGCTAGGGCAAAGAATGTCTAGATGGTAGCCCATGTTGCTGTGGGGGCAAAAGTCTCCTCATAATCGACCCCTTCCTTCTGTGCAAAACCTTTTGCCACAAGCCTAGCTTTGTGCTTGTCAAGTGAGCCATCAGCTTTATACTTGTTCTTGTAGACCCACTTGCAGCCAATTGGTTTGGTTCCTAATGGAGGATCAACCAGTTTCCAAGTGCCATTCTTTATCAGGGCATCATACTCCTTTTGCATCGCTTCTTTCCATTCATCATGAGAAGCAGCTTCTTTGAATGAAGTTGGTTCAAAATCTGTAGACAAATTCAATTCACAATCATAAGAAATATCCATATCAATAGGGGCATCAGAGTCATCTACATCACCTCCATTTTGCCGGTTTGAATTTCTAGTTCCTGTCTTTCCAACCTCATCAGGATGAACACTTTCAAGTGTCTTTGTCAGCCACTTTGGGGGACCTTTCTCAGATGGTCCAGGCTGCTCTGTTGATTGAGTTGGGACTGAATCAAGATTGAGTCTCCCAATTCTATCAATCACATCACTTAAAGTATAATCTGTTGTTGGAGTTTCATGTGGGGGAGAGAGTGCTTCAGAAAAAGATTCCACAGGTTGATCTAGTATAGGAATTTCCCCCTTCAAGATGTGGAATCTGATTATCAAATTCTTGAAATGATTTTGCATTTGCGAATCTACCCAAGCGATCAAGTTGCCGCTCAACAACATTGTCAATTTTGGATGATTCAAGAAAGATTACATCTCTAGATACAACAAACTTTTTATTGACTTCATCATAGAGACGATATGCTTTGGAGGTGTTTGAATACCCCAGGTAGATACACTTACGATTTCTTGCACCAAGTTTGTTTCTATGTACCTTTGGTATCAAGGCATAACAGGTGGAACCAAAGACCCTGAGATGCTTTACTGAAGGAATGTGCCCCTACCACATTTCATAAGGAGTCTTGTTTCTGATAGCATTAGATGGACATCTATTCTTTATATATACAGCACATAGAATTGCATCAACCCAAAACATCAATTTTACATTTTTGAAAAACATCATG
Organism: Pinus tabuliformis; assembly: GCA_031772625.1. Lineage (NCBI taxonomy): Eukaryota > Viridiplantae > Streptophyta > Pinopsida > Pinales > Pinaceae > Pinus > Pinus tabuliformis. The sequence continues at coordinate 278,548,047 of CM062805.1, read as the reverse complement.
GAGCGCACCATATTTAAGATTGTCCTATTCTTTTTTTCAGCTACACCGTTCTGTTGGGGATTATAAGGCACAGTGGTTTGATGTTTGATCCCATGTTGGCGAATATAGTTTTCAAATTCATTTGAAGTGTATTCTTTTCCATTATCAGTGCGAATAGAGCCAATATGAGATTGTGCATCATTTTCAATTCATGTATGAAAGTTCTTGAATGTTTGAAAAACATCAGATTTTGTTCTTCAATAAATAAATCCAACACATTCTGGTGTAGTCATCAATAAATGTCATCATATATTTATTTCCATTTGCAGAAGGAACATGCATTGGACCACATAAATCTGAATGAATGAGTTCAAGTTTTCTATGTTCTCTTGAATGTGAGTCATGAAAACACTGTTTGCTATGCTTTCCTAGAATGCAAGCATCACATTCCTAGGAATTGTAGGCAAACCAGTAACACCATTTTTCTTCAACAAGTGGAGGCTGTCATAGTTCAAGTGTTCAAATCTAGCATGCCATAATAAACTTGATGGAAGTGTACCTTCTTCATAATGAGAATTGTATGAGAAATGTTGTGCACGAGCAAAGGTACCCTACAGCTTGAGAAGCCTTTCTTCTTTTATCCCTGTCATGACAAGTGAGTGGTCAGATGCTTTTCTCACCTCAAGCTTGCCATCAAACATATGAATGGAGTGACCTTGCTGGCAGATGTGGACCAAGGACAACAAGTTTCTCCTCAGCTGTGGGAGATATAGAACATGATGCAGAAGAAAGTCTGGAAGACCAGGCAATTTAAGCCTGATTGTGCCAAGCCTTGATGGCTTGAGTTTTGATTGGTCTGCAAAGTATACTGCTCCATCAACATTGTCAGTAAATTCTTCAAAAAAATCTTTTCTATGAGTCATGTGGCAAGTTGCTCCTGAATCAAGCAACCAATCATTTTTCCAAGAAGCAAGTGAAGCATTAAATAAGTCTTCATTTACTCCAATATTACAGTGTGCCACAACATAATGAGCAGATTCAGGTGCTTTACCTTTGTCTGTGTCATTAGTTTTACCTTTGGGTTGGTTTCTTTGCTGCTCAATTTTGTCCCAAGGTAACTTGCATGTGGAGGCATCATGTGATCCATTTCTTTTGCAGTGTATGCAGTGCAAATCTGACTTTTCTCCTTGAGAGTGTCTGCCCCCCCTGCCTCTGAAATATCTTCCTCTTCCTCTTCGACCACCTCTTCCTCTGGAAGAATCTTGAGCAAGATTCTTTTCTCTTTGAGCAAGACACACAGCCTCTTCAGAAGATTCAGGGGCTGTCTTCTTTCCAAAAGCTTTCTCTCTTTCAGCAATTTTTTTCACAAGAGAGTCAAAGGTAATATCTTTGAGATTTCCATTTGCTTGCAATGACTCAAGATAATTGGAGTAAGTAGGATAAATTGCCTTGAGAAAAGCGATCAGAGGAATATCCAATTCAACCTTAGTGGCTTTGATATCATGCATTATAGATTTTACTTCGGATGCAAGAGCAAGAGGATCATTATTTTGTAATTCAAGAGTGAAGAGTTTAATCATGAGTTGAACAACTTCAAGTGCAGAGTGTGAGTCATAGAGTTCCTTCAGTTTTTGTAAGGCTTCGAAAGCATTTGAAAATGGCGAAATATGACGACTCACCTCTTCACTTACTGATGCTGCAATCAATGCATAGGCCTTGCTGTTCTTATTTTCCCAAATGGCGAACTCCTTGTCTGAGGTAGGCTGTTCTGGCTCTTTGTCTCCATCTCCAACACACACTCCTTTCCACAACTCATTGAAAATGAGGGTGTGTTTTATCTTCCGGGACCACTCAGGATAGTTCTCCTTGCCAGTGAGAACTACTCCAACAATAGATATAATTGAATGCATTGTAAAATCTGTGTGCTGTAAAAAATACTTCTGCTGGCAAAAAATGCGTTTTTTGATGTAAAAAAAAATTGCACTGTAGTAGCAATATTCTGAATTCTTATGAAAATCAAGAAACAAGCTACAAATAGAGGGGTTTCTAAGGCTTCTTTTGGAAAATAACAGGATCGAATAATATCGGATTTCACAATGAATAATATCAGACAACCAAGTTCCAATCCATTTGGAGCAAAACCAACATTTAGGCAGACCAACGCTGCAACAAATACTAATCCATTTATCCCGAGGCCTTTTGGGAACACGACATGGATCACAACCTTTAAAACATTCACACCATATATCAAAATGCAGTCAATACATATCTGCCTTTTCAACCATGGGAAACGCACATAATTCAATACGACACTTCATATAATTCAAGATCGTACAACACTCACCAAAGGCAGGAGAATGCGCTATAAAAAAAACATACGACCCTTCACACTATCAACACTTCTCAGATGTCAAGAACTTCCAGACATTGCTGATTACATAGTTGTTGGAATTCAAACAATTTATTTGTAGCGCAGATTGGCAGTTCAATGTTTGGCGGCACAACAACTGGTGTTTTTGGAGCCACACAGACTCCCTTGCCACTAGCTTCTTCCGTTCAAGCAAAAGGCACCTTTAATTGTTACACACAGGTGGGAGTAAAACTAAAAACGTGCTCCACAAATACCCCAAAGTAGCTGCGAATGGGACCGGTAATGTTTTTTTTGGTTCTTTTACCGCATATGGGAGCGAGGACTCCACACTCACCGCATCTCCACCAGACTGCGTACGGGAACGAGGTTTAGGGGAGAGGCCGAGGGGCCGAGGTCGATACCAGGTGGGAGGGTACTATGATACCACTACGTTTCCAGCGATACCACTGAGCATGATTCAATGAGATACCACCAAGCCAGTGGATGGTCGGAGGGCCGACTATTCAAGGGAATATAAAATGCATATGACAGTGTATGGAAGGTGGGCATAGGCCTCAGGAGCATGGCAGAGGTGTGAGTTGTGCAAAATAGGTAGAACATAGGTAGGAAACTGATACCAGGAGTTACATAGAAGCTAATTTTGGGAGCTGGCTCTAATACCATGCCAGACCAAGAGGTAACTCCTCAAATCAAATCATGAAATTCATTCAGGCTGTTCATTATTATATACAGGAGGGAGAGACTGTTCATTTCATCTCCCGGTGACTCTTCATCTTTTCTATTATTTATTTACATTAATTACAGTTGTTCACCCAATCCCTATGATTAGGTGTCAACACAAGGAATCTGCTCAATGAAAAAAAATCTAAGCTGCTGCTGCTCCCTCTCCCTGTTGGAATTACTATTCTAGGAAATTCAAATTTTTTTGCCACTTACAACTGAAAATCGATTTTTTCCCAGCAATTCGCACTGCCTGGCTAGGCACTGCGCCGCCCCTAAAAATATCGGCCTGCTGCTCCCTCTAAATAGCGAAATTTTCTTCTTTCACCTCTAAGTTTCCCTGTCTGATCAATTACGCTCTGATATCATGTGAAAATTTCATCTATTGCAGCAATTGGAAATTATTCTCCTAACTGTAATTTTAATTAGACAGTTTATTTGCTACGACAAACAATGAATAAAATCACAATTGCATTTATCACCATAAAAATTCTGCGGAAAATAAAATGCTGGAAGTTGAGAAATTCTAGCACACATAAAAATTAACAAAGTTATTTTTGGACAAATGTCCCCTAAAAAACGCAACTTGGGAAAACCAGTGCAACGGTATGAGGGTTTATTTTATTATGCAACAACTAAAATCTGAGTACAATAATTTGGATGCTCTGCTGGCAATCCAATATGAGAAAAATAATGGCAAAATTATTGTGAGAATTTGTTCTCACACCACAACTGATTTTTATCCTCGGAACTGCCTCCCCAACCACACAATCCCTTATGCGTAGAGCTTGCGTAGATCCTGTTGCAGATATCTTTGGAAACCTCTGAAACCCTTAGCTCTGACTTTGTGTGGCTCTGGAACCGATTCATTGTCTCGTCTAACCAAAATCCTAGCCTTCGGCTGCTGAATCACTAGCTCCTCCAGCTAGATTGAACTGACTACTGCTGTGCCTGTGTAATCCTTGCGTAGACCCTCTGGGAATTTCGCACTCCCTCTGACTACCTCTTCCAAAACTAGAAGACTTCCTCCGGAAATGCTGCTAACCTCCTCTTCCATATGCTACTCACCCTCTAAGTCAATCTTCTCTGCTGAATCTTTGCTACTGAGAAAATCCCATTGCCTGGGCAATTGAGTATCTACACTGGTGTATTCTCCATCTACCCATCGACTTCTTCTTATAATCTCTGTTGGAACACCAACAACCAAGGCTAGAACTTAATCAAGGGCCTAGATTAAATCCTTGTCGATCCATGTGAGTTTGTAGATGATTTGTGAGTTTGTATATGATTCACATCTTATCTCAATTAATACTGATTAATCAACCATATTTTCTAAGTTTAGACTCAGGGAATATTTAAAAATCGGCTAATAATGTAATTGAGACACTTTTAGGTGGAATTTCCAAAAACTATTTCTGGGTTATGGAGAACTCGTGTTTTAGCTTCTGCACAATGTTTCGAGACTAGAACACCTCTGATGCTACAAAAACTAACAAGACATTCGATCAAGCAAGAGAAGTTTGATCAAAAGGGCAAGCAAAGTTCAAGGAAGAAGCTGGAATCAAAGTTTTTGGTCTCTCTCTCTCTATCTCACTCATGCGAAGGAGAACTAAGGTTTCTAAAGCTGCAAAGTCGAAGTTTTGAAGTTGCAAGGTCGAAGTTCTGAAGTTGCAAAGTCGAAGTTGTGACGCTGCTAGATCGAAGTTGTGAAGTTGCTAGGTCGAAATTGTGAAGCTGCTAAAGTCGAAGTTGCAGGAGAAGCTGCTAAGTCGAAGTTGCAGAAGAAACTATTAGGTCAAAGTTACAGAATAAGCTTGTTAGAAAATGTAACTATGTTTGTTCTTCATTAATGTACTTGAGTCATTATGTAATGTACTTGTGAAAAGAATAAAGAAAATAATTTTTATTATTGTAAAAATGACTTAGTAAAGCATGGGTTTCATGCTTGGGTCATCATTATATTAGTCAAAGTCCAGATTGTGGACTCCTCGGATTAATATTGAGTTTATAGAGTCATTATACATTCAAAGAGACCCTTCTTGGGCTTTTGAATCATGTAAAAAGGTTTTGTATTGAGTCAAATATGAATTATGTACCCTCCACATCAAGTCGGCCTAAGGACCCTAATTCGACCCACAAGAAGCCTATATATACAAGGAGGTCGAAGTCATTTGGAGCATCAACTCTCAAGCAAGTTCGATATCTAAAGAGGAGCTGGAGAAGTGCGAAGTCTGTTGCCGGGAGGTCGAAAGAAGTGCGAGTTTGGGGAAGTCTATAGAGAGGAAGAAAATCGAGATTTTGGTGCCTCTCTCTCTGTTTCGTGGCCTGGATTGGGAGATCGAAGTCTCCTAAGATTTCGCTATTGCCAGAAGCTGCTGCCTAGTCGAAGTTGTTGGAAGTGGTCGAAGATCTGGGAGGCTGACGTGGTGTGGAGGGAAAGTCTGGTCTTAGTCTAGGGTAAAGAATCTCAATGAATACTATTGAAAGGAAGAATTATCTTGACCGAGTTTTCTCCTAGAGGGGGTTTTGCCCTGGCATGTGCCTATATCTTGTGTCTCTTGTTTTGTGATCTTCATACACACATAACATGGTAATTGCTTGATGAAAGATAAGATAATAAAGAAGTAAAAGAAGCCAACACACTCACAAGTAATTATCAAGAAAGGAGAATCAAACCCTAATATAATTACTTTGATTTTCCAACACAGTATCAAAGCTAAGGTCATGAAGAGTCGAAGATCACTTTGTTGGCATGGATTCTCCCTCTATGGTGAACTACATAAGAATGGGTTACAATATTGCTGGAAGCTGGATCAAGAAATTCATCTTCTACTTGTTCAACAAGGTCAAGAGTCAAGGATTCTTGGCTGCGCTTACAGGATCTCTTACTGATGAAAATGCATGGATCATTGATCCAAAATGGATTTTGGATAGACCCCTGAGTCTTAGTGTTCCTCATTGAGGAAAATGAAAGTCCAAGGAAGTTCTTGGAACTAGCCCCATTGCAGAGATCGTCTCATTCTGAATCTACTGCAACTTGAATGGGCAAAAACTCACCTAGGACGCAGAAGTTATCCCAAAAAGACGCTGCCCTTTTTCCTTTGGAAAAAGAGGCAAAATCCCTTAAAAAGGGATCCTAAAAACCCTCTAAATCTTCAAGTCTTTTAAAAATCCAAAAATCCATCGCAAAAGGAGAAGTTTTAGACTTATCGGAAGGCAAATGAAACATGAGAAAACAATGAAAATTGAGCCTATTGGAGGTCAACAGAGCAATGAACAGGAGCCGTCGGATTTGGCCGATCAACGGTCCAGATCCGATCGGCAAATCGCATTGCATGAGGCAAAGAGGACTTAAGGTTGGGCGGAAGGCACCCCCAATCAGCGACCTCTGATGATCGGATCGGCGGGTCGGATCGGAGGAAGGCACATGTGATATAGCATAGGGATCGGGCCGAGTGATATGCCGATCGCCGATATCGGTGGATTGCAATCGACGATGCCACGAGGCAAAGGCAGGACCCCGCGATACATGCGACTTGCGATATATATATATATATATATATATATATATACGGACTCGACGGGGCGATAAACGACATTTGATATATTTTGAAGTCCGTTAAAAGGGCAATTTTATGTGTATTTTGCATATTTCGTTTAATAAACGAAAAGCGAAGGAATGAGCCGAACCGATGAAACCGGACTCGAAAGGGTTCCGAAATGCAAATGCATATTATTTTAAAATCCGCCATAAGGCCATTTTCCGGATTTTTAATGTTTTAATGTATTTTATAAATACAAAGGGAAAGCCAGGGAACGGGCAACAAATTAAAGATTTTTGTGATGAGATAATCATCATAGATGATCATGCTGAAGTAGGAGATATTATCTCTCGCGTGGAACCTTGCGACTTGCGATAGTGATTAAGGGCGGACCCGATAATGTTATAAAGCAAAATTAAGGACTTTTGAAGTCCGATGAACAATGATTTGGCTATTTTTCCTGTGTTTTACAACGTTCTATGTGTAAACAAGGAACGACTGTTTCTGGGGGATTTCAAGCGCCGATAAACTCTCCCGTTGTGGAACAGGTGGCCACCATCCCTGAGGGCGTTTAGCAATGATTGCTAACGCTCAGAGAGGGGATTTGAGCGGACCAAAATAGGAAGACAGAGAGCCTGAGAGGGAAAATGAACCAACAATGCCAATTTGGCTTAAAAAGCCACAGAATGACAGAGACAGGGATTGTTGATTGTTGGTTGTTGAGGTTGTTGTTGGGGCTTTTGTTGCTAAAACCGAGAGTAAGCCAAGCCGAAGCAGGAAGCTAAGGCAAAAGAGGCAGCGCAAAAGAAAAAAGGCAGCCAAGGGAGTCACTTAGAAGTCAAGTGAAAAGCCAAGAGGGCTGTAAACTAATAGAGAGCAGAAACGAGCCAGAGCAAAAGAGCTAGAGTTAGAGCCAAGAGCTGGAACCAAGAGCCAAGAGCCAGAGCTTCAAGAGCCAGGGGATAAAATGGTGTCTGAACACACTGTTTTTGTGTAGAACAGCAGGAGTTGGGCCAAGAGCTTGTAAAAATGACTTATACCATAATCCCAGAGAGCCTAGTTGAGTTGACTAGAGCTCACAGAGACGTAGCCCAAGAGTTGTGGGTGAACTCCTAATTAAATTGCTGTCTTATGTGTTGGTTTTTACTGCTGCATTCTTTACTGTCATATGTATTTGTATATCAGTTCAAGCACATTTACATATCAACACAAACAACAGATTTCAAAGCATATAATCAGTTTAAAACAAACCTAAGCATACACCCATATTTTCAAGCACATATTTATTTCCGCATTGGTTAATCATTTAGACTTGGGAAAATTTAAAGCTTTGGAAGTGGGAGAGGTTCTTGTAAGTTAGACAAGAAGCCTAAGTGCCCCATTTTCAGATTAGGTGGGATCAGAGCTTAAGTTTGGTTAACCACACCTTTAAGAAGGTTATATTAGAATGCTTGATTGACAAAGCAAAGACTGTTTGTCTGAAAGGTGTTTGAACAACAAGAGGCTGATTGTATGCTTGTTTTGCAGACTGACTATTTTCTGAGTTTGCAGAGGTAAAGGGAAAGCTATTGATAGCTCAGTCCAGGGAGGACAAGAAGGAAGAAGGGCTGAAAGCATTCTTCTATCCCAGAGGACCTCAAGGCAATCCTTAAAGCGTAAGAGGTTTGTTGCAAAAGGTTGCTGAAATAAGCTCTTTATTAATCTTGTTTGAAGTTCTTTGTTCATTGGCATAATGACAACTTCTACAAGTGTATCCTCAAATTCCCTTGGCATCACAAGACTCTTTGATGAGGACATAAAGCAATACTTGTTCATTATGATGGGCAAGGTGAGAGAAATGTATGAGGATGGATGGAAGAGCAACATACTTAGAAAGCAGTTGAATTCCATGAAGGAAGAGAAGCAGATGCTTTCTGACAAACTGCAGGAAATGGAGAGGCAACTTCATATTGCAAATATGAACCTAAAAAGGATGCATGAGTTGGAGTCACAGCTCTTTGTTGCCCAAGAAGCCTTAGTCAAGTATCAGCTTGAAGAAGAGGTAAGTCATTCCAGTTTGTCTTCAAATTCTTCTGAGAATGCTTGTATTGGTTCTTTTGAAAAACATACTAGAGGCATAGGTTCCAAGCTAATGTCCAAGATGGGCTATGAAGGAAAGGGCTTGGGAAAGCATGCACAAGGTATTGTTGAACCAATAATGGTTGAAGGAAGACCTAAGTATTTGGGTCTTGGCTATGGACAGTCTTATGGAGAGAGTTCCAAAGCTGCCATGAAGGCCATTGAAACAGCACCAAGAAAGAGTTGCATTGCAGAGTGTGAAGATTGTATTCAAGAGGAATGCAATAGCTTGAAACATCATTTGCAGGATGCAGGTGTTCAGAAACACACACTTGAACCAGAGAGTTGTGGAAACTCTAACAACCTTGAAGAGATTGATGATGTTCCAAAGGGAGCTACTTCTTCACTCAATTCACCTCCTCATGAAGGCAATAAAGGTGAAAGAGCCAGGTATAAATCTGGTTCTAAGTATCTTCCTTTTGATTTTGCGAAGCATGGTAAATTTCCACATAAGCATGGGAAAAGAATTGCATGTTCTTTTTGTGGTTTGGATAACCATCATGTTTCTAGATGTTGGAAGAGAATGGCCACATATAGGAAACTTTTGAAGGAAAAAAAAGCAAAGAGCCAAAGGTCCATTGGACAAGGCAAATCATGCTGTCAAGAGGATGCACATGTGTTGCACTTACTGCCATAAGCAAGGGCATCTTGCTAAAAGGTGTTGGACTCTGAATCTAGCAATGCTTCCGCCAAAGCTGAAGAAAGTGGAAAGAGAAGATGGTAGAAATGGAAATGAAGTTTCCATGGATGATGTGCTTCAAATTGATTCACAAGTTGATGCTGATGTGCAGACAAAGGAAAGACCTTTGAACTGGATTGGTAAGAAATGGTTAGAGTTCTTTTCCATTTGAGGATTGCATGTCTATTGATGCATCTATTTGCATTTATTTGTTGATGAGATGCAAGTTGCAGGTCTACCAAGATGGTGAATGGAAAAAGGTTCAGTAGGAGACTCACTTTGTTGCTGCAACATTAGATTTCATTTCAGCTTCAAAAAGTACGGTGTACTTAAGTGAAAGTTGAAGGATGAAATGCATGCATGAGCATGAGATGCATGAACACAGGGATGTTGATGCTTTCCTTGTATTTGAACATGTGTGTGTAATTAACTTGAAGGGTTGATTGCTTTGATATGAACATGCATGTAATATTGACTTGAGAAAAGTCGATTTAGTCTCCAAGATGGAGATAGTGATGAAATGTTCATCTTTTGGAAAGAGTCCTAATGGTCCTTTTCTACATGCTTGACTGGAAGGGTCATTTGTTTTAAAGGCATGTTTTGCGGGCTTGTTGTCTAGTCCATCATTTGTATGCAGATGTAAGACAGGGAGGTGTTCGCAAGATGTGAAATCTGTTCTTTTGTTGGAGCAGGAGTTTAGGCCATCCAATTGTTGTTGTCTGTATTTTTGTTGTTGTTAACAATTGTTGTTGACAACTTGTCAAACAGGTACAAATGAAAGTTTTGTGGAGCAGATGTACTTCACATTTCTTTGAGCCACCTTGGATCAATGATCAACGCAGAAAAGCTCAAACTACCTTCTATAACCATTTCAGCAGGAGTTATGCAGAAGGGCAAGGAGGAAGACAGTCCTTCCCAAGAAAACCAGCCCATCCAAGAAGGGAAGTGGTCAGAAACTTTGGTTCAGAGGCACTATGCAAAGGCAAGTGTAGGGAGGCTAAAAGAAGAGGGCGAGTCACTCTCCTTTACTGTTTAGATCAGTATTTCAGTCTTTTGGAGACCAAAAGTTCTTTTAGTGGGAAGGCGTGATCCAAAATGGATTTTGGATAGACCCCTGAGTCTAAGTGTTCTTCACTGAGGAAAATGAAAGTCCAAGGAAGTTCCTGGAACTAGCCCCATTATTGAGATCGTCTCATTCTGAATCTATTGCAACTTGAATGGGCAAAAACTGACTTAGGATGCAGAAGTTATCCCAAAAAGAAGCTGCCCTTTTCCCTTTGGAAAAAGAAGCAAAATCCCTTAAAAAGGGATCCTAAAAACCCTCTAAATCTTCAAGTCTTCTAAAAATCCAAAAATCCATCGCAAAAGGAGAAGTTTTAGACTTATCGGATAACACTATCGGGAGGCAAAAAAACATGAGAAAACAACGAAAATCGAGCCTATCGGAGGTCAATAGAGCAATGAACAGGAGTTGTCGGATCTGGCCGATCAATGGTCCAGATCCAATCCAAAAATCGCATCGCATGAGGCAAAGAGGAGGACTTAAGGTCGGGCAAAAGGCACCCCCGATCAACGACCTCTGATGATCGGATCGGCGGGTCGGATCGGAGGAAGGCACATGTGATATAACATAGGGATCAGGCCGAGCGATATGCCGATCACCGATATCAGCGGATCACAATCGGCGATGCCACGAGGCAAAGGCGGGACCCTGTGATACACGTGACTTGCGATATATATATATATATATATATATATATATATATATATACCCGACGGGGCGATAAACGACATTTGATATAGTTTGAAGTCCGTTAAAAAGGTAGTTTTATGTGTATTTCGCATATTTCGTTTAATAAACAAAAAGCAAAGGAATGCGCTGAACCGATGAAACCGGACCCGAAAGGGTTCCGAAATGCAAATGCATATTATTTTAAAATCCGCCATAAGGCCATTTTCCGGATTTTTAATGTTTTAATGTATTTTATAAATACAAAGGGAAAGCCACAGAACGGGCAATTGGGACTTGCGACAACGATTAAGGGTGGAGCTGATAATGTTATAATGCGGAATTAAGGACTTCTGAAGTTCGATGAACAGTGATTTGGCGATTTTTCCCGTGTTTTACAGCGTTCTCTGTGTAAACAGGGCACGACTGTTTCTGGGGGATTTCAAGCGCCGATACACTCTCTCGTTGTGGAACAGGTGGCCACCATCCCTAAGGGCATTTAGCAATGATTGCTAACCCTCAGAGAGGGGATTTGAGCGGACCAAAACAGGAAGACGGAGAGCCCGAGAGGGAAAATGAACCAACAACGCCGATTTGGCTTAAAAAGCCACAAAATGGCAGAGACAGGGATTGTTGATTGTTGGTTGCTGAGATTGTTGTTGGGGTTTTTTTTGCTAAAACCGAGAGTAAGCCAAGTCGAAGCAAGAAGCTAAGGCAAAAGAGGCAGCACAAAAGCAAAAAGGCAGCCAAGGGAGTCACTTGGAAGTCAAGTGAAAAGCCAAGAGGGCTGTAAACTAATAGAGAGCAGAAAGGAGCTAGAGCAAAAGAGCCAGAGTCAAAGCCAAGAGCCGGAACCAAGAGCCAAGAGCCAGAGCTTCAAGAGCCAGGGGATAAAATGGTGTTTGAACCCACTGTTTCTGTGTAGAACAACAGGAGTTGGGCCAAGAGCTTGTAAAAAGGACTTATACCATAATCCCAGAGAGCCTAGTTGAGTTGACTAGAGCTCACAGAGACGTAGCCCAAGAGTTGTGGGTGAACTCCTAATTAAATTGCTGTCTTATGTGTTGGTTTTTACCGCTGCATTCTTTACTATCATATGTATTTGTATATCAGTTCAAGCACATTTACATATCAGCACAAACAACAGATTTCAAAGCATATAATCAGTTTAACACAAACCTATGCATACAACCATATTTTCAAGAACATATTTATTTCCGCATTTGTTAATCATTTAGACTTGGGAAAATTTAAAGCTTTGGAAGTGGGAGAGGTTCTTGTAAGTTAGACAAGAAGCCTGAGTGCCCCATTTTCAGATCAATCATTGATAGTTGATAGTGGAGCATCAAGACACATGATAGGTGAAAGAAAGCAACTTCATACACTATCAAAGGAGCCATCTTCTCATGCTGTGGAATTGGGTGACAACAAAAGTTATGCTGTTAGATGCCTGGGATCAACATCGTTGTAGTTGGATAATGGATCGAAGCTGCATCTCAACAACATTCTCTATGTTCCAGGTTTGAAAAAGAATTTTCTTTCTATTTATTGTTTCGAAGATAAAGGGGAAAGAGTTGCTTTTGTTGATGGAAAAGTATTGGTTTGGGTAAAAGACTCTAGCATTGATAAAGCTAGGGTTATTGGAGTTCGTGAAGGAAGTCTTTATCGAGTTATTACACCACCTCCTCAAGCTTTGGTTCATATGGAAATAAGTCCCATTAAGCTATGGCATAGGAGGTATGGTCATCTACATTACAAGGTCATCCCTACTCTTAGTCAACTGGTTCATGGTATTCCTAATATGAAGTTAGATCATGAAGGTGTGTGCAAGGGATGCTCTTTGGGGAAACATACTAGAAAGCCATTTCATAACAGTGAAACTAGGTCTAAAGAAATATTAGACCTCATCCATTCCGATGTGTGTGGGCCCATGTTTGACAAATCACTTGGAGGTCATCTTTACTATGTGACATTCATTGATGACCATTCTAGGAAGACATGGCTCTACCTACTCAAAACTAAAGATGAAGTATTTGATAAGTTCAAGGAGTTAAGGCCTGAAGTGGAAATCCTAATCGAAAGAAAGATAAAATCTCTGAGGTTTGACAATGGTGGGGACTACAATTCTAAATAGTTGATTGCATATTGTAAGAAAGCATGTATTAAGAGGGAGCTCATTGTTCCCTACTATCCCGAACAAAATGGATTGGCCGAAAGGAAGAATAGGTCAATTGAAGAAGGCATTCGAACTATGCTCCTTGATCAAGATCTACCGAAGTTCTTATGGGGAGAAGTAGCGATGACTGTCGTATACATTCAAAATAGAAGTCCTCATAAGAGTCTTGATAATACTACACCCGAAGAAGTATTCACAGGGAAGAAGCCGAGTGTGGATCACCTCCGAATCTTTGGAAGTCCAGCATATATCCATGTTTCGAAAGACAAGCGAAAGAAGTTGGACTCGACAAGTATCAAGGGAATATTTGTTGGTTATAGTCTTTCCTCAAAAGCATATAGAATCTACATAAAGGAAGGAAGACACATTGAAGTAAGCAGGGATGTCATATTCGATGAAAATCAAGCTTACAAGAAATCAAAGGATATTCCTATTGATTCTGATGACGAAGAAGTTCCCGTATTTGAAGAAGAAGTTCATCATGAAAACTCTACTACAAATATCGAAGAAGGAGGACCAAGTGAGCCTATTCAATCGATGGTTATCCCAACCACAAGGAAGAGGCCAAATTGGTTGAAAGCTACATTAGAAGATGCTGAAGGACATGAAGCTGCGAAAGGTTCCTTCAGGGAAAGTAAGAAACCAAAGAGATATTCTGGCTATGCTGCATATATGACAAAGTTAATTGAAGCCGAACCATCTACATTCAAGGAAGCTGAGCATGAAGAGGTTTGGAAGAAAGTTATGCAAGAAGAATATATATCCACCATGAAGAATGGGGTTTGGGAGATCATTCCTAGACCTAGTGACGAATCGGTTGTCACATCGAAGTGGATCTATAAGATCAAACATGATGTTGATGGAAGTATAGATAAGTACAAAGCCCGATTCGTTGCAAGGGGTTTCTCTCAAAAGGAAGGCATTGACTATGAACAAACCTTTGTATCTACAACAAGGTACATTACCATTAGATCATTGGTTTCATTCGCTGCTACAATGGGGTGGAATATCCATCAAACGGATGTTAAGACTGCATTTCTGAATGGGACCATTGATAAGGAAGTGTACATCGGACAACTTGAGAGCTTTGAAGTGAATAGCAGGGACTATCATGTTTGCAGACATAAGAAAGCCCTATATGGTTTGAGGCAAGCACCTAGGGCATGGTATGCTAGGATGGATGCATATCTACTGAGAATTGGGTTCGTGAAGAGTTCTGTTGATTCGATTCTCTACATCAAGGCCGTGAATAATGAGGCCGTCATTATTCTACTATATGTGGATGATTTATTCATCACAGGTGTAGAGCGAAGAATTCAAGAATGCAAGAAGATGTTGGCAGCTGAATTTGAAATGAAGGATCTAGGATTGATGCACTATTACCTAGGTCTAGAAGTATGGCAGAGACATGGGGAGATATATTTGGGGCAAGGAAAGTACATCATCAAGTTATTGCAGAAATTTGGGATGATGGATTCCAAGCCAATGACTACTCCTATGATCACCAACCTTAAGAAGTTGAGGAACTCTGACTCTAGTCTCGTGGATCCTACCTCATATCGACAGTTGGTGGGTTCCTTGATGTATATGGTAAATACTAGGCCAGATATATGTTTTGCAGTGAACATTCTTAGTCAGTTTCAGTTGGAGCCTCGTCATGATCACTGGATAGCTGCCAAACATATATTGAGGTATCTTCGTGGCACTATACATCACTGCCTAAAGTATGATAGTAAGGAAGTCAAGTTAATTGGCTTCACAGAATTTGATTGGGGTGGCAGTGAGACCGATGGAAGGAGCACTATTGGGGGATGCTTTAGTTTGGGAGCTACTATGATCTCATGGATGAGTAGGAAGCAAGATCCAGTTGCATTGAGTAGTGCCGAGGCAGAATATGACAAATTTGTTCGAGAAGTCTCTGGGTCCTACTGTGATTAATTGTGACAATCAAAGTTGTATCAAGATGTCTAGAGATCCCGTGTTTCATTCGAGGACGAAACATATCAATAATAAGTTCCACTTTATTAGGAACTTGGTGCAGGATGGGATTGTGAAGTTGGAGTATGTCTCGACAGATGAACATGTAGCAGACATACTGACAAAGGCTCTTCCTAATAAGAAGTTTGAATATCTAAGGAACCTGCTTGGTTTGGTAGATATTGCTGATTGTATTGATGATAAGAAAGTGGAAGAGATTTGTTGAGGCTTTGCGAGTGAAGCATTGCCTAGGGAGACATCTGGCCGACACTTTGTGTTGATGTCTAAGTCCCGAAGTTGAAAAGGTGGTGTTGATTATTAAGCTTTGTTTTGGATACAACCCTGTATGTTTGGGTTGGTGGTTAGCAAGTAAGTGTTATGAATATAATTCATATAGAAATAATAATAAATTTAAATATAAATATAATAACAAATAATAAGTTATTAACTAATGATTAGTTAGTTAGTAATGAAAAGGCATGTCTTAGAGACATCACTGTTCGTTGAAGGGCACCTTGCCTAGGGTATATAAGCAGGCCCTCATTCTCAATTGTAATCATCTTATATCAATTCTTTTATACAATATACAATTTACAATTACTGTCCTACGATGGATGTCTTTGTCTTCGAAGTATTTTAAATATTTTCGCTGTGTATATGACTTTTGGTCGTTACATTGGTATCAGAGCCATGTTTGATCCCGACTTTTGGCCATCAAACTTCGTCAACATTGTTGTCGTCAAAATTCAAGCGTTTTGCTACAAACTCAAAGGTTCTCCATTCTACAAGTTTCGCTACTAGGCCTTTGGCCATATAAAAAAAAAAAAAAATATCTATCTATATATATTAAAAAAAATATTTGCAAAAGTTATATATAAAAAAAAGATAAAAAATATATAAAAGAACCTATATATATATATATATATATATATACCTGCAACAGCGGCGCCATCCGACAGGTGCAACTACAGAACGCAGGCGACACTCCTTCTTTTCCGTTGTGGCCTAGACCACCAATTGGCAATGACACACCACCACCTCTTCTGTCGTTCACAACCCCCACTTGACCTCATCGTCTTGCCTCTGCCTCCGCACTCTGTATAGAGTGAACTACCTGCACGCACCTTTCTCTGTGTCCGTACTTACAACACACACCTCAACCACCACACTCACCAACGAACTGCCTTAATAGTTTGAGCTTTTCCTTGCTCTTTATTGATTCGTCCGCACGTTCTGCTATAACCACCGACACCTCCCAACAACCCCGGTCCGCAGCGGTCAACAGCGCTGTCGTCGACAGTTCGGGCGTTGCCTTGTCCGCAGTGATCAACCCGCTGCTATTCCTTGTCCCCGTTGAGCTCGACGTAAAATCTTTGCCGGTTGGGTACCCCCATACGTCACGTCTCCTCGTTTATCGATCCGTACGATTTGGTGTGTATAAAGGTTGTAGATATATTACAAGACACCCTAAGTAATATATAATCAGCCCAATAAACATTACATTAGAGTTATTTTATATATTAGATTAATATAACTTAATTAATTAAAATTATTTAATTATTATTAAAAAATTATATTATTATTATTAAAAATAAAAAATAAAAAAATTAAAAGGGATATTTTTTTAAGGTCAAATAAGGTTTCCGAGGTTTTATTTCAAATTAAAAGAGGAAGAGAGATTTAAAGGTATTCAAAAACATAAAGTAAAAAAAAAAATAGAAAAAGGAAGGAAAATAAAATAAAATAAAATCTAGAAGTAGAAATTCTAAAAAAAAGGGTCATAATTAAAAAAAAGAGAAGGAAGGAAGAACACATCAGTGTCGCTAACGAAAAATTATCAGCAAGCAAAAAATGAGCCTAATTCGAAAATGATGAAGGAAGGACGATTTTGCTATAAAGGTCTATCAGTTATGGATCACAGGTTAATTACATTAAAAGGAAGTATCTAAGGAAAAGAAATTAATATCGCTATCAGCACAAGCAACGATAAAAATTACATCAACATTAATTTGGCAAATCAACTATTAATTCTAGAGCCAAGCATTGGTGAAAGGAAAAATATTTTTGACCAAAAAGAGTATAAAATTAGTGATTTACAAGTGACAGTAGATCATTATGAGTACATATCTCAATTTCATGTTGTAACTATGAATAATAGAAAGATTGACATCATTCTCGGTCAACCTTGGTTTAAGGATTTGGGTACATTCATGTTAAACATAGAGAAACAAATTTTGACGTTTCCTTGTAAGGGGAAGATGGTCACATTTCGAGACATAACAAGTAAATCAAAATCAATAACACCTTCGTTAGAAGACTTTAAAGATATTTCAGGATTGATGTGTCAAGATAATAAAAAAATATATCAAAGAAGCAAAAAGAGCTTGATGAAGTCATCTGCACTAAAGACAAAGAAATTTCGCGCCTTAGAGATCACAATGAAAAACTATTTGAACAAGTCAAGAAAGATAAAGCCACAAAGAAGGAACTCAAGAAACGTTTATTGGAACAAGAAGAAGAAAATTTACGTTTAAAGAGTCTTAACCAAACATTATTAGAACAAATCAAAAGTTTAAAAGATGACGAGGCTACTAAGAATAAAGTTAACGATTCAAAAAATGATGAACTTGTACATCTAAGGATTCATAACCAAACCCTATTTACACAAATAGAAAAACTTAAAAATGACAAGAAATCACTAAATGACAAGTTAGAACAACTTCAAAGTGAAGTACTGAAGTTGTCGGTCGTTTCAGTGCAAGTTGAAGATAAAGGGATAAATATTGATCCAGTCAATATCACAAGTAAGGAAGAAGAGGAATCTAGAGAAGTTAAAACATATGCAGAAGTTGCAGTTCAAACGATGGACATTCCAAATGATGATTCAGTTGCCAACTCAATAACAACAATGCGTGAAGAAAATCAAGAATCAATTACTAATATGATAAGGGAAAGCCAAACCAAAGGAGCTATGTATCGACATCCGAATCACAAGAGCAGACTTTCCAATCAAGCCACGTACCAGTATCACTCAGAAAATAAACGACAAATTTATGTTCCTAGGAATACTGAAGTTTGTAGAATCCAGTGATGATAACTATTCACCACACATCTTCAAAGATCAGAAGATTTCCTAGAAGATTAATCTAGGATGGTCTGATCCGTTCTCAGTACGATAATTTTGTCTATCGCTCAGAGTATCATATCGTCTTGTATCAACGAAGATGAAAGTTTAGAGATGAGAAGATGTTCTTAGTAAGCTTTGAGGACAAAGCTTCTTGAAGGGAGAGGCAATGTTATGAATATAATTCATATAGAAATAATAATAATAATAAATATAAATATAAATATAATAATAAATAATAAATAATTAGTTAATGGTTAGTTAGTTAGTAATGAAAAGGCATGTCTTAGAGACATGATCAGTCATGGAAGGGCACTTGCCTAGGGTATAGAAACAGAGCCTCATTCTCAATTGTAATCATCTTATATCAATTCTTTTATACAATATACAATTTATAATTACTGTCCTACGATAAATGTCTTTGTCTTCGAAGTATTTTAAATATTCCGTTGCATATAAAACTTTTGGTCGTTACAGTAAGCCTAATGGTACCTAGAGGGGCAGAAAGCTTGAGTCCACCTTAGTCCCGCTTGGATAGATTGCCTTGATTAGGAATCTAGTCCATGGTATTGTGGTGCCTAAATTGTTGAGTGACTGGTTGGATAGATTGCCCTAGTCAAGAACCTAGTCCATGGCATTGTAGTGCCTAAAAATTCTTCATCGTTCATATAGTTTGATATCTTCCATTGGATTTGTACATTCTGAATACCTCCCTAGTTAAGAGGGAGTGTTAGAAAATGTAACTATGTTCGGTCTTCATTAATGTACTTGAGTCATTATGTAATGTACTTGTCAAAAGAATAAAGAAAATAATTTTTATTATTGTAACAATGACTTATTAAAAGCATGGGTTTCATGCTTGGGTCATCATTATATTAGTCAAAGTCCCGATTGTAGACTCCTACGATTAATATTGAGTTTATAGAGTCATTATACATTCAAAGAGACCCTTCTTGGGTTTTTGAATCATGTAAAAAGGTTTTGTATTGAGTCAAATATGAATTATGTACCCTCCACATCAAGTCGGCCTAAGAGAGATCAAGTCAGCCCAAGGACCCTAATTCAACCCACAAGAAGCCTATATATACAAGGAGGTCGAAGTCATTTGGAGCATCAACTCTCAAGCAAGTTCGATATCTCAAGAGGAGTTGGAGAAGTGCGAAGTCTGTTGTCGGGAGGTTGAAAGAAGTGCGAGTTTGGGGAAGTCTATAGAGAGGAAGAAAATTGAGATTTTGGTGCCTTCTCTCTCTGTTTCGTGGTCTGGATTGGGAGATCAAAGTCTCCTAAGATTTCGCTGTTGCCGGAAGCTGTTGCCTAGTTGAAGTTGCTGGAAGGGGTCGAAGATCTGGGAGGCTGACTTGGTGTGGAGGGAAAGTCTGGTCTTGGTCTAGGGTAAAGAGTCTCAAAGAATACTATTGAAAGGAAGAATTATCTTGACTGGGTTTTCCCCTCGAGGGGGTTTTTGTCCTGGCATGTGCCTATATCCTATGTCTCTTGTTTTGTGATCTTCATACACACATAATATGGTTATTGCTTGATGAAAGATACGATAATAAAGAAGTAAAAGAAGCCAACACACTCACAAATAATTATCAAGAGGGGAGAATCAAACCCTAATATAATTACTTTGATTTTCCAACAAAGCTAGGGGTCAAAGGTAGAAGCAGATGGGGATGAAAATTGCAGTAGTAGCTGGAAGGCCATAAATCTGTTGCTGGAAGCTGTTTTGACTTTGAAGGAAAGCTCATCAAGAAGGAAGGTTGACTTGGTCTTGGAGGGGTCTCTATCTAGGGTCTAAAGGTCTTGGAATTTGTCATTTGAAGATTCTATAAGAAGATACGAATTCTCGTGGGTTTTCCTCTCTAGGAGAGGTTTTCGCCCTAGCTAGCAGCCTATATCCTGTATCCATTTGTGTTATTGATCTTCATGGTTTGGTAGTTGTTTGATGATAAGAACACTATAATAATCAAGAGAAGAAGAAGCTAATTATAAATACTACAAGTTGAAGTAAATAACATCACAAGCAGTGATCAAAGTAAAGAGAAATCACCTTAATCTAGTTGTCATAGATTTCTCAACATGGTATCAGAGCCAAGGTGACAAGGAAAGGTAGCTTGAAGATCACTCAATTGAAAAAGGATACAAAAGGGCCGAATACAAAAGAAGAGCATCAAGGAGGACTAGTCATAACATCACAAAGACCCTATCATCTTGAAGAAAGAAATCTTGGAAGAAGAAAGGGAGACCTCAAGGACCCTACCTTCATCTTAAAAGAAGGAATCTACACATTTGAAGCATCTTGGGATGTCTCTCACATTCTACATCCAAAGGAAGTAAGAAGAACACTTCATCATAATCTCCCTCACGCTGAAGAAAGGATTACATCTCAAGCACCTTTGAAGAAGAACATCTCTCCTTATATTGATGAAGAAGCATTGTCATTCTTGAAGAAGGAAGATCATCATCAAGAAAGGCATCTAGTGGAAGACATCATCATCAAAGAAGCATCCTCATTGTCAAGTAAGTACTTTATATTTCTTGTCTCAATCTACAAACCAAATGACTACTTTCTGCAAGGAGAACAATAAACTTGTTGGGACATCAAACTACCTTTCATGAAAGAAGAAAATAGATTTGATCCTCATAGAAAATGAAGTTATTGAATATGTTAAGGGCTCAATCACCAAACCTTCACAAGAACAATCTCAAGCATTATCAAAGTATATGAAAGGAGAAGTAAGGGCTCAAAGGATCCTCATTGAATCAATCAAGGATTCTCTCATTCCCTATGTAGCAAAATTGAAGACATCAAAAGAAATCTATGACAAGTTGGTGGAATTGTTCTCCATAAGTATTGCGGGGGAAATAATATCTTCAAGAACCGAACTATACAAAGATGAAAGTATCAAAAGAAGAAGGGGTAGCGTCATATCTCATGAAGTTATCTCAAATAAGAGATCAACTACAAGAGCTAGTAGAAACAATGTCAGATCCAGAGATGACCACTCTTGTACTCGATGCATTACTAGATGAATGGGGCAATTTTGTATCAAGCATCTATGGAAAGAAGGAAGCCACTCCATTCAGTGATTTGTGGTCATTATGTAAGATTGAAGAAACTAAATTAAATGCAAAGAATGATGTTGGATCAAATGAACAAACACAAGCATATGCAACTATGACAAGGAAGAAAGGGAAATTTGGAAAGTTTGAACCTCGAAAGAAATATCAAAAGAAAATTGGCATGTCTAAGATTCAATGCTATGGATGTAATGAATATGGGCACTTCAAGAGGAATTGCCCTAAACTCAAGAAGGGCAACAAGAAAAGAAAGGAAAGAAGTGAAGCCCATGTGACCGAAGAAGTAGATGAACCAGAAGATAAGAAGTCAAAGAAGAAAGAAGTGAAACACCTCTACTATTGAAGGTCTCACATACATTTAGTTCACTTTCAGTTTATAGAATATAACAAGTCATGGTAGGAAGCATTACAGTCATGATAAGATATAGTATAGCAATATTGAGATGATACCATAGAAGCATGAAAGGATAGCCAAAGTAGCAGTTTGAATGGTTAAAAGAAGTCATTTAGCAAGATAGAAACCCTCACACATTTGGACATTCATCACTCACATTTCTTCTCTCTTTTCATCAGATTGGTTTGTACAGCTCTTGGGAAGCCTCTTTTTCTCTCACACGTGCAGCTAAGAGGACAATTTTTCTAGGCAGAATTACAGGTAGAATTTCAGACTTTAGGAACAGGTTTGACCAGTGTTGACCAAGGTGCATTTGATTGAGTTTGACTTCGGTTTTTGGGTCAAAATTTCGTTTTTCTCAAGCTGCATTGTTGGGCACAAAAATCGAGGAATTCTGGGTTGGTTGACCTGCGTTGACTTCAGATTTGACTGCAAAAAATTACAACAGTCTTCTCTCTCCTTTGACCGAGTTTGACCGAGCTATTTTGGGCTGAATTTATCCTTCTGATCAGGTTGAGTTCGACCAAGGAAGACCGAGTTGTGACCAAGGAAGACCGAGCTGCTTCAAGGAAGAATTGTTGTGGTTTTGACCAACATTGACTTTCTGGTCAAGGCTGAAGTTTGACTGCAGAATTTGACAGGGCTGATTTGACTTTGTATTGGGCTAGTCTATTTGAATTTTGTACTCTCTCTCTGCTGAACCATTGAATAATAATTAGATGATTTGATCAAAGGGTTTTACCCACATTGGGGTTTTTCCCTTGCATCCACCAAATCTGGTGTCCTCTTGTCTTGTCTTGTCTTCTGCATTTGTTTTTATGTTCTATCTGCATTTACTGTCAATGTGATTACTGGTTAATGTGATTGCTAAGGAACATTGAAGTAAATTGTGCTAAGCATAGAGCATACCATTGTTATCTAAAATTAACATGGTATCAGAGCCCAGGTGAAGACAAAACCCAAGCAGGAGTGAGAAAAGAAATCACTAAGGGAAGCTATTGGACAAGAATTTGGATCTAGCCTCATACTTCAAATCCGAGGACAAGAATTTGGAGCTTGTCCTCATACTTCAAATCCGAGGACAAGCTTAAGGACAAATCCAACTATCATGCATGGAAGATGTCTCTGGATTTGATTTTGGAAGAGAATGATGCTATGGACTATGTCAAAGGAAGAGTGGTGGAGCCTCCTTCAAATGCACTTGTTGCTGCAAAAACAAAGTACAAAAAAGGTGAAGTCAAAGCTAAGAAAATTATTGTAGATTCCATTCACAAGCCTTTGGTTGCCTATATTTTTGATTTGGAAACATCTAAGGAGATGTATGACAAGCTGGTTGGGATGTTCAAAGTAAACAATGCAAATCAAGTCCTCTTTCTCAAGAACAAGTTGAAAGACATCAAGATGGATAGAGGAGAGTCCATTCAATCCTACTTCATGAGGATTACCAAAATCAAGAATGATCTCCTATCTATTGGAGAAGTTGTTGGTGACAGGGAGCTCACTCTTATTGCACTTGGAGGTCTTACAAGAGAATGGGATGTGTTTAACACCACCATCCTCAACAATGACAAGATTCTGGGTTTTGATGAATTATTGGCTAGATGCACTCAAGAAGAAATAAGGATGATGGAAAGAGATAAGCCCTCAAATGGAAATAATCCTACTGCTTTCTTCGCTCATGCTAAAAGGAAGAACAATGCTAGTCCAAGAAGACAAGGTCAAGGGTTTAAGCCAAGATTCAAAGAAGGAAGAAAAGGAAGATGCTTCAATTGCAACAACTTTGGCCACTTTGCTAGAGAGTGTCCTCACAAAAAGGATACTCTAGGAATGATGACAACAACAATTACAACAATTACAAAGGCAATGGAAATCAAAGGAACAACAAGTTCAACAAAGGAAAGAGGAATGCTCTCGCTGCTTGATATGGAAATGGTTGTCCTCCCAAAAGATCGAGAAACTCCAGGTATGGGGAAACTAATGTTGTAGATAAGCAAAAGGAATTTTATCTTATTTCTGCCCTTACAATTGCCTCTCCTCTGAATACATTGGATCATTGGTTGATTGGTAGTGGTTCCTCAAGGCACTTCACTGAGTACAAGGAGTCCCTCTCAAACTTTCTTGAAAAGAAGACAAACTTGGAGATCATACTTGGGGACAATGCCACCTACCCTGTGAAAGGGATTGGGACTGTCATTCTTCACTTAAATTAAGGTCAAACCCTTCATCTACAAGAAGTATTGTATGTACCTGATTTGAAAAAGAACTTGGTGTCTATTTCTGTGATGGAAGATAAACGCTTCAAGGTAACATTCATTGATAGGAAGGTACATGTTTGGCAAAGGAACCTGAAAGATGCATTTACACTTGGATTTAGGGTTGAAGGTCTTTATCAAGTTGGAGGAAGTCCTTTGGGAGCTATGACTTGTGATACTTCTCTTCAATTTGAGTTATGGCACCGAAGATTTGCTCACCTTCATTACAAAGCCTTACTTGATGTAAGGAAGATGGTCACAGGTATGCCCAAATTCAACATAGATCATGAAGGAGTTTGTCAGGGTTGTGTAGTTGGAAAACATACAAGGGGACTATTCCCTTCAAGCGAAAGTCAAACTACTGATATTCTTTAATTGGTCAATTCTAATGTATCGGGTATGTTGCCCGTAACATCTTTAGGAGGATACTTGTACCATGCAATTTTTGTGGATGACTTCTCTTGCAAAACATGGATCTATTTCTTAAAGAAGAAGGACGAAGTGTTCAAATGGTTCCACTCTTTCAAATCCTTGGTCGAAAATCAAACAGGGAAGAAGGTCAAAATATTGAGGACCGATAATGGAATCAACTGAGTCATATGAATTCAATGACTATTGTAGAGAAGTTGGCATTAAGAGGGAGACCACTACCACATATACTCCTGAGAAAAATGGTGTTGCAAAAAGGAAGAATCGAACAATCATAAAAGCTACCTGTGCTATGCTTCATGACCAAGGCCTACCAAAGTTCTTATGGGGAGAAGCTGCCAACGCCGCTGTATATGTTCAAAATAGATGCCCGCATCAAGCATTGGACTTCAAGACACCCGAATAAGTTTTCACCGATAAGAACCCTGATGTTTCTTGTTTTAGAATTTTTGGTTGTCTCGTATATTTTCATGTGTCTAAAGAGAAAAGAAACAAGATAGATTCATTTGGGAAGATTTGTGGGCTACAATGAAACTTCAAAGGCATATAGAATCTATGTGCCTGGTCAAAGAGAAGTGGAAATAAGTCATGATGTCACCTTCGATAAAGATTCTTCCCTTGGGAAAGTTAGAGATCTTCCTATCCTTAGGAAGGACAATGATGATGATGCAGGAAAGAAGGATGAATCTCTGACAGATGATTCGATGCCCGATGTTGAAGGGCCGATGGATCCCATTGATCCACCTCCTGGTGAGCCCTCTACCTCAAGGAAAAGACCTTTGTGGCTCAAAGATACTCTCGAAGATGCTGAAAGACATGTTGCACCAAGGGGGACATTTCGTGAAAGCAAGAAGTCGAACCAAGGGTACTTAGCTGCTATGAGTACCATTGTTCAATTTGAGCCATGTACGTTCGAAGAAGCCGTGAAGCACCAAGTATGGAAGGATGCGATGAATGAGGAATATGAATTGATCATGAAGAATGATGTCTGGGATGTGGTTCCTAGACCCAAGGACAAGTCAGTGGTCACTTCAAAATGGCTTTACAAAATCAAACATGGAGTTGATGGGAGTGCTGAAAAGTTCAAGGC
Source organism: Pinus tabuliformis (assembly GCA_031772625.1). Classification (NCBI taxonomy): domain Eukaryota; kingdom Viridiplantae; phylum Streptophyta; class Pinopsida; order Pinales; family Pinaceae; genus Pinus; species Pinus tabuliformis. The sequence goes on along the minus strand of CM062805.1, from coordinate 278,522,386 downwards.
CAGGTTCGTTGCTTGAGGCTTCTCTCAAAAGGAAGGAGTGGACTATGATGAGATATTTGCACCGGTTGCCCGATACACCACTATCTGATCCATCATTGCTCTTGCTGCCTCTCAAGGATGGAGCCTACACCAAATGGATGTCAAAATTGCTTTCTTGCATGGCTTGCTTAAGGAGGAAGTCTATGTAGAGCAACCTGAGGTCTTCGAAGTTCAAGACCAAAAGACACATGTATGTAGGTTGAAGAAAGCCCTCTATGGGTTGAAGCAAGCCCCTGGGGCTTGGTATGTGAGGATTGATAGCTATCTTATGAAGCCGGGTTTTACAAGGAGTGACGCTGACTTGAACCTATACTTCAAGATTGAAAAGGATAGGCCTCTCATTCTGGTTCTTTATGTGGATGATATTTTTCTGATAGGCACAGACCCTCTCATTTATCAATGCAAGAGGGAGTTGGCTTTCGAATTCGAGATAAAGGACCTAGGTTTGATGCACTACTTCCTAAGCTTGGAGGTCTGGCAAAATCCAATTGAGATCTTCCTTTCTCAAAGAAAATACATTGTGAAGCTAATCGAGAGATGTGGGATGGTGGAATGCAAGTCTGTGTCTACTATAATGAAACTCAACTTCAAGAAGCTATGTGGAAGTGTTGCTTGGCTTTCATTGGCAAATCCTTCTGAGTATCGACAACTTGTGGGGGCCCTGATGTTCTTGGTAAACTCCCATCTAGACATATGCTTCGCTATGAATACATTGAGTCAATTTATGGTCGAGCCTCATCACATACATTGGATTGCTGCCAAGAATCTCTTGAGATATCTCTGTGGCACAATCAACTATGGTTTGAGATACATTGCCGGGAATTTGAGGCTACATGGATATACTGATGTTGACTGGGTTGGTAGTGTGGTGGATCGTAAGAGCACGTCTGGGTGTTGCTTCTCTTTGGGGTCTGCTTCAATATCTTGGATGAGCAGGAAGCATAAATCAGTTGCTTTAAGCACCACCGAGGCCGAATACATTGTTGCTAGTATGGCCTATTGTGAAGCTGTTTGGTTGAGGAAGCTCTTCAGTGAGCTATTTGAGCACGTGTTGGATACCATCGTGATCTTTTGTGACAACCAGAGTGGGATTCACCTTTCAGAGAATCCCGTGTTCCACGACTGCTCCAAGCACATTGATATCAGGTACCACTTTATTTAGGATATGGTACATCGGGGAGAAATAAGGCTCTAACACATCAGGACGAATGAGTAGGTTGCAAACATTCTCACGAAGCCCTTAGGAAAGGTCAAATTCTTAGCCTTCCTAGTGAGATTTGGAGTTGTGGAAAGACCCTCTTATGAGGGTCCCGCATGAGTTGGACACTGAGCTCTAGGAGCTCCTGGGGGCTTGGGGTACTTCTTGGAGCTATGAGCGACTATAGGGTGAGTGGTTCACCTTCCCCTAATGGTGTGCTATGTATAGAGTGAGTGGTTTACCTTCCCCTGTGATACCCCATGATGGTTGACATGTGTGTAGGGTGAGTGGTTCACCTCCCCCTACGATTGCAGACACATGTATGTAGGGTGAGTTGTTAACCTTCCCCTACGATTGACATATACATAGGATGAGCGGTTCACCTTCTCCTATGGCATATGAGCAGGATGAGTGGTTCATCTTCTCCTGTCGATGCCCGAGCATACATCCTACCCATGGAGTCCAGGACTCATGGGAAGTACCTCTCAACTGGCCAATGAGTTGGGAAAAGTGGTTAGGGACTATAACACTACCGATGGACGCATCGTGTATTTCCGTACTCCCTATGACTAGGATGCATGTTGTTCAACAAATTGATCTGGGATCATTTGAGGTTCTACCTCTGTACTGACTTTTGTCAGTGGAGAGTGGTAAGGTCTTCTGACTCACTCTCGATCACTTCTTCTTCATTATTACTTCATGGTTCAGCAGAGCAGAACAAAGATGACAAAGATGGTACATGATGATCAGATGGCATGATGATGACAGATGGATTAGCAGGTGGAATTCTCCCTAGTTGAGAGGGAGTGTTAAAATTGGCAACTAGAGCCAAATTCCACCTTGGGACAACTCATTTGATGGCGATGATGGTTGCATTGGATTCCTCTTTTCGAGAGGTCCAAGATTGATATAAAGATGATCTCATTCAGACAAGCAGAAGTGTGATTTTGAATTTATGACCACACGTGCAAATTGTTCAGGTCGACCTCAACTAAATGTAGGCTCAAGAAGCCCAATGGATGTGTCTCTTCACCCACATCAAAGTGTATAAATAGAAGAGACCTCACACCTCATTCGGACATCCATCACTCACACATTTCTTCTCTCCCTTCATCAGATTGGTTCGTACAGCGCTTGGGAAGCCTCTTTCTCTCTCACACGTGCGATTAGGAGGACAATTTTTTTGGGTAGAATTATAGGCCGAATTTCAGACTTCATGAACAAGTTTGATCAGTGTTGACCAAGGTGCATTTGATTGAGTTTGACTTCAGTTTTTGGGTCAAAAATTCGTTTTTCTCAGGCCGCATTATTGTGCACAAAAATCGAGGAATTCTGGGCTGGTTGACTTGTATTGACTTCAAGTTTGGCTGTTGTTTGAACGCAAAAAATTACAACAGTGTTCTCTCCTTTGACCGAGTTTGACCGAGTTGTTTTGGGCTGAATTTATCCTTCTGATCAGATTGAGTTTGACCAAGGAAGACTGAGCTGCTTCAAGGAAGAATTGCTGTTGTTTTGACCAGCGTTGACTTTTTGGTTAGGGTTGAAGTTTGACTGCATTTGACTGCAGAATTTGACAGGGCTGATTTGACTTTGTATTGGGCTAGTCTATTTGACTTTTGTACTCTCTCTCTGTTGAACTATTGAATAATAATAAGAAGATTTGATCAAAGGGTTTTCCCCACATTGGGGTTTTTCCGTGGCATTTGCCAAATTTGGTGTCCTCTTGTCTTGGCTTGTCTTCTGCATTTGTTTTTATTTTCTATCTGCATTTACTGTCAATGTGATTAATGGTTAACGTGATTGCTACTGGATATTGTTATTGGGCTGCTAAGGAACATTGAAGTAAATTGTGCTAAGCATAGAACATACCATTGTTATCTAAAATGAACACTTCCTCATAGCTGTCCTCCAAAAATTTGGTTTTGCCTCTGACTTTATTGACCTTATAAAAGCTTGTATCGAAGGGCCTTGGATTGTCCCATTTATTAATGGAAGACAAGGGAAAATTTTTCAAAGCTCCAGGGGCCTCAGGCGAGGCTACCCTATTTCTCCCTTTCTCTATATTATAATGGTTGATTCACTAAGCAGGAAATTAGAGCACAACAGGCAGTGTGGTCTTATCACTGGGATCCAATTCAACAGAGGAGTTAAGAGTATGAATCATTCTCAATTTGCCGATGATACCTTGTTCATGGGTGGAGCCTCTTGCATTGTTGCTAGAAGATTTAAAGTCATTTTGGATCAATTTTTGGAGGCCTCAAGAGGCCTCCAAAATAATGCAAAGAGTAGTATATTTGGATGGAATTCCCCATTTAGAACTCTTCAGCGTATCTCACAAATTTTTGGTATCCCCTTCAAATCAAATTGGTCTCACTTCAAACATTTAGGCTTGCCAATCTCAAAAGATGTCATGAAGGCCGAGGTCTGGTGTGGTACAATAGACAAAAAATAAGAAAATGCAAAATTGGGGAATGCAATGAATCAATTTGGCTGGGAGAATAACTCTGATTAAATCAATCCTTTCATCCCTCCCTTTATATCAATTCACAGTTATTCAAGCTCCTGCTGGAATCCAAAAGCAAATCGAATTAATCATAAGAAATTTTTTATGGCAGGGAGGCAAAACAGAGACTAAGAAATTTAGTTTGGTCAGTTGGAAACAAGTCACTGCCCCCTATGAGAAGGGAGGAACTTCTATTCGACTCCCTAAAATGATGAATATTGCTTTGGGAGCAAAACTTATATGGAGGCTTATCTCAGGTGAGACTTCTTGGTGGAAACAAGTGCTTGAGCTCAAATATATCAACTCTTCTTGACAACATCTTCTCTCTTCACAGCTACCCTCCAGACCATAGTTTTAAAAAACGGCCGTTTCGGAACGGCAACTGCCGAGTTGGTCCGTTCCATTGCCCTCCGGAGTGACTCGGTACAAAAAACGGCTCGGTTGGCCGAGTCAGCCATGACTCGGCCGAGTCAACTCGGCCGTTTCCCATACTGACTCGGCCGAGTCACAAACAACAGCCCGTAACCCACTAAAACAGTGATTTAACATTATTTTAATGAAATTTTAAGGGGTTTGCTGATTGGTTTGGACTTCAAGGTGTTTTATGAATTAGCTAAATGTTATTTGGGGTCCATTTCCCCCTCCCAAACCCTATTTAACACACTCAAATGCTCTCTATTATTGATATGCTATTCAAATTTCATGGTAATGTTAAATTCTTAAAGTAAAAGTGACATTCTCCTTAATCTTCATTTTCATCCTTTTACTTAAATTTTTAACATTACCATGAAATGACTCAGGATGTTTGAGAGTGGTTTCGGCCTCATTGGATTTCATATGGAGAAAGTAGAATTTTAGATTTCATTCAAAATCCAGCAGACTTATTAGTTTTTCAGGATTTCAGGATTGGAGGATTGCAATGTTTCTATTGAATTTTGTCATGTATTAGGGTATGGAGCTCGTATTTAATCAAGAACACCAATCCCTCTATGTACCTTGATGTTAGTGACATTGGTTGTCGAACTCCTCTGGGATTCGCTCCCAAACCAGGAGCTTCTAAAAATGTCGCTCTCGCTCCCGTTTTCGCTCCTACTCCCAAGTAACACAAAGAAGAGAAACCATTTGGATCAAAAACGGTTAAATGATCTAGTTTATGTCCAATACAAACTCCGGCTCAGACGAAACCATTTGCTGAACAAAAGACCTGATTCAGATCCCATTGTGTTGGAAGACATTGATCCAACATCAGATTGGGTAGTGGAGAGTCGTCCAACAGAGTTTGATCCTGATGAGGATCTTAATTTAGATTTAGATATTGAGACATCAGTTGAACTTGAACATGCTGTTTAGTTGAATGCAGATCCCAATCCACCAGCCTCAGTCTCACAGCCAGCAAGGACTCCAGTTGTAGGTGCTTCCTCTGCTCAGCCACGACAGAAGCGCAGTCGCATATCTACTCTATCTCAGCTTGCATCTGCTGCAGTTGCACAACCTGCTAGTGGTACCACTTCTACATCTGCAGTTGGAGATGATGATGATGATGAGGAGCCATGGGGCCCCCTGTCTGACTCTGATGATGATCCAGAGATTGATCGACATGATCTTGGCTCCTCTGGCAGTAGCTACTAGCCATTAGCTGTAGTACTAGTACTGGAGTCTGGTCACAGTTTACTTTTGTTGTAGAGGCCATTTCTAGCCTCCTTGGTTATGTGTTTTTGGTTTTGAGTCTTTGGTCATGTATGACAGTTGACTATGTATTACCATTGGGTACCATTTTGATATAATGGATTGGTTCATGAGCCTACTTTGATCATATGTTGTCTTCCATCTATATTATAATGCTGTGTGTTTGGAAGCATGAATGAAAATCTTTAAAATTATGTTTAAAATCTTTAAAATTATGTTTTTTTATAAAAAAAATAAATATTTAATGTATTTTTTACAACGACCGAGTCATTGAAATCGAGTCGGCCGAGTCATTATCGTTTCGGAGTCGGAGTCGGAGTCGATCCTCGGCCGAGTCTGAGTCGGAGTTTTAAAACTATGCTCCAGACCTTGTTCATAGATATGGAAACTTTGCAAAAAAGCCGCCATTAATCAAAGCTAACACCCCCAGAATCCTCGGGGGAGGGCATGACATAAATATATGGAATGATAACATCATGGGAAATCCCTCTCTCTATGAACTTCAAGGTATTCTCCCTCTCAAGACTTGGATGAAAAGTAGAGGTATCTTAACTCTCGATCAAATTTCCTCTTGGAATCAACATGATAATTCTTGGGATGGTTGGAATCCCCCGACATTTCCCCTCGAGCTTCTTCAACAATGGAATCTTCTTCTCCACCATCTAAAGGGAGCAACCCCAATTAGCTTTAGACAACAAGATAAATTTAAATGGAATCCAACAGGTGGTGAATATTCAGTTAAGTCTGGGTATGGAAAACTTCAAGAAGACCATCAACAACCTGATTGGCCTCTCTAGAAATTAGTATGGAAAACTGAGAGCCTCCCCAAAATCAAAGTTTTTATATGGACCATGCTTAAGGGGAAAATTCTTACAGCATATAATCTTAGAAATAGAGGTATTCAAGGTCCCTCCATCTGTCCCCTATGCTCTAAAGCAGAGGAAATCATTCATCATCTATTTATCACTTGTAAATTCTCTGCTAAATGTTGGCAAACCCTAGTCAACCCTCTTGATGTCCATATCAACTCCAGGCTTAGCTTAACATGTTCTTATTCCTTTAAAAATAAGAACATGCTGAAGAGATTCTGGACCTGCCTTCCTTCCTTCTTATGCTGACAAATCTAGTTAGCAAGAAACAAGTACATCTTTCAAAGTATAAGGCCTGAATCTCGAAAAATCTTGGCCAAAACCTGGAGCCTTTCAATGGAATTCATCCTATCAAAAGGGACAAAAAAATGGATGACAAGCTACTTCAACAGGAAGAAAGACTCTGGCTCAAATTCGTTCTGGATCGTCTGCCAAGTTTGGTTTGCCTTCCTAGAATAACTCCCCTCAGATCTGATAAATGGAAGGTTCGATTGAAAGAGCGGGATTTCTCAACTTGGTTAAAAACTCTCAAGAGGCCCTGTCTTTTCTTTGATGGCGCCTCCAAATCAAATCCTGGTTCTGCAGGAGCTGGAGGTATTATAATTGATCATTTGGGATCAAATTCTATTACATTTTAGTGGGGTTTGTGATGAAAAATGTGTAACTAGGTTCGGTCTTCGTAAGTATGAGTCTTTTCTTTGATGGCGTCTCCAAATCAAATCCTGGTTTGCTGGAGTTATTATAATTGATCATTTGGGATCAAATTTTGTTACATTTTAGTGGGGTTTGTGTTGAAAAATGTGTAACTAGGTTCAGTTTTCGTAAGTATGAAATGTATTCTTGTAAAATGAAAAGAAACTATTATTATTGGAGCATGGGTTTCATGCTTAAGTTCTTTTATTTTATAGGTCAAGCACCCATTGAGTGCTTCTAGGGTTTGTCTTAGGTCTAAGAGTCATTGTCATATATTGAAGACCCTAATGGGCACATTGTATCTTGTAAAGAAAAAATATTTTTGTCTTTAAAGTGTCGAAATGTCGTTCAAGATCAAGTAGGCCTAGAAGCTGTCAAGTCGGCCTAATTGAAGAGCCATGTCTACCCCTTGAAGAGGCCTATACAAAGAGAGGAACTCGTCCTCCAAAGAATCACTCACTCATCTCTCATTCTATGCGAAGAAGAGGACAAAGAAGAGGTCGAAAAAGAAGGACAAAGAAAGTCGAAGTGTTTGGGCTAGTTCTCTCTCCCACGTGCTAGATAAAGCTAGGGTTTCTGCGCAAGGGTTGCTTCTAGTTCGATCTTGGAAGGAAGAGAGGAAAGAAGGCAAGCGAAGGTCACTAAGGGTATCTCTCTAGCCCTAAGTCACAAGGAAAGGAAAGCGAAGGGAAGAAGAGGCTCTAAGAAGAAGATCGAAGTCTTCAAGTGTGGCAGCAGCAGTTGCAGCAGTTGCCGGGCAGACAAAATTTCGGATCTGCAATAGGAGGTCGAAGTTCTTGCAGCAGGAGGCCGAGTTGGTGGTTGATCTTGATCTTGGAGGGTATTTGTCTGAGTCACAAGGTCTTGGTATTCTTCAATTGAAGGATCTATAAGAAGAGAAGAGATTTAAGGGTTTTCCCCTTAAGAGGAGGGGTTTTGGCCCTGGCTTGCAGCCTATATACTGTGTCACTGTTCTTATTGTTTTGGTAGTTGTTTGATGTATCTCACATTATAATAACAAGGAACAAAGCTAATAAGGAAAAAGGTAACACAAACAGTTATCAAGTTAAAGAGAATTAACATATTCATTGCCCTATTGAATTCTCAACAGTTTGGGTCTCTAATCAAATAATAGGGCGGAGGCCTATGGTTTCTTGTTGGGATAACAGATTCTTAGCAATGGAAATTATATGAATCCAATCATATTTGGTGACTCTGCTATTCTTATCCAACAAATGCTCAAGAATACGAAACCCAAGAATGCTGATCTAGCCCAAATAGTTTCCAGATTTCAACATTATATGAAAAATCTTGGAGAGGTCACATTCTTCCATGTTCTCAGAGAAAACAACAAAATAGCCGATGATCTTGCAATTAAATCTTGCATCAGGCCACACGGAGAGGTCAAAATTAACCAGGAAATCTATCTAAAATCCATACCATAATCTCTCATCCTTTCACATGCACAATTGGACCTCAGAAAAATCTAAAATCAGTCCCCTCCTTTCTAAAGCATGTCGTTGTCATAATCTCAATGAAATCTCTCTCAGTCAAAGCTCCTTCTCCCAAGTTGATAAGAGACCCTCCTTGTTTTCGCTTCCCTCATCTTTTATGCAAGTCGATTTCCAATGTGTGGAGATTCGCTGGGCTCACTGGTTCCTCTTCGGGCCATTCCTCTCTTTATATCCTCTCTGCTTCCCTCATCACACTGCGGTTCTCTCTGTCTCTAATCACCTCGAAGCTTTGTGCTTTCTCCTTCCTCCTCCCTGCAGCGGGTTCCCTTCCTCTTCTCTTCGTTGCAATTCTGCGGGCCTTCCCATTTCTTCCCCTCGTTTCCCTGCAACGCCCTCTCTCCTCTATCTTCTCTTCATTTCTCTGAATTTACCAAGCCCCTGATCCTCATTCTATGGATCCGAATCAATGTTGTCCTCACTGCAAATCTATCAAAGTTGTGCTGGAACAAATCAGGTTTTTGCACAACCAATGGAAGGAACGATGCCAATCTGAAATTGGTTTTCTTAACTATCAATGCACCAAGCACAAAAAATCCATTGATAAACTTAACGATCGTTGCACTCATATCGAGCATGCCCTACAGTCTCTGCAAGAAATGGTGGGAAAGAAGTCCGGGGAGAACTCAAACTCAATGGATCGTTGCAGTGGGTTCTAGCAGAATGAGGAAAAATCGATCAACAAAGAATGAAAGGAAGAGACAACTCCATAACTTATCAAAATTTGTTTCTCTCACAACCATAATGCACCTCCTATATCTGTTTTTTGAATCTCTCCTTAGTTAGTCATGAATAGAAAATGTACTCTTCTACTTCAGCAGTATGTTAGAATTTACAAACCAAGTGTAGTAGGAAAGTTAGGAATTTTCGAGCTTCATGTAAAAGCAGGAAACAACAGATCAAGGAATTTTGTCCAACCTTCCTTCTTGATCTGCTCAAATATTTTGTATCTCGGAGTTTATCTCCCCCCCTTTTTCAAATGAATATATCATAACCGACTTTGTTAAAAAAAAAGACTAAACAAAAATTTAATATAACTAATACAAATATAAATAGAATGTTTATTTATTATTAGGTAAACAGACAAGAAGATTATTATTAGTATTAGTATTATTTAAGGGGGTTTGATTTAATATCATATGGCTAATATCAAATATATCATATTGGAAATCCATCTAATATAAATATAATTTTTGTTGAATGTTTTTATGTGGTAAAAGGTCAAGCATATTGTTTTTAGATTTATTAATTATAATGTGGTTAAAATATTTTTATTTTTATTTTATGAATTTGAGTATTATTTATTATCATATGTTTAATATTTAGAATATAAAGTTAATATTATGATACTAAATATATCATATTAATATATTTAAAATTGAATTAGAATATCTATATGTTAATATATCTTATTAGTAATATGGTTAATAGATTATTATTAAAGAAAAAAATTTGGATGATAGGGAACAAAGAGAGGGAGGGGGGTGTTACTTTATATTAGGTGACATTTTGTTTTAATACATTTATTTATTTATAGTAAATATTAATTTATTTATTGGATCATTTATAAATTTTTTAAGCAAAAATGTTTGGTATATATATATATATGGTTAAAAAACAAAAAGAGAGGGTGGAGGGGGTGGGAACTAGCCCCCTTAGCTTTTAGGAGAGAGCTTAAACAAAGTGAGTAGGGAATAGGTGACAACCCTTGCTTTGAGTGTTGTGCCATAAAGATTACATCTTGTGGGGTTGGAAACTTTTCCCACAATTAGGTGTACATTTTAGGTGACAACAAGCCTCATTGGCCATCATCTCGCATTCAACAAGGCTAATCGCCATTGTGCTTTGATTGGGTGATCCTTGTCAGTGTTCAACTTCAACACATTATTCACATCAGTAGGTTGTGGTCGTACCTTAGGGCCCATTGGCCTCATTGGTGAGTTCCTTCATGCATGGCAGGTGTTTTCCTCCTTGACATTTGACAAGGTGGCTCTCCCATGTGTCGACTTCAACACATTTTCTACTAGGAGTAGTTTACATGATAGTTAGGATGTGGGTCACAGTTGTGGATGGGCAGGTATGGGCAATACCTCCTTTCAGTGGATCCACTGAGGAATGATACATATTTGACTCCATTGCCCATAGGACAGGCACAATGGTTTATAGATTTCCATTTACAGATGCAAGTGTAGATATCTTGAGATTCTTGGTATACCTAAGGGGAATCCCATCCATTTGAGTTGTCATTGTTAACCCCTAGATTTGCCCCTTTGCAAACTAGAGGGTTAAGAGCCAACTTTATGAAGCTAGTGTTCAGAGCTTACTTAATAGAGACAACTTTTATGAGTCAAAGGTGCTCCCCAAAGAGTTCAGATACAGGGTGATTCAGTGATATAATTCCAGTTTTAGAGTCAGAGATAGGGTTGTGGGGGAGTGACACCCCCCCCCCCCCCCTTCAAATCGCTCCTGGAGCGCGCTCCTGCAAAAAAAATTCGCTACCTGGTTTTTTCACAAAATTTTTGTCACTAAGATATTCCAAACACATTTTTTTTCAAAGAAACAAGAGTTTTTGAGTAGGGCAATGTAATATTCAAGCTTATGTCTCTAATATTGATATGCAATTCATGGTAATGTTAAATTCTTAAAGTAAATGTGACATGCTCCTTTATCTTTCATTTTTATCCTTTTACTTAAATTTCAACATTACTATGAAATGACTCAAGATGTTTGAGAGTGGTTTCGACCTCATTGGATTTCATATGGAGAAAATATAATTTTAGATCTCACTCAAAATCCAGCAGACTTTTCAATTTTTCAAAATTTCAGGATTGGGGGGATTGCAATGTTTCCATTGGATTTTGTCATGTACTAGGGTATGAGACTCGTATTTAATCAAGAGCACCAAAGCCTATATGTACCTTGATGTTTGTGACATTGGTTGTCGAACTCATCTATTATGACCCTACTAAAAATGTACCCATCACTCAAACAAAATCTTGACTTGGCATGCTACATTTTTTCTATCTCATGTTAAGTGCTTAGAGGGTGATATTAATGACAAAGATCCCAAGATAGGCAATGATTTTGATGATATGTAGCTATTTGTTGTAGCATGATTTTTTGGATGCTAGAGGCCATCTAGAGCCTATTTGTTGATGTCTTTTCGGTTCAAAGATGGATTGCACTTGATGCTATTTTGGTTATGTGCACCCTTACATGCTATATAAATGAGAACTTGTAACTTGTGGACGTGGTTGATGAAGATTATAACTTCTAGATGATTGATGTTATATGGTTTATTCCATGTTTTTATGCTTTTTATATCTAATTCATCATTCTACATGCTTTTGTTGATATATATGCGATCAAAATATATATTATATAAAAATTCGCTCCCAATTTGCTCCCAACCCAGGAGCTTTTGAAAATGTTGTTCCCACTCCCCACTCCCAAGTAACCTTGGTCAGAGACATTGAATAAGTCTTCTCGTCAGTCTTGGAGAGGATTACTATTTTTAGCAATTCCCTACAGTTTAGGAGGCAGAGTTTGGAGGTCCTCATGACAGTTATAATCACATATTTGGAGTCCTTGCGAGCTCATGAATCGAATGAGCCTTTTTTGGGTGACTTTCTATTTTTAGCAGTTCCAATTCAGATTCTCACATGTCAATTCTGAGTACATATTCAGACTCCTTGCAGAAAGTAGAGTCCAATGATCATAATTTCTTTGACATGCAATTTTTTTCTATTTTTAGCCGTCAGCCATGCAGAATGACACATGCATCCATTAGAGTGACATATGGCATCTTCAGCTGATGACGTGGCAGATTCAAGTGGTGACACAGCGGCTTAGGGAGTGACAAGTATCATTAAGATCAAGGCACATGCATGAGAGAGACATGCGCATGCATGGGTTGGAGTGATGTGGCACATGCTAGAGTTAACTAGGTGTGTATTTGAGTCAACTAGACACATTCATGAGTCAATTGAAGACAACTGGGATACATGGATGAGTCCTGGAGTGATGTAGCGCATGGAGGAGTTAATGACATGCATTTTTGAGCCAACTGGACTCATGAAGTTAAGGAGTCATATGAGTTAGTTTGTTTGAGTTAACTAGGTGCATGCCTAAGTTAATTGGAAGGCTACTTGAGTGCATTAGGGAATTAACTAGGACACCTTCTAGTCGACTAGAGTGGGGATGAATCACCTCAATTCTTCATCAGTCAACTAAGAGCATCTCCACTTAAGAGGAATGCATGGCCACTTCACCTCAGTCCATCAAAGCGCATCTCTAGTGAACTAAGGTGCATGAGGGATGAGTGCACTTAGACAAAGTGCATGCTTTACTTTCACCACACTCCATGTAAACTAAAGCACATGGCCACTTCACTACCCTTAGCTATCAATAGTAAATACAAATGAGCTAAGTAGAATTCTTGCATGGCCAATGTGCACTAGAAAAATTGATAAAAGGAGGAAGGTGCATGAGATTGAGGGTTGAATTTTCTTTTGCAGCAACACATCCCTTTCATTTGTCCTCTTCTCTTCTAGCTTCTTGTATTCTGTACAGGGAATATCACTGGATTAGTTTTGTATGTCTCTATGGTGCAATCAACCTTCTGACTAATGCAAAATAAAGTTTGAATATGCTATTCGCTAGGTCTTGGAGCTTGTTGTTACATTGTTTGTTCTTTGTGCAGCAACCTAGAAGTTCATTTAGGCCTTTATTTTGTAGTATTTACCATTTGAAGCACTTTTCTATCTTTTCCTTTCTTATCATTCTTAATCTATTGAAAACACAGGATTTCCATCAAATTATTTCAACAGTTTTGTCATCATATCTTTGGTTGCTTGATTACATGCCAAAGAGACCCTTAGTGTGTTGGTTTTACAAGTTTGCATGCAGATCTACACGGTAATTTCAGCGCATTAGCCGCTAGGGAACCCCAACCCCCCCCCCCCCCAAAAAAAAAAAAAAAAAATCAGGTTAGAAAAGTACTGGCCCAAATAGAGAGGAGATTAGCTGGTGACAAGTTGGGAAAATGTCCTATATGTTGACATTGATTTCTCACTGCAGATTATGAGTCTTTCAAATTTCTTGTAGTGTATATTTTTGTGAAAACAATGTCCTACTTCACTTGATAGTTGTTCACACTTGGAGGGGTTTATGTGGAGGAGATTTAGTGTTTGGATGGAGCACTCCTCTCTTGGGTACAATTTGCAAGGTTGACATGGTTATTTTATGATTGATGGAGAGGTTGGCATAATTTTTCTTGTGCACATGGTTTGGGGACATCAATTGATGGTATTGGGAAAGAACAAATGGTTTTGGCGTGGACATTGATGAGGTCTAACCAATTTTATCCCTCCTTTCCACGGCACACTTCACATGGAAATATTTTATTATTTGTTGGGTGGTTGAGGTAGTTACATGGCATGATTTTCTAGGGCACACCTCTCATAGATGCTTTCTCATCTTTATTGCATGGATATTTCAGCTACGCTTGTCATCTTTTGACCTCTATTGAAGAGTGTCATCACCTCTTTGACTTGGCACATATATTATTTTATTTTAGGTGGTTATGGAGGATATCACTGAGGGGCTTGCAGCATAATTGGAGGTCCACACAAGGCAAATTGCATGCTCTTCGTTGGTCTAATTTCGATTATTGGAGAATTATCGAGGACATAGTTGTGGAGATGGTCCACTTGCTATTTTTGAAGTTGACCACTTCCTTTCTCATGTAGGGCTCCGTCTAGTTGGAACCTTGCACATTCATCCATGGGATTCATAAATGTGGATTGGTTACATGCATTTTGTGGACCACTTGCTATTTTTGGATGTTAGTTATGGAGCATTCTCCTAGGAGAATTATTTTATTGTTTTACTTTCTTGCACCCCAGAGGGTGCACTTTGTGAGCTTTTCTAGGTGGATTCTTCAGCACATCCTCCTAGGTTGAAGATTAGTTAATTATATTTTGCATGCGTCCATCTTGGAGGGTGAATTGTATTTGGACCTTTCACATGTTGACCGAGTTACATTCCTATTCTTAGTTGTTCACCCTATCTTGGAGACTATCATGTAATCTCTTTCCTATTTTTGGCTGAGGGCAAGTTCTCCTTGAGAGGGTTGTGGCCACATATTGTGACATGTTCAATCATGGATTAAGGAGAGATCTAACTACTCCAATTTTATATTATTTCTTTGACTTGTCATGGATTAGTTAGCAAATAACATTTGTTTATTGTATGAGAGAAGGGACTCCCTATATAAAGGAGCTTTCTCTCCGTTCTAATGGTTGTTGGGACTTTGGGGGATTAAGGAGCTCTCCTCTTGGACTTCATTTGTGCATCATATGCTTGGAAATTGGAGGGTTAGATGGATAATATCACTTTTATGATTTAAGTGAGGATTTCATTGTGCATGATATTTTCATATGCTGTTTTTTGTAGTAGGAGATACTTGTAGCATGTTATAAATTCCTTGTATTGAACTATGTGCTAATTGGATAGAGCAATGTGAGATTTATCCCTCTTATTGCAATTGTTGTCATGTTAACCTCTCATATAATAAAACCAATTTTTGCTAGATTAACATGACTTCATTTTCATAATAATGCTTAAGAATGGCACCCTTAGCCCTCTAAGGTAGTTGTCTGCTATAAATTTCAGCAAGCTAGGGCTGATTTGTGACTGTGGGTAGCCTTCCTGAATTGTACAAGACTAGCCCCTTGGTGCTTGGGACTTTGCATCATATGAGGATGCTAGATTTTGTTGTAACAAGAAGCACATTTTCTAGTAGTCAGATTTCATAGCCTTGATGCACCTTATCTCTTTTTATATACAAGGTACCCCAATGAAGAAATGCATATGGATAAAACAACACTTGGATCTGTTACAAATGACTATTAAATGTGCTGAGTGATTGGCCACTTTAATGATAAGGTAAGGAAAGATGAATCTGTAATATTCAACATTAGAGAAAATAAATGAAGATAAAGCCACCAATTATTGCTTGGGTACCATTTAAGTTAACAAGATTATAATCATATATTGTCCAATTTATTCTTAAGACCGAATGTGACTTGCAGATTGTCATGGTCATAGCAATAAATATTCTAACAAAAGTGCTTACTAATGAGATGGCAATGCTAGCTAAGCATCATGCAATAAAGGTCTTACATATTGAACATGTCCCTTACACAAGAAGGTGCTGACTTTTCTCTAAAGGAGATTAATTTGGGTGCCTTAGTAGGTCAATGTTGTCAACTGGAATCTCAGATTTTTCTTTTTCCCATGAAGGTGGAAGAAATGATATGAAACTAGTATCTGGTAGTTGGCAAAGAACATAAAAGCTCAGTTTTTTAATTAATGCAAAACAATGTATAATATGTGGTTAGCACATAACCTGCGAAAATATTTTCAAGCTTCATCTTACACAGCTGTTCTTTTTATTTATTTCTAGATCATATCTAAGTAATCCAGTTCTAATATAAACTTACTACTTGTTTTAATCTACAGAAACTCAGAGACAACATTCCTAGATAGCTGTTAGATTATACCTTGTACACCTATTTTGTTTGTGAATTGGCTGTTATTGCCCTTTGTCCAAGTCTTGTCCACATGTTTGCTGCAAAGGATTTAGAATGAGCTCTCAATCATTTAAGTTTGACCCTTGCCTTGTGTGGGAGTGATCACATTTAACCACCAGGCCAGTGTGAAGAAACTATATTTTATGCTCTCTGCGAACCACCTTAGGGTGGTCTAACTTGATTTCTTCAAATCCAAGTACGAAAGACTGTATATTATTATACTGATGTTGGATAGAGCACTATATTCCTACCCGAATTACGTATCTTTAAAGAAACATCAGCACCTTCTTGCTTTCCGAAAAAAATAAATGGGAAACATCAATTTCATCAATGCGGAGAAACTATTGTGTACCAATACCCAACATGTTGGTGGCATCACTAAAAATGCATTTTAATACAATTTTAAATCAATTTTGATGATGATGCTTACCATCCCTAAGACCAAAAAGGACTATTTAGCAAATAAAGGGAATTAGACTAAATATTATTTAGAAAGTCATTTATATATTTAAACACGGTGGAAATGAAAGTACCTAGCTCATTAAAATTTCACAAGCAAGGAAGTCTTGAAGACTAAGTCGTGAAACTGGGTAAAGTTGTCTTGTATTATTAGATATAGGGAAATTAAAAGGAAATGGTATTCATCCTCAACCTCCTTTATTTCACAAATTTCACAGATCCATTCATCCCAAGGTGTTTTCGGGTTACTCCAACAACGAATTTCACTATGGAATTCCTGATTTTGGCAATGATCATTTTGTTATTTAATCATGTACATGCCCACAGGCTGCTGGGATATGTTCAGACAATACTTAGGAGATTACCATCAAGCCAGTGTACAAAAGCACTATATGGATCTCACTCCTATAGTTCTATTCTTTTTATTTGTTGCTTCTTTATAATTATTCTAAGTAATGCTGTCCTAACATAGCTTCCAGAGATCCAAGAGTAAATTCCTAAAATCTTTCATGAAAACACCTGGAATGCATCGGTGCCATTGTAGCACATTTTAATATATTCTTTACATTTCCCTTTAGCTTGTTTTAGCCCATTTTCACGCCGATGAAATAGCATCCAGCATGTCATCCCAGTTTTATGTGGTTCACCCAGATTGTTGAGCGTTTTGTGATTTCGTTGTTTGCTTGAATGATCAATTTGGAACTTCTTTTTGCTGTCTCAAAGTTTCCCATGTACCAAATTAGAGGAACTGTTACAAAATACATTTATTTGTTCTTTTTGTAATCTTTTTGATCTGGTAAAAAAAGACAATGGATTAGTTCAGATTTGGGACAATTGCAACAGTAATTTCATCTTAATACTTACATTCTTTGCAGGCAAATTATTTGAAATTGGTTCAGGCGGCATTAGTAGCTTGAAAGGACACAGTCAGCGGAGAAATAAATGTCTCAATGACTTTGTTTCTCTATATGGTTATATGCCATTGGTTGCCAGTAATTTTAACGCTGTTAATGCTCAATATGAATGGTTTTGGTAGTCTTCTTCAATTTCTTATTGTATTCTTGTTATGATCAGATTTTGTGGGCATTTCGTTTATGCCAGGTATTGAAGTATATTACCTGCCTTGATAAAACATCACTGTTCTTTCTGTACCATTGGACTTGAACGAACTTTTAATTTTTCCCGGTTCTTTTGGTGTAGTTCAACCCTATTTTAAAGATAATCAAGTACTGTTACTTTATGGAAGATAAATTTTGAAGGGTTCATTTGTTGTTACACCTTTTGTTTAGGTTGGAGACAACCTATGTATTTAATCATGTTGAGACTTCATGTTTTGGAAATTCAGTTTCACTCCATATTTTCAGCGTCAGTTTGAATGGTGGGGACTCATTAAACTGTCTAATTATCTCAATACAAATGTATTTGTGCTAAATAGGGTAAAAAGGGTGGTTCCTGTTGTATGCCTATATTGGTCTCTCATTTTGTTGTCAAAGTGGTTAATGAGAAGATGCATAGGGAGCATCTGCTTTGAGGATACGTTTGAACCGTTATGTGGCACAAGCAGGATATTTTACATATTACAGGCAATACCTATGACACCCTTTAAATGAAATGGATAATGATGGGATTGTAAGGAAAGTGCTTGATTTTCTATTCTTGAAGCGAAAGTTCTCGTACCTTAAATTGTATTGCAATGATCTTCTTATTGGAAAGCCTTTTGTCAAGTTGATGTTGAATCTTGACGGTTCAAATATAGTTTGCTAGAGGCAGGCATCCAAATGTGATAAATTTTTTATTGGAAAGTCTTTTGTCAAGTTTAATCAGGAGGGTTCAAATATAGTTTGCCAGAGGCAGCACCCAAATCTGATTTCAAGGCATTTTTCTTAAACAGTTTAATTTGATGCGTTGTTTCTCTTTTGAGCGAAATACAAAAACAAGGAATTGCAATAAGCTTCTTATTGGAAAGCCTTTTGTCAAGTTTATGTTGAATCTTGACGGTTCAAATATAGTTTGCTAGAGGCAGGTATCCAAATCTGATTTCAAGGCATTTGTCTTAAACAGTTTGATATGATGTGTTGTTTCTCTTTTGAGTGAAGTACAAAAACAAGGCCAATAGACTATCTTTTGGGGAAAGACTTTTTCGTTTGCTTGACAATTTCACTTGGTATGTGAGCTAAATATTCTAAGGAACCCTGTAAAAATAATGAACTGGTTTAAGGAAAACATGGTTAGAAAGTAGTGCATTCCATTATCATTTGGGTATTTACATTTCTAATAACTCACACTTTGGCGGAGTAATATTCAAGTTTCATAAAGGATAGACAACTCTCAATAATTCCAATTCATTTTTTCTTGATCGGTTGGAGGAACATCCAGATGCATTGTATTTTATAATAATTTTAATAATATTTTGATGATAATAAAGTCTTGGAAAATTACAACATCTTAAAAAATCAAATAGAGGAACAAAGATAATTACTTACTAAGAAAAAATGGCGTTTCATGGGTCACCTCTTCTAGTACAAGTGATATTCCCTTTTCCTTCAATGCAAGTTGTGTTACTATCGGTGTTGTTTTTATGTTTGGTTGAAAGCAGCATTTAGCTCACAAGAACATTTGATTAGGTGCAATGCAAGGCTCTAACACAATCTGTCCCAACAAAATGTTTAGTTCAATGCAGTTCATCATGAAAACATTTGAATTAATACGAAATGATACCCACTAAACTAAATTTTAGATTAAAGTTTTTAACTATGGCTTGTCACTGGGTGGCGATACTATTGAAAATGCAGCCACTTTGTAGTGCAAGTTCACTTGATACAAAATAGGTTACCTTTGCTTTAGGCTAAGTAATCTTGATATATAGAAAATCAGAAAAAAAAAACCTCTATTGCGAAGTAGGAAATGAATCTTCAAAGCCAAACAACTCATTATGTAGTTCGGCAAAAAATGGCAAACAATACATCATTGTGGGGTGGAACTCCTACAATCAATAGAAATGTGAAAAGTGGCATAAATCCATCCACAATGGGGTGGAACTCCTACAATCAATAGAAATGTGAAAAGTGGCATAAATCCATCCACAATGGGGTGGAACTCCCACACAACAAAAAGAAAAAGATAGAGCATGCCAAACAATTATGGAGGTAAAAGTCGTAAAAAAAAAAATGCAAAACAAATTACCCATTTGTGATGTATAAACATTGACATGATCAACAAAACAAGGATTTTGAATATGTGGACTTTGAATTTGTAAGCTTGTTAGGGAGAAACACTAATAACACTCAAATAACAAAAAGATCAAACATGTATTTTTAGAAAGAAACATTTGGAATGTATAAATACAACATATTCACATTTTGCAAGGTGACAAACTTAAGAGTAGAATGCAGAACAATGCTAACTACAAACAAGTATAGAGCCAAGTTTACATAGTCAAATTCTAAATATTGGAGAGAGCATGAAGTGAGACCATTTGAGGTTCATTAATAAGAATTTATAAATTGTATTCCACTCTTTTAATATCTCTTCTTTGGATGATGGGGTTAAATATCTAGTTTTGTGTCTAAAGCCTAATGCTTATAGGTTCAAAGAGTCGAATTGGATTTTATGAAAAGGATGAAAGCAGAGTTACCAATTAGTGTTATAAATTATTATAAAGGGGAGGAAGATTGGCCTTTTTCAAATTAGTCTTGGAAGAAAATCCAATAACGAGGAATATTTTTAGCATATGTTCCTAAAGGTATGTTGCAAAAATAAGGAAGAAATGTTCCAATACTATGAGAGTAAAAAGAGAAAGAGAGGGATCACATTGATAAAATGGAAGAAGTTATCCAAACCAAAGGAATTTGGAGGCTTGGAGTTAAATGATATTAATAATTTATGACAGACTTCTGTAGCAAAAAGTTTGTGAAGATTAATGAACAATGAAGGATTGTGGGAAAAATTATGTAAGGTATAGCATCCTCTATCAATGAAGGATTAGATTAAAAACCCAATTTATTCCTTTATCAAAGACCTCGATACAATGAAGAATCTAATCAAATATATTCCTTCATTAGGAAATTGGTTGGCATGCAATATAGGGAAAGGGTATAGAGTGAGAATTGGGGAGGATCCATGGATGGATTTTTTTGAAATTATAGGATGTTAAATGCTCTAATTAACTCTCATGTGAGATGCAATGTTCATTCTATTTTTGTTAGGGTCCTAAGCCACATTCGAAATTATTATACTAGTTACAGTCAAGTTGGCCTAATGTGTAGGATACATCTTGTTCCTTTATCTTCTATTTAGAAATCATGAAGATTAATTTGAATAGGTATCTCATATTACACATTTGGATATCTTGTAATTGGAGGTTGCCCCCAAGGGGTTTTTTATTCACTCACTCGTTCTAAGTATGGAATTACTAAAACTAGTGTTAATTGATGCCTAATCTCAAATAAAAGAAGAATTAGAAACTAGATCCAAAATTTTATAGACCCTACCAGAGCCTTCACAAGACTGGAAGTGTCTTGTGAGTTATATTTTCCTCCAAGCATTCATAAGGTTTTCCATGTCTCATACCTAAAAAAAGTTGTTGGGAAAACTATTTTAGTTTAAAAGTATATGGAGGAAAAATCTATCTTAAAACAAAAGGAGTTATAGATTGATGATATTTTTCTCTTTAAGATGGAAACATTGAAAATGACCTAATCAAGTGGAAGAATATTCCTCCAAAAGAAGATACATCGGAACATAAAAAGTTCATGAAGAAATACCTTTAGTTACAAGCTTTGAGGACAAATATTCTAAAGGGATGACTATATTAAGGCCCTAACCCAAATTCATTATTATTGTATTATTTATAGTCGGATTCACTGAGTGTGTAGGATATATCATCTTCCCTACTTAAAAATCAATGAGATCCATTTGAATAGGCATCTCATTTATGGATTTAGATATCATGTGATTAGAGGTTGCCTCCTTGAAGTGACTTATGATTCACTTATTGAATTCTATGTGTGTCATTATTGAAATTGGTGTTAATTGATATTTATTGGGTTATTTGGTACATAACAATTGTAGAGACAATAAATATGAAGCCTTCATCAATCTAGAGTTGGAATTCTCTAGTTGCTTTAGAACTTAAAGGAGAGGAGATTGAAGAATGGAACTAATTTGTATGTGGTCTAAAAGAAAGATTTATTAGACTAAGAGAGGGAGAGTATGTAAACTTACAGTCAAAAAACAAGGCCTCAAGATAGGTTTTAACCCTGCATAGATAATACTTGCAAACAAATTCTCAATCAAAACATAAAATATTTAATGGCAAACACACACATTAACATAGAGATTTTATCCTGGAAACTCAAAATCCGGAAAACCAACATGATTTTTTTTCCACATACATTCTTTACAATGTTTACAATGCTATATGCAGATGCCATGGATTATAATACAACCATAGTTCCTTTGACCAAATCTACAAAACAATGGGGAAAACTATCATGTGCCCGAAAACCATAAAAAAACAAAAATCACATGCCAAAAACTACCAAAAAATTGGACCCAAACCCCCCCAAAAAAAATCAGAGCATGTTGTGCATATATGTCATACAACAAATATAACACATCCTCAACATTCTCCCACTTGTTGTTTTCTTTGCATACAAGGGGCTACAAAAGTACAAAGTCAACAATCCAAAGTAGTTATGCGTGTTGTTTCTCTACACCAAGAGAACTTCTCAGTGTTCATAGATTTTGTTAATGCATCTAAAACATTTTTCAAATTGTCCACCTTTACGAACAACACTTTATTGTCTTCAATCATATCCCTCACAAAGTGATATTGAACATCAATATGGTTTTTCTTCGAATGATAATATGGGTTTTTCACCAAGAAAATTGCACTGCTACAACAAAACAAACAATTTGCGTCATATTTTAGTGCATTTTTTTTTCCAGTTGGAATGAAAAACCTGGCACTAAATCTGGTGCTATTTTACATTTTTTAAAGCATCCTCTTTTGCACTAGATTTTGCATCCTCTTTTACGTTAGATTTTGCATAAGATTTTGCACCATGTTTCATGTCTAAGTTTAGACTACTTTTTGCATCTAGTTTTGCACCATATTTTACAACAGGTTTTCCTTCCAATTTTGCACCAGGATTTGCATCTGGTTTTAAGATAGGTTTTTCTTCTAGTTTTGCACCATTTTTTGCAACTATTTTGGCATCATTTTTTGCTTCCAATTTGGCGCCATCATTTGCATCGATTTTTACACCATCTTTTGCATGTGATTTAGCGTCTTTGTTTACATCCAGTTTGTGCCAGATTTTTCATCTAGTCTTATGCCAGTTTTCACTTCTAATTTTGTAGCTACTTTTGCATCTAGATTTGCGTGAATTTTATGTCTATTTTTGCACCTTTGTTTGCATCTAATTTTTCACTATATGTTGAATCTGATTTAGCACCAAATTTTGCATCCATTTTTGTGCCCATTTTTGCATCTTGTTTTGCACAATTTTTTGCATCCACTTGTGTGTTTAATTTGTCTCCCTTTTTTTCATCCCATTTTGCACCATATTTTGCATCATTTGTTGCATCTAATTTTGCATCGTTTTTAACACTTTTGAGCGTCCAAATTTGCATCTTATGTTAAGCCATGTGTTGCATCCACCTTTGCATCCCATTTTGTGTTTAATGTTACATTCAATTTTGAGCCATTTTTTACGTCCACTTTTGCATCACTTTTTGCACCTCATTTTGCATCTCAATTTCCATCCAATTTAGTGCCATTATTATGCCCATTTTTGCACCATTTTTTAATGTCCAATTTCACACCACCTTTGACATCCAATTTTGCATCATTTTTGGTGTTTATTTGCATTTTTTTGGAATTCAAATTTGCATCATTTTTTCTACCTCATTTTGTGTCCACATTTGCATCTCATTTTGTGCCTAGTTTTGAATCTAAATTTGCATCTAGTTATGCATCATTTTTGGCATCCAATATGGCATCCTTGGTTTCACCCTTTTTTAAGCCCCATTTTGCATCTTGTTTCATGTATTTTCTTACATTTTTTTTTCTTCCTTTCTTGAGCCCAATTTTGCATCCCAATTTTATACCATTATTTGCATCCTCATTTGGCATCTAAATTTGCATCTCTTTTTACTTATTTTTAGCAGCCAACTTGGCATCCCCTTTAGCATCTAATTTTACATCTAGTCACTCTGTCCCTTTTGCATCTATTTTGGAAACCATTTTTGTGTCCTTATTTGTGCCTAGTTTTGTATCCTTTTGTATGCTCTGTTTTGTTCCCTTCCTTGTATCTAGTGTTGCACCATTTTTTACTTCTAGTTTAAAACCCTTTTTGTGTCCTTGTTTTCATCTTGTTTTGATGCCTATCTTAACATCATATTCTACTCCCAATTTTGCAACCATGGTTACATCCACATTTGGCTTCTTATTTAGAGTGTGCTTTTCTTTCCATTTATGATCCATTTACGGGTTCATTTTACTAATTTCAATTACATAGTGAAATATATTAATGTTTCTAAATATCATTAAGGAATATATCACAATTCAATTTGATAACATAGCGTTTGTAAAGAAATTTAAGGGACACTGACAACCATCAAAAAATAGCAGTATCATCATATATAAGAATTATCATCAAGTCATTGACAATTTTCAATATACATATATGATTACCAAATCAACACCTACCACGAATATCATTATTCCAAGGTAAATTCACAACGTCCATCCAAAATAGTAATATTATCGTACATAATGATTCTCCATAAAAAACCATTGACAATTTTCAACACATATATAAAGTAACAAGATAATACTAATAATATCATCATCATCTTTAATCAAAACAACTAAAATTCAAATGTGTGATATTACCAGATCAAAATATTTCATGAATATCATTATTGTAAGATAAATTCACATTCTCTACAATTTCCTGCAAATTTTCTACAAATCTACCTCTGAGATCTATGTAAAAAATCTGACTGTAGATTAACTCGATAATGCAATATACCAAAGCAAAATACTATAATCTACTTCTACTATCAAACTTGCGGAAGTTTAAAGATCGAGCTAAATCAGAGCTGAACACATATAACCATAAGAAGAAGAATCAATACACATGAAACACAGAAACCCCACTATCTGTATTATCATACAAGGTGGAAATACATCAAGATTATACAAAGCCTTAGCTCTCACAGCTAGCCAGCTCTCAGTACAATCCTCCTAGATGCTCACAGGCAAACAAAGCTTCTCACAAAGCTTCTCCGCTGCCCTCCAAGCCTCCTATTTCCTTGTGCAGTTTCTCTGGGTGATCCTCCTGTTACCAAGTGTAACACTGATCTCACACCCTGTAAAACTGCGCAATCCTCAAGGAACCTTACCTTCACTGCATGGATGAGTTTCCTTTATAGGAAAACACATGCAATTGATAGTAACCTATCCTTGACATTTAGCTCAACTGGGTCTTTTTCAAAATAGACATGCTTGAGTTTCTGATGAGAGAATCTTCAGTTATCTGGAGTACACTTGTTGAGTGCATGCATGCATCAACTGACTGATAACTCACAATTAGTTCCTCAAACAGTTTGGAATTAATTTAACTGGACTTAACTCAGTAAATTGAGCTAACTAATTACAACCCAAATATAACTCAATCTTATCTCCCTAATTAAGGGATAATCTCCTTAATTTAAGGGATAATTGTTGCATGAATTTAGAAAGACTTCTAACTTGAATTTCTCCAACTAATTAATCGATAATGAATTAATTAATTATTTTCAAGCAATTGGTGAGACTAAATTTGAATTTTAATTCAAGGACAAATTAAAATTGGAATATTCTGGATTCTATTTTTATCATTTCTTGTTGCTATTTTCAACACTCCCTCTCAACAAGAAAGGAATTCAACTTGATCCCGATCCTGAACCTTTGGAATGTTCTGCATGCAACACTTCTCTCAAGTGTTGTTTCTCTAGCAATCTCCACAAACAAAAAAAAAAAACATCCAACCTGAATCAGTATGATGCATCTGTCATCAAAGTCTCTGACTGCTATTGCCTCTGTCAACTGAAAACTCTGCGCTTCTGCTGACTCAACCTTTCTGCACTGTTGTCAATCCTTCTCTGTGCTCTTCAGTATCTGACTGCTCTAGCCTCTGTCACTTTGATCTCTGACTGCATCAATCCCACTGATTCCTCCCGCTACTATGTACTTTGGGCTCCCGTAGCAAGGTACAATCCATGAGATAAAACCTCTCAATGGACCCTGCCCAATTTCAGCCTTCTTGAGACTATCACTTCACATCGCCCCACCTCACACCTGGAGGTATGGCTGCATGTGATCCCTCTGCTGACTCTAATTGTGGCTCCTCCACAATTGTCTGAGACTTCTTCTGGGACTGCATGTTGAGAGGTAATTTACTCTCCCTCTCAACCACCAAGTCTCTAACATTTGCCTTGCTCCTCAAGGCTTTGCATGCATCTTGAACCTCAAGAGCATACAGGTTCTTAACTCATGAACCGATCTGTTTCACTTGTCTCGTGGTGATGTGTCTAAGGAAAACCTTTCCCTTACTAAAGACAACATCGTAGCCTTTGTCCTCCAACATCGCGACCAATACCAAGTTCTTCTTCAGTCCAGGCACATACTTCACATCTGTCAAGGTGATAAAAGCTCCATGCTCCCTCTGAAAAGCAACCATGCCCACTCTTGAAACACTAAACCTTTCATCGTCACCCATCTCTATGCGCATCTTGAGGTCTTTCTCCTCTAAGGCACTGAATAAATTTTTATCGCCGGTCATGTGGAATGAGGCTCCATGTCAATATACCAGACACAACCCATCATTGATGACACCATGCATGCGATGAGGGTAAATTCCATTTCGAACTGAGAGGCTAATGCCTCACCTTCCGATCCTTCCGAGGATCCCTTCTTGGACTTC
This sequence comes from Pinus tabuliformis, assembly GCA_031772625.1. NCBI lineage: Eukaryota > Viridiplantae > Streptophyta > Pinopsida > Pinales > Pinaceae > Pinus > Pinus tabuliformis. Next base: position 278,495,859 of record CM062805.1, on the reverse strand, counting down.
TTCGATGGGAAATTAGTCGCATAATGTCCCATCTCAATATATATATATATATATATATATATATATATATATATATATATATTCATTTAAAGTATGATATGAATTCGATTTTCACCTGCAACCCCGAACTTCAAACTTTGAATTCTCTTCTCTGTATACTGTTCACAGCTCCGATAAACTTGGCTCCGATACCATGTAGAATTTCCTGCAAATTCTCTACAAATCTACCTCTGAGATCTATGTAGAAAATCTGACTGTAGATTAACTCGATAATGCAATATACCAAAGCAAAATACTATAATCTACTTCTACTATCAAACTTGCGGAAGCTTAAAGATCGAGCTGAATCAGAGCTGAACACATATAACCATAAGAAGAAGAATCAATACACATGAAACACAAAAAATACTTAGGGGAAAGCCTCAGCTAAAAACCCCACTATCTGTATTATCATACAAGGTGGAAATACATCAAGATTATACAAAGCCTTAGCTCTCACAACTAGCCAGCTCTCAGTACAATCCTCCTGGATGCTTACATGCAAACAAAGCTTCTCCTCTGCCCTCCAAGCCTCCTATTTCCTTGCGCAGTTTCTCTGGGTGATCCTCCTGTTACCAAGTGTAACACTGATCACTCACATTAATCTCACACCCTGTAAAACTGCGCAATCCTCAAGGAACCTTACCTTGACTACATGGATGAGTTTACTTTATAGGAAAACACATGCAACTGATAGTAACCTGTCCTTGACATTTAGCTCAACTGGGTCTTTCTCAGAATAGACATGCATGAGTTTCTGATGAGAGAATCTTCAGTTATCTGGAGTACACTTGTTGAGTGCATGCATGCATCAACTAACTGATAACTCACAATTAGTTCCTCAAACAGTTTGGAACTAATTTAACTGGACTTAACTTAGTAAACTGAGCTAACTAATTACAACTTAAATATAACTCAATCTTATCTCCTTAATTAAGGGATAATCTCCTTAATTTAAGGGATAACTGTTGCATGACTTCATAAAGACTTCTAACTTGAATTTCTCCAACTAATTAATCCATAATGAATTAATTAATTATTTTCAAGCAGTTGGTGAGACTAAATTCAAAGTTTAATTCAAAGACAAATTAAAATTGGAATATTCTGGATTCTATTTTTATCATTTCTTGTTGCTATTTTCAACAAAATTCACAATGTCCATCCAAAAATAGTAATATCATCGTACATAATGATTCTCCATAACAAAACATTGACAATTTTCAACATGTATATAAAGTAACAAGATAATACGAATAATATCATCATCATCTTTAATCAAATCAACTAAAATTCAAATGTGTGATATTACCAAATCAAAATCTTTCATGAATATCATTATTCTAAGATAAATTCACAACAGTCATCCAAAGATAGTAAAATCATCATACATAATAATTCTCCATCAAAATAATGTTGATAATTTTCAATATATACATAAAGTAACAAGTTAATAATGATAATATCATCATCATCTTTAATCAAATCAACTAAAATTCAATGTACGTACCAAATCAAAATGTTTCATAGATATCATTTTTCCAAGGTAAATTCACAACGTCCATCTAAAATAGGAAATTCATCATACACAATAATTATTCATCAAAAAAATGTTGACAATTTTCAACATATACATAAACTAACAAGATAGTACAAATAGTATCATCTTTATTTAAATCAACTAAAAGTCAAATGTTTGAATACTATATTAAAAAATCCCAACTAAATATAAAAAACAATGCATGACTAGCTAGCACCACCAAGACCGTAGTCAAGATCATCCTCATGATCATCATCTTGACCATCCTAACCTTTCTCATCCACATCATTATCACCAACGCCATCTCCATCCTCATCATCATCGTCTCCTATATCTAATGTATGCTCAACATACTCTGGATCATCATCTTTGCAATCATTACCTATATCATTCTAGGAAAAATCAATATTACATGTTAGTATTAATTCCATAGCACAATGCATACTTTTGTTACAATTCTAAATTCTAACCATAAAATGAGGTAGGATATAATAACATGTAATAGTATCAGAAAAAAATAAATGAAAATAGGGTCTAATATATATTGGAGATCCGATTAAGATTGCATTTGTAATTCACATTAAGTAGTAGAAGCAATTTTTAATGCATATGAAGTAGGTACCCAATTGTTCTTCATATTCTATTGTGAATGTATCTTATGATGTTCATGCACCATTGGTAAATTAAGAGTTATTGGAAGCTTTAGTTCAAATTACAATTGTATTTCGGATTAGCAATAGAAAACAATTTAACAAAAGAAGAATGTGACATGAAAAAGTAAATTGTTTTTTTTTTTATGAAAAATAAGTCACATACAATATGAATGTCACATGAAATATTGAATTTTTTTAATGCATGTACTTTTCACTATGATATAAAGGATCCTAATGTTCGTTCAAGAATAAATTCTAGCAAATAATGACTTCATTATATCCATTGTCACACTAAATTCATCATACCTATTGACAATAATGATTCCATTTTATTTGTTTTAAACTACTTAAATTATAATGTAAACAAGTAAAATATTGATTTCAAATTAGCTCTAAATCCAATTGATTTTGAACTTCCTAAACCATAATTTTTTTAAAATAGTTTTATATTGTTATGAGTTTAACACTAAATACAATGTATGTAGTGATATAAGCGAGGGGCTTTCAACCAGAGTAGGTTTAGGTGGAGTGAAGGGTAAGGTAAGGTGGGAGTTCTACAATAAGGTGGGCATTCTACAAAACTTGCTTTGGAAGGAAAAATATCCCTTGTCAACTAGTGGTGGTCGCGATTTAAAAGCATGGAAACATATTTTGAAAGGTGCCAACAAGAATTAATAATGCTCAAGTTCATTACCTCTGGAGAGAAGGTTCATATTGTATCTTAGATTATTGAGGTCTAGTTGAGAATTGTTTTAGTTGTAATTTTTAGCATTGTAATTTTTAGCAAGACAGAATCCATCCAATTAGAAATCCCGCCATAGAAGAGTTTGACAAAAGCACATTCTATGAACATGTTTCAGTAAAGGCAACCTACCTTTCATACCCCAAAGAGGGACAATCATCTAATGGCAATTTATTGAAGGTATGATTGCACAATTGATAGCAATTTGTTGGGTCTATTTGATTAGTGTTGCGACAAATCAACTTCCAACAGTCATTGTCAAGAATTAAATATTCTTTTAGCTACTTGTTTAAATGCATTAAATGGAGGTCGATTTAGAGCACCCTTTGATGGTGGATAGAGAGCATAGTGACCACAAAAAATCTATAATCATCTCCAAATTTATGATCAACAATTTGTTTCTTGTAGCAAGGTCTCCTCAAGAACTAATGGCAACAATGGTAATTGGGCGCACAAGGTTCTACGCATATACAGAAGGCTTGTGGTATAACAACAATTTGTGTCAAATTTGGAGCAGATATGGCCCTTTCTTAGACCTACACCCATAACCACTCAAATCAATAACATGTTAGTGACAAGAAGTATATCAATTGGGCTAAAACGCAACTAACAAATATGCAAGTGTTAGTCCTTTCTTCTTAGCAGTATTACATCATTTAAGCCATTATTTAGATATCAGTTCTGAATATTATGATCTAGTAGATAGACTCGACTGAAGATCACACCAACAAGTTAAATAGGAATGTGAAAGTCGTGGTTTGTTTCTATATTGGATGAAGCACCTGAGAAACTATCATTCCATAATCTAGTAAGGGATCAAGTCACCCAATTTGTGAATCCGCTTGAGCAGTGAGTCGACCATTCTAGGGGGTCTATCAAGTGTGATGGACATGGCCGGGGCATTATAGAAACAATCACAAGTTCATATGAAGATTCACCCTAAAATGTATTTGATTCTTTCCATTGCATCCATAGGTTGCCATATTTGAGTTGTAGTCTCTTAATATCATTGCATCATTTCCAAAGTCGTAGGTCATAATTCACAAGCTTAAAAGTGGTTGGACGTAAAATATATCTGCATGGTAAAATAATCATGGCTCGAGGAAGAAGTAAAATTTTAGTTAAGTGTTGTCATTTGAAGAGTTGCATGGATGACTTATTTGGAATACATGGGGCATAAACTAATGATATTTGACCACACTTTCTTAACCTTGTGTTAGAAAAAAATCACTCGACAACCTAGTGATGCAAGGTTAATCGACTGCCTAGCATTAATAACTAGGGGCCTTGTCCCCAATGTCACCTCAGGATAGGGCTCTGCTATTTAGGATTCTTAGAACAATGGGCTAGACTAGCCACATGAAGCTACCCAATCTACAATCTAACCGTCAAGACTTGTTAAGGTAGTAGGGATGAAACTATAGACCCTTTTACCAGCTGAAGCTTAGCTACGCCTTATGAACAATCTTAGATCAATTGGGAAACCACACAGGATTAAGATTGGGAAACTAAGACCAGTGCCTATGGATAAAGAGTCAAATCTACTATAAGTCAATAGAAGAGTTAGATAGAAGTTCATGGATTCTAAAGGAAATAGTAGAAGAGACTAGGAAGGGATTCAAGCTAAAGGAAACGCTACGAGAAAATGGATTTCAATAAATCAAGGGTATTTTAAATCCACAACCAAAATTGGTAGTAGGGTAAAATATAAAGGTCATGATAGATTATTACCTTGATTATTACTAGGATTAATCAAATTTCTTTAAATATTTCCTCAGGTTTCAAATAATTAACCAGTTAAGAAAATCAAACTGTAGGTTGATTACTACCTGAATTAGGAAGAACTCGAGAGGAAAGCAGAAAGAGAACTAAACCAAAAAATAATATACACACCTGAAAGAGCGAAAGAGCGTACCTGGTAATAATCGCTAGTTGAAGAGGAGTTGCAAGCTGATGCAAAATTCCGATGGCTTAAATTGATATTTCTTCTTCATCCAGATTTGTTACTTCTCCCAAAATCACCCCAAGTTTACCAATATTAATGTGTAAAGATGATCCAAATTAAATCAACAATGAATCGAAGATGAAATCGAAAAGAAATGATATACAATAGCTTAAATACATGTAACAATCAAAATCCAAAAAGGGTTCAACCCAAATATAAATTTTTATGTTGTTTTCATCAAAACCCTCTCTAGCAAAATCGCCCTAGGCTAAGTGGTTATGTTTGAAAGTGAAATTATTGAATATGAAGTGGAAGTAAGGGTAGAAATACAAGCATTTTACCTTAGAATACTCTAAGTATCACAAAGAACAAAACTCGGATAATAGATTTGATAAAGCCCTTGTCAAACTTGAGATCTGACAACTTACCCGAACCCCCAAATCGCCACTTGCAAGATTAGCCACAAAACTTACAAATCAGATCTGAAAACTAAGCTAATAAACTATTATAAACTCAAAAAAGTGATCTATGTACAAATATACAACAAAACCCATAATGAAACCAACTCAAGAAAAGATAGAAAAGATAGATCAACGCCTTAGAATTCAGCCTCTTCGAGGGGGCAACCTCCTTTACATTACATAAATGAACAATTCTTGGATCATACAAATGACAAAACCTCCTTTCTATATATAGGAGTCTAAGGAGTCACAATATAATCCAGCCGACCTAACAATAATAATATAAAGCCACAAAAATAACAATAGAGGGATTCTATGGGGCACAGAAATAATAATATGGGGGTAATAGGGGCACAACAATATAAATAAGGGGTATAACTACAATAGTAATGGGGCAATCACTAGTATTATAGGGACCCAACATGCCCCTCTCCTTCAAAAAAGTGTTGTCCTCAACACTTGAGTAGTTCTGGATACTTCTGCATAAAATTCTCATCCTCCCATGTGGAATCTTCAGCGGATAAGTTCTTCCACTTGATAAGATACTCTGAAATTGATCGATTTCGTAGCTGTCGAGTTCTTGTTTCTGTGACTGCTTCCGGTTCCAATATAAATTTTCCTTCCTCGTCAAGTTCTGGCAATATTGTTTGAACTGGGAGCTTGTCGCCTATAACCTTCTTTAAACATGAAACATGGAAAACTGGGTGCAATCGAGAAGCTGCAGGAAGCTCCAATTTGTATGCCATAGTACCAATCTTTTCCAACACCTTGTACGGACCATAATACTTTGGTGATAATTTATTATCCTTCTTAGCTTGCTTTAGGGACATTTGCTTATATGGTTGTAGCCGTAGGAATACCCAATCACCTACATCAAAACTTCTTTCACTGCGATGTTGATCTGCCTGTTGTTTCATTCTATTTTGTGCCAACACGAGGTTATCCTTTAAGAGTTGGAGGACTTGTTGTTGATGTTCGATGTGATGTTCCACTGCTTGAACCTTAGAATTTTCTCTTAAATATGATGTGATTGATGGTGGTTGGTACCCATAAAGTGCCATAAATGGGGTCATTTTTGTTGCTGTATGGAAGGAAGTGTTATACCACCATTCAGCCAGAGGCAACCATTTGACCCATTGTGTATGTTTATCAGATACAAAGCAACGAAGATATCCTTCCAAACATTTGTTTACTATCTCAGTTTGCCCATCAGATTGAGGATGATAAGATGAGCTATGAGCTAACTGAGTACCAAGACAAGAAAATAATTCTGTCCAAAAATTTCCAGTGAAAATGGGATCTCTGTCACTTACAATAATCTTTGGGTTTCCATGTAGCTTTTGAACTGTTTCCATAAATGCAGTAGAAACTGTACTGGCTTTAAATGGATGTGATAATGCACAAAAGTGTGCATACTTGGTAAGTCTGTCAACTACCACCATGATGACACTCTTTCCCTCAGACTTGGGTAAACCTGTGATAAAATCCATTGAAACCTCCTCCCAACGTTGGCTTGGAATGGATAAAGGTTGTAATAGACCCGGTGTCTTAATTGTTTCAACTTTATTTTGTTGGCAAACCAAACATTCCGCCACAAACTTTTGAATATCTGATTTAAGGCCATCCCAAAAAAATTCCTTCTTAACCCTGTGGTAAGTTTTTAAAAATCCTGAGTGCCCTCCTAAGGGAGAAGTGTGCAATTCCATAAGAATCTTTTGTTTTAGCTGGGAATTCTTACAGAGGTATAAGCGATCTTTGTACCATAACGAATCATTTTTCCAGCTAAATGTATCAGAAGTACTGGAATCTTGTTGTAGCTTTCGAATAAGTGCCCACACTTCTTCGTCATTCTTCCATTCCTCCTTTGCTTCGTTTATCCAATCTGGTTGGATAATAGAAATGGCACACAACAATGCTTCCACATCCTCATCCTTTCTTGAGAGTGCATCTGCCACCACATTTTGCTTCCCTTTTTTGTAGATGATTTCAAAGTCATAACCCAACATCTTTGTGACCCACTTTTGTTGCTCTTCAGAGGATAATCTTTGTTCTAAAAAGTATTTAAGGCTATCATGATCCGTTTTTACCTTGAAGTGTCTTCCCATTAGGTAGGGTCGCCATTTCTTAAGTGCATGGAGTATTGCCAACATTTCCTTCTCATAAATAGCTTTGCTTAAAAACTTTCCCTTGATTGGACGACTTTCAAAAGCAATGGGTCTTTCATCTTGCATTAGAACAACACCAATTCCATTTCCTGAAGCATCACATTCCACAATAAAGGTTTTTGTGAAGTCCGGTGTAGCTAAGACCGGTGCTTGGCACATTGCCTCTTTAAGATGTTTAAAGGCCTTTGTTGCTTCCGGAGTCCATGAAAATGAATCTTTCTTCAATAATGTTGTTAGAGGTGCTGCTATTCTCCCATAATTCTTAACAAACTTGCGATAATACCCTGTCAACCCAAGAAATCCTCGCAGATGCTTTATGGATGTGGGGATTTTCCATTCCTTAATGGCTTTAATTTTGCTAGGGTCTACCTTAACTCCTTCATGAGATACAATATGACCCAAATATTCCACCTCCTGGACTCCAAAGAAACATTTGGATCTTTTTGCATATAATTGTTTCTCCTCCAATAGTTGTAGCACCTTGTCAACATGTTCAACATGATCCTTCCAAGACTTGCTGTAGATTAGTATATCATCAAAAAATACTAACACAAATTTTCTAAGGAATGGTTTGAAAATTGAATTCATCAAACCTTGAAATGTTGAAGGTGCATTGGTAAGGCCAAAAGGCATGACCAAAAATTCATAATGACCCTCATGAGTTCTAAATGCCGTTTTCGGAATGTCTTCAATCTTCATTCTGATTTGATGATATCCCGAACGAAGATCCAACTTGGTGAAGTAAATTGATCCATGCAATTCATCCAGTAATTCATCAATGACAGGAATGGGAAACTTATCTTTAATAGTGAGCTTGTTGAGCTCCCTATAATCTGGACACATGCGCCATGATCCATCCTTCTTGTGCACCAATACTACTGGAGCTGAGAAAGAACTTTGACTCGGTTGAATTATACCAGCCTCTAGCATTTCTGCAACCATACGTTCAATTTCACTTTTTTGGACATATGGATATCTGTACGGCCTGATGTTTGGAGGAACACTTCCTGGAATCAGATGAATAGCATGATCATGATCACGCATAGGTGGGAGACCTTTGGGAGTCTCAAATACCTTGGAATGATTGTCCAGGACTTTTTGGAGATCTGGAGAAATAGATGATTCCAATGTGGAAACATCTAGCGAACATAATTGTGCAATTACACCTCTTTGCTCCTTTTTTAGAAGCTTTGTCATGCCATTAGAGCTGATTATCTTTCCTGGTTTCCCTGCAATACCCCTTAATTCAACTTCCTTTCCTTCCACAGAAAATTTCATGAAAAGTTCTTGAAAATTAAAAGCTATTGTACCCAAGGATTGTAGCCATTGGACTCCTAGTACAACATCAGCACCTCCCATTGGAATGGAAAGCATTGGGCTAGTCAATACATATTCTCCCATGGATAGCTTGATATTATGGCACTTTCCAGAACAATTTATTGTTCCTCCATTTGCAATCATCACTTGACACTCTGGTGCTGGATATAGGAAGCAATTCAATTCTTTTGCTACCCTACAATGAATAAAATTGTGGGTGCTTCCTGAATCAATCAACACTATTACCTTTTTCTTCTTGATTTGTCCTTCTATCTTGATGGTTTGAGGAGTGGTAATTCCCGCCAATGCATTACAAGATATGGTCGGATTTATTTGTTCTTCATCTAGGCTTTGTTCCTGGAATATATTCTCTTCTTTTGACCTTTCTTGCTCCTTTTCTTCTTCCTCTTCACAATCTATGTAGAATAATTTCTTCTCAGCACACTTATGACCTTTTGTGTATTTGCTATCACAATTGTAACAAAGCCCTTTTGCTCTTTTTTCTTCCAATTGTTGTGGTGTCAACCTTGTAGGTTGTGGAAGACTATGGGCAACAACACTTCCGTCTTTATAGTTGTGAATGGTATGCTTCCTAGTTGCCATAATTTTGCTTTCCATTTTTCTTGCTAACCTGAATGCCTTCTCTAATGAATCAGGTTCCCAAAGGCGCACATCATGTTGGATATTATCCTTTAAAGACCCTATGAACACATCAATCCTATGCTCCTCTGGAATATCTTTTACCCTTATGTTCAATTTTTGGAACTCCTCAATGTGCTCCATTATTGAACCCTTTTGTTTGAGACTTATCAATTGGCTAAAAAAAGTGTTGCTTTTTGTATCCTCATAATGTGCTATCAATTCTTCCGTAAAAATTGCCCAAGTGATAAATTGTTTACGAGAACAAAGCCATTGATACCATACAAACTGATTTGGTTCCAAATATAAAGTTGCCATACGTACCTTTTGTGTGTTTTGCACATTATTGAGATCGAAGAATTGCTCCATCTGTAATATCCATGTGGCGGGATCCTTGCCATCAAACTTCCTCATATCGATTTTTGGAATGTGGTGATTCTTCGATCCAACATTAGCGTCTATGGAATCATGATTAACATTTCTTTTGTTCTCATCATGAGTTTCCTTTACTACCTTTTCACCATTAGTAAGTATTTCTTGTAGAAAATTAGTCAAATCTGTCTTCAAATCTGTCATGCTTGTCTTCAAATCTATCTTCAAATTGTCCATCTTAGCTTCCATGCCATTCATCTTAGCTTCCATGCCATTTATCTTAGCATATGTTAACTTTTGTGAGCGTGACATTTGTTGCACTTGTTCTTGTAATTTTGATATATCATGTAGCATTTCTTCCTCTTCTTCATGAGTCATGCTAGAGCTTTCAGGTTCCTTACTAGGTGTTTGCATTTTCTTTCCTCTGGGCATCAGTTACCGATAATAATGCTCTACTATGCCCTTTGAATTCCTTCAAAATAAATTTTCAAACCAAGCTTAAGCAAAAATTTAAAAAAAAATCTACACACCTTTTTTCACTTTGTAGGAGCTCGATATTGCCTCTGATGTATCTCTGTACTTTCCAGTCATCTAGTTCTGAACTTGTGACCTGTAGTAGCTCTCTGTGTCCTCTTTCCAATGCCACAAGTCTGACCCAAATTGGATTCTCCAAGAAAGAGTTATGCGAAATCTCCCACAATGACTTGATTATAGACTAGTTCAGTAGAGCTAACTTGTACGACGTGCCGCGAGTCACTGTTTCGTCCTTTTGATCTAAAAAACACCCACAAGAAACTAAAGTCCGTCCTCTTTCTGTACATTTTTATGAAATTTCAATCCGATCCTCAGAGAGAAAGTTATGACGATTTTCCCCAGGTAACCTGTTTTGAATGTAATTTAGGAGTCTGCAAAATGAACAACTTACTCAGATCATATCTCCGAAAATATCACGCAAAAAGCTCTGAAATTCGGACCCAAGGTTCAGCGTCAATTATTCTCAAATGGGTTTTTTTTGCGACTTCTGAAACGTCACAGAAAAAAAGTTATAGCGAAAATGCCACGATGACCTGTTTGGAGTAGCGAAACCCTAGAATCCAAAGCTCTGATACCAAATGTTATGAAACCAGCTCAAGAAAAGATAGAAAAGATAGATCAACGCCTTAGAATTCAGCCTCTTCGAGGGGGCAACCTCCTTTACATTACATAAATGAACAATTCTTGGATCATACAAATGACAAAACCTCCTTTCTATATATAGGAGTCTAAGGAGTCACAATATAATCCAGCTGACCTAACAATAATAATATAAAGCCACAAAAATAACAATATAGGGATTCTATGGGGCACAGAAATAATAATATGGGGGTAATAGGGGCACAAAAATATAAATAAGGGGTATAACTACAATAGTAATGGGGTAATCACTAGTATTAAAGGGACCCAACAGTTTACCAATATTAATGTGTAAAGATGATCCAAATTAAATCAACAATGAATCGAAGATGAAATCGAAAAGAAATGATATACAATAGCTTAAATACATGTAACAATCAAAATCCAAAAAGGGTTCAACCCAAATATAAATTTTTATGTTGTTTTCATCAAAACCCTCTCTAGCAAAATCGCCCTAGGCTAAGTGGTTATGTCTGAAAGTGAAATTATTGAATATGAAGTGGAAGTAAGGGTAGAAATACAAGCATTTTACCTTAGAATACTCTAAGTATCACAAAGAACAAAACTCGGATAATAGATTTGATAAAGCCCTTGTCAAACTTGAGATCTGACAACTTACCCGAACCCCCAAATCGCCACTTGCAAGATTAGCCACAAAACTTACAAATCAGATCTGAAAACTAAGCTAATAAACTATTATAAACTCAAAAAAGTGATCTATGTACAAATATACAACAAAACCCATAATGATTCTAGCTAGATATAGCAATTTGGAAGATATGGCGCTAGGTTTCCTTTCTGAAGCAAAGGTTTGATGTTGAGAAAGTGATAAATGATTGTTTTTGCCACAAGATGCACCAAGATGTCATTGATACACCTACAAAGACAAATCTTTTCCACGTGGATGCAAGAGATTGATTAGCACATTATGTATTTCTGCCAATGAGTTAATCTTTTGCATATTAAATACAAGAATACTTTCAAACAAACAAAGCTCTAAGATATTTTGTGAATCCAATTAGCTATTGAAATAATATGTGAAGACAAAAATTACAAATTCAATAGATAAGAAAAATTATCCCAGCCAATCAACACATTGCATGGAGAAATAAATTTGTTATTTGCCGACAAAAATTCATTTTGGTACAATCTAGAGACCTAATGAGAGGGGTATAGGTCTATATATAACAATAAGAATCCTCTAGACTCAACCTATAACTCATGGTTTATGCTACCTATCTGATGGTCAATGTAACCATCTATAACAATCAAGAGGCATGAGGGAGGGGAAATCACCCCTCCTCCTTAGCGCGAGACAATAAAACATGTTTGGTTCCAAAACATATCCCTAAGGAACAAATAACTCATAACATGAGTGAAGAACATGCTAGGGGGTGATAAATACATAAGACTCTAGTGAGAAGGAGGCACTAGAACTACTACAAAAAAGACTTTTAGGGGGGTCAGTATCCACCTCCAAAATTGGAATGGGGGGGGAGGGTTAGCATTACTGGTAGTTTTAGGAACCCCCACTCAGAAAAAAGTATTGCCTCTAAAAATTCAAGCCTTTCAAGGGCGTTTTTTAAGAGATATGAACCACCCCCAAAAGTGGCTTTTGGGGGGAAGTTGCAAACCACCTCCAAAAAACCACTTTTGGGGGCATTTTTTAACACCCCCCCTAAAAAAAAGAATTGCCTCTAAAATTCAAGTCTTTTAGGGTGGTTTTTGAAGAGATATGAACCACCCACAAAAGTGACTTTTAGGGGTGGTTCCAACCCCCCTCATAGCAACCTATAGGGACGATTTACAACCCCCATTGTAGAAACTTAAAAGGGTGGTTTAGAACCCCCCTCAAAGTGTCTTTTGGGGGAAGTTAAGAACCCTTGTAGCAACTTACGAGGGTAATTTAGAAATCCCCTCATAGGAACCTTGGGGGCATTCAAAGCCCCATCATAGAAAGTTTTGGGGGCGTTAGGAGCCCCCTTTATAGAAACTTATGAGGGGGTTTTAGAACCCCCTTGTAGCAACATTTTGGGGCATTAGGAGCCCCCTTCATACCAAATTACAAGGGGGATTTATAACCCCCCTTGTAGCAACTTAGAAGGGGGGTTTAGAACCCCCCTCATACCAACTTTTGGGTGCATCAGGAGCCCCCCTCGTACTATATTTTGGGGGCATTAAGAACCCCCCTCGTACCAACTTACAAGGGGGTTTTAGAATTCCTTAGATCTAGTACATCCTTAAATATCTATGTGGCCAAATAATTCTCTGCCAAGTGTTGAATCTATGATCAATTAAATTCTATCCACAACTCAAGTCTCAACAAAAGGCTTTCCTCTTACAACTTTGTACTATCTAGAAATCAGTGATAAGAACCAAAAAGACCACATTTGATTGGTTCCTCATTCTTGGGGGCTTAGATCTTGATAAGAGACTAATTGACTATGAAATTCCTAAGTTTAAGTATCCTTTATGCAATTGGCCTGAAAACCTTAAAGATCTCTTCTAATAATATCCATATGTCAAGGCTTCCATCAGATTGTTTCCACCAAATTCTATGGTCAAGTGGTGAATTCCTCATTGCCTCCATTTCCTAGAAAGTCACCCTCGCGTGCGTTAAAAATTCCTCTAGTTGTTGAGTTTTGCACAACATGGCATTGGGAAGCTAGACAAAATAGACGTGTTTTTCCTCACTTGGAAGAAAACAAAGGATGTTATGTTTAATGAAGCACAAACTGTAAATAATTTCTCCTAGTATGACAACTTGTTAATTCATGCTGATCTATATAGGAACATAATTGTGAAGGTGCAAAAAATAGAGTGGGATATGACAAAATTCTACTAGTGATTAAAGTATTGGGGGCTTCCCCTTACACCATGAGCAAAGAGTCACTTTTGAGTCGGCCAAGGGTTTGTTGTAGGGTTTGAGGAGCTACAACATCAAGGTTTTGATAGTTGTTGGTGCGAATAAGCCAACTAGGTAAGTAGCTAGGGTTTGTTTGTATTTTTCAGTGGCAAAAGGACTGCCACTAGTTTGGGCCGAAAAGGCTTAGAGGACAAAACCTCAACCCTAGGATTTGGTCGAACGATTAAACTTGTATTTTGGCATTTATACAATGATATAAAGGGCCATTACCCTGGTATGAGAGCCCTATGATTTTTCTTATTAATGGATAAATAAGAAACAAGTTTGAGCATCAAACTTTGTGTATTGCATATTGATCTGGTTGTTGGTGTAATTTCCATTGTGAAAAATTTTTAAGTTAGGAATTTTAGTGTGTTTTATGTCATTTAGCTAAAAGCATAGACCAAACTTGGGGTGCGTGGATTTCTAACAAATTTGAAAGGAATTAAGGTATAAATCCAAGAGATAATTGATCATACTTCACGTGGAACTAAATAATTGGTCAAGAAGTGAACCTAGTTGACATTGTCAACTTTAATTAGCAGACTTTAAAGAGACTTGGGGTCTATACAAGGAGAAATTGTATTCACTAGAAAACAATTTTTGGTAGCTTAGGAGGTTGGAGGCTAAGGAACATATAGAAAAAATTCAATTGCTTGGAAGGATTAAGTGAAGATTGGCCACAAATCCTTCTTAAAGCTCAAGTGGAACTTTGTGATAGCTCAGAGGAGCTCATGGGAGGTCTGCAAACTTGAATGGATTTCATCAAAGTCTTCTGGAGGTACAATGAGTCCCTAAGCATGCAAATAGAGATAATACAACTTAATTTTGCAAACATATATTGTTAGATCCCTGTTGAGGTATTTTGTGGTAAAAGCAAAAGGCCTATACACTTGGTAATGTAAGAAGGACATTATTTTTTTTGTATGAGCATGAAGAAACAGAGTTACTAAGCCTACAAGGTAAGACAATATTGAGTTGGATGAAGACACAACTATTGAATGTGTCCATCAAGGCAGATATAACTTTATATTTATGGTTGAGTGAAAAATGTTAACAATTATACCTGCTTTTGATTGTAGTACTTATTGTTTATTTATGCTAGAAGTAATAATCCAATACTTTTATGTACCATTCTGTCATGACATAAGAGGCTAAGATATTATTGATAGTTATTTAAATTCTTTGAAGTGTGCATGTGTAATGGATATTGCACTCATGTCATTTATTTCGTTACTTTGCTAGACATTCTGAGAGGCACTTTGTATCTCCCATGTTTCCAATTGGCATCAAATTACATCAAGTCGTATCGTAGAACTGCTACCATGTGTTATGTTGTGCACTCTATGCTTGCAAGCCTTCAAGTTTCTATATTTATTTAGTAACTTGGTGGCATTTCCATCACAAATACCAAAGAGATAGCCTCTTCAGTTAATCTTGCTCAATTCCCTACAAGGCAGGTTATAATGGGCTCAAGTTCACAAAGCTTTCCTTTGGGGAATTGAGAAAAGGAACAAGGTTTCCATATAATTAAGTTACAAGTGTAGTATATGTCTCTTCCCAAAAATATTTGACTGCTTTAGCTTTATTATTATGATTAATGAGTCCTTGCAATATGTATCTGTTGGATTATCAAATCCTTGGAAAATCTTAAATGGATATCTTCATCTCTTATTCCATGTTGTTATATCTGTGTATATATACACCTAGATGGAAAGGCTTGGAACATGATTATTTTTCAACCACCACTCTCTTTAGAAATCCATTTTGTCCTTGACATGAAGGGAAAATCTTAAATGGATATCTTCATCTCTTACTCCATGTTGTGATATGTGTGTATATATAAACACTTAGATGGAAAGGCTTGGAACATGATTATTTTTCAACCATCACTCTCTTTATCAATCCATTTTGTCCTTGACATGAAGCCTCTTGGGAAAAGTTGATCATCAATCTCCACAGTCCTAACATTTAGAAAATGACTAGAATAGATTGAGCATAAAATAAAGTTCAATCTCTCTAATATTTATAGTGCATTGTTAGCCAAATTCCAAGGATCATACTTGACAACCATCTCCACGAGCTAAGCACAGTTCCTTCAAAATATTGGTGTAGAGAGTGGGTCTAGCATGTATCCTAGCCAGTAGAAAGATAGTCCTTGGAAGTTGCTTCTACACTTCTAAACCAATATGTCACTGACAGAGTTGAAAATTTTTGAACGTTATCAAATATGCATTTATGTAGCAAGTGAGATCTAAATGGTTATGGAAAGCTCTACTAGAGCCTAAAATATGCCTTTTTAGCTTGGCCTCTACTATAAGAAGTCTAAACACCACACCATGCTTCTCTAAGTTGGGACTACCTCTGCTCGTGTTGTGGCAAGAAGATATCCATTACACATTTTATTTGTGGTGCCAAGGCAATGCTTTTATGGGATTGGATCCTTGAATTCTCTACCTCTACTATCATATACTAATTCAATTGGGTTTAAGAACTACTTGGCGATTTGCGCGGTTGGTTTACTCTTTCTTTTAAAAAAAAATGCTTTCATTATGAAAATAAAGAAAGTACATCATCATGTTCGGCTTACACGGTTGGTATACTTTACCAATTTTAAAAGAGAAAGGAAAATCCTTGAAGCATAAGTATCATTTTTTATAAATAATAATCTATTTTCACTAAATTCATCATCAGTTTTGTTTTATCTTACATTGTCATCCATGTTATTACTGCCAATTTTGATGCACAAATTAAAACTAGGAAAAATATGTTCAAAGCGAACTTGACCATTTCAAGAGCCTATAATACATTAGGGTGATGATCTATACATAAGTAGTAGAATACCATAAGATCTACCATCTTTTGATGAAAGGAGGAGGTCTAGGAGAAAAACAAGGATAAAAAAAGATAACAAAGGCCACAGAAAGACCAAACCATCCTTCCATCATGGATAAGCATTCCACTATTGCTTGGCTCAATTCCCACACAAGAGAAAATAAAGAACATAAAGAAGACCCTGCTTCCAACCATGGTTGCGGCCAGAAAGATGATGATGATGATGATCCTACTAAGGTTGTTGTTGTGACTTAGTCCTTTATGACTCTACTCTTCAAGATAGAAAATTGGTTTAGGTTTTTAAGTTATTTTTAGCCTCTCTCCATATGTCCTCTTATAGCTTATGTTCTAAGTTCTAACAGTAGCTGTTGCAGTAGTGCATCCATCCCACCCTATGTTTTTTATACTATATAGATTTTAAATTTTAATCAACTAGATCATATTTGGAAGAAAAACAAATAATAAATTATAATAGTAAAATACATAGAACATGCCCTTCTTTTGAGTTTAAAATTCCATACATTAGGTTCCTTTTATGCAATCTTGAAATCCATGAGGTAACAAAACCTTCAGGATCCAGGTTCTGTCTTCAATGAGGTCCATTGATACAATGATGTTTGCAACTACACAAAAATTAGATGATGAAAACACTGAATTGAATACATTTTGAGGATATAGAAAGAAAAACCAATACCCTTATGAATTTCCATAGGAAATACCAAGTTTTGAGGGGTGGTGGGAAAGGGTTTGACATGCTCAACAAAAATATTATTGTTAGAAGATGGAAAATTTCCTAAGGAAAATTCCATTTCCATGATATGTCCTGAAGTTGGGGACAGGAAGACATCTGCAAAAGAGGAGGAAGATGTTGGAGGAGTAGAAGCTTCAAACACTAAGATCATGCTACAACTATCACTAACATTGGCATTAATACTAGCACTGCTTTGAAGTCCTTCAAAATATCTTGGAGTGGGTGGTTTGTAGATGGGCAAAACCTCCTCTAGCATCTTCAATTGTTTGCAAGATATTAAGAGAACAACTTAACACTAATATTAGAAGGAGTGAAACTAAGATACCTAAGACATTTCAGTTTTTTGAAGGACATAATTTTATGGAAAAAGAAGATATTGTTTGAGCCAAGAATAGATATTTAATCTAGGAATTTTATAGGCTAAGCAAAGACTTTCCTGAGTTGAGACTTGTTTTTAGTACTGAGAAGATTTGATACTATGGAATCCAAAAAAGAGATATTTTTTTCTATTCCTGAGCATTTTCATTCTTGTAGAGCATAGGGTCCATTTTCTGTTGTTAGCCCAACAATTACAAGAAAGAAAAGCCAAGAGTCCCACTTCAGAATTTTCTAGGCTAAGCAAAGACTTTCCTTAGATGAGTCTTGTTTTTAGTACTGAATAGATTTTAAACTTTGGAATCCCAACAAGAGATATTTTTTTCTATTCCTGAACTTTTCCGTTTTGTAGATCATGGGGTCCATTTTCTGTTGCTAGCCCAACAATTACAGGAAAGAAAAGCTAAGAGACCCACTTCAAAAATTTATTGTTGTGAAGGGGAAGATTGCAGAGGGTTGTAACCAATCATGGGGTCAATTTTACGTTGCTAGCACAGGAAATGGAGAAAATCAAAGCCAATTTGATGCCACAATAATGGCTTTGCAAATAAAGTAGTAAGGAATACAATAGACTAAAAACCAGGATCAAAGCCCATCTTTGTAGAATCTTCAATGATGAAGCAATGATGCATTCAAAATTTCAAACTAGTGGGTTCAACTAATGTTCTCCAAGCCATCATGGAAAATGTCAAGATTTTCACATGCATTTATCCATTGCTACCTCAACAAATATAAGGAGGAGCATAACAAGACATGGAAAGTAGAACCAGAGTACTTAATTTGGACAAGGACATGTCCTTGAATGAATTTTTCAGCTTATATTTGTAGAAAACATAAATAACATAGGTTTCACCAGTGTTATTCTCTATATTTGGATCTAATTCCACTTATTTTACAACATTGAACAAGATACAATATTAACAATGTGGAAATTCAATTCCAATTTGTGACAACGAAGATGTTCAAGATGCAAGACACCTTAGGCACTCCATGTTAATAAATTTAAAGAAAGTCCCACTAAAATCCAAGAACAACATAAACTCTTATTTATACGGCAAAAGTAGTCATGCCTAACTGTTTCATATTCTACCTCAATTATTGGAATTTCTTCACAACCCATATTTCCTAGATAATATTTTTCAAAAAAATGACTAAAACTATAAGTTATGAAATTTCATGTTAATTCCCACTAATTGGAAATCATGAAAGCATGATGGTCTTAAATGGATGAATAAACATCATGAAGTGCCCAAGGCTACAAAAGAGGATCAAGACCTGATTGTGGCAAAATTCAACTACAACAAATTTAGACCTGAGTGCAGATTTCTTCAATCACCTCCATGGTGTGAACAATACAAGACTGTGAGCTCATTTCTCAAATGATAAGGAATATGCTATATTAAAATAAAGTTTTTCAAAGGGAAAAATGTGGTGCCACCTAGAAGAATAACAAATGAAGAATATTTATTTCAAAAATTCAATGGTGATCTGAATATTAAAATACTATGAACAATCTACCATGACAGACTGTTAAGTGCACATTTCAGACTGCATAAGGCTACTTAAAATTTTTAGAAATTAGCTTACCTAGAAAAGTTCTTCTATAAATACTCAAAGAACTGCCAATCAACCAGTTCCATGATGGCCAACGTGTTCAACATACTTCATAATTTACCACCAGTGAAGATAATTATTGAGCATAGCATTGGCTGCATGACATCTGTCATTGATAGGGTGTACTGAAAGGGGATCCAGAATCATATTAAATTATAAATTTCTTTAGAAAAGTGTCAACTTTAAAATAACTAATATTTTTTATATTTCCTTAATCCAAGCCATACATTCCATCATAACATATAGTTAACTTTGCATTGAGAAAGAAAATTATAAGATTCACTACCTAATGAAGCTATGGCTTATAACTTGCCCTTTTAAATCACTGAGAGCTATGTGGGGGAGAGGCACGATCTTGAAA
Source organism: Pinus tabuliformis (assembly GCA_031772625.1). Taxonomy (NCBI): domain Eukaryota; kingdom Viridiplantae; phylum Streptophyta; class Pinopsida; order Pinales; family Pinaceae; genus Pinus; species Pinus tabuliformis. The sequence continues at coordinate 278,475,975 of CM062805.1, read as the reverse complement.
GCAAGCACTGCCAAAATAACTAAATCTTATCCGTACTCAACATACAAGGCCATGTGGTAGAAAGGTGTTGTCGCAAAAGTTTAGAATAGGCAGGTAAGACTGTAGCACAAAAAATAAGTAGCGAGATATGGTCTAAACTGAAACCAGACATACCCTTGTTGATATGCTAAAGATTTATGTTGGTGTAATCACACCTCTCAAAGCCATGAGTGTACCTCCTTGAAAACTCAAGTTACATACAACTCTACAGCTACACCAAAAAACACAGAAATTGGCCCAAGGAGAGTGTGGTTAAACCTCCCATGACTAGCATTATGGTGCCCATCACAAGAAACTACACTGTTTCAACAAAAAACACACAGAGCCATTGAGTTGTGCTGTAAAAAGAAGGAGCCATGGGTCAGGAGATGGGGCTCTATGATCCTTATCCATTTAGCTGAACCTGCAAGCGGCACACCCTCCCCATATTTGTTGTCCTCAGAGGTACCAAATGGGGCCACACTTTATTCAAAGGCCAAAGGCCCAAAAGTAAAATGTTGCAAGCCAATGGGGATCAATTTATTGATGAGGTTGACATACTATTAAATCATTTGTTGGGGGTCTATTCTGATTGTGGTGTGTCCCACCTAAATTTCATGTCTCAACAAGAAATAAGGATAGATTCAAGTTCCAAGTGATTTTGGTGGAACAAGTACTTCTTAAACCTAGCATGGTGGCACATATGTTTAAAGTAAGTCGATGATGTGTGTCAATATGGTGCAAGGCCTAGTCTTGGGGTGTGTTTATTGAAATAATTGTTGAATAAAAAGCACAACACTCCACAGAAGCACCCATGTGATACATTGGAGGTGCCTGAACTTGCATTTCAACAACGCTGCAACCTCTTTTCTCCAATACACCATCAACATGTTGTTCTCATGTTGGAAAAATTCTACCTTACACATTTCCCTCTTGGAACTTTGACCATCATCCCTTTTGAATTTCAGTGGTATCAATCAACCTTGTCACCCACCAAGGAAGATTTGAACCAATTGATATTCCTCAAGCTGATCATACTATAAGGATTCTTACCCTGTTCAGATAATGTATCAAACATCCAAAATGAAAATACAAGGATGACTCAATCTCTTCATGTTCTTCCATGGTAAGGGTCCTTTTTTGGACCTTAGTGAACCAAACATATAACACACATTGGAGTTGAGCACTTTTTCTTCTTGCAGCTGAAGTTTATATCAATCTAAACCTTCCTTAAGAAAGTCCAACTTCCCTTTCAAATCAATTCTAATTAAGGGGTGGGTTACTCGTCTCTCTCATCGAACATTTAAGGTGTTGAAACTTCAAGATGAGTAGATGATGATGTTTTTGTGTCCTGGATGAGTATTTTAGTTTTTTTACAATCCAACCTTTTCTCAGTACACTTTTGTAGTTATTGTTTAACTATTTCCATTTAAGTTGATTTTCCTCACATAATAAAGTTCCTGCAAGTAAACCACAATCAAGTTCCTATGGTTTTCTATAAACATAATCAGGATGTAACAAAAATGTATAATTCAGTGGAATAAGTGCTTTGTGGAAAAATAGAACCATTGCATAAGCATAATCATATTTTTGTTTTAGTTGGGATCCTCCCTGAGGGTGTAATAGTGGCCTATGTTCCCATTAGATATGCAAATAGGATAAGTATGGTGACCATTTAATGTAATGTGATCCAGGTCTATAATCTTAATTGTTATTAAATAAGTCCCATTAGGTAGTTAGAATTAAATAAATGTAATGTAGCATCGTTAAAGAAGGCCAACTAGGTATTTAACATTTTGTGGCTGTAAATAATGAGAATAAAGCCCTCCTTCTATGATCATGTATTAAAGAATAGCTCATTCAAAGGATTCAACCTCAAAGTGACAAGTGAACAAGGGTCGATCCTTCCATAAAATGATCCCTATAAGGTGTTTCCCTCCCTAAAGTTTATATTAATATATTACACATTGAATTATTTCCTGCCCATTATTGTACATCTTTTGTGTGATTGCAATTTCAGGGCTAGGATACGCTACTAGTGGTATCAGAGTACTTTCCAAGGCACAATCGGGAAAAATATTTCTACCTGGTTTTTTGCAGACTTGAGCCATGACAAAGATATCAGTTTCTAAGTGTTCTCTTGCATAATTACACAAACCAACAACATATATGTATTCTCCTCACAAAAATACATGATTTCAAGGGAAAAAAATGCCCAAACTGGAGGTTGAATGAAGGAAGTATTACAATTTGTAATTTGCTCCCTTTTATGGTTTTCAGTGATGGACTTATATATCGCATAACATATATCTTTGATAAATCCCTCATATTGTAGCCGTACCAACATGACTTGACAAAATTTTCAGGGCTTCAATTTGGTAGAATATACTTTGAATCAATATTGACCATGCTATATCCCTTTACAATTTTCTTCTGCCACACCCTAGTGGAACCAGGAAATGGCCTTCATGGAAGTTTTTGCAATATGGAAATTGTGTGTGAGGCACGAACATGTAAATACAGGTGCCACCAATGGCTATCTCGCTAGTGATTAGGATAAATGGGTCTTAGGTCATGCGCTAGTGGAATATTTTCCTCACATGACACAAAATGATAATGATTTATGTGAACCAACACTTAGATAGAAACCTTGGGTCTTCACGCCAAAATTTATCAAGGTAAACAAAAACCATGAAAAGGATGTTATTGATACAAAAGATATATGGAGGATAGTTTTGATGAGGTGTATTTGTGAAGAATGTATACGACTCCTGGCCTTATGTGATGCCCAAGTGTCCAAGTTTTTCAAATATGGGTTTAATGAATCACTCTAGAATATAACCTAGGGAAGCATTATGCTACATTTGTTTTCTAGGAATGCAAGAACAATGTGGATATAGTATATTGATGTAAAAACATAATTAATACCAGTTGAGGACACGAACAGGGTGTTTGGTCTGTTATTCTTCATTTCCCATATGTTTACAATGAGTTTAAAACACAGTGTGGAATGTGTTCCATTCTCTTTTAAAGAAACTACATGATAAGGAAAGCTTCTATCATTATTTGAGATCAAATTTTACATTCTACAGAGTGCCTTTGGGAAAGATGAACAAGAAATTGTTAATACATTTTATCCTTTAAGTGTGAACCTTGAAAGAGTGGTTCAAACGCTTTGGGGAACTTGAGCTATCTTGATCTCTTTTTCAAAGCAGGTGTTTTATATACTGATGCTCTATCACACAGAATTAATGGCAATTAATGCACTAAAAAATCAGGAACTCTTGACAAAAGATTAACCAATGAAAATGGGTGCAAGATTTAGATGATTCTGAGAAGGCATCATGACAAGAAAAATCCACAGTTATTGATAGAGTTTTTAGCAAACTCACTCACAAATACATGAAAGGGGTTTGCATCAACCCATCTCCTTTTATATATGCACTTAATTATATCATTGGGCTTTAAGAACTCAGATTCATGTGGATGTCGGTCATGATAAAGATTCCTTCATACAAGCATTATACCATAATGTGTCCCTGTTTTGGATAATGAATAAACACATAGCATAAAGGAGACCATGTTTTTAAGGTAATGAGACTCTAGGGTGTTCACATGCTCCTGGGATGAGCACACATCCCCAAGTTGGAGCCAAATGTTGTCACCTCAAATCATATGCTCAACAAAATCACAAAATGTATGTATCTGATAACCCTAAAGATCATCAATTGTTAATGCAAGGTTGGCTAAAAAAAAAGAGAAACAAATGGTTTCAAATCATAGGCTAGGCTAGGAAAAGTGTTGATTGCATAAAGGATCAGGATGTTATTAGAATAATGCTCAACATTATGCAAACATTTTCTAGATGGGATTGGAATCTATTTTGTGGGTGGTGATATGCTTGATGTCATGTTGAAAGTCTTATATGTTGTAGTATGTCACCATGGTGTCTATGATAATGATTTTATATCCTTAGTTGTGGAATACATGGACTGTGGCTCTCTTGAAAATGTCATTGAGCAAGAAAAGAAAGTATCTTTGAACCCTATCTTGTTGTTGTCTGTAAAAAAGTTGTTGAAGGTTTGGTGTATTTGCACCATGAATGACATACAATTCACAGGGAAATTAAACCATCAAATTTATTAGTGAATCATCAAGTGTAAGAAAATATCACAAAAATTGGTGTTTATGCAATATTTGCAAACTCTATGGAATAATGTGACAAATTTGTTGGCACCTATAAATATATGGAACCAGAATGTATTAGTAGAAATGTATATGGGTATAACAATGATACCTGGAGATTAAGACCTATTATATTAGAGTGTGAAATAGGCCACCACCTTCTGCTCCACCAGATCAATTTTCTCCAGAATTTTGTAGATTGATACTCTGATGGTATTATAGAAGAGCACCCAACAAAATGAAGACACTCGATACCAAAAGGGGGTACTAGTAGAGTGCAATTTAAGACCTGTTTTAGAATCCAAAACTGATGTTAGTAAAACCCAAAACTAATGTTGGCAAGAATGTTTTGGGTTATACATATATACACCTAAGAATACAGGTTTAAAGTATGTCAACTGAAATACATGTAACGACCAGGGCCAACACCTGTCTAGACTAAACTTGGTTAATTTCATTTGTATTTGCTTAGAAGGAAGATGGTTATCCTATCACTGAGGTAAAGGAGGAACTCATGGATTGAATGCCCAGACAAGGAGGCTCTACTTGGGTTCATAAAGTCGGTGCATATGACAAAATGAGGTGGCAAAGTTTTTTGTAATTATATAGCAGAGTAGTTTAATTCACAAACTAGATGCCCATTTTTCATTTGGATATCTTATTTAGTGTATCCACCTCCATTTGTATTGCTAATATGCCATTAGCCTTGGACCAACAAAATTTCAGAGTTTTGGTTCAGTAGAGGGGCATTGGCATCATTTGAAAGGTGGAATGTAATGATAAAGTAGTTCAGGTATAGGTTAAGGGTATTATTTGGGCCAGCTTGAGGTAGTTTCACTTAAATAAATTTTGACCTGGACACCAGGAATATAGAACGAGTGAAGGATCCTCGCATACCTGGTTGTGGTTTGTGTTAATTATGAGAAATCGATATATTTTGAGGCTTGGCCTTTCTACTAGCTAGTTTAATAAAGACACCTGGATTGTGAATAAGAAGTTTAACCAGGAATTCAAGTTGTGTGGCCTCAAACAATGCTCACTTGTTGAGGGATGATCATAATACTTTGTAATATTATTGTGGACACACATACACATACACTCAGGAGTCAAGAATTCATGATTAGACTACCACTTCTTGTGTTGACTTCCTCAGTGCTCTAATTTATGTGCTTCAGTCCTTTGTCCAGTCAGACTTTCAAATATGTCATTCCATTTGACATAGTATTTTTTCATGAATGTGCCTTCCTACTTGTCCTGGTTGATTGCAATATGACTTTAGGCTAGGAATGTACCAACATGCCACTATTGTGAAATAATATTTAAAAGCATTTCAGTCATTCAAAAAAGAAAAACACAACAGAAGTTTACTTCCAAATCCTACCCATAAGTAATGAACAAAATCGTCAGACAATGTCAAAAAGCTAATAATAGGAACACAACCCGAACTGGATTTGTTTTATTAGGTTCCAATATAAAAACTAAGATCTCTTGAAATAGCAGGTATAGTTAACATCAAATTGATTTTCTACAAGGTTATAAGTCCTTGGTAATATATACAACGTATAACCCTAAAAATCCCAGTCTGTATTCAACCATCCTATTCTCGATTACATGTACCACAAGACATAGTTATGTAAATCATGGCCAATTATCTGGCTATAATTTCAATATATTTTATTCCATTATGGGGTTTTAAATCACGAGATATCTTCTCAAATTTTATTTGAGAGAGAATGGAAAACAAGAAATTTTTCAAGGTTCCAAAAATAAAATTTGTAACATAAACAAACCATTAAATTTGTTGTAATCATGAAACAATGTGTTTATATTTGAAGTTTTAAAGCATTTTATTTCCTCTTTTTAGTCATGGCAAAGGAATCAATGGAAATACTATTTTTATATGATATAAATAATTTTACTGGCCACACATACCACTAGTACAAAATGGCTAATTAGTTACTAAAACAACAACTAAAATTTGCATATAAATGACTATTTTTCAGTCGGTGACCAATAGTAGCTAATTTACAGTATCTTATAACGCGACCAACTTTTAGTCGTTTTTAGCTTAGTCATTAATTGATTGTCTCAATTTTATCATCTAGCAGTATATTTAGTCATAAATTTGGTCATTAATTTAGTTATTGATTTAGTCATTAATTGCCACAATTAATGACCAAATATACAACAAAATATATTACTATATGATTATCTGAGAAAACCAATTAATGACCAAAGAAATATGACAAAAATGTTGGTCGTGTTATAAGATACTGTAAATTAGCTACTAATAGTCATATATATGCAAATTTTAGTCATCATTTGAAACCAATTAATGACCAAAGAAATATGACTAAATTTTTGTCGTGTTATAAGATACTGTAGATTAGCTACTAATAGTCGTATATATGCAAAATTTAGTTGTCATTTGTAATGAAAAATTAATCATTTGCAGTAGTCATTTATATTTTTTTGGTAGTTTCATATTCATTATATAAACGACTAATTTAGTATTTTATATTCATTTCATTTATTTTCATTAATAATCATTATAAATGACTAATTTAGTCGTATATTCATTTTATTTGTGTTCATCATTAATTAATATAAACTACTAATTTAGTAGTTTTAGATTGATTTTATGTGTTCATTATTAATCAACATAGATTAATTTGTATGATTTTGCGACTAAATTAAAAAAAACATCATACAATGTGAATTGATTCATCTAATATGAAAATTCAAAATTACATATGTTAGTTAAAATACTAAACAATATCAAGTGCAACTATAAATAATTTCAACCACAGAAATTATATTATATGGAATGTCGAGTATTCCAATATGAGTTTCCAACTTAACATTGGCTGGGCTACAGTTTACACATGAAATGTTGTTTCATCACAATAAAACATTATCATTGTGTTTTCAAGTCATTGCAGGTGAATTCACCAACTATGAACACTTGAACATCAGTCTCTATGTGTGTTTCTTATGTGGGATATTGGCTTTAAGGGTACCACTAGACTGGTTCTCTTCTCTCTCTTTTTGCATTTGTCGCTCCAGTGTTAGTGTTATCCTCTTTCTTCAAATCTTGCTGCTTACCATCAATAATTAGTTCCTTTTTTGAAAACAAAAGAACTTAGAATGCAGAGTGTAAATATGAAAGACGATGAACAATAGAATATAAATGAAAGTAGATTATAAAGGATTTATATTACATATACCTCAACATCAACAATGTTAAAGCCATTCTTCCCATAAGAGCAAGAAACTCGAACAAGTTTTCTTTAGTTGAGAGATAGTGGCAACTATGTGGCCAGATGACCTATATAAACAAATTAAAGTCACCATAGAAAAGAACACCTTAGTAACTTAGTATTCAATCTTCAGGGAAAGTTTAGGCACAATCATGCCAACTAAGTTACATACTAAAAAGCTCAAGTTGTAAATAACTTGTTAAAACAAATAATCTGAGGTGTGATGTCTAATCCTTGTCATTTTATTCGCAACAACAATTTGTTGTCTAGTGCATGAAATTGGTCAAGTATATAAACAGCATGTTCTCAAATAACAACATGAAAGAAAACTTTTCTAATAATCATGAAAATCTTTCAATATAAAACAGTTGAAAGGATTTCAATCAATATTGTGTAATATTAATTTCATCTTCAAGCTTTAGTTGTTGTTTAAACAGACATAATACCAAGTACTTTCAATTTCATAGTTAAAATACAAAGAAAAATCGAAATAAACATTCAAAATACAATCAAACAATAAAGAGAGGATATCATGGAATGGACATTGCAATTATAAAAAAAATGTTTACCTGTCCATTGATATCTTATCACGCATTCCTAAAACATTTTCTTGCCCAAAATAACCTTGAGGTGAAAGAGACAACATTAAACACCATAGGAATACTTACTTGAAACATTTCCAAAGTCGATGGCTGAAGTGCCTGAAGGATCTCCAACAACAAATGAATCATATCCAAGACATGATCTCTATATTGTCTCCCCATCCTTTTTCCAATCACATTTCATGTAACCTGCCCACACCAGAGTCAAGTAACAATCAAATGAAGGAATTGACATTTGTTTTTATCTTTTATATGTATAAACTTTGAATATAATTTGTTTTGGTAACGTATTGATTTGTATTTAAAGCCTTCTTGTCATGAGAATGTATAAATCAAGTAGAACATAAGAAAAATTGACCTCAATGAGGTCCTTTAACAATTTCTACAATATCAATATTTGTCTTGCTCTGATATCTTCGATAGAAAAAAGAACATATCTGCAAATAAAAAATCCATATATTACTTATGTTCAAACTATGTATATGGTGTATTCTTAGGTAACTTTTTAAGATGTCCCTCTACCTTTACCAAAGCGGATTGTAGCTTGGTTAAACTCTTTATCCTTTCATTCAACATCAATTTCTACAAGATAAATGTCACACATTATTCTTTCCCATTTCTCAACATGCTAGATATGATAAATTGAAAGTCACATAAAAGCAAGAGAAAACCATTTTCTAACCAAAAAAAATAAACAAACAATGCCTCTAATAAAACTTCACACCTCAGAAATTACTCTACCACATGCTCAGACTAAAGGTGATATTCTTTGAATCATCTTTAGGTCATATTTAATGGGATATTCGTATTTTTACCATGATTTCAATTTGGTGCTAAAATAAATATATAAATCCAAGTTATTATCAGTGAACTTCAAGTATAATTCAAAAAAATAATGTCATTATAAGGTATGGAGAGATAAACATCTTCATAACTAGGATTCTCTATTTTAGTTTGGTTTGAGTTGAGTTGGTATTTGAATATATAGTTTTCTATAAAGAAGTGAAATAGAAAGATGAGAATCGAAATAACCCTGTGAATGTTTAATTAATTCATATTATATATCTATAAAACAACCAGGTCATCCTTATCTGCTATTTGATAGAGATTTATTGGCATATAATAATAATGAATTAACTATCAAACACAATGATGCAATATATTAACTAAGGAAAGAAAAATGACATGGCTTTGGTATTTGTGTGCTCGAAGGAAATCCAACAATGGTTGTGTTCTTTCTTTATCATGAAATAGTATTGAAGACAAATGTTGGTTCATAAATTGAACTCCATTACCAATAGGAGATGGTCATGTTCAGTAAGGAAAGGATGAATTGAAGGGCTCAAGATCTAGCTCCAATACATAGTTATCCTTGTCACTACAAAATACAAAGTTGTCATCATTTGCTTATCCAAGTAAAAAGAAAAGTGAGTTTGTATTTGTGCACTTGTGATAGTATATGAAAAAGAGAGCACTAGTGGAAATCAAAGTGTGTTGTCCCATCATTCAACATAAAATAAAACTTATATATTCAGTTGTTGACTACAGTGGAAATCAAATGTAAAACCCACTCAACTTGATCTTTACATGACATAGTCATAATGAACTAGTACAATAGAAGCATGCTAACTCATAAACAAGAGATGATAAAAAATAATAATGGAACATTATTTCCTGCCACATAATTGGCATGAATAAAATTTCCACAAAATTCATCCAAAAAATGAGAAGAATTTATGGCAAAAGAACATATCATTAGTGTTTTGTACCCTCTTTAACACATGTAGCCTAGGGAAGTAGAGTGATCCGGATTTAAACAGGAACACAACAAACTACAGATATAACCATAAATACAAAGATGCAGTAGAAATTAAACTTCATTTCATTAATATCAAATGCTGAAATATGCTTACAAACAGAATGAAAATAAGACTAGCTCGGGCGATGGTAGCTTATCTCTGAGAAGATGGCTACATGCCTCAGAACTGTGTTACAATGAGGCTCAAAGGCCTATTTATTATTGAGAAACAACGGAAAACCCTAAACATCCAAAAACCTAACCCTAGGAGATGAAGCGTCAAAATTGTTGGCCCCGTTTGGGTAAATTGGTACATCAACTTCCCGAGGTCGTAACTTTGGCATACGATCTCTGTTTGGCTATCATAATACCTTGTTTCGAAGATCTTGAAGAGAAGGCCAAAAAAAAACCAACAAGTTGGTTTGGGACATTTCCAATCTCTCAGTTTTCCCTAAAAACGTCATTTAGGGCCTCAAAACAACTCTGGAAGTTCAGGACCTGAAAAACTACAAAAAATAGTAAACTGTGCTACAATTAAGGAAACCGAAAAACTGAAAGAGACAGTGTTGGGGGTCCAAGTGGAATAAGTAGGTGGCCACCAATATCCACCTGGATCATTCCCCCCACCTTAGGAAGCAATGGTCCCCATTGCGTTAAGTTCCTCCATGAGATAAGGAAACTTCTATTGAACTTGGTCCCTAATGAGCCACTTGCCCTGGTGAAGGAGTTGGCCTGCTTTGACAACATGATATAGTTGGATCCTTTGTTGTCGGGTGTTCTTGATCTGCGTGTCCATGATTCGATCAGTTGTGGATTTTTCCATGCAATCTGGATTTAACTCTGTAGGTGTGAGTTGTTTTGCAATGTCTGATGTGTCTAGAAATGGTGGGAAGTATGGTCGAAGGCGGTCCACATTGAACACTGGGTGCAGGCTAAGGAATGGGGGAATGTTGAGCTCAAATGCATTGTCTCCCACCACCTTGGTAATGGTGTAATGACCATATTGGAGTGGTATGAGTTTCCGGTAGGCTCCGGTAAGGCGTTCCTTTTGCAAATACAACCAGACTTTTTTGCCCACCTAAAACTTGTGTGGCACCTGATGTTGATCATGTCATTTCTTGTACTTGGAATTTGATTTCTCCAGAATGTCGTGGACCTGCTGGAGGATATGTTGGATGTGCTCAATGAAGTTGTTTGCCTTATTGGTTTTGGACTGGACATGAGCCGAATTATGCATGAGTAGCTGCAAATGGCATGGCCACATCAATGGGACATAGTCGCTGGAATCCCAAGCCGACCTAAAAAGGGTTGTGGCCAGTCAAGCTGTGAAGAGCCCGGTTATAGCTGTGCTAGACATAGGGGAGGCTCTCATCCCATGTGCGTGGATTCTTTGATTTGTACATGAGAAGAATTTGTATAATCATCTTGTTGACGACCTATGTCTGGTCATCAGTTTGGGGATGGAAACTTGTGGACTTAGTGAGGTTGGTGTCCAACATCGACCAGAGACTGGACCAAAATGTACTGAGGAACTTGCTATCCTAATCTGAGATGATAGATTGTGGGATCCCAAAGTGTACCCATACTCATTCAAAGAAGAGTTTAGCAGTGGCTTCCGCTGTGATATTCTTCTTGCAGGTCGCCATAATGGCCATCTTCGAGAATATGTTGATGACTACAAAAGCACAGTTGTTGCCATGCTTAGTAGAAGGAAGGCCCAACATGTAATCCATGGAGATGGATCCCAAGGTCGATTAGGGGTAGGTAGCGGAGTATAGAGGCCTTGCTTCTTGATGGTAGGTTTGGAAATGGCACAGGCAGTGAAGGATATGATGTACTTCCCGACATCCTGTCAAAGATTCGGCCAATAGAAATACTTCTACAGTACTGCCACCATTTTCTCAACCCCAAAATGCCCAGCGGCTCAACTGTAGTGTTCTTCCCAAATCATCTTCGCACGCTCTCTTGAAGGAACAAAAAGGTGTCCCAGGTGGCATAATAGGGCATCATGGAGATGAAAATCTGGAACTTGCTGACCCTCCAAGAGCGTCTAGTATGTGCGGCTGAATTCTAGGTCGCTTTTGTAGAGAATTGGCCAATCAGAAGTCTCGTTCCCACAAGAGTTGAGCACAGTGGTTAACACCATGATCGGTGGTTGGCTGAGGCAATCTGCAACATTATTGGTGCTGCCCTTCTTATACTTGATATTCAAATGGAACTGTTGCAGGTATGTGGATCACTTCTGATGGCGATCATTCTGCAACTTCCCTTGCGTTTGTATGAACTGCAGGGGCTGGTGGTCTATGTGGATGACCGTTTCCTTCCCCAAAATGTGATGTTTTCATTGTCGGCATGCCTGCACAATGGAATACATCTCTTTGTCATAAGTGACTCACTGTGATATGCCACTGGATGCCCCCGTTGAGTAAGGACTGCCCCAATAGCATAGTCAGAGGCATCTGTCTCGATCTCAAATGGTTGTTGCAAGTCTGGTAATGTGAGCACTGGTGCAGAGTAGAGGCGATGTTTCAACTCTGTGAATGCCTTCTATTGAGATTCAGACCAAAAGAATTTTTCTTTCGCTCCTCCTTTGGTGACTTGACTCAAGGGCCAAGTGATATGAGAGAATCCCAACATGAACCTGCGGTAGAAATTGGCAAGACCCAGAAAGCTGCGGAGCTCTGTCAAAGTGGTTGGAGCTTGCCAATCCTGGATGAATTGGATCTTGGATGGATCCACATGCACCCCAAGTTCATCAATAATGTATCCCAGATATTGAACCTGGGTCATGCCAAAAGTGCATTTCTCCAAATTGGCACATAGCTTGTGTTGCCGTAGTGTTTGGAGAACCTATCGGATGTGGTGGAGGTGCTTTTCCCAACTCTGGCTGAAGATCAGGATGTCATCCAAGTATACCACTACAAATAAGTTGGTGAATGGCTGAAAGATGTCATCCATCAACCTCATGAAGGTTGCAGGAGAATTCGTCAACCCAAAAGGCATAACCAACCATTCGAAAAGGCCCTCCTTGGCTTTGAAGGCAGTCTTCCACACATCGGAGGGTTCGATTGGTACCTGGTGATATCCTGACTTCAAGTCGATCTTGCTGAAATTTTTTGCCCCCTTTAGTTGGTCCAAAAGGTCATCAATCTATGGGATCGGGTACTTATTCCGGATAATGATCTTGTTCAGTGCCTGATAGTCAATACAGAGTCTCCAAGTCCCATCCTTCTTTTGTACCAACACGATCGGGTTCCCATAGGGCGATGAACTTGGTCGGATGTGACCTTTCTGCAGCAGCTCTTGAATTTTCCTCTTGATTTCTTCGTTCTCGAGAACGGAGCGGTGATAGATTGGCCCATTGGACAGCGGCGCACCTGGGGTCAGATCGATGGAGTGTTTGACCTGACAGTGTAGAGGCACCCCTGCAGGGGAGGTGAAGATGTCCTCGTACTCCTCCACGACCTTGTCCATCTATTGTTGTTGTGTGGAGGGGCCCTGTCTGGAGGTTGTGGCCACCGTCTTCTTCTTTCCTTGAGGACATATCATCAAGAAAACAAATTTCCCAGTTTTGGAAATGAGCTTACTACATTGTTTTGCAGTAACCAAAGAGATGAAGTTAGGCGGTGCTACCTCCGGTATCCTATACAACTTATTTCCCAAAGTAACAATAACAACATGAGGCCTTGACTCATACACAACATGTCGCTTCCATAAGTATGGTTGGCCTAATAATACATCACAAACATTAAGGGGTGCAACGTCACATAATACCTCATCCGTGAAGGGCTTGATGCTGTATGGAAGGTGACACTGCTAGCTCATGCGAAGATCCCGTCCTTAGTGAAGCCACCCGATGGTGTACGGTTGTGGATATGTTGTGGTCGGTAAGCCCAGCCGCTTCACGACCTATGCCGAAATGAGGTTCTTTTGGCTCTTGCTATCGACAATGAACTGTAGCGGGGAACCCTTTACCCACATCTAGGAGTGGAAGAGGTGCTCCTCCTCTGGATCTTCGGGTTCCTCCTTCTGGATCTTTGTGGTGGCAACAGTGGCATTGGGCTCCACATCAATAATTTTCTTCCCTTTGTCATTCCACTTTTCGATTTCTAACTCAGAGTCAGAACATGCATAAGATTCTAAAGCCTTTAGCTTGGCCACCAGTGACTGCTTGGCCTGACACTCACTTGTGTTGTGAGTGGAGCTCTTATGGAACTCACACCACTTTCCCATGTCCTTCTTCGGCTTCATGGTGTTGTTCTTTGCTTGCGGCTTTGGCGGGTTGTCCTAGGCCACCCCCCTTGGATTTTCCTTTTGTTCTTCATTTGGGGGTACCTTTCCCTTGCTTCGGATTCGCAGATCCAAAGTCTCGCTTCTTCTATTTAAACTTTTGCTCGATCTTGACGGCATATCGATATGCTGTGCCGAGCAAGGAGATGTTCAGGAACTCTAACTCGTCCTGGATGTACCTGTGTAGGCAGCCGTGGTACTTGAGAACCAAATGGTTCTCAAAATCCTTGATACCCAACTTCATGCAAAGGGTATGAAAAACATTGGTAAAATTTGGTACATGTTGGTCCCTTCCTTGTCGCAGCGTTGTCCACTTCATGTATTTATCCTCATAGCCCCCGACAGGGTAGTACTGCTCCTTGATGGCATCTCAAAATGAGTTCCAAGTGGGTGCAGCTGAAAACAATGAGTTCGTACTTTCATCCTTCTGCTCACAGTAGGTTTCCCACCAGTCCTTGACACGGGGGCTTGCTTTGAGAAGTGAAAAAGTGATCTTTTCACGACTGGAAAAATCATGAATGAAAAAATATCCTTCTAGCAGATTTAACCATTTATCTACAGCGTCTGCATCTATCTGACCCTCAAATATGGGAATGTCAAAGTTAACTTGTACCTTAAAGAGTGTGGCGCTTCCAAAGTAGCTGTCGGAAGTAGATGTGTCGCCCTTGGGTAGTCGCTGAAGGATCTGGATAAAGTTGTCCATCATCGCGTTCCTTTGTTGCTCGAGGGCTTCTTCGAGCAAGATTTTGATAGGATCTCCTGCCCCCTCGTCTTTATTTTCATCCGCCATGGGAGGCCGTCGGGATTTGTGAGGCTCGTCTTGCAAAGGTTCGACCAGTTCAAGCCTTAACTCCTTATATCCCTACCTCGTTGGGGACATGCAAAGAAAAACAGAGAAAGAGCAGACCGCTTTGATACCACTAATCCAGATTTAAACAGGAACACAACAAATTACAAATATAACCATAAATACAAATATGCAGTGGAAATAACACTTCATTTCATTAATATCAAATACTGAAATATGCTTACAAACAGAATGGAAATAAGACTAGCTCGGGCGATGGTAGCTTATCTCTGAGAAGAGATGTGGCGGCTACATGCCTCAGAACTGTATTACAATGAGGCTCAAAGGCCTATTTATTATTGAGAAACAATGGAAAACCCTAAACATCCAAAAACCTAACCCTAGGAGATGAAGCATCAAAACTGTGGGCCTCATTTGGGTAAATTGGTACATCAAATTCCCAGGGTCGTAACTTTGTCATACAATCTCCGTTTGGCTATCATAATACCTCGTTTCGAAGATCTCGAAGAGAAGGTAAAATTGCCAATTTGGAACAAATTCGATCTCTCTGTTTTCCCTAAAAATGTCACTTAGGGCCTCAAAATGGCTTCGGAAGTTCAGGACCTGAAAAACTACCAAAAATAGTAAACTGTGCTACAATTAAGGAAATCGAAAAACTGAAAGAGACAGTGTTGGGGGTCCAAGTGGAATAGGCAGGTGGCCACCAATATCCACCTGGATCATAGAGGAGGCCAAATGTAGCAGGATTCCAATTGTGTGGGATATAAAAACAGAAATGTGGAAAAACATGCCTGCTAATTCACAAAATCTCACTCTAAATAATAGAACATGTTGAGGATAGTAATGATGAAAATAGATCATGTATTAAGATCAAGCCCCTTATTGGTCATGAATTAGCAAGGTGGTTGGTAATTTTTACTCGTAAAAAAAAAGTATCATAATTAGTGTAATGACTGTGTGGATCTTTTTGTGAATTTTTTTACATTTATATTATGGCGTCCTTACAGGAGAGAGTGATGAAAGTTCTCCAGGTTTGGTCAAACTAGGTTTCTCCAAGAATATGAATGGACGGAGAGCTACCTTTCTTCAGTTTGGAAATTCAGGTGTCCCTCCCTTTCATTCAATATGTGGAGATGCCCCACCATTGAAGGACCTTGATAGTTCTGAATCCAATCTTACAGACATAAAAGATGGATTTGGTCCAAATCAAGATGTTGTTATGGTGATTGGAGAGGGAGCAACAACTTGAGAATTGTTTAGTATTCCTCTTGTGGAGCTTGAAAGATAGTGTAGGAAAAATGGTTTATCTATTTGTGGTGGTAGGGAGGTAATGTTTTTCCGATTGCTTAGCTTAGAAGAAGAAGAGAAGCATAAGAACCAAGATCAAGATGAGGATTTCAGGTATGGGTATAACTTTGCAATCAGAGGGAAGCATGCAAGAGAAATTGATGCTTATATACAATTGGGAGGGGGAAGGTGGAGCACGGGTGAAGAAAGAAAATCCATACTTTATGATGATAAGGACTATATATCATTATCATCATCTAGGAAAAATGTTCAGGAAGAATCATCTTTACGGTCACGGGTTGTGGAACGTGAATCAGTGGATGCCTCTTGCAGTGGAACTTTACCAAAAAATGTTGGTGTCGTGATGGTAGTGTCACGTGATGTGCCCCAAAAAGTTCAAAATATTCTAGGCAATGTCAAGGAAAATTTCTTTCTCTACTCCTTAACTCATATTTCACCCCATCCACGTTTTGATAGACCAATTATCAAGATCATAGAATGATCTTTTCTTTAATGAAGGAGTCCAAGGGCTAACAATTTAAGGATATGATCATTTTTTTTAAATGGACAATCTTGTCTGACTTGCAAAGACTTGGGTGTCAAACTTGTTGCTGAGCAAATGTTATTCACATGTCAAAATTTTGAGTATGACTTGGGGTTGGGTTTGAATGAGAGGATTTTGCTTAATATTGTTTAGTCAAGGAAAAGAACCAAATTTAGAGTCCATTTGAATTATGATTCATGAAGCATAGTAACAGAGTTGGTGAGCTTAATAGGGCTCATCCTTGTCGTGATGTGTTACATTCGAATGGAATGAATGCATGAATTTCAAAACGCTGAGATATGATATAAATCTTGGGGAATTTTGACCAAATAAATAACCAAAACCTGACATTTGAGATATGATATAAATATTGGGAAATTCTAACCAAATACATAACCCAAACCTTAAACCTAGTAGTGTGAAATCCATTGTTTGGAGTGTGGCCACTGAAGACAAATTTCTTAAATAATTTTAAAAATTAAAATACAAACAATTTATAAAAGCATGGAATTTCGTTGTCAATCAAATGTCAAACCGGATAACAATTAAAGCGATAACCCGCAATGACAATCCAAAATTGACAAGACATATTGGAAAAATGTTCAAAACTCATTGGGAACATCCTAATCCTACAGGTTGTTCATCTAAAGCAACCAAAGATGTTACCTTGTCTGGGAAACATGGAATGTTAATGATATAAATGACAAAAAGATAAATAATTAAAACTGAGAATTAGAACCAGCGCAAACAACAAATGATAAACAAAGTGAAAATGGGGCAAAATGCCTCATACCCACTCCGTGAGACTGCCATCCTCTTCCATACTTGATGTTGACCAATACTAAGCAGGTCATTCCACTGGTGTCCACATCCTCGTATCCACAGTAGAATTCATCCTCATATCCACATACAACCTGCATTGGTCATACCCTTCCGTAAAGAAAAAAATAAAAGAAAATGAAGCCCAAAAGCCTTTTTACTGGTCAATGGTTTAAAGATTTTGAAGCGTGTATTTAAAAAGAATATTCTCATACCAATATCCTTGCTTGCTTTGAAACTCTATTCAAATACATCACTTCCTCCAAAAACTTTACATATCGTGGATCGTCATAATTCAAGTCATCAATTAAACGAAGTTCTATCATCTCTAGAGTAGGGGTGCTCTAAAGAAAGCAACCTAATACATTGATTTCCCTATCATGAAATTCAGTTATGTCTACATAAACCTGTATATACAGAGATGAGAGAGTGGGGATCTGAGACGTCGAGGTATGGGATATTTTGAAAGTTCCTGCATTGCATTTCAAAACCAGAATAAGCCAACTTTGCACTCATTTACGAGGTAAAAGACATA
Organism: Pinus tabuliformis; assembly: GCA_031772625.1. NCBI lineage: Eukaryota > Viridiplantae > Streptophyta > Pinopsida > Pinales > Pinaceae > Pinus > Pinus tabuliformis. Next base: position 278,457,829 of record CM062805.1, on the reverse strand, counting down.
AATATTCATTATGAACATCATGGAAAAAAACCATGGAAGAATTTTATGGTCTTTTCACATCTTATAGCAGGTTAACTTTTTTAATTTAGGTAGTGTAGATTTTCATTAAGGAATAGATATGAAACAAAGTCGTTACTTAGTTTTGTTTCATATTTATTGGATATACTGAATCTGCAAACAAGACATGCTAATGAACCAAAACATAATACTCAACCTAAGCTACATCAATATATGCTTTGTATAATCTTTTTTATGCTATACCTCACAAGTAAGTAGCAAATGCAAACATTCTTAAACATTGAAACATGTTGTTCGTTGCACATGTAAAAGAAAAGTAGAAATTTTGTTTTTACCAAGATTAAGTTGTCACCCATTAACAATCATTGGAGATAAGGAAGCCTCTTGAACAACAAATTGAGAAGACACATATTTCTTTAAGCAAAGGAACAACACATATTACCAACTCCTTTAATGATTTAAAGCTCCCCATCATCTCAATCAATATGTCCACAAAGAAATTGTATGAATTATCGGGATATGAGTCCATTTCCAGTACGGTCAAATTACTTCCACATTGCATATTGAGTCTCAAGATAGAGCATGAAATCTCTTGAAACAATATCCCATTCACTCTCAAATATTTTATCATGTATGCCCCTGCATACACATACAACACAACCTGCGTTTACAATGGTTTATATTTTATCCACATACAACCTGCGTTTACAGTGGTTTATATTTTATCCACATACAACCTGCGTTTACAGTGGTTTATATTTTATCCACACACAACCTGCATTTACACTAGTTTCATTTTAAAGCGTTGAAAGTAATAGTAAAATCCAATGCGATTGAAGAGGTTTTGTCCATATCTAGCGGCTATTTGACGCAAATTCAGTGATTCCTCTACTGAGGACCACAAATGCAGGGAGTGCACAGAAGGTCAAATACTGATGATCAAATATTCTTTATGGTTTGGCTAGTCGAGTGGGGCGTCCGATCAAATTGGATGAGCATACAACTAAGCTTCAAAAGGGGTCCTATGCAAGTGCTTTTAAATGATATCCCTTGGAAGCTTCAACATAGTACTTAGTATCATCATACAAAGGACCACCCAAAAACAGACCATCTGATCCTGTCGAAGTTTGAAGAACCAAGTCACCCTTTTTCAGAAGACCATTGCTATTGTCATTTTGAGAAATTATTTTAATGTCAACACCTGGGATTGCTAGCAGCACTGACCCTGAATGTACTTTCCTAGGCACCCCACAAAATAAGGAATATCAAGTTGGCACCCATCAATTTTAACAGCAATGTGTCGACTTCTTGGATAAAGCAAGACCTTTTCAAAACTATTTTTCTCACTAGCATTCCTTTTATCTCTCCGAACAAAGACCATTTCATCTTCAAGATTGGCCCAGTGAGTGTACTTATATACGAGTGTACTTATATACAACAATGTTGTTTGGTTCATTAGCACTTGAAACAAGTTTGACATCATTGATCATATCTATAAATGCACCCTCCTTTTGCCATATGTCTACAATAATGCTTCGAGACAACTCATTTTCTTTGGGATAAGAACTTGAATCAACATGCATTTTACCACTCAGTTGATATTTTTCACCAGTCAAATATATAGGCTTATGGTTCAATACATTGAATTCTAATGAAGACATTCCAAAGAAAATGTTCGAGTTCAAGAAATGAAGCATGTGCACATGAGAAGCGTCTAAGCAGATTTGCTACTATCCTTTCTCAATCAACAAATTCATTGGTTCTTCGTTTGGCCATACGATGTAAGAAGTCATAGGATGAGTAGACATAATACATAACCAATAGACTTTTTGGATAAACACTATCTCTGAATGATCAGAAACACCAATATTGACATCAATAACCTTTCTCTCCCAACACCATTCATCATCCCAATCTAACAAATAAGATGAAGGTCCATGTTTTACCTCAAGACGTAATGCACCAGGTAGGACTTTATCAAATATGAAGTCACTGCTCTCATTTGTTAAAATTAAAGAGTTAAGATTCTCTGAACCTAGAGTTCAAAAGCCACAAAAGTAAGTGATATAGAAACCGAGGAGTCACATCCTTCCTTGCATATCACAGATCCACGGATATCAACAAGGGCCTTTATAAATTCAATGTTAAACATTGGTCTAGTTACTGTCACATCAACATGTTATGGTGAAAATTGAAGACCAGAATCACGTTCTGTTGTTGTGGTCAGTGGGGATATTCGATATTAACATGGTTGAACCTCGAAGCAGAAGTTTCCCATATCATCAATTCTCTTTAGTTGAGGCTTAACATTGTCTAGCCCATGTGTCAAGCCAACTAGATGCTTGCCATAATAGCCATTTGTCACTAATTTTAGGGAACCACAAATATTATAATGAGTTGCTTCTATATTTGGGATTGAAGCCGCACAACCATGAAATTCTCCAAACTGCTAAACTCGAAGTGATCCTTCTCAGCCTTGATTATGTAGTGTGTTGATGTTGCATGATCAAGTTTGTAATATCTCTGGACATATGTTGTAGCTCTTTCTCGTCCGTCAATTAATATCTTAACACCTTCAAAACGGACTCCTTCAGAAGTCACCACAAGTCCTCCAACTGAGAAACCTGTGACCTGAAATGGCTGAGATATATTAACATGACTGTGCTCAACAAGAACCTCTATATATGGAATTGAAACATCAAATATTATATTCTCACCCTTGTATAATTGCAACAACCTTTATTTTCCACATGGAATAAAACTAAAATCAAATTTCTCATATGCATCAGATATTGCATGACAAAGCGCTTGATTTGGCCAAGGAGCTTCTTTGAGGGCACTTCACCTCATGGACATCATCTGAATAAAGGTATACATGAATGCCTAAAATAGGGTTACCGTAAGAAACAAATAAGCCATCCATATAATAACTTGGGACATAAAATATGTCATCTACTACCAGATTTCCAAAGCCCAACTCCATCTCTCGAGAGCCTCTTTGGACAATTGTTAAGAGAACATGAGAATCATGTATTTGAAAGATAATATTATAGAAAATATACTCTATAAACCTCAATCATTGTACCTCATGCGTAGCACCATCCTAGCTAGGATCGACATTAGGTGTGACCTTGTATCTTCTTCCTTTGTTTAACAATTGGCTCACAGAGCCCACTCTTTCCACTTCTTCACGTTTGATTTCATGGAGGGCTATTGTGTCCTCTGGACACTCATCCTTAAGGAATCTCCAAACTTATTCTACATATCAAACAAAGGCAAAGAGAGAAAAATATCATGGCCTTTCCTTTTTGAAAAAAAATGTAGTGGGATTTGATATGACCTGATATTTGTATACTGCTTGAGGATTGATGAAGTTTATGTATTCATGATGGGAAGCAACCAGCCTATATTTCCTTGGAGTAATATTTGTAAACGTGTAACTGCCTCCCTACGATGTAAACACATCATTAATGAGATCATTGCTGGTGGAAATGAGTTCAACGTTCACATTGGCATGACCTCCATTTATATATGGACAACTTTATGCTCCAACAACCCCCATCACTCTCCCAAAAACAATGAACCCAATGAAGTGAAAATTGATGTCTTCATGGCCATTGCAACCATTGTGATCCACTGATACATATTCACCCATTTAAGATATATTCATCATGTCAGGGAATATGAATATTTCTGATGTAATATTTCCACTCGATAACCTTAACATCAAATCCGAAATTGTCTCTTTCATCTTCACATCAAATCTGAAATTGTCTCATTCATCTTCAGAGAGCTCTTGAAACAAATTTTCATAATTGTATCGAATCTGCACAAATATATTAAAAAAATTATTAATGTATGCTGCTTGATTACCAATCAAAATGTTTAAAAGAATACAACACCAATAAATTTGTATTTCATCTCCATTGCACATAATTCACCTTCCTTCCTAGAACACATATGGATCGTAGATCTTTTCCAGGTGCTTCAATTGCTGTAACATATATTTTGTAGATGATCTTGATAACCCGGATATCTGCAATATGACTATCACTTTGCAATGATTCATTTTATGTATTTTTTTTTATAATTTTTGTAAATCAATAATTCTTTAGATTAAATAAAGAATCTACTCGAACAAAGATTATATGGAGAAATTATATGCAAAGGAAAAGTAAAATTTACATGAGTAAATTTTCAACTTTTCAAATTCCACTTATGTTCATCAAAATTTCGAGTAAGAAACACAGAGGTTACAACTTACGTTGTTTGGTGAACTAACTGTTGTGTCCAGAGTCTGCCCATAATTCTCCATAGTATTAACACAGGTCAATTTCTTCAACAATTTTACTGGCTTTCCTTTGCTATCAATGTAGAGATTACATTTAAAATGTTCAAATATTATTTTTAACATTCTTGAATTGTTATGGGCTTTACCACCGAAGAAGCTATATCTTCAATTTGAATTCAACCAAAAAAAATAACACATTTAAGAGAAAAAGGATAATAGTTTTTTGGGTCGAAGTTTTGAAGACGTATATGGAAGATCTGATCTCCCAAGAGAAATAAATAATGTAGAGAAGCTCTAAAAAAAAATTAAAAAAAAAATATGATTTAAATAATGAAAAAATGTCAAATCTAAGTTTGGAACCATCCACTATCATCTTCCAGATATAGATGAAAAACATAATCTAATAATAAAAAAAAATGGAAATACTCCATAAAATCTAAAATTAATTACGAAATTATTTTTCACACTTTGTTAAGAGTTACTCACCAGATCTAGCACAGTATCTGGATCAGCCAAGAAGTAAGATAGTTGACCTTTGCGATAGTTGATTTAGCTCAACAACAATGTGAGAGTAATCGAGCATCAGATACGAAGGTTTCCTCAACTTTGTAAAGACCGACTTTCGAAGAAACCTTGGCATCCATTGATCTGTCGGCAACCAACATCTGAAGCACACTGCATCTCTCTTTCTCTAGTTCCCAACTAGTTGTCGCTAGTTCAACACGATTTGGATCAGTTTTATCTTCCCAGAGATTTGGATAGGTGTTACCCTGGTAGAAACAGTGCAAGATGTAAAACAATGCCTTTACATTGCCAATTATCAAGGCAAGATGATCTATAACCTGGACGGTTTAGGGGAAAATCACCCAAAACCCCAAATTTAAGGCAGTTTAAATTATTAAATTATCAAATTATTTGTAATTAAATGTTTAAATAAAATAATTACAAATTTTTTTACTTTCTTTGAAAATAGAAAGCAACTTTTCATTCAAATAATATTATTTTAACTTTCAATTAATTGAAATTTATTTTATTTTAATTAATATAAAATTGTTTTTGGTTATTTATATGTATTTTTCAAATTTATTTGTAATTTCAGATTAAAAATAAAATAATTATTGCCCCCATGGGGTAGATCTCACGTAAAAACATAAACATGTAAACTTAAATGTAAATGTAATATTTAACATTTAACATTGTTAAACCCTATTTAAAATCAATCTAATTATTATTATGTATAAACACAACATAAATTTAAAATATAAAGAAGTTTACGAATAGTAAAAAAAAAAAACTATGGCAAATAAATAAAATTATAAATAAAGAAGAAGTATGGTAAATAAATAAGACTTTTTTTTATATTACTCCAAAGGTATGGTAAAAAAAAAAAATTAAATAAACTAGAGGTATGGTAAATAAATAAAACCTCCTTTTATCTTTACTCCATTAACCTCTTTACATTTATGAAAACTCAAAATGGGCCAATTACCATATTTATAAAAGAGGTATGATAAATAAATAAATATAAAAGAGGTATAAATATGTATGGTAAATAAATAAAAACATATGAAATAAGATTAGAAATCAACATCTAATTATATACCAAGCCTATGGGCCAAATACCATTGTAAATAGAATAAATATGATAAATAAATAAAAATATAAATAAACAAGAGATATGGTAAATAAATAAAACTTATTTTTATATTTTCTCCATAAACCTCTTTACACTTACTAACACTCAAAAATAGGTTTTATTTAGGTGAAGCCTATGGGCAAAATACCATGGGCCAAATTATTATTAATACCATGCTAAAAATACTATTAACCATAATATTAATATTAAAAGATTATTATTATTATTATTAAATCTAATATTCATATTAATATATCATAATATTGATATTATTAAATATAATAAAAAAAAATTCCAATATTAAATTTGTTATACTATAATATATATTAATATATCATGATATATATTAACTTTATATGTATGGGAGTGAAGAACAAAGACATAAAGTTATAGAGGTGGAGAGGTGGGGGGAGTGACAAGGGAGAGATGGAGATAAACTGAAGGAGAGGGGAGAGGAGGAATAAAAAGAGAGAGAGGTAGAGAAAGGTAAAAGAGGGAGAGGGAGACACAAAGATGGAGGGGGGAGAGAGAGTAGAGTGGGAGGGAGATAGTGAGAGGATTGGAGGGTAGAGAGAGAGAGAGAGAGAGACGGGGGAAGAGAGATAAACGTAGGATAGAAAGGGCAAGAGAGGAAGGATGAGAGAGAGGAGGAGAGAGGGAGGGATAGAGATATGGAGTTGGAGGGGGAGAGAGGAGGGAAGAATAAATACATAGAGAGTGAGAAGCGGAGGGAGAGAGGGACTGACAAGGGAGATACGGAGAGAAAGAGTGTATGTCTAGGGGTGAGATAAAGATATAAATAAGGAGAGATAGAGAGAGGGGGGAGAGAAGGAGACAAAAGGAGAGAGGGAGGGATATAGTAACATAGGTAGAGAGAGAGAGAGAGAGAGAGAGAGAGATGGGGGAAGAGATAGGATTGGAGGGAAAAGGGAGAGAGAGAGAGAGAGAGAGAGGGTAGAGAGAGATAGAGAGAGTGAGAGAGTGAGAGAGAGGAAGAATGAGAGATAATACTTGAGAGAGAGAAGGAGAGTGATGGGGTAAGAGAGAGGATTAGAGGGAAGAGAGAGAGAGAGAGAGAGAGAGAGAGAGAGAGAGTGAGTGATGGGGGGAGAGAGGGAGGTAGGAGATAAAGGGAGAAAGAGGAAGTACGAGAGAGAAGATTTGAGAAAGAGGAGGAGATAGGGAGGGAGAGAGGAGAGAAGGATGGATAGGGAGATGGAGTTGGAGGGGGAGAGAGGGAGGGAAGAAGAAATACATAGAGAGTGAGAAGTGGAGAGAGAGAGGGAGTAACAATGGAGAGATGGAGAGAGAGTGTGTATGTTTGGGGTTGAGATAAAGACAAAGAAGGAGAGATGGAGAGAATGGGGGAGAGAAGGAGAGAGGGAGGGATATAGTAACAGAGTTAGAGGCTAAAGAGTAAGAGAGAGAGAGAGAGAGAGGAGGAAGAGAGAGAGGATGTGAGAGAGTGGAGTGAGGGAGGGAAAGAGAGATGGAGTTGGAGGGGGAGAGAGAGAGGTAAGAAGAAATAAATATAGAGAGAAAGGTGGAGAGAGAGAGGGGAGTGATAAAGAGGATCGAGAGAGAGGGAGAGAGGAAAGAAGTAGGGAAGAGAGATAGAAGTGGAGGAGAGTGAGAGAAGGGGAAGAGAGAGAGAGAGAGAGAGGGAGAGGAGGAGGGAGGCATAGGTAGATAGATTGAAGAAATAGAGTGTATGTTTTGGCGGTGATATAGAGAGGCAAATGGAGATAGAGATATAGATGGAAAGTGAAGAGAGGAAAGAAGAGAGAGATGGAGAGAGGGAGGGAGGGACAAAGAGATTGATAGATATGAAGTGAGATAGCATGTGTGTTTGGGGAGTTGAGATAGAGTGGAAAATAAGGAGATATGGAGGGAGATATAGATGTATATGGGAGGGAGAGGGAAAAATATTTCTTGCACTAGATACATTGATTTCAGTGTAGACGGTGATTTCTAATCCAATTTTATTTCTTGCACTAGATGCATTGATTTTAGTGTAGATGTTGATTTCTAATGATATTTGATTGCTTTCACTAGATGCATTAATTTCAATGTAGATGATTTCTAATCCTATTTTATTGCTTGCACTAAATGCATTGATTTCAATGTAGATGGTGATTTCTATTCCTATTTGATTGCTTGCACTAGATGCATTGATTTCAATGTAGATGTTGATTTCTAATAATGTTTGATTGCTTGCACTAGATGCATTGATTTTAATGTAGATGGTGATTTCTAATATTATTTGATTGCTTGCACTAAATGCATTGATTTCAATGTAGATGGTGATTTCTAATCCTATTTGATTGCTTGCACTAGATGCATTGATTTCAGTGTAGATGTTGTTTTATAATCCTATTTGCTTACTTGCACTAGGTGCATTAATTTCAGTGTAGATGTTGGTTTATAATCTAATTTTCTTACGTGCACTAGATGAATTGATTTGAGTGTAAATTTTGATTTCTAATATTATTTGATTGCTTTCATTAGATGTTGTGATATTAGTGTAAATGTTGTTTTCTAATCTTATTTAATTGCTTGCATTAGATTCATTCATTTCAGTGTAAATGTTGATTTCTGTTTTGATGTAATTGGATGTATGATGGTACATTAATTTTAAAGTGATTGGATTAACATTGTGCATTGATTTCAGTGTAAGCACAAAAAATTATTGACAATGTACATTGATTTTTGTGTTATAGTAATTCAACCTATTAATATTGGAGAGAAGGAGAGACAATGAATGATGTTTACTATAATAGATTGAGCTAAAGATTTAAATGGTTTATGGTTTAACCTGTCCTTTTCATATAATTGATATGAAAATATGACAATCAATATGAAAAGATGACAAAAGTAAAAAGGGTGACAATAAGAATAATAGAATAAAATAGTTTTAGATTAACCACAAGGAAGACTATTTGTAATTGACTATTCTTATTATTCACATTTTCTATCATTCAACACTATTACATTATCCATTTACATTCAAAATAAACTGGGGCAACTAAGCAAATTTAAAATTAAAATATACAGATTAATCTGAGACATATTAACATATTTAAAATGATTATATTAATATTAGATGAATTTACGTATTATTGATAAAATTAATCTTATGTTCATTAGATTTTCTTTGGTCGCACATGACTGAAACCATTGTAGATCCATCTTAACTTTGGATCTATCAAGCACCGAGGGGGATCAAATCTCTCGAAGTACAAACCTTTCCTCAATTTTTGCACTCAAAAAAGAGGTTTGCACCTCAAGAGATGTGATCCCTCTCGTCGCTTGATAGATCCGGAGTTAAGATGGAACTAGGATGGGTTTATTTTTTTTTTTTCCAAGGAAAAAACGAACTTTTTTATTAGGCATAAAAAAGTTACATAGTATATGAGTTAACATTCTGCAAAAAACTGCATGGTCAGGAGCAAAACTCCTCTGAGAAAGTGCATCAGCATATCTACAGAAATCGATAAAGACTCCTATACCCGGCCTAACAGCCATATCGAAAAAGGAAATGAAAAGCCAATGTGTTTCCTGGGCCTCCTTTCATGAGGAAAACAACCCAGAAAAACACATACAGTAAACACAGTTTAACAACCCGCTCTGTCAAAACAGAGCCTCATAGTATATAAAGGGAAAAAATAGTTTTTATATACCACCGTTTTCGAATAGAAACACTGATAAAATACTGGAGCATATGAGTAAACAAAACTCAAAAGACATTATATGTTTGGAGGGAGATCCGACACACGGATCTGATCTTGAAGCTGTTCTATTACTCTCCATGCGCCCACAGCTTGTTGCACACCTTCTTTAGAAAGCCGGTCGGCCTCTTCATTGCTGTCCCTGTAGATGTGATCAATAGAAAAAACATTAAACTGCAATTTTAAAGATTGGATTTCCTCTAATAAAGGCAACAACATGTAATGCTGACATCTGAATTTCCCAATGACCCAATTAACAACATTCATCGAGTCTCCAAAAATCTGAACTGCAAGGATATTTCGGTGGATGAGCCAACAAAGGAGAAGCTTTAGGGCAGAAAGTTCTGCAAAGTTATTTGTTCCCATCCCAAGACCCACTGAGGCTTTTAACGAGTGTTCGGCACTAAGGTGAATACAGATCCCAGCTCCTGTGAAATTATTTTGGGCTGCCCCATCAAAAAAAGCCCACGGAATCCCATCTCTAAGCCGTAACTCTTTCCGCTGATCATTTTTTACAGGTTTCTCCGGCTCAGGGATGCTGGCGAGGATAGCATTGCTTTGAATAGCAATAGCTGCCGCTGGGGTCGAAATTCCTTTAAAGATGATTCGGTTTCTGGCAATCCATATGCCCCAGCAGATGATGGGAGGCAAATTCCTCAAATTCTTTTCTTGAAAATGGTTCCACCAATAATCCCAGGCAGCAGGCAAAACATCCCCCTCCCATCTAACCTTTGCGTTTAAGAGCTTTTCTGCTTCACTCCAGACTTGCTTTGAGAATGGACAGACAAGGAACAGGTGAGAGATAGATTCTGAGTTTGCTAAGCATAAAGGGCATCTACCAGGCCCCTGTTTAAAACGAGATTGAAGGACATCCCAAGTAGGAATTTTGTTTTTTAAAGCACACCAGAAAAAGATCCTAGCTTTTTTAGGACACTTCAGTTTAAACAGAGGCTTTGCCCACCAAACAGGAGGCTCCCAACCCTTTCTCTTCATCAAAAAATTGTAGCCAGCCTTTGGAGAATATCGCCCTGTCTCAGCATGAGCCCAAACCAAAGAATCTGGCCTGTCTCTTATTCTGACGTTTGATCTTTTAAGCTCCTGAAGAAAAAGCTGCCATTCATTCCTCCAAAAGAAATCAATGCCTAAATCATCTACAGACTTCCAAGCCTGCCCCCAAATAGATGACTGCTCCAAATTTGCTATCTGGATTAAACATTTTATTCCTTTTTCCTCCAAATGATTTAGCAGTTCAGGTGATAGTGCGAATCCTTCACTGCATCCAACCCACGGGTCCCTGCCAATCCTCAAACATTCACCATTCCCTACCCGCCATGCCAGACCTTGTTCAATTATCTTAAAAGCCTCTGTGGTGGCTTTCCAAATAACCGAACAGTTCCTTCCTTTTTTGTTTGGGCACCTAATCCAGTCTTCAAGAGGAGTAGGATCAATGTACTTCCTCTTTACCACCCTAGTCCAGAGGTTCTCCGAAGAAATGATTCTCCATCCAGATTTAGCAGCCAAGGATTGACTAAAGTCAATATGACTTTTTAGACCCCACCCGCCCCAATATTTTGGCCTAGCGATCTTATCCCAAGCCACCCACGGGAGAACAGTATCTTCTTTTGACCCAGACCACAGGAACCGACTGCAAATCTGCTTTATTTTATAGAGAATCCCTTTTGGTATCCAAGTCAATGCAGCCCAGAAAACCGGAATAGCCTGCAGGACCGAATTTACCAGTGTAAGTCTGCCTGCCCGCAATAGCCACTTGAAGCTCCAATGGGATATTCTTTGTTCAATTTTCGCAATCAACCAGTTCCAATCCTGCTTTCTGTAGGAAGATGGTTTTAGCCAGAAACCAAGGTATTTGAAAGGCTGCTCCATATTACAGGTTCCAAAGGGCAAGTGAGAAGCAATCAGGATCTCCTCTTGCCTACTGAAACCTTCAAAGATTAATTGAGACTTCCTATCATTTATTTGAAGTCCTGTTGCTTTCAGAAACTGATCAAGAATGAGCTTAAATTCTTTAATTTCATTTACATTCCCATTTGTAAACAAAAGAATATCATCGACAAAAAGTAGATGGGTAATGAATAAGTTAACAGCAACTTCCAAACCTTTTACCAAACCTGCACTCTTTGCCTTTGAGATCAGTTTGCTTAGCCCTTCTGCTGCTAGGAGGAATAGCAGAGGGGAGAGCGGACAACCTTGACGCAGACCTCTTTGGCTTTTGAAGAAAGAAGATGCAGCTCCATTTATCAAAACAGCAAAATTTACATTTGAGATGCATCCCATGATCCAATTTATAAAACCCACCTGAAAGCCTAAATGGGTCAAGAGCATCCTTAAATACGTCCAGCTGACCCTGTCACAAGCTTTTGAAAGGTCGATTTTGATCACTGCCCCCTTTTTGTTTGCTTGCCTGATACTATGAATAGTTTCCTGAGCTACCCCGATTGCCTCGTGGATTTGGCGGCCGTCCAGGAACCCAAATTGCTCCTTTGAGATACAGGAGGATAAAATAGGTTTCAGTCGCACCGCGATGACTTTTGCAATAATCTTATAGATGGTATTGCATAGCGAAATAGGCCTGAAATCTTCAAAAGACACCGGGTCTTCTTTTTTTGGAATGAGAGCTATGAAAGTAGCATTAAACGGGCCATAGATTTCTCCTTTCCTCCTAGATTCCTCCACTACTTCAGTAAGTTCTGCTCCAATAGATTCAAAAAAGTGGGAGAACAGCTCTATAGTCCATCCATCGGGTCCCGGGCTTTTATCTTTCGCCATAGATTTTATTATGCTTTCTACTTCCTCCTTAGACACTTCTCTAAAAAGATCTTCTGCATCTTCCTCCTCCACAAAGCGGGGAAAAGCTTGTGTCGTTTTGATTATTTCAGGCAAAGAGATCCCCCTAGGGTCAGAGAAAAGGGATTGGAAATGGGTCTTCCCCATATTTGATAACTCTTCAAAAGATGAAGCCTCTCTGCCTTCAGAGTCCCGCAACTTCCAAATAGTATTTGCATTCCTCCGGCCCTTTGCATAATTGTGAAAGAATTTTGTATTTTCATCCCCTGCTTTCAACCAGATAGCTCTGCTTTTCAACCTCCACTCCTCTTCTTTATCCAGTAATATCTTTGCTCTACTCTTTTCCAGAGCCAGAATTCTTTCTTTCGAATCCTGAGATGCATAGGCATCAGAGTCTGGGTCTTCCAGAACCCCAAGAGCCTCATCAATACTGACTAACTCTTCGGATTGCTTTTTCCTCCTAGCTGATGCCCATTCAATAACTGCTTTCTTGAGTCTTTTTAGATTATCCATGAAAAGAGCTCCTTTGTTCTCCGAAGGCCCCAACCTCGAATGTCTCCAAGTATCATTGAAGAGTTTAATGAAAGAGTCCTCCTGTAGCCAGGATGCGTTAAATTTGAAGGGGGCAGCCGGCTTTGGAGGAGGCTTGGAGAATTCCAACAGAATGGGAAAATGGTCCGAATTACCCCCTTCACCTACCCATTGCCTGAACAAAGGGATGTTTGAAGCCAACCTTTCACTGATGAGAAACCGGTCCAATCTTTTTGCTATTCTTTCTTCCCCCGTTCTTCTGTTCCTCCAGGTAGGTTTAGCTTTAATGATATTTACATCAATCAACTTGTGGGAGAGGAGGGCGTTTGTGAAGAAATCTGTCAAAGGATCCTCCCTCGCAAGAGGCCCCCAAGCTTCGGCAGTCCCCAAAGAGAAATTTAGATCGCCCCCAATTATTAGATTTTTATCCTTTATCAGGCCTTTTGAAAGGAGATCGTTCCAGAAAGAAACCCTGCCCTGACAGGGACCGTAGACATTTACAAACAGCAGAGGAATATCAAAGTCTGGGGAGACAACCTCCAATCCCAGAACATTTGAAAGGCCCCATTGATTTAACAGTTTCAGTCTTCCTTCCTTAAATCCAATAGCCAGGCCTCCAGAATGACCCGAGGCATCAATAGCTATGAATACCCAGCCCGGTAAGAAAGAATGAAGGGCATATTCAACATCTGCACTTTTGCCCAAAGTTTCTTGAAGGAAAACAATGTCTGGGCTAAGTCGAGATATAAGGTCCTTTAAAGCCAGTTTTTTGGGTTTACTGGCTAAACCCCTGCAATTCCAAGAGAAACAAATCATTTTTTAACCACCTTAGGGGTTTTTGCTGCTCTAAGCGCCCCAGGAATTGACATTTGTTTTCCATCAGCTACATCATAAATTGCTTTAACTTGTGCTTTTGAAAGAAGAGATTTTCTACCTCTACCTTTTTTTGAAAGACTCTTAGACGACTCAGATCCTAATCCACCTACGGATTCCATATACTCATTTGAAACTGCGGGCTTCTTACTGAGAGATCTAAGGTTATAGTGGCAAGCAGCAGAGGAAGACCCAGCGCCCTGACCCCTCGGGGGAATATCCTCACAGTTCAGAATGGAGGGCATATCGACTGACAAATTTTCTAGTTTTTGCATGACATCTTTACAATTTTTAAACAGAGGGATATCCCCGACTACACATTCAGAATTTAAAGCAGAAATGGATGGAGAAAACTGCATACCAGGGTCTTCAACAACAGCATCGGCGCCCAGATCAGCGGGAGGCGGTTCCATGGTTGGTTGGACATCTGGAGGACGCTCCGGAATACCATCCTCCTGAAGCAGTTCCTCCGCAGATTGATGTAAGGGTTCTTCTGAATGAGTGTCAATTTGAACAGTCCCCGCCATCGGCTTCGCTTCGTGCTTCCAAGACCCCTCCCACTCCTCTTCTCTGCCTTGAGTTCTTCTCCTTCTCCTTCCCATCGGACAATCTCTTACCAAGTGCCCATACTCGTGGCACCGGTGACATCGAAAGGGAAGAAGTTCATAGTCCAATGGCTGTTCGATGACATACTCCCTATATTGTAAAGTTATTGATTCAGCCAAACCATCCGTTGGGTTGAGCCTCACCAGAATCCTTGCCACAACTTTTTCATAAGTATGAAGGTATGACCTATCCACATCCAGAAAGGTGCCCAAAAGATTCCCAATTGATTTGAACACAGAGTCCGCCCAAAGAAAGGGGGGCAGATTTGGAGCCCTGACCCATACAGGGAATTCTTCGACCTTTTCTTTTGAAGCATCGAAAAGAGGGGTCCATCTCTTGAAGAAAACAGGTCGATTCTCAAACTCCCAATTCTTTCCCTCAACCCACTCCAGAGCCTCCTTACTATCGAAACTTGCCATGAACCAGCCTTTGACTAGCAAGTTTGTTGAGAAAGAAGAAGCTGGGGTATCCATCCACTGCCGCTCCGCCCATTGCCTAAGGGATTTTCCGGAAACAGGCCGTCCTCTAATTCTGCCTACAAGAGTGACCTCTGCCACGTCCAAAACCTCCTCCACCTGCACATCCATGCCGAGAACTAGATTTGCAAACCGCTTCTTCTTTAAAGGTTTTGTCTTCTTCCTTTTCTCCCCTGACTTCCGCGACTCCGACTCCGCTCCCTTGACTCCGTCAGTGGGGTTTTGTTCTCCAGCTTCCCTTGACTCCCCATCTTCTTTGCCTGTTGATTGTTCAACCCCATTGCTGGGCGGGGTTTCTATCAGCCCTTCAATCGGGCTGCCCACATCTCCTTCAGCCGCAAACCCCTCCTCAAAACCCTTAACTTCACCTGGAGAAATGGATTCAAGCCCCTGCTTTTCAGGTCTTCCAGCTCCGGACGAAAACCCCTCCGACCCTGCTATCCTCTGAGAGGAGTCCTTTGAGAAAAGGACTCTGTTAGCAGCCGACAGATGGGAGGTACCTCCGGCTTCGCTCCCTGAAGTGTGTATACCCCCTACGGGCCTCCAAATTCCTATATTCTGAGCTGAGCTGATGATATCTTCAAGGCCGCCAGTCGGGCAAAAAATTTTTGAGGGAGAAAAAACCTTACCACCAGGTGGGACGAACCCTTTTGCACCCCACGCACTCTGAGTTGCTTGAGGGTTTTCACCTACAGAGCCCTTGCCATTTAGACCCAAAACGCCAGAGAGATCCCAGCTCTCATTCAACAATCCTTTTGCATTTTTTGAGGCCCGCGAAAACCCTGCCGAGAAAGCACCAGACCCATGACTGTCATGCTTTGCGAAATATTCACCAAGGTTCTGCTCGTTGATATCCTTTCCCCACACTGAAAGGATGTCTTCAGGAGATGGGTCAAGCTCCACCGACTCGTTTGCAATTACCATGGTAAAAACCCACACCAAACCTCGAAGAAAACGACCCTCCTCGCAACCGTTACTCGGGAATAATGCTGAAACCGCCTGCAGACAAAGGAAACTATCTTGCCAAGGGCTCGAAACAGCGTAAAACCACAAGAAAAATCACGGGAATAGGCTTCAGTAAACCGCTCTCCGTAAAACCCCAAACCGAAATAGGAAAACTCTGCCAGTCTGAAAAGAGACTTTTGACTCCCAGCTGTCTCCAAACCCGGATGCCCAAAACGGAAGCGCAGACAAACTTGAAAAGTCCGCCAGCGCTGCAAAGTCCCGTACCTGCGTGTCACAACTGCAAAGTCTGCATCACCTAGGCCATAGGCCTAGGGTTCCCGGATCGAAACCCTCGCTCGCCATCCTCTCTTCAACTCCTGTTATTATGTTTTGGTTCCCTGAAAAATTGCATCCATGGGTTTATTTTAAAATTGAGGAAATTACAAATATTTTTGAAAGTAACTTTTCATTAAAATAATAATTCTTTACTTTCAATTACATAAATTGATATAAAACTAGCTTGGATCTATCTTAATTTTGGATTTACCAAGGGTAGAGGGGATCAAATCTCTTTTCACTTTATAAAAAGTTTGTATTTGAAGAGATTTTATGCCTCCGACACTTGGTAAATTAAGAGTAATACGATTGAATTATTAATTATAATTATAATTATTAATTTTATATTTCACTTAACTTATTTTTATTTTTATAATTTACCCCAACTTTATTTTGCTTAACATATTTCACATTAAATTTTATTTTACGGAGTTTCCTCAAAATAGATGTTAAAATTGATTTTCAAATAAAATAAATTGGCTATATTTTTTAATATTAAAAGTTATTTTTAATTGCCCCATGGTGTAGATTAGTTGATGATAGAATGGTTTGTTAAGGCATTTCTTATGATGTTATTGGTTTAAACTTCGATTAGCTCAGTGTGCCACGTGTGAGGCAATGTGGGTACACTTGGAGGTGATTGTGGTAGTGGATAGAATCGATCCTTAAGTACAAACATGCTATAGTTGTCTATTATCTCATATACAAAAAAATAACAACAATAATAATAATCTTATTTTTTAAATTTTATTGAATTAATTATTTATCAAAATTAGATTTTATTAAAAGCACATGATTTTATTGGAAGTAGTTTAGGTGATGGAAATAAAGGAAACTAATTTTCTTGTAAGCATTTTCTAAATTGTATCTCCACTCAAACAATCTCATAAAAAAAAAAGTCTTGACCCCACCCATCAAGCAAGCCACCCAATGTCACCTTGGTGGCCTTCTCTCACTCTTTAGACTACAAGAAGGATATCCTTATCTAGGGGGGAATCCTTAAATATCGAGCTAAGCTAGGTCATTGAGTAATGAAAGGAAGTTCCTTAACGAAGACTAGTGATTTGACACTACTCACTCTCAAAGTAAAAGGTCAGGGATAAGTGTGCGAATAGTAAAAAAAACCATGAATTATTAACAAATTTTGAATTATTTTAATTAGACAACTATGCTTATTCATGCAACCAAATTATATATGAAAAATGAAAGATAAAGCTTGCTCAATTAACCATATAGCATGAGATGCTAGTGAAGCATATATACAATGGCACAATAAAAATAGAAAATGAATCATAAATTGTCTATAAAAGTAAGGCATTAGATCGTTCATTCATAGTCTTCATGAGCATTGGAGATTGAGAGTTTGTTATCATCATCAAGAGACCATTCAACAATTAAGAGATCATACACCAACAATATTAACCATGTTTGGGACAACAAAGAGTTATGTGTTTGCGATGATAAATAAAGGAAATATTCAAACTTGTCATTGTTACTAAGGAAAATGAAGACAACAAAGCTGAATGTGGACTACTTACACGTTTGTAACATTCAAATGTCATCCATTTATCATCATGCAAGTTGCATGAAGGAAATTTGGTAGTGGTACTAAGTGAACATTCTTTGATCAAAGTTCATACCCTCTCCTTAGCACTACCACTTTGCAAGACAAAGAAGAAATGTGAAATATATGTGCAACCAACTAAATAAGTTGGAAATTTTGTTGCAACATATATAAGTGATCATGTCATGTTGCAAAATGAGGTGTTGGCCCACTCCCCTTTTCGATAATTTGTCAACCTTTGAATTTGATTCCCTGTGAATGTGATCAAATGATATGACCCTAAAGATTCTAATAAGCTCCATAATTTTAACCATCCTTTGATCCAATAAATAAGTGTACAAGGAAGTATAACATTTCGCCCAATCTAAAACAACCTTTGAATCCCCTATGACTTGTAATTTTAGATTGTTGAAGTAACACAATTAAAATGACTAACATAAACGACTAATTCATATTATTGTAGTTTTTGTTAGGTAGTCATATTTTTTTTCCTAGACTAAATTAGTCATTTATGTTAGTCATTTTTAGTAGTATTACTTATTAGCTAGTCGTATATTTTAACTGGTGACTAAAATAGTCATTTATGTTAGTCGTTTTTAGTTGGGTCTCTTAATATTGCTAATTTTTGGTAGTATTTCACTTGGAAAAGTTGTGGTGACTAACTTTTTTAGTCACCTAGTCACTAATTTCACCATTTTCTACTAGTGTTCTATTCATCCAAAGATAGTAATTTCTGTGGATTAGAGAAAGCAAATTTTCTTAGATACAATTCTCATCAATAGGAAAATTGTTGTGGGTGTATGAGGTTAACAAGCATAGATAAATAAAGGGACAAATTTACATTCCAAGAAGTAAATCTTGTATTTTTATGAGTGTAGATATCAATGAATACTACAAAAAGTAAATATTGTATTTCACTAGTACAAACATTGTGATTTCAATATCCTACAAACTCGATCCCATTGCACATATAAGATAAGTTTAAG
This sequence comes from Pinus tabuliformis, assembly GCA_031772625.1. Taxonomy (NCBI): domain Eukaryota; kingdom Viridiplantae; phylum Streptophyta; class Pinopsida; order Pinales; family Pinaceae; genus Pinus; species Pinus tabuliformis. The sequence continues at coordinate 278,439,034 of CM062805.1, read as the reverse complement.
GGTAAATTCAGATAAACAAAGAACACTGACATGTTGTCCTCAATTTTCGTTCTTCATTTATTCTTCTCAAACAAAAATAAAATGCACAAACAATCTAATTGTCCCTTTAGACTAAAAGGAAGTGACTAAATCTTAAAACCCTAAAAACCCTCAACGTTAGATGTTCCACAATCTTTTAAACAAAATAAATACAACTAAGTTCTCGAATGCAAACACATACCTGACACCGACATCACCAACAATACCAATAGCCGTATTCGTAGCAATACCCGAGAGCCCACAAGACAATCCTGATGAAAGATGTACATAACCATCAAATAGATAATAGGACTTTTCCTTGGGGTTAATTCATGTGTTGATAATCACAGCAATAATCAAACCATAAATATCCAACACTCCAGCCATGACAACTGGAACAACCGATTTCATCACGAGCTCTGGCCTCATCACACCCATGGAGGCCACGCCCACACCACTTTTGGCAGTCCCATATGTAGCTCCCATGCTTGTAAAATTAAAACACATGTTGGAATTAAACACACAAAGAAATAATTGTTGAGAATTTTGTAAAAGGCAACGAAGGATTGAATATTACAAAAGGGTATGGGATTTGTAGTGGAACCTAAGATATTATGTATAGAGAGAGCATCTAACTCTCTCCCAACCTAGGAAGGAAGAAGAGGAGCGAGAAATTAAAACTTAGATTTTAATAGGTCAATTTTAGAGTATCTGGAAATTATATTTTAATAGGTAGTAAAGCCTTATGAAACAATTGCTATGGTAGCTTATGTTGCTACAAGGTATAGGTCTAGAGAGAGATAATGTTGGCCTAAGGGCATTAATAAAAACTATAGAAGACCTCCTTAATACAAGTATGTATGTTCATATAAGGAGGGATATGAGACATGAGGTTTACACATAAGGGAAATATCCACTGACCCTTAAGAAGGTGATAAATATCCTAAAATATGTGAATAATGTTATCAATAAACTCAAGTAGTTGTAGGTAGCCCATTATTTTCTGGAAACTTCACGTAGAGCTCAAAAATACCATATTAGAAGTTAACCATAGTTTATAAGGCACCCACACGTGTTGTTAAGAGGGAAATGGGATAAAAATTGGCTAAGGGGAATAATAGGTACAATAAGGTCGATGTGTAACACCTACTCAAATCACAAGTATGTATGCAAACCATCAAGATGACACACTTCTCTGAGTAAAATTATGAAATGCCATGGAACAACTCAACTTAGAAATTATAGCCAAAGAATCAAGAGTTAGAATAGAGTGCTTAAGTGATTACAATAAAAATAATATACATTAGATATATTATATACATGTGGATCATACATATCAAGTTAAATGTGATAGCTAAAGAAACCTCTTCCTACATCTAGTGTCCCAGATGGCCAAGGAAAGGTGTCATCAAAGAAATGATATATCCATGAATTACATGTATATCCTTATATCTCAGTTGGAAAATGATCAATGTGACAAGAATCACAGGGGTTGAGATGACAATCAAAATTAAAAAATATTATTTAAAAACCCATAAAGAAAGTGGGGTAACAAATCCTATGACATCATACCTACGATCTATGATGAGGAATCCTCAAATTTATCTCTCAAGAAAGATATCTCGTTGATGGGGTCAAGAAGAGGTATGAAGCCTCATCAATTTCATGGTTCAAGAAGTTTGAATCTTGGTTTATAAATTTTGGCTCTAACTAGGCAAGGCAACATCGAAGGAGGTGACCCCCTTAGAAGAGTTCAAAAGGGGAAGACCACATAAGGACCTCCCTCATAAGAAGAGCTAAACATGCCTTTAAACAATGTAGACAATGACCCATCCAAATATTGATAAAGACAATAGAACATCCCTTGAATTTCATAATAAATGGGGCATTTACATATGAGGTGATCCTCTAACTCTCTCTCGTGTATATGGAAAAGTTAATAGATGTCATTGAGAGGAGAAATATCATGATGATTAGTTTCAACTCAATGCCAATGTAAAACCACATCGAACCCACCAAGGGGGATATTAAGGACAACATCCAGCTCTCTTGTGCGTATGTGGGTTAAATAATAAGTCACCCTCTCATTTGCATGAAATGTTCCTAGTACAAATCCATCTTAGAGTCGAGGCCATGAAAATATGAAGTCCAAGTACACTAAATGAATTGTCTATAAATAACCTCTCTAACAACCTAACACAAACATACAATGATGTCATTTACATTGGAGGTGTATATCACTTGAATTGTGTTACAACTTTAATCACTCCCTCACAAAAATGTGTCATGTTCCTTTGCAATGATGCATCAACTCTACTAGAGAGCAACCTCATAATGTTGAAGGAATTTAAACATGATGAAACTTTAATAGTGCCCCACATTCACCCTTTGGCTCACCGCTCATGGATAATGCGAGGCTATTTCAAGCATTGATGTGGATAATATCATTCTATTTTCTCTTATGTGTAGTATTCTACATGGACACAATTGAGTTTATTTAGAAAACAAAATATTTGTATAGAGGATTCACTCCTTGTGCATTAGGGCTAGAGAGGCCTTGTCTTTATGAGTGATCTATTCATTTCCAACTCCTTGTGTGGGAGAGCACTACAAACTCCATCTCAACATGAAGTGTAGATATTGTGAGAAATTCAGATCAAGGATTTGTAAATTATCTAGTTGTTCTACATTTGGTATACATCGTAATAAGGGCATTACCCACAAACAATACCCTCAAGACCAATACCTAGTTCTCTAAAAGTAAAATGATACCAATATTCTCAATCATAGGTGAAGGATTCCCTTAGGAGGTCAGTGTGTTGGTTTGAGGTGTTGTTTTTGGCCTTCGATGCTTAATGGTTAAGGGCTTCAAGTGTTAAGGGTTAAGGGCCAAGGGCTTGGGGGTCAGGAGATTTAGGGTTTGAGGGCTAGAGACTCCCCATTGAAAAGTGTCAAGGATTATTGTATTGGCAAGCATATGGCTTGTGGAGTGTTCTCCTTCCTTAAGGAGTGATTGTATGGTGTTGCCCTACCTTAAGGGTTTTGATTAATAAAGATCTAAAGTTTATCTATTTCTATCTTGTTATTTCTTGGGTATATTTGCATTATCATATATTTGTAGGTCAGATCTATTACAAGTGGTATCATAGCATTTTCTTGGGCAAAGAGGGGAGATTTTTACTTCTTTTTTTGCAGGAAATTTTTGGGGCGGCAAGTTTGCAGATCAGATATGAAACTTATGGTGCAAAATTTGTAGAAACAAATTGCAGATCTGGATTATTTGCAAAAAAATACCCAAATTCAAAAAATAAATCAGTCGAATCGGAGTCCAGATGTGGGAGATATCGTTGATTTAAAAATTAGCTGTGTTGTAGAAATGTTTTGACGAAAATACGTGGACGGCAGATCTCGAGTTAATTTTTGCAGTTTTTGGTAGGGAATTTTGAGAAAATAATTGCAGATCTAGGATCCTCTTGAAAAATTACCCAAATTGAAAAGAAAAAAAAACTGGTCGAATCGGAGTCCGGATGAGGGAGATATCGTTGATTTAAAATTAGCTTTTTTTTCAGAATTTTTTGTGACGGCGGGATAGTACAGCGCAAATTTGAAATTCCAGAGTGCCTAGATTGGAATTTCTATCACATGGGAAGATGCAGAATGGTCATTCCATTTCCGAAAACAGGTCATAGTAAGGATTCTGAGCAATATTGACTGAACTATGGCCATTTTAAATTTCCCACATAAAGTGGGTAATTTTTTTCAAAACCCTCATTCTACTTCATGGATTCTAATGAGATGATTTTTATAGGACGTGATGATGGTCCCACTATTGAAGAATTTATAAAATATCACAATTCTCGATCCAAACAATTTTGGACAAGTTGCCTATTATTCAATATAAAAGATGACGCTGCTAAATGGTGGTACTCACTTGATGATTTAGTGCGGCGACTTCCTCATGAAAAACTAGAAGAAATCATTTTAGAAAAATGGTCTCAAGCTAGAAAACAGGTGAATGAGACTCGTAAGGGGCTATTTTCTGATGGTATCTCCTTATTACATGTTCATGGATGTATTCATAAGGAGAAGATCATTGTGTCTATCAATCCTAGTTGCAAGTATAATTTTATTAATTTTAATTTGGCTAAAAGATTGGAAGTCTCATCCAAACAAATGGAGCACACACAGGTTAATAACGAGGAGGTGCAAGTGTATAAAGATTGAAGATTTCTATGGACAAGTATGTATTGCATTATGATTTTTATGCTTCAGATATTACTAATGTGGATGTTGTTTTGGGATACCTTTGGATGGAATCTGTTGGTACCATCAATATTAATGTGCAAAAGAAATTCCTGAGGCTCTGGTATAAAAAGAAGAAAATTACATTAAAGGATATTTCTATCAATAAACAAGTAGAGTCCAAGGAGGCTGAAGCAGAAGATGTTCCAGGGACTGACACATCAGATGAGGAATCTGTGGTTGAAGTAATACTGGAAGATAAGAAACAACAACAGGAGCCACAACAGGTACCAGATACCCATCAGGCTCCATTAGGTGGTGAATTAAAGAAAGATACACCATTGGTTAAAACTTCAGCATATCACCACCCACATCACCCAACAAGAAAACAACCAACACGATGGCAACGAATTAGCAACAAGGAAAACAACCCCCGCATGACAGATAAAGAGGTGCGTCAATCCACCTACAACACATCAACATAGAGGAACCACCAAGATCAACTCCCATCTCAAGCGAGCGAGGCACCGACTAGATCAAGTAATCACCTGTCTCTGGGATGGCTAGATGCACGTGCATGGTACTAGTGGACTACTCTTTTGAGTAGATCTTATTATTTGTGTTCTTCTTATGTTTCGGGGATGAAACATGTTTAAGGGGGTGGAATGTAGTATACCTAGGGGGATAGTATGGGGTACAGAGGGAGGTACCCAAGGGAATAATGTAATAATGGGATGGGCCATAGTTAATAAATAAAGTGGTTAACCTACATCATGTAAGGGACCACAAGTAGTTAACCATAATTAGATAAGCCCATTGTATTAGATATATGGTATTGAGAGAACCATGGTAATGACCCATGGTATTGTATGTATGAATCATATATAGAGGCTAGAGACTCCCCATTGAGAAGTGTCAAGGATTATTGTATTGGAAAGCATATGGCTTGTGGAGTGTTCTCCTTCCTTAAGGAGTGATTGTATGGTGTTTCCCTACCTTAAGGGTTTTGATTAAAAAATATTTGAAGTTTATCTATTTCTATCTTGTTATTTCTTGGGTATATTTGCATTATCATATATTTGCAGGTCAGATCTATTACACTAAGCCAACCTAAATCTTAATATGTTTATGTATTTCAAGTTTATTTTGTTACTAGGTCAATTTTGTCAGTTATATGGGAGATATCAGTGTAGATTTTGGTCGAAAGAGCCTATAGAGGCAACAAGACCCTGCTCTGGATCTTTTGGAACATGGAAGGTGCTAAAATCATAGAGTTATGTATTGTATTTTTTGTAAATGGTTATGGCTATGTAATCTAGTTTTATGGTATAACAAGTAATCGTTCCTTTACAAATACAAAAAAGATATTTGGGGATAGGGGCAGCAAGAGCGGGAGGGATGAATTTTTAGCCCCAAGGAAAATAAAGAGATACGTTATGCTTGGGGACTGGATACAACTACAAACAATAGAGTTGAGTATTTAGAATTATGGAAAGGTCTAGATATTACAATGAAAAGGGACATAAAAAAGATAAAAAATTTAGGGGACTCAATGATTTTTGTCAAAACAATATCCAAGTCTCTATTATTTGTTAAATCTCCAATATCTCTTGTTGTAAGAAGAATTGTTCTCCAACCAAAAAATTTCAAAGAAGTATCCTTTTTTCATGTTTTGAGACTCCTTAATGGAGAGGTTGACAATATGTTCAACCGAGGAGTGGAGATAAAATGTGGAGTCGTTGAGATTAGTGGGAATGACAAAGTTTTTTCCCCTGTTCCATAACCATGTGGATGCACCTTGATCAAAGAGACAACCAAGTTGGTGTTTATTTGAAATCTCGAATAAAGGAGTTTAATTCTCGCATGAGTAGAGGTTTGGTCATTATTATTAAGGCGAGACCACTTGTAAGTCTTAATAAAATATATTGATACATGGTTATCTCTAGTACATAATGATCTCCTCTAATCATGTCATGATCTCAGCTCTGGACAGTTGGATGGTTTGGATGTTGGGAGTATGGAGATCCCTCTCATTCCCATTAATGAAGCCAGGAAGAACGAAAACCCTCTCATCCTTGATCATAAATTCACTAAGAAGAATGTTGGCTCGTCTCCAAGTGAAGGGAAATTTTGCAACAGATTTGGATTCTAGCATAGATCGGGTCTTAAAGGAGGTAGAGGTGAATTTTTACATAAGAATGGAGAGGGATCATCTATTTAAGGAGGCGGCTATGGACTTTCAGTCATTCACATTTCAGTTTCCATGTTGCTCGCTTCGCATTTGCGCGTGGCTAGATTGTTTATGTATGAAGTCAACAGGTGTAAGGTCCATGGAGCCTGAAATGGAGAGGTGGAAGAAAACAATGGAAATTATGTTTAAATTGCTAATGGGGTGGATTGATCTTATTTCCAGAAGATTGGACCTAATAGAGAGTGAAAGGGAAGCTAGTGATAAACTGGGTGAAGTAAAGTTCGAAGGTTTGGAAGTAAAGGTGGACCAAAAATTCACAAATCGGAGGCAGAGCTGATTACTAACAGTGTCGACATGTCAAGCTTTGATTTCTTTGTAGGTACCCAGATTTCATGAACGTCAAGACAGATGCTAATGACAAGAAGTGTAATGAATACTTTGGAGGAGGCATAGCTGCTACATAAACAAGCAAAGGAAAAGAAGTATTCTAAAATAGAGTAGATGAACCTTGTCCCTTTGGTCCTATTTAAATTTCTCTAGTTTATGTATTGCAAGTATATTTTGTTGTTGGGTCAGTTTGTTAGATTATATGGTAGGTATCAATGTAGATCTATAGCTCAAAAAACTCATAGGGGAAAGAAGACTTTGTTATGGATCTACTGGAATATGGAACTAGCGGAGATAACTAAAGCTTGTTTTGTATTTTCCTATGTAAATGGTTGGCTATGTAATCCAGGATTTATAATAGAAATTTATTTGTTTCGTTTAAAAACATAAAATAAATTTATTTGGGGATGTGAAATTTATTTATATATTAAAAATTTATTTTCATTAATTTCAGAATTATAATTTTAACAAAAAACTATTATATCAAATGGAATGATAACAAACCAATTGTAAAATGTTTATCTTTACACTAAATAATAATAATCAAATATTTTATATTTTATATTTTAAAATACTTTAAAAAAATATTTTTTATTTTTTTTCTTTGCTAGTTTATGTGAGTCCTAAGATGACTAGCACTATTAACATGTGGTTTGAGTAGTTGAGGCCTAAGGGCACCTAAAGCATCAAAATTACCTAAGAATCGCACAAGTTCTAGGCCATACTAGCCCTTAGCATGGTTGGATTTTTGCTCACGAAGTTTCGAATCAATTACCTTTACACCATAGAGTGCCTTAACAAAACATTGTCACCGTCTACTCTATGCCCCGTGGGCAAAAATCCTTTTTTTTAATAAAATTAACAACATACATATTAACATATAAAATAATTATATTAATTAAAATTCTACAAATTGATTTATTACTCAATATTGTATATAACTAAATTAATATAATTTACAAAATTAATTTATCATTCATATATATATATATATATTTAATTATAACTAAAAGATTAATAACACCCTCACCGTCTCTTAGGAAACCACTCATTGACCCAAAAAAAATACTGAATAGTATTTATAATGGAATGGATTTTTAATTTTTAATTTTTATTTTTTAATTTTACATTTTTTAAATGTAGTAAAAAAATTATAATTTAGTTGCTATTAAATGTTATTTACAAATGCATGTTGACTTATCATTATTATTCAATTTTGAAAACTTAGTTGTTGCTAAATGTTATTCATGAATGCACGTTGACTCGTCACTATTATTCAAGAAAAACAATACCACCTAAAATGACCCACTTATGATCCTATAAATCTTGAGTCATCAACATGTTTCCTCAAGTCTAAGGAAAATAATTTTCTAACCAATTTGAAGTAGTTTAGATCTTATTGCATGACCAAAAAGTAATTTCAACCAACATAATATTCACAAGGAAGCCAATATCCCATGTAGTTATCATTGAGGCTTCTTCTAATGAGGTATTGTACTTTCCAATAACATTTAGCCATGTACAATCTAGGAGAAATAACTTGAATTGTTGGGAGATAGGTCTCACACTCTCCCCCCTCTAGTTTCAATCCCCAATACAACATTTGGTCCTTTGTGATAAGACTAGAAGGGTGGATTTCCCCAAAAGTGGGACCCTCCCTATATGTGTGTCCTCTAACATCTCAACCCTTAATAAGTCATAAATTTCCTTTTAGACTCTAGCTTACATATCATTGACATTAGCTTAGAGTTTATAATGGCAACAAGTTGGAGTTGAACCTTCACCTTGCCCAAATAAACAAACCAATTACCAATTCCATTAAATCGTATTGAGTTGAGAGGCAAATTCTACAACCGAGTATGAGGTAGATGTGTAATTCCTTCCATCCTTGAGTTAACATGTGCCAATTTTAAAATAAAAATGAAATATTCTCTAAATAAAAAAATAATGTCATCTATAACAAAAACATAAATAAATATAAATGCTTCCATGGATGGGGTGACGAATATGGTGGGGGGAAGCACTATCCCACCAGACCAACAAGATGGGGGGCATGGCACCACGCCCCCGATAGGTGTACGCAACTCAACCAATGATTTAATTTTTAGTGGGCTCACTCCCATGTGAGGACATAGCATGCAGGAAGTAGCCTAGTGCATCTGAAGGTAGAGGTGGCCATAATGAGAAGCACAAAGAGTTTAATTTGCATCCAAAATTATTCAACCCAGAATGTTGAGGAAACTACAGATTTAAGCTTGTGGGACTTGTTCAATGAGCTCTAACATGAGGATATGAATGGTAGGGAGGAATTCATCCAAGGGAGAAACTGCAAAAGACTAAGATGTAGAGTCTAGCAAGGGATAAAATTGTGGGAGACTCATCTGGTAGTTGCAAAGGAGTTGGTAATTGTTGGAACTATGGCCATTGGTGGATGAGTGCCCATAAGCGGGCAGAACGGGTTACCAAATTCGATCTTGAAGAATGTGGAATTGATTCTAATTGATGGCGGGATTACAGGCGTTAGGGACAGTTTCTTCAGTCTGTCAGTAAGGTCTTTTATTCCTCCGTCAATTCCCTTTCCACCTGAACTGGACGCATCAGTCATCGAAATTATATTTCATTAAAAAAAACAGTCCCACCGTGCGTTTCACGGAACTCTTAGCAGAGATACTCCATTGGGCCTATGCGCTCAACATATGTATATCTGCTTTATCCACATAGATCCACGCCCTCCTCTTTCTGTTCGGCGGTAGAATATAATGGCCGATAATTATACAAATTCCGCCCCTCTATATAGTTCACTTTAACTTCCAACGATTTATATATATGTAATAATCCACTTGAAACGATTTACATATATATTCATGGCGCGTTCATTTCACATGTCCTTTTCAACTCTCAACCAATCTGGCAACGCCTGCAATCTGGCTATACATCAGCGCTTCAAGGAGTAGTCGGTGTATGCATATGCGGATTTAATTGTAGGGCGCAGGGCTTCACCAGAATAACCGTTACACACGTCAGCGTATTAACAAAACAAAACAATGGACAGCTTAAAACAAAACAGAGACGGCAATATTGATTATCATTCCAATCCACCATGAAAATTGCCCACTCATAGCAGTTCACTAATTCCCGGTTCAATCATCTCTAAAACAATCCCCAAACATTAGCGTTGAGCATCATACGCATCCCATGAACAATTACGGAGATGCACATACTATCCCCGAACATCCACTTCTCAATCAAATCGTCTACGCTTCACATATCCTCGGACCTCATCGCACCAGATGTTGCCTGATTTGGGAACATATTCAATGATTTTATTCAGATCCAAAAATGGTTTATAGAGTCAACAAATCGTCATAGCAATGGCACGCTGGAGAACCAATATCATCGTTTGCGCGCTGGCATCTAAACACAGTGATAATAATTCGCAGGTAAAACCTTCAATCATGAAACAGAGATAATGATCTTGAATAACAGAGGCATGCGCAACCATTTTTTAAGCTGTAATTCACCATGAGAGAAAACGAATTCATCATCATTCCACAGCCAAATCGCACAAGAAAACTAATTCATTTATTAACGCACATTGAATGCGCATGAAGGACAAAAACAAATCATTAAAAAACACATATCTTTTATTCCACAGTCTTTTTATGAGTATGTACATGACAGATCGCTGAATTGAATTGAATCCGAGCGCATAGTTTGTTCTTTAAAAATATGCTCAAGGCGCTCTTTCCTCTCCCGCTGAGAGATTTTCTGCCTTTTGTTTTATGACCAAAATAGGCATTTCATCCTTATCTTTTACAAAAGCCAGCTTTTCCCTTTTTCCCATAATGATTTAAAGCAGGAAGCTTTATTCTCCCTCTTATCCTAAATTTAACTGAAAAACATAAAAATTCTATCCTATTTCCCTCATATCCTTTTAGGAAAAGAATATTTACATAATCTGCTTTATTAAAATAACAAAATACTAAAATTATTACGCCCCCCTTTTCATGGTCTTGATGCTCCTGCATCAGACACCCAACCTTAAAATTAATCATGATTTCCTGATCATGTGTTTGGATCGGTGGATGCCTGGATCCCATATCTTGTGCTGCAAGTCATCAGGTGCTATTGCTTGCTGTCTTTCTCCAGGTTTCCATATCTTATGCTGCCCTGCTCCGCTAGCTGCACTTTCGCAATCTTCTGCTGTCTTGTTCTTGCTGCTTCTCTTTTGTTTTGCTGGTGTTGGCCTCTTCCAGGATACTGTCATCATCAGCTTTCTGATGCTTTCAATCTCTTGGTCCAATAAATCTCCCAGTTGTTGATTCCTTACTTCTATGCTGGTCTCTGTTCTGACTGCCACCCTATCATCCACCCTCTCTTGTCTTCTGGAACAGAGAACTTCTTTTCCTTTCATTTGTCTGTTCAACTGAGTCAATTGTTTCTCAAGACCGGCAACAATACCTGCATTCACAAAGCACATGTTAAAATTAAAAACATAAGGCTCCTGGGCCTTATCTCCTTTTGGCAATGATTCAAGTGGTTGTTCTGTTTGGTCCTTCTCTTCTGCCAGCATATCAGCATGCTGATCCGAATTCTTGACACTATCCATGATGCCTTCTTGCTCTTGTCCCTTGTATTGAACTTTTTCACTTGCAATCTCTCTGTCATATCTTGGATTTTCCAACCAGTGCTCTATCAATGCAATTTCTCTATAGCATTGTTGCAGCATTTCATCATCATTTATAGTCCCTGCATTCACACACACACTGTCAGTTTGAAAATCACTGAGTTCAACAGTCTCAACTGTTGGTTCACTTATCCATGCTACAGACTCCTCCACTTCTTCTGCATCCATAAGGACTTCTTGTTGTGCTGTAGCAGCTTCACGAGATTGCATGTCCTCCTCAGCCCCTGTAACCACATCAAAAGTATCAGCTATATCCAGCTGATCTGGCTCTACCCAATAACTCAAAAATTCATCAATGATCTCCTCTTCACTTATCATCTGCTCCAGGTACTCCTTTTTTCCAAGTAACAGAGTTCTTGAATTAGTCTTCTGTCCCTGCTCATCTTCTTCTTGCAAAGGCAACAATGTATGATTGATGCCATCCTTCCCAAACTTGTAGGTGTTTCTCTTCCCATCATGCATGGCTCCTCTGTCATATTGCCAAGGCCTTCCAAGCAATATGTGACACACGTCCATAGGCATCACATCACAAACAATTTTATCCTTGTACTTGCCCACTTGAAATTCTACCTCACACTATTCACTTACGAACAGTTGATGTCCCTTTTGTAACCATGACACCTTATACGGTGTTGGATGCTTCGTTGTCTTCAGCTTCAATTTCTCCACTACATCTGTAGAGACCAAATTGTCAGTACTGCCACTATCAATAACCATCTGGCAACATTTCCCTTGGACTTTGCACACTGTCCTGAATAAAGCTTTCCTTTGTGGCGGTTCAGCAGCCACCTCCTTCATTGGCTTAAGTAAAACTTTGTTAACCACCAGAGATTCTCCTCTTTCTGGTGCATCTTCTTCTTCTGTTACCACTGCTGCTGGTGCTTCTTCTTCAGCTGGAGCAACAATTGCATTCCTCTGCTTTATGTTTGCATTCTCTGGGCACTCAAAAGCTCTGTGTCCCAGCTTGTTACATCTGTAACATCTTATCTCTCTGCCTGCTCCTCTGCCTCCTCTTCCTCTGGAAAAACTCCCTCTGCCTCTTGCATCACCTTCTCTGGGTGCATGCGGGGTTGAGCTACTGCTAGCTCCTTCTTTAGGTGTTGTAGATCCTCCTCTACCACCTTGACTTCCTTTTCCTCTGAAAGTCTCTTTCCCTCTGGCAGACTGCTTCCTCATGAGTTTTTCCTCAGCTTTCAGCGCCAGCTGATAAGCTTCCTCTACTGTTTTAGGAGACAACAAACTGATCTCATCCTGAATGTCCATTCTGAGGCCATTCATGTATCTAGCCACCTTCTCATCTGTGTCTTGGGCTTCACCAGCTCTTATGCTTATTTTGTAAAACTCTTCTGTATACTCTTTCACTGTTAAAGCTCTCTGTCTAAGATTTTGCATTTGCCTAAACAACGTTTGCTGATAATCACTGGGCAAGAACTTACCTCTTAACTTTGCTACCATCCGGCTCCAGTTCTTGATTGGCTGCTTACCAAGTCTCTTCCTTTCCGCCTGCACACCATCCCACCAGAGTGCTGCATGTCCCTTTAACTTGGTGACAAAAAACTTAACTTTCTTCCCATCTTCTGTTTCTTCGTAATCAAAGAATTTCTCCATGCTGTTAATCCAGTCGATCAGCTCTTCTGGATTCAATCCTCCTTGGTATACCGATACTAACTGGTTCCATGGCCTGGCTGTGGACTTCAACACTGACTGAAAGAACTTCATCTCAGGAGTAAGCTCTACAGTTTCCTCTTCTTCAGCAGCGTCAACTTCAGGCTCACTGACATCTCCATCATCTATATTTCGACCTGTAGTTAAAGCATCCACTCTAGCTCGCAACTCCTCCATTGATTCAAATAATTCAGCGTTTGCAGCAGGTCGTCCTCTTCCACCACGTCCTCGTCCTCGTCCTCATCCAACTCTGAAAGCCATCCTTCTTCTTCTCCTGAGATTCAGTTCAACGCCAATTGATGGCTCTGATACCACTAATGATGGCGGGATTACAGGTGTTAGGGACAGTTTCTTCAGTCTGTCAGTGAGGTCTTCTATTCCTCCGTCAATTCCCTTTCCACCTGAACTGGACGCATCAGTCATCAAAATTATATTTCATTAAAAAAAACAGTCCCACCGTGCCTTTGACGGAACTCTTAGCAGAGATACTCCATTGGGCCTATGCGCTCAACATATGTATATCTGCTTTATCCACATAGATCCACGCCCTCCTCTTTCTGTTCGGCGGTAGAATATAATGGCCGATAATTATACAAATTCCGCCCCTCTATATAGTTCACTTCAACTTCCAACGATTTATATATATGTAATAATCCACTTGAAACGATTTACATATATATTCATGGCGCGTTCATTTCACATGGAGGTTTGATTCTATTGAGGCTCTGATAGCAGACCTATCCTTTTCAACTCTCAACCAATCTGGCAACGCATATCAGCGCTTCAAGGAGTAGTCGGTGTATGCATATGCGGATTTAATTGTAGGGCGCAGGGCTTCACCAGAATAACCGTTACACACGTCAGCGTATTAACAAAACAAAACAATGGACAGCTTAAAACAAAACAGAGACGACAATGTTGATTATCATTCCAATCCACCATGAAAATTGCCCACTCATAGCAGTTCACTAATTCCCGGTTCAATCATCTCTAAAACAATCCCCAAACATTAGCGTTGAGCATCATACGCATCCCATGAACAATTACGGAGATGCACATACTATCCCCGAACATCCACTTCTCCATCAAATCGTCTACGCTTCACATATCCTTGGACCTCATCGCACCAGAGGTTGCCTGATTTGGGAACATATTCAATGATTTTATTCAGATCCAAAAATGGTTTATAGAGTCAACAAATCGTCATAGCAATGGCACGCTGGAGAACCAATATCATCGTTTGCGTGCTGGCATCTAAACACAGTGATAATAATTCGCAGGTAAAACCTTCAATCATGAAACAGAGATAATGATCTTGAATAACAGAGGCATGCACAACCATTTTTTAAGCTGTAATTCACCATGAGAGAAAACGAATTCATCATCATTCCACAGCCAAATCGCACAAGAAAACTAATTCATTTATTAACGCACATTGAAGGCGCATGAAGGACAAAAACAAATCATTAAAAAACACATATCTTTTATTCCACAGTCTTTTTATGAGTATGTACATGACAGATAGCTGAATTGAATTGAATCCGAGCGCATAGTTTGTTCTTTAAAAATATGCTCAAGGCGCTCTTTCCTCTCCCGCTGAGAGATTTTCTGCCTTTTGTTTTATGACCAAAATAGGCATTTCATCCTTATCTTTTACAAAAGCCAGCTTTTCCCTTTTTCCCATAATGATTTAAAGCAGGAAGCTTTATTCTCCCTCTTATCCTAAATTTAACTGAAAAACATAAAAATTCTATCCTATTTCCCTCATATCTTTTTAGGAAAAGAATATTTACATAATCTGCTTTATTAAAATAACAAAATACTAAAATTATTACGCCCCCCTTTTCATGGTCTTGATGCTCCCGCATCACTAATTTTGGTTGGTCATAACAAGCATTTGATGAGGAAAGTATTGGCTACTCATCCAAGTAATAGTTGTTACTTCGCATGGTTTAGTTCTTCTGGGTTTATCTATTATCTGTATAAATTGCTAGGAGTTTTAAGTAGTTATGTGTTGAGTGGATTATTTTGTTTCCTATATCGGTGGATTTATTTGCATGCTCTGTATCTCCATTTTCACGCTAGAAGTGGAGCCAGGGGTGGAGTATCAACAGGAAATGGGTTGGAACTTTTCTAGGGGGAAGAGTCACAGTGGGAATGGGCTTGGCTTTTTCTTCTTTGTAGGATCAAAGTCATATTTTATCATTGGATTCTTGTGCAGTTTGTATAGTGTATATGACCACCCTACGAACGAGCAAAGTCGTGTCTGGTTGGCATGCTTGTGGGCTGGGAGGCATTGTTTGTTGTTGAGCGATTTCTCTAGGAGCATTTATCCTGGAGACTCCACCTAGTTTAGGCATTTTAAGTTTATTTACTATTTGTATAAATTGAAAGTAATTATGGGTCATTTGCAGTTTGTTGAGTATCTGTCTAATTTGTTGTCATCATTGTAACTCCACTTTCGTGTTGGAAGGGGAGCTGATGGTGGATTATAAAGAGGAATTGGGACAATTTTTTCCTCGGGGGCGGAGTGACGTAGTGGAATGGGCTTGGATTTATCTTTTTGTAGGTTTTTAGTTACACTCTATCATTGAATTATGTTGTGGTCTATCTGGTGTGGATAACCTCTCTATGAATAGGTCAAGTTGTGCATGGTTGGTGCGCTTACTGGATGAGAAGTGGTTTGTGTTGGTGAGATATTTCTCTAGGAGTGATGGTTATCCTGTAGGTAATTTAGTGATGTGTGCTAAGAATAGAGGTAGCCCTTATCCTTTATAGGCTAGGTGGTGTTCAAAGAGTCTTCCTTTGGTCCAAGGTCTTCACTTAGGTGGGGAGAATTGGTGGCGAAGTGAACCAGTGTTTATTCGTTACTAGGAAGTAGACAAAGATAAAATTTGGAAATAAATGGCATCTAACATTTACCCCACTAAATAGGGTTCCCCGCTGGCAAAAGAAACTCATCCAAATTAGAGATTATCATATTTGTTAGTCCAAATCACATGGGTTGCTAATATAATGTAGAGGGAGAGAGGTCGTGTGAGGAGAGAGGCAGCCTACTATGAGGAGTGAGCCTTTAGAGGGAACTCCCGATTACAAAACAAAGTAGCAAGCTTGCAGCAAGGTATAGGGACTAGATTCTTGTGCATGTGTAGGAATATTTGACCCAATCAGAAGGGGAAGCCTCCTCACAAAGAACTCCCCTTTTGGATTTTATAGTGAGGGAAGAATGGTCAGAATGGATCCCGAACACTAGGAATGTTGGGTGTGGACCCTGATTATCTTCCTGATCCAGAGGTCTTGTTTCAGTCATGTTT
Organism: Pinus tabuliformis; assembly: GCA_031772625.1. Lineage (NCBI taxonomy): Eukaryota > Viridiplantae > Streptophyta > Pinopsida > Pinales > Pinaceae > Pinus > Pinus tabuliformis. The sequence continues at coordinate 278,422,530 of CM062805.1, read as the reverse complement.
ATATCCTAGTCCCTAACGAGGGGTGGGGGGACTTTCCCCCCACTATTTCTTCTAGGGGTGGCGGCGGTTTAAGGGTGACGCCCCCGAAAGAAAAATTTAGAAAATTTGCCTTGTAAATATTGTAATTTCGTAGTCAATCTGGGTTGTTCATTAGGCGAAAAATCTGATGGTAGAAGTTATGTTAATTTAGGGTTTTTTTCCCTATAAGGAAACCCTTGGTTTATATGAGGGAATTATATTGTGACTACATATTATTTTGTGTGAGAAAAAGAGAGGAGATTGTGTGTGAGAGTGAAGCGGAAGTTACAACGGATTTGTTGTAGTTTGTATCCATTTAGTTTGTTGGATAAGATAAGAGGAAGGATTGGTTGTTTCTCCGCGGACGTAAGCCAAATTGGGCGAACCACGTATATCTGTGTCTCTCTTATTTTATGATTTTTTGTGTTTGTGTTTCCACAATATTTTATGTGTTCCATTGCTCTGTTATTTAATTTCTAATAAGTAATACACGAGACAGAGACAATCAGTATATGCAAATAGTTGATTTGTATTAGTAGATAAAGTTCCTCTTGGTTTTTACATTATTGGATAGCCATGACTCAAGGAGAGACTTGCTATGAGCCTTGGACCATATGCATGGTTATCTGAAACACTATGATTGCAGGTTGGAGAGAATAACAACAACTTGGCATTCCTCTAGCAATGGCTAGATGACTGGCAAACCCAACATCCCCTATTCCCTGTAACAGCCTTAGATTATGAACCAAACCCCTAATTATATGATGGACTATGCTTATGGTTATATTTTTGTATTGGATTATGATCATGGCTAGATAGGCAAATATTCTAGCATAGGTTCTTTTTGGATGCATTTGTGTTAGTTTTTGTTTGTCTCTTATGTCCCTTAGAAGGGTACAATTTTGGTTGTGGTCTAGTCCCTTAGGTTGATATGATTTCCTGCTTTTGATGCAATAGAATTCACGTTACACATTAAAAAAAAGACACATGTTTGATTAATTTTAATTAAAATCGTTATAAAATATCAATAATCCATTTGGTTTGTTATTGGTATTACAACCCAACATGAATAGATATCATAAAAATATTTAACTTTCATTCTCACCCTTAAATAAAATATTTAGATGTATATGTGAAATAACATAAATTTATATCAACTTAAAAAAAATAAAAAAAATAAATAAATAAATAATTATATTTTAGTATATTTTTTAAAACATTTTATTAATTTCATATAAAGAAAGAATGTATGTGTGTGTGTTTTTATAACCATAATAAATATTCAGATAATTAAAAATTAGAAGTAAAAAATTTCAATATATGTCTAATACAAATAATAAAAATGTATATATAATTTATTTTATTTTTAATATAATAATAATAATATGTACTATTTAAAAATAAATAAAATATGTCAATGTTAATATTAAGTAAAATATTTCAATATCAACTATATATATGTTATATATAGTTAAACAAAAAAATATTTATATATTATATAAAGTATTTGAAAAAATATTTTTTATTGGTAAAACATTTCAAATATTTTATTATTTTACATTTTAGGCTTCTCTAGATACAACTTTTTTTTTCAAATTTTGCACTTTAAAAAAAAATTACATTTAAAAATATTAAAAAAAATTTAAAAAAAAAAAATATATATTAAAAAAAAAATAATAAAATAAAATAAAAATAAAAAATAAAAATCATTACTAAATTTATAGTTTAAAAAACAAAACACCAACAACAATGTTAAACAACTTTATACATCAAACCAAATAATATCTCAAATTATTTATAATTAAAAATATTTATATACCCTTTCTGAATATCTTTAATAAATTAAAATTAAATAATAAATTCTAAATAAACATCCAACAAAAACGTATATTAATGTACTCTCCAACATCCACCTAGTATTGCCTTAAGTTGGAAAAACACAATAAGATGAAGAATATATAATTTAATACATGTTTAATAAACCAAAACAATTTAAATAAATGTCAATAAGATACGCTTTAATTACGTTACATTCATATTTTCAGTTTTCTTAAAAATTAGTTTATATTTATTTTAATTTGGGTTTTATCAATTGTTTAAAGGGATTAAATCTCTTTTAATTGTAAAAGATATTTGTAAGAGATTTGATCCATCTTAAACCATAGTAAATTCCGAGTTACGTGTGTAATTTCTTATATATATATTCTTTCTTACTTAAAAATATTATTGGCAAAACCATGGATTGTCAAAACTCGGAAATCAGATCAGAAATTACCAGCGACAAATTGTCTATTTTACCTTAATTTTATTGAATTATTAATTATATTTTTATTTTTATGTAATTTGACTGAGTCAAAAAATGTACATAACAGGACATGACATTACAACATCTCTAAAGGGATCAAATCTCTAAAGATGTAAACCTCATTTTAACGATAAACCTTGAAAAATAATTGGACATCGAGAGACTTGAAGACTGGATCTACAAATATCCTAAAGGGATCAAATCTCTGAAGATGTAAACCTCATTTTAATTGCAAACCTTGGAAAAAAATTGGACATCAAGAGATTTGAGAACTCTATCTACAAAGCTCCTAAAGGGATCAAATCTCTCAAAATGTAAACCTAATTTTAACCACAAACCTTGAAAAAAAATTGGACATCGAGATATTTAATTCCTCTCGACGCTTGGTAGATAGATCTATGTTGATTCACACATAGATATATAGAAATATTCTTATTTTAAATTTTATTAGAACCATAATACATATAGTTAAGTGTTTTATAATTTTTATAATTTAGTTTTTTTAATCTGATATATATATATAGACTAAGATTAATTTATATATATATATATATATATATAATTTTGAAATACAATAGTTATGAACATGAATCATTATTTTAATTTATATAGCTAGATGAATCTTAGTTTATATATATATATATTCACATTTTCATATTTAGATTTTTTTTTTTAATTATATGTTTATTAATTAATTTTTTAGTTTTTATATGTTTATTAATTATATGTTTTGAAATATGGTCATTGGCTTATGGCTAAAGGTTTCCATTTTCACGTAGCTTCTAGTGAAGCATTGTATCCTTATCTGAGATAACCTACTTAAAAGGGGATTTATTGGATCCTCTTGGTGCTACATGTACAAAAATTATCAGGAATCCATGGATCACCTGCTTGACACCTGCGAGATTGCAAATAGCCTTTGGGAAAAACTTGCATAGGGCTTCCAACGAATTGATAGATTTAAAGGAAATGTTGTACATACCCTCAAGACTTGGGAAAAAAACACCTTACAAAGCTAGGTTCTAAATAAACTTTGGACTCTAGCACCAAGCCTTTTTGTCTGGGCAATTTGGAAGGAATGGAATCAAAGAATATTTAATAACCAACATAAAACTCGGGAAGGCATCTAGTTGCTCGTTTATAAGCACATTGAGGAGACCTTGTTTCTCTCCAATTAGGAAGACAATGACTTCTAAGAGCATCCACAGAGAAAAAACAATCCTGGTATGGTGGAAATTCAGGAAATATCATGCCATAAACAAAACTACTTGCCCCAAACCTAGAGATCCAAATCCAGAATTTTGGAAACCACCTCCAAAGCATCATTACAAACTAAAATTTGACAGAGCTTCAAAAGGCAACCCAGGGGAGGCAAGAATAAGAGTCATAAGAAACCACAAGGGTGACATCCTCATAGTCTACAAGGGATGCATAGGAGAGAAAATAACCAATGCAACTGATATTGAATCCTTAATTCAAGGTCTTCTCATTGCGAGGAATAAATATTTCCATCCCCTCATTACAGAAGGTGACTCCCAGCTAATAGTCCAGGATACACAAAAACTCCTCAATGGATCTCCTCCCTTTAAATTATCCTCTAAATGGCGATAGATCAGAGCATGCAACATCTTATACAAATTCTCTCTCAATAAGATGCAATAATTTTATTTCATGTCATGCACAAGGCAAATTCCTCGGTGGACTTCCTAGCCAACAAAGAGGTAGAATGGAAATCTCCATGTGATGACATGAATCTAGCATCACCCTAAATTGCGACCTGGGCCTCCAAATGATTAGATATAGCCAGAAAGTTCTTAGCACCTTGAATTTAGGTTCCCTCTCGAATTATGAAGCTCATTAAACCTCCAATGTCAGCGCATGTTTGGTTGTGTTATATTATTTCCACGACTAGCCCACGTAGTTAACGGGGGGGTTAGAAAGGAGGGGGGGGGGGGGGGGGGGGGGGGGGGGGGGGGGGGGGGCGAAGCCCCCCTTCGTTGCGCTGATTGCTTAGCGGGGGGTCACAGGGGGTTTGAGGGGTGTAGGTAACCCCACTTTATGGGGTCCAAGGCAGTGCCCCAGAAAATTTTGGTTTTGGACCGTATGTTAGGTTGGGCGGACCCACCTATGGTTTTGTGCATGATTTTCGCACATGGTTTTGGACGCGATGGTTTTCGGTCCATGGTTTTGGACGTGATGGTTTTCGGTCCATGGTATTGGATGCTTCGACATGTATAAATATGTATTGTAACATTGAAAGGAACATAATGAAAAATCAAGCTGGTAGTCCCAGTTTTGGGATCCAGGGGAAAATCTCTGTGTATATGTGTTTTATGTGTTATACTCTCGCATTGTTTATTTTATATGTTTTAGAATTTGTATGCAGGTAATTTATGTACGGGGTTAAAACCTACATTTGGTATTAGAGTTGTTTTGGCTTCAAGGGGACGCCTTTGTTGCTGAGGGGTTTCGCTTGGGCCTGTGGTAGACCCTGTTCAATGGGAGATCTATGAGATCGATTCTGGTGGTGAAAGAAGATGGTGAGCAGTGGAAAGATAGAGATCGAGAAATTTAATGGTCAGAGTTTTGAGTTGTGGAAACTCAAGATGGAGGATTTGTTGGTGGGGGATAAAGATTAGTGGATCGCGGTAGATCTGGGTACTAAACCAACGGAAGTGTCCAATCAAGAATGGAAGAAGTTGGATCAAAAGGCAAAGAGCACAATACGATTGTGTGTCTCAGATTCAGTATTGCTAAATGTATCAAGGGAAGCTATGGTGAAGTCTTTGTGGGACAAGTTAGGGACTTTGTACCAATCTAAGTCTCTGGTGAATAAATTGTTCCTACGGAAAAAGTTGTATAACCTGAGGATGAAAGATGGAGACTCAATGACAGAGCATCTGAACGCATTTAATAATGTGGTAAGTCAGTTAGCATCTGTTGATATTAGAATTTCAGATGAATATAAGTGCATCAGTTTGTTGTGTTCTCTACTAGATTCGTGGGATAGTCTGGTTATTGCAATAAGTAGCAATGCAACTGCCTTGTAGTTTGATGAAATAGTCTCCTCCTTGCTGACGAAGGAGATGAGACAGAAAAATATGGAGATCCGAAATGGTGACGCCTTGTATGTATGAGGACGGTCCTAGAACATCAACAAAAATAAGTCATTGAGTGGGAGATCTAAATCTAGAGGGAGATCTAAATCTCCAGGAAAACATGTGAAGGTGGTATGCTGGAAATGCGGAAAGGAAGTGCACTACAAAAGGGATTGTAAATCTAAAGCTCCTGACAAAGGAAATGGATCTGATGATTCTCCTTCTACAGAGGCAAAAACCACCTCAAATGAAGGTGGGGATGTGTACTTGGCCTCTTCAAGTACACATATAGATCATGAGGCATGGTTGATTGACTCAGGTGCATCCTTTCACTTCACTCGCCATAGAGAGTGGTTCTGCGAGTATGAGAAATACAATGGTGGTGTCTTCTTAGGGGATGATAGGAAGGCTATAATCGTTGGTCGCGGAAAAGTAAAGTTGAAGTTGCAAGGTGGAAGGGTTAGAACACTTCCGGGTGTTCTGCATATTCCTGCATTGGCCAGAAATCTAATTTTTGTAAGCAAGTTGATTGATGCAGGTGTAAAAACAGTGTTCGAGAAGGATACCTGCAAGATGGTTCAGGGAGCACTGGTATCTATGCGGGGAGTTCGGACTGGAACTCTGTACACGCTGCAAGGTAGCACTATTGTTGTTGGGTGCAACGGTTCTGTGGTTCCTGAAAGTGGAGCAGAAAATCTAGTGGTATCTGGAGAGAAGACCATGTTGTGGCATCAAAGGCTTGGACATATTGGAGAGAAGGGCCTTCGAATACTTCATGGTAAAGGTATGGTAGAAGGTATGAGTAATAGCTCTCTGGATTTTTATTTATGTGAAAATTGTGTATATGGGAAGCAAAATCGAGTGAGTTTCCCCTCTGGTGGTAAGAGGGCGAAACATATATTAGAGCTTGTCATAGTGATGTGTTTGGACCTGTGAAGGCTCCATCACTGGATAAGTCTATGTACTATGTATCATTTATAGATGATTTCTCAAGGAATACATGGATACATTTCCTTAAGAAGAAATCTGAAGTCTTTGACAGGTTTAAAGAATTCAAGACTCTAGTGGAAAACCAAACAGAGAAGAAGATAAAGGTGTTGAGGACAAATAACAGTGGAGAGTTTTGCAGTAAGGAATTTGAAGAATTCTGTGGTATAGCACGGCAAAAGACTACTCCATATACACCTCAGCAAAATGGAGTTGCAAAAAGAATGAACAAGACGTTGATGGAAAGGGCAAGAAGCATGCTCAGTGGTGTCAGGTTAGGACAGGAATTCTGGGTAGAGGCGGTGGAGATAGCATGTTACCTGGTCAACATATCACCTTCGTCAGCGTTGGAGGATAAAACTCCACAAGAGGTATGGATTGGTAAGAAACCCTCTCTTTCACATCTGAGGGTATTTGGATGTGATGCATATGTACATGTTCCAAAGGAGAAACGAACCAAGTTGGATAGTAAATCTGAAAAGTGCATCTTTATTGGGTATAAGGATGGTTTAAAGGGTTATAAGCTTTGGAACCCAGTCACAAGGAAGGTTGTGTACAGTCGAGATGTGGTGTTGAGAGAGGTGAAAGATGTTATTAAACATGAAGTCCAACTAAAGGAACCTGAGAAGATAGAGTTTGAGCTAAAGGAGGAAGAATCAGACTCTACAGCAGAGGAGGAATCAGAAGATGAAGAGCCACAAACTCTAGGTGTGAGAAGATTAGTTCAAGAAAGAAGGCAGCCAGAAAGGTATAGTCCATCTGCTTTCTGTTCAAATTTTTCTTTACCTATTACTGATGATGATCCCAGAACTATGAAGGAAGCAATATATTCAGAGGATGGAAAACTCTGGAAAGAGGCCATGGTTGATGAAATGGCATCTTTGCACAAAAATGAGGCTTTGGATCTGGTGGAGTTGCCAGCTGGAAGGAAACCCATTGGCAGCGAATGGATGTTCAAGAAGAAGACAAATGCAGAAGGAAAGGTGGATAAATACAAAGCTCGGTTGGTACAAAAGGTTATTCCCAGGTGTCGGGAATTGATTTTGGTGATATTTTTTCTCCTATTGCCTAGGTAACTTCTATTAGATTACTTTTATATGTTGTTGTTGCTTTTGATTTTGAGGTAGAACAGATGGATGTGAAGACAACATTTCTTCACGGGCATCTGGAAGAGGAGATCTACATGAAGCAACCTGAAGGCTTTGCGGTGAAGGGTAATAAAGAACTGGTATGCAAGTTAAAGAAGTCTCTGTATGGGTTAAAACAGTCACCAAGGATGTGGTATCAGAAATTTGATACATTTATACGGGGACTTGGCTTCACCAGAAGCAAAGTAGATCACTGTGTGTATTTTAAATTAATTGGTGACCGTGTTATTTATCTGGTCTTGTATGTGGATGATATGTTGTTGGTTGGAAATGACAAAGAAATTATCCAGGATTTGAAGACCCAATTGTCCTCCAAATTCGACATGAAAGATCTTGGTGCTGCAAACTATATTTTGGGCATGGAAATTAAAAGAGATCGGGCAAAGAGGAAGCTCTGGTTAAACCAAAGGAAGTATGTCGAGACAATATTGCAAAGGTTTAATATGCAGGATAGTAAATCGATGAAGGTTCCTATTACTGTAGGTGTAAAGCTATCTGCTGAACAGTGTCCCAAGACACAAGAAGAAGAAGAGGATATGTCCAGTGTTCCATATGCAAGTGCAGTCGGTAGTATGATGTATGCAATGATCTGTACTAGACCAGACATTGCACATGCAGTGGGAGTATTGAGCAGGTTGATGTCAAAACCAGGAAAGGAGCATTGGACCGCAATGAAGCTGGTTTTCAGGTATTTGCGTGGCACTAGTGATTATGGTTTGTGCTACCAAGGAAGACCAGGATTGGATAGAGTGTTGGATATTCGTGGCTTTGTTGATGCAGACTGGGCTGGAGATCTGGATCAGAGAAGATCTACAAGTGGTTATGTGTTTAACCTATTTGGAGGTGCAATCAGTTGGATGAGTAAGAAACAACCTGTAGTGGCACTATCAACTATAGAGGTAGAATACACGGCAGCCACTCATGCAAGCAAGGAAGCAGTTTGGTTGCAGATATTGTGTTCAAGTATGGGGTTAGTACAGGGAGCTATAAGGATATACTGTGACAGCAAAAGTGCAATTTTCTTGGCAAAGAACCCTGCATATCATTCAAAGACAAAGCACATTGATGTTTAGTATCACTTTGTGAGGGATATGATAGAAGACAAAAAGGTGTTGCTGGTAAAGGTGGACACTTTGAAGAATACTGCAGATGCATTGACAAAATCCGTGAGCTCTGAGAAGTTCTCTTGGTGTAGAGAAACAATGGGCATTGTAGGGTTGGATAAATGACTAAGCTCTCTTGTGGCCCCATGTGGAAAGAAAGCAACAAGTGGGAGAATGTTGGGTTGCGTTATATTCTTTCCACGACTAGTCCACGTAGTTAACCGGGGGGTTAGAGGGGGGGAAAGCCCCCCCTTCGTTGCGCCGATTGCATAGCGGGGGTGTCACAGGGGGTTTGAGGGGTGCAGGTAACCCCACTCTATGGGATTCAGGGCAGCACCCCAAAAAATTTTGGTTTTGGACCGTATGTTAGGTTGGGCAGACCCACCTATGGTTTTGTGCATGATTTTCGCACATGGTTTTGGACGCGATGGTTTTCAGTCCATGGTTTTGGACACGATGGTTTTCGGTCCATGGTGTTGGATGCTTCGACATGTATAAATATGTATTGTAACATTGAAAGGAACATAATGAAAAATCAAGCTGGTAGTCCCGATTTTGGGATCCAGGGGAAAATATCTGTGTATATGTGTTTTATATGTTATGCTCTCGCATTGTTTATTTTATATGTTTTAGAATTCGTATGCAGGTAATTTCTGTACTGGGTTAAAACCTACAACGCAATCTATCACATTAATGGATGGGTTTGTTAGAATTGTAGCAAGGCTTCATTTGACTTATGCCTTAGTCAAATGGAGAAATTCGATTTTCCAAATCAGCAGGATGAGTTGGATTGCAGTTAGCTAGAGTGACGTGGATTTGTCTCCTAGTTAAATTAGTAAATTCGAGTGTGTAGGCTAGAAGTAGAGTTGTGCACGAGTTGATTGATAAGATCTAGCAATATAGTGGAGTTATATTTAGTGAAACTCGGTTATCTGAGCTCTAGTCTAGAATAGAGTCAGTATGATTTCAATTGAGTAATTGTAACTATTGTTCACTCACTAATCGCTCAGTTAACTAGTCAATCAGCTAAAAATATCCCTACTCATACATGAAATTCAAATTTCTTAGTTGAGGTGGAGGGAAAAGGAACATTGTAATTATCAATTATATACTAGTGGAGTGTACAGGTTTTGCATTGGAGCAGGTGATCAATTCCTCTAGGCTTTGTGCAAGGAAATAAGGAATTTCCCTATCTCTTAGGAGCTAATTCCCTCAAGGATTGTGCAAGGAAATAGGAGGAAGGTTGAGGCCTATTTTTGCTAAGTGTTGGTCAAAGCAGGTCAGAGAGCAAGAGATCATAATTGCAGTGTAGGGTGTGCTTCAGGATTGAAGTTGACATTGTAATTGATCCTTATTTTCATTTCAATTAATGCAAAATAGAGGAGGGGTTTTTACCAGTTGGGTTCCCTAGTAAAATCATTATGTTCTTTGTGATTGAATGGTTGAATTTTATTGCATGTGTTTCTATTGTGTGTTTTCCTTTCTGCAGAATTGTAGACGAAATTTGTGTCTCTTGTTTTCAGTTTGAATTCATTAGCAGTAGCAAATTTCTTGTCATTTCTACAAGGGTTGGGCGTGATTCTTCTTTATCAACCTCACAAATCACATTCAATACCAAGGATAAGGTGGAGAATGAACAATGAATTGGCATTCATACCCTACTCAGGACATGGATTCAGACGTTATACCTCAGAGGGACATCCATTCCCACATTCAAATTTCTCCCCAGATGGTTTCCCTTTGTTGCATTTGCAGAGCACTAAAGGTTGACAAGCTTGGCACTAGGGGTAGATACTTTTCTTACTTGATAGTTATGGTTTGCAAATGAGGAAGTTCCAGGAGAGAAGGGCGAGGAAGAGGCCACCAGCGTCCCCTCCATGGCATGGACATGGAGTGGAACAATTCGATGAATACTTTTCATAGCATATCATATGCATGGTCAAATCTATTGAAGCACATGAGCTCAGGAACACTGGCAATGGCTATTGCGCAATAGGAACTTTGTTGGTCGTCATCTAAGGGATCAAGAAGAGGTCGTATGTGTCATGGAAAGTATAATTTTGTACATAGATCTCCATATTATCTAGGCTCGGTCAGCTCTGAGGGTCCTCTCAAGCACAATAGGAATTCAATTCCCTTATCCACCCCCTCCTCCAGCTTGCTCCAACTCACCGTATAATTTGGACAATGCAACGTTGATTCATCAAGATATCAATCCTCCCAGCCATGCATATCCTAGGTCTCAGGAAAAGAAGGAAAAGTAACCTAGTAGTTTCGGCTCTTTCGACCATGTGGAGAAGGAGCAAACTTCTGCCAACAAGCGAGTTGTTGGAGATCATCTGAAAGGCGAAACTTTATGGCAGGAAACCAACACCAGCATAGGGGGAATTTTTGTTAAGTGGGAACGACTCCATGGTTACTAGAAGGCTATGAAAACCCCTTCCAGTATCTCACTTAACTTGACCAAGCTCACTAACAACCTCTAAGAATGGCTTTCTCAGTCTCTTTTACTTTACTATTTTTGTTGTGGTCTTTTCTTGTCATTGATACTCTTGTTTCTGCTACTCATGTTTTTTATATGGTTCTATTATGTCAAAAATTGGTCTCAGGACACCATTTGGTTTCCCACTCAAGGACATATGGTCTCTCCCAAGCATGCTTTAGGATAGGAAGGTTTATGTATCCATAACTAACCCATTTCCGACACCCATGCATATACTCTATGTAAAATTTTGAAAATCTAATGAAATTTTGCTTACTCTCCATATATATATATATATATATATATATATATATAGAGAGAGAGAGAGAGAGAGAGAGATCATTTTATCTAAATTTATTTTAATGTGGTAGGTATATTATGATTTTTCCTTGAATAAAATTGTTTGTAATTTTATTAATAAAAAACAAAATTACATTATAATTTTATTAATAAAAACAAAATTACAGTATAACAAATTGAATTGAATCGATTTATTATTTTTATTACTTTTTACTTTTTACTATTTTATAATTGAGTTTACATTATGTTTTATTATTGTTATTTTTTATCAAATGCTTTATTCTATGGACCCTACAACATTTATGTCCTATTAAGTGAACATTTAAATTGATATAATTATTATATATAAATGAAATATAAATTCAACATTAGTTTTAGGAAAGTGAAGTGGAATTGGTTTCATCCGACAGTGTGAAGTGGAATTTTCTTTGTGAGAAAGGGCGAAATAATTAAAGTAAAATAGTTGTGAGAAAGGGTGAAATAATTAAAGTAAAATAGTTAATTTAACGTTGGTGGACTCTAGATTTTGAATATAATATTTTAAAATATAGTATAATATTTTTATTTTTTAATAAAATTACACATTTTTATTGAGTTAAGAAGTGCTCTCTAGCCCAGATGCTAGAGATGTGTATAGTTAATGTAAACATTTTGACTCGGTAAAAATAAAAATAAAATATGGTAAAGATGTGTAATCTAATGTACCGTAATATAATGTAAAAATTTTAACTCAGTGAAAATAAAATAAAAATAACAAAATAGAGATAAGCTTATAAAAATTAATTAAAAAACAAATGGCCCATGGTATTCATGTGCAATATAACCTATTTAAGGGGGAAATTAAACTAGCCTAGATCCATCTTAGTTTAATGTTATATTTAGATATACAGATAATTGTAGAATATGATGGCATTGAATCTCGGTAGCATGTAAAAATAAAACCTTTTTATGGATATGCAATGGCATTTATCATTTGTATGTTTTGTTTCTATCATTAAATAGATGAATACATAATGTGTATATATGCATAGAAACTTTAGATCTTCATGAAATTGTAACACCTCTTAACGCATAACATAAAAATAACTTTTATGTTTTATTTTATATTTATCCATAAGGTTTTACAACTATACCTTCTTATTTTCATCTATGGAACTACTGTATGAGATGTAATGCTATCGCGGTGAGGTTAACACGACCTCCAAAACCGTGTGATATCTCCCAATAAAAGGAAATTTATCCCATGCTCTTTAATTTTTGGGAAGGATATAAGTCTTGATCCCATTTATTTAGCGAAAGAGTCATAATTTACATTACTCCTTCATGTTGAGTGGAGTTGACAGCATATACAACATTACTTAATTTAAAATGTTATAAGTACATCTAAGATATAAACCATTCACACCCTAATACGTTGGTGAAGATAGGATTGGACAACACTTACTTTTTTGTAATTTCATTACTTCATGTCTTGTTAAACATTTGAGTTAGCATAGTATTCATTCAACCTTAGTTTTGGGCATCTGATAAGTGTTTCATGCGAATCTTCTCGAAACCTAAAACTGGCAACCAGTAGCCTCATTGGAAGGCGATCCCAAATCCACTATTGAGAAACTAGGGTTTGGATCCTACAACCAGGTGTAAGTCGTGAGGTTTGGGTGGCTAACTCCTCCACCTGTCGTGTCATCCACTCCCAGTTGTTTCCATTGTGATTGAGGATTTGAGCTCTATGACTACCACCATACTACAACACTTTCCTTCGCCCAGTCGTAGTCTGGTTGCAAATTCCTAAAGTAGCAGTGTTTAATTGTCATAAGCTTGATTGTAATTATGTTAAATTTAGTTATGCCTTGCATTTTGTTGATTAAAGTAGGTGGACAACTCCAGGAGTTTGGGTGGCGCATTTTTCAGCATGTATCAATGTCGAATTACACCTGGGTTCTAGAATATGCTTATTTTTGTTTTGATTAACGGAAACCACAGTCTCATGGTTTATTATGTTAAGGATTTCATTTATTTTCTTCAATTGGAAATTTTCTTAATAATTTCCCTCTCTTTTTTGACTCGCTGCGTACTCTAGGTTTGGAAATGTAATACTGTGGAACTTGCTACAGGTAAATGCCACCAGTTCTTAACTCGTTGTTTCTAGAATTTATATTCGTCCACGAAGTTAAAATTAACTACCTTATTTGGAAGTGATTGCAAGTTCGTGTTGAATTATGACAACAAAATGTAATTATGGGTAAAATTTGTAAATTACTGTCAGTTGGTTTTATAACGGGATTCATAACCAGAAGGAATTATGTAACGAAATGCCAATATTAATTGTGATGGTCGAATTATGTAACGAAATGCCAATATTAATTGTGATGGTCCGAGAGTCTTAGATGATGGATAATCATCTTTGATTAATAAATTTCCAATCCTTTGTCCGGTGGAGATTTCCTTGATACACTAAAACTTTGTAAAATCTATTTGTGTAAATGTGGATCAGTGTCCGTTTTTATATTTTTTTTTCTTTGTTCAATTATTGAATGCTTAATACTCCTAAAAGCTATAATCAACACGTGGTATCAGAGATAATGGAGTCGGGATTACATTGATAAATCTGCAAGAGAAGAAAAAAAAACGTTGTCGTTGTCAAGAAAGGAAGAGCCGCACAGTCTTTTTGTGATAGAGCGGTCAATCAGTAGAAAGACGCAACCAGAGGAAATCAGCGTAGAAGAGAGGGTTTGAATGACGTTGTCGAACCCATTCCCTCTTTAACAAAAGAACTGCCACCATTTTTTTATAGCCATCGTTGTGAAACATTGTTGTGGCAGAGAGAAAGGGTGATACCCCTGCCGTCATTGTGAAGGGATACCTAATTTTAATAAAGGGAGGCGAATTTCACAGTTTAATCTTGAAGGGAAAAAAAACCCTTGTTTGTAGATTGAGAGCCATCGAGCCACTGTGAGTGTGACCTGTGGAGAATCGTGGTTGAGGAGCGCTTGAACAGAGGAGTCGTGCTTGAGCCACGGCCAGAAAGAAATTTGTTAGAGCCAGAGAGAGACTAAAGCCGCATGTCACAGAGAGGAAGTCGGGTCGGTTCTCTAAAGCAGATGATATGTTTTTCTAAAGCTGTCATTTTTTTTTATATAAATTGTCAGTGCCAGAGATAGAGCCATTTTTTTTTAAGTTTGTGTGTCTGTCGGTTAAAGTCAAAAGAGAGAAAGGGAGTCTGCTAGAGGAACCGCTTGTTGTCTGAGGGTTTGGTGAAAACAGAGCTGTTGTTTATACAGACCAGATAATTCTTTTTTAAATTTGACAACAGAAAGAAAGAAAAAAATTGTTGAATGCAGCAAAAAAAATAAACAAAAAACAACAAAAATTAAAAATTAAAAAATAAATAAATAAATAAATAATTGGCATGGTTTCTTTTGTTGAAAAAAAAAAAAAAAAGAATTTTTAAGGAGCAGTGAAAAAAAAACAAACAAACAAACAAAAACAAAAACAAAAAATTAACTGGAAAAATTGGAATAAGGTTTGAAGTTTTTTATGAAAATTCTAGAAATTTTTGGGGCAATTTCATAAATGTTTTTAAAGAATTGAATCAAGAAGCAGGAATAGAACAAGAATTTATTTTTTTTTTAACAGAAATTGATCATTAAGAAGCAGAAATTGAAAGCAAAAGTGAAACCCTAGTTGGAAGAACCCTAGGAGGAGAATCTAGAAGCAGAATTTTTTAAAACCCTATAGGAAGAAAATGGAAAAAATGATGAATGCAAAGTTCGAGGTGGAGAAATCCACCGGCAAGAACAACCTTGCTTTATGGAAACTGAGAGTTATGGATTTTCTTATGCAACAAGGGTTGCACAAAGCATTAGACGGGGTGAAGAAGAAACCTGTAAGCATGATAGATTTGGACTTGGGGGACTTGGATGTCCGGGCTCTCAATACCATCAGGTAATGCCTGGCAAATGAAGTTCCCTTCAACATTGTTGAAGAGAGTATAGTTGCAGATTTGTGGGAAAAACTGGAAACATTGTATATGACCAAATCGTTAACCAACAGAATTTATCTAAAAAGATAATTGTACAGTCTTCTGATGAAGGAGGGTAGCAAAGTTGCAGAACATTTAAATGTTTTTAATACACTTATTTGCCAATTGTCAGATATGGAAGTTAAAATGCAAGAAGAAGACAAAGTTATAACCTTGTTGTGTTCTATGCCCGAGTCATGGGACCACTTCTTAACTTCAATCAGTTTGAGCACTGTTGGTTCTTTGAAATTTGAATCAATTGTGGGAGCTCTACTATCTGGAGAAGTATGGAGGAAATCCAGTATTGAAACATCTCCATTAGAAGCCATGATAGCCAAAGGATGGTCAAAGGAAAGAGGGGAGAAAGCAAGGGGCTCTTCCAGGTCTAAATCAAAGGGTAAAAAGTGTAAGGCCAAATGTTGTTACTGCAACAAAATTGGACACCTCAAGAAAGATTGTTGGAAATGAAAGGACTCTGAAAACCCAAAGAAGGAAGCAAATCAAGTAGATTCAGGTATGATTGATGAAGTTTTATCTATTCAAGAATTAGGTATGGTAGATGAAACTTTACCTGTGTGTAATGTCTCTCATAATTTTGAAAATTGGTTTTTAGACTCTGTTATAGATCTGATCCAAAAATATAAGATAATACAAATATACCCAGAAACAATAAGATAGAAATAGATAGAAATGTTTTTTATTGATATCAAACCCTTAAGGTAGGGCAACACCATACATTCACTCTTAAGGAAGGAGAACACTCCACAAGCCATATGTCTGTTCATACAATAATCCTTGACATCTCTCAATGGGGAGTCTCTAGCCTCTATATAGGCCTCATACATACAATACCATGGGTCTTTACCATGGTTCCCTCAATACCATCTATCTAATACCATGGACTTATTACATTATTGCTAACTACTTGTGGTCCTTTACATGATACGAGTTAACCACCTTATTTATTACTATGGCCCATCCCATTATTACATTATTTCCTTGGGTACCTCCCTTTGTACCCCATATTATCTCCCCTAGGTATACTACATTCCACCCCCCTTAACATTTTTCGTCCCCGAAACATGGGAAGAACACAAATAATAAGATCTACTCAAAAGAGTAGTCCACCGGTACCATGCACTTGCATCTAGCCATCCTAGAGAAAGGTGAACCCTCGATCTCGCTGGTGCCTCGCTCGCTTGAGATGGAAGTTGACTCTGGCGGATCTTCTGTGTTGATGTGTAGTAGGTGGATCGCCGCCCTTCGCTATCTGTCATGCAGGGGTTGTTGTCCTTGTCGCTAATTCGTTGCCATCTTGTTAGTTGGTGTCTTGCGGGGTGATGTGGGTGGTGATATGTTGAAGTCTGAACCAACGATGTCTTTTTCTTTAATTCACCACCTAATGGAGCCTAATTGGTAGCTGGTACATGTTGTGGTGCCTGTTGTTGTTTCTTATCTTCCAATATTACTTCAACCACTGAGTCCTCATCTGATGTATCAGTACTTGTAATATTTTTTGTTTCGGCCTCCTTGGATTCTTCTTGTACCTGATTTGATGTTTGTGTTTGGTTGTCGACCATCAAGGGCTCATCATCTGATGTGTCAGTCCCTAGAACATCTTCTGCTTCAGCCTCCTTGGACTCTACCTGTTTATTGATGGAAATATCATGTAATGTAATTTTCTTCTTTTTATACCAAAGCTTCAGGAATTTCTTCTGCACATTAATATTTATAGTACCCACCGATTCCATCCAAGGGTATTCCAAAACAACATCCTCATTAGCCATATCTGAAGCATAAAAATCAGAATGCAATACATACTTGTCCATAGAAATCTTCAAATCTTTATAAACTTGAACATCTTCATTATCAATCTGTGTGGTTTCAATGTGTTTTGCTGGAACTTACAATATTTTTGCCAAATGAACACTTATAAGATTTTGCTTGCAACAAGGATTTATATACACAACGATCTTCTCCTTCTGAATCAATCCATGAACCTGCAATAAGGAGATACCGACAGAAAATAACCCTTTAGGTTTCTTGGTTTCCTTCTTTCCTATAAAAATAAAATCTTTGCTAGGTTTTGTGGTTTTTTCCTTTCTAGTATGAGACCATTCGTCCAAAAGTAGTTCTTCTATTACATCAGCGCTACATAATTTCATAAACTCACTGTCAAGTGATTGCCACCACATAGTGGCATCATTTCTCAAATAAGACCCTATTTTGTCCTTCCAACACCCTGGATGGTCCAACTTATGATATGCTATAAAATTTTCAATAGAAGTCCAATCAGATTGTCCTTTAAAAAACTTGTTGTTATAAGCCATGAAGAGGGTTTGTAAAACAAATCGCTTACTTGGCGAAAACTTGAAATGGCCACAATTCCGTCAATATTGCTCAGAATCCCTATTATGACCTGTTTTCGGAAATGGAACAACCATTTTGCATCTTCTCGTGTGGTAGAAATCTCGCTCTAGGCACTGGAATTTCATATACACGCTGCAATTGTCCCGCCATCACAAAAAAAATTCTGAAAAAAGAGCTAATTTTAAATCAGCGATATCTCCCTCATCCAGACTTCGATTAGACTATTTTTTTTTTTAACTTGGGTATTTTTTCACAAAAAATCCAGATCTGCAATTAGATTCTACAGATTTTGCACCAGAACGTATAGATCTACTCCGCAAACTCGCCGCCCTTAAAAATATCTGCAACTGAACTGATTTTTAAATCAGCAATATCTCCCTCATCCGGACTTCGATTCGACCGATTTCTTTTTTTAAATTGGGTATTTTTTCGCCAACAACTCAGATCTACAATTAGATTCTACAGATTTTGCACCAGAACATACAGATCTGATCCATAAATTCGCCACCCAAAATTTCCTACCAAAAATAATATAAATAATTAAAAATAAATAAATAAAATTAATTAATTAATTAAAAAAAAAAATTATCCACTTTGCCGAAGAAAGTGCTCTGATACCACTTGTTATAGATCTGATCTGAAAATATATGATAATACAAACATACCCAAAAACAATAAGATAGAAATAGATAGAAATGCTTTTTTATTGATATCAAACCCTTAAGGTAGGGAAACACCATACATTCACTCATTAAGGAAGGAGAACACTCCACAAGCCATATGCCTGTTCATACAATAATCCTTGACATCTCTCAATGGGGAGTCTCTAGCCTCTATATAGGCCTCATACATACAATACCATGGGTCATTACCATGGTTCCCTCAATACCATCTATCTAATACTATGGGCTTATTACATTATTGCTAACTACTTGTGGTCCCTTACATGATACGAGTTAACCACCTTATTTATTACTATGGCCCATCCCATAATTACATTATTCCCTTGGGTACCTCCCTTTTTACCCCATATTATCCCCCAAGTCATGGGACCACTTCTTAACTTCAATCAGTTTGAGCACTGTTGGTTCTTTGAAATTTGAATCAGTTGTGGGAGCTCTATTATCTAAAGAAGTATGGAGGAAATCCAGTATTGAAACATCTCCATTAGAAGCCATGATAGCCAAAGGACGGTCAAAGGAAAGAGGGGAGAAAGCAAGGGGCTCTTCCAGGTCTGAATCAAAGGGTAAAAAGTGTAAGGCCAGATGTTGTTACTGCAAAAAAATTGGACACCTCAAGAAAGATTGTTGGAAATGAAAGGACTCTGAAAACCCAAAGAAAGAAGCAAATCAAATAGATTCAGGTATGATTGATGAAGTTTTATCTATTCAAGAATTAGGTATGGTAGATGAAACTTTACCTGTATGTAATGTCTCTCATAATTTTGAAAATTGGTTGTTAGACTCTGGTGCTTCTCATCACATGAGTCTGCACATAAATTGGTTTATTGCATATGAAGTAGTTAATGGTAGTTCTGTGTTTATGGGAAATAATGTATCTTGTCAAATTGTTGGGATGGGAAATATCAGGATTAAAATGTATGATAATACAGTTAGAACATTAACTAATGTTACACATGTACCTCAATTGAAGAAAATTTTGATTTCTTTGGGAGTGTTGGACTCGGATGGTTACAAGTTTACAGGTCATAATGGAGTGTTGAAAGTCTCAAAAGGTTCCCTAGTTGTTATGAAGGCAGAAAAGGTCAGAAATCTTTACAGACTCAAAGGAAGTACCCAGGTCAGTGAGGCAGCGACTATGTCTAAGAAAGAAGAAGAAGGCACTCGCATATGGCATCATCGATTGGGTCACATAAGCGAGAAAAGTCTTCAGGTACTGATGAACCATAAATTTCTTCCTGATTTGAAATCCTTGAATTTGGATTTCTGTAAACATTGTGTGTATGGAAAATAATGTAAACATGGGTTTAAAACTGAAAGTCATACTATAGTAAATAAATTTTGGACTATATTCATTTTGCTCTGTGGGGACCATTTCCTATTGTATCTTATGGAGGTGCTTTATATTTCTTAACATTTATTGATGATTTCTCCCGGAAAGTTTGGGTCTATATGTTGAAAAGGAAAGCTGATGTATTTAATGTTTTTAAACAATTTAAAGCAATGGTGGAAAAGAAAATTGGCAAATCAATTAAATCTTTGAGAACTGACAATGGTGGTGAATTTACTTCTCTAGAATTTGAACAATACTGTAAGGATGAAGGAATTGTTAGACATAAAATTGTTGTTTATACTCCTCAGAAAAATAGTGTTGTTGAACGTATGAATTAGACTCTTATGGAAAGAGCCAGAAGCGTGATCAACAATTCTAACCTGCAAAAGGATTTGTGGCAGAAGAAGTATCTATTGCTTGTTATTTAGTTAAGAGGTCACCTTCAGTTGCAATTAATTGTAAAATTCCTGAAGAAATTTGGTCAGGTCAGTCTTGTTATTATTCTCATTTAAGTATTTTTGGTTGTGAAGCCTATACTCTTATTCCTAAAAATCAGCGCTCAAAATTAGATCCAAAATCGAAATGTTATGTCTTTGTTGGGTATGACGATGCGGTGAAAGGATACAGGTTGTGGGATCCTACTTCACGGAAGATAATCATTAGTAGAGATGTAACATTTGATGAATCTTCTCTTTTAAAATCAGATGTTGAAATTGAACAGGAACAGGTATTGCCAAATCAGCAAATTCAGTTGGAGGCTAGACCTTTTTCAGAAAGTCGAAAGGAAGGAGAGACTTCTGAAGGAAAAGGTGAAGAAGATGCAAAGGAAATTGTCAAAGTTTTAGAACCAGTTCAACAGCCAGTCACTCTAAGAAGGTCTACAAGGGAAATATAAACACCCAAAAGGTATGAAGATTCCACTTCATCTTTTGCATTGATTACTGAAGATGGGGAACCTTCTTGTTATCAGGAAGCAGTGGATGATGCAGATAGAGAAAAATGGAAAAAGGTTATGGAAGAAGAAATGGATTCCTTAGCCAAGAACAATACCTGGGATCTTGTAGAACTTCTTGAAGGGAGAAGTGTTGTTGGATGAAAATGGGTCTTCAAATTGAAACGGAAAGTTAATGGAAGTATCGAAAGGTATAAGGTGAGGCTGGTAGCAAAAGGGTATTCTCAAGTTGAAGGTATTGACTTTCATGAGATTTTTTCACCAGTCGTAAAACTTGTTTCTATTCATATTGTGTTGGCACTAACTGCATTACTTGACCTTGAGTTAGAACAATTAGATGTTAAAACAACTTTTCTACATGGTGATTTGGATGAAGAGATATATATGGAACAACCAAAAGGTTTTGTACAAGGTCGTAGTAGAAGATTAGTTTGCAAGCTCAGGAAATCATTGTATGGCCTGAGGCAGTCTCCCAGGCAATGGTACAAGAAGTTTGAATCCTTCATGGTGAACCAGAACTTTATTAGAAGTGAGTATGATCATTGTGTATACTTCAAGAGTTTCAGTGGCATAAATCATGGAAGATATCAATAGGTTAAAGGCTCAGCTCTCTAGGACGTTTGACATGAAGGATCTTGGAGCGGAAAAACATATCTTGGGCATGGAGATACACAAAGATGGAAAAAATGGAAAGCTTTGGTTATCACAGCAAAAGTATGTTGAAAGAGTACTTGAAAAGTTCGGTCTGAATGGTGCGAAACCTGTTAATGTTCCATTACTTTCCCATTTTAAACTTTCTTCGGTTTTGAGTCCTAGAATTGATGAAGAAAAGAAGTATATGTCTCGTGTATCATATGCAAATGTTGTAGGAAAATTAATGTATGCAATGGTATCTACAAGACCTGGCATTTCACATGCAGTTGGAGTTTTCAGCAAGTTCATGGTAAATCCAGGTAAAGAACATTGGCGAGCAGTGAAATTGGTGCTTCGGTATTTGAGAGGCACAAGTGACCATTGCATCATCTTTAATGGTAGTGAAGTATTAGTCTATGGATATGTGGGTTTCGATTATGTAGGTGATTTGGATAAAATGAGATCTACTACAAGTTATATATTTGCTCTTTCTAGTGGAGCAATTAGTTGGATGTCAAAGCTTCAAGAAACAATTGCTTTGTCCACCACTGAAGCAGAGTATATAGCTGCTTCAGATGCTAGTAAAGAAGCAATATGCTTGAAAGGTCTGCTTGATAAGATTGGAAGGACGCATGAGAAAGTTAATGTATTCTATGACAGTCAGAGAGGTATTCATTTGGCTACAAATCCATCTTATCATAGCAAGACCAAGTACATTGATGTAAGGTATCATTTTCTGAGACATGTGATCGATGGTGGAAAAGTAGCTCTCAAGAAGGTCCATATGTAGGAGAATTGTGCATACATATTCACAAAACCAGTTACAGTAGAGAAGTTGCGATGGTGTTTGGCTTCTCTTGTATTGCAGAAGAGATGATGAATGGGCATGGGCAAGGGATTAGGAAAATTTTGTCAAGGTGGCATTTGTTGAAATATGACAACAAAATGTAATTATGGGTAAAATTTGTAAATTAATGTCAGTTAGTTTTGTAACGGGATTCATAACAAGAAGGAGTTATGTAACGAAGTGCCCATATTAATTGTGATGGACCAAGAGACTTGTATTATGGAGAATCATCTTTGATTAATATATTTCCAATCCCTTGCCCCGTGGAGGTTTCCTTAATACACTGTCAAGGTTTTATCATGTAAAATTATTTGTGTAAATGTGTGGATCAATTTTTGTTTTATGTTTTTCTTCTTTATTCAGTTATTAAATGCTTAATACTCCTAAAAGATATAATCAACAGTTCGGTCTTGCCCCATTTCCTTCCGACTTGTCGTAACTTTGTTTGTTAACTAAATCTTCACCATGACAAGCAGCGATGGATTTCCACGCTCATTCCTTTTATTTTCCCA
Source organism: Pinus tabuliformis (assembly GCA_031772625.1). Lineage (NCBI taxonomy): Eukaryota > Viridiplantae > Streptophyta > Pinopsida > Pinales > Pinaceae > Pinus > Pinus tabuliformis. The sequence goes on along the minus strand of CM062805.1, from coordinate 278,399,741 downwards.
GGTTTCTGCTAGTGAACTCTACCTCAATCCCCTATCATTCTTTTACTCATACATTATTTTATGAGTACCCTTTTAACCTTTTCAATAATTTCTTTCGTTATACTCATTTTCTCGTGGAACTTTGGTACCTAGATACCCTAGGAGGGCTAGATGGGTCAATCTCCCATGGTGATCTCCTTTGCTTCAGCTGGGGCACATTCGAATTTCTGCAAGCGAACTGGGTAACACACTATTTACTGTATTATTTTATATTGTTATATTCATCATTTTTTTTATAGAATAATAGTGCTTTTTTTTCTTTTTTTTCTTTTCATTCATTTGTTTTCTGTCTAGTCACAAGGACAAAGTTTAAACTTGGTATTTTCGTCGACTAGGTAAGTGCTTTTATCTTTCCACGACATATTAATATCTTCTTTCCGTTGTAAATTTGATGAACCTTCCCTTGACTGTTGCCAATTAGCTCTCTCTATGGTCGACCCAGTGTTTACTATCACCTGCTTGGAGTGGTTTTCTGAAATCTTATTTATGTTCTAATTGCAGGGTTTGGACCACCAAGCCTCAACCCAACTTAGAGTTTCTTAGATTGGGGTTATACATCTTTACGAGGTTCTTGCCAAGATCAAATTTTCAAATGTACACATTATTAAACCAACATTGGGTCATTTAAGATCAAAAGCCCTCTTTAATATTATATTTGGACAATACTATGGAGTATGGTTGCTGGAATTCCTTTTTGGCCTTTTATCTCCTAAGAGTTGTATACAATTTTTGTTACTAAAATTTGTTACTGAATTATTACATATACATATATATATATATATATATATATATATATATATATATATATACTTGGCATCATTGTGTTCGTTTCTTGCAAGGGTTACCTCTTTTGAAGATTTAATTACAGTTCTGATTTATATGTCACTATATAAATCTTGGGTTTCTATGAATGTTTATGTTCCCATAGTTAAATTATTTGGTTTTCTGTATAATAATACCATGCAAATAATAGTGTATGTATATATAATTGTGAATATAACCTTTCATTTAAGAGCTTGTGGTTACATCTTCTTTATTCTGTGTACAACATTATCTTCGTGGGGTTTGAAATATTTAAAGTGGAAACCTAATTTGTAGTTCTTGAACTATGGCTTTACTTGTATATAAGTATAGTTCTCTAAATTTGTTTCTTTAACTAAATCTAGATATAAGCACAATTCTCTAAATTTGTTTTTTTTGAACTAAATCCTGAGACTTGTGTGGGATCTACTATACAACTAGCACCCTCTTTCCAGACCCCTTTTTTAATTTTATTTTTATTTATTTTTATTTCTTGGCTCAGGATTGCTACTAGATTGTTGGGTACCTATCCATCTAGACTTGGGGGCTAACCCAGCCCATAGTTAACAAGGTTACTCCATCGTTATAATTTGTGATTTATTCACATGTTCATCTTTTAGAAAAGACCAAACATCAGTTAGCAGGAAAATAACATACATACATATGAACAGAAAAACATACAATAGAACATGTTAGCATGACACTTATTATTAACCAGTCCAACTTGCCATGTAAATCATAAGAATAATTTATAGAAATAATTTCTAAATTTTTTTTTTATAGAAAGACATAGTTTGTAGAATGAAATACTTATCTATTCAAGATTAATTAGGCTGCCACAGGAAATCACTAGGGAAAGAGGAATGCTCCTCCCAACCAATGAGCATAGTAACACCACTAGAGCTCCCCCTGAGCTAATTTCCCTCTAGGACAACCTTTCTTAGACAGAGACCACACCAGGTCTGCACAGAAATTCCACTGGTCCCAAACAACTCAAGAATTTCTACTCAGAACTTTCACAGACTCACAGGTATGTACATGAATTTCACTGGTCACCACCGGCTCAAGAATTCATTTATGGCAGTGTCCTATATGAGGTAATGATTTTTATTTTGTCCTCTTTCTTAATTGTCTCAGGTACCTCTCCCCCCTCTTGGCTCTCTTTTCCCGACTGGTATATTTATCCCTAGGGAGAGGAGTGTGTAGAAAATCCTGTAGATTCATAAGCTCAAGCAATGTACTAAAGCACAGGACAAGAATCTACTTCTACTTTCAACCATCGGAAGCTAATAGATCAATGAAAACAATATGAACAAAAAGAAGATAAATCAATGGCACATAACACAAGATGTATCTGGGGAAAGGCATTGCTCAAAACCCCGCTATTTGTATTGCATATAATAAATACGAGTGAAGATACAAAGCTTGTTCTCACTAGAACAATTCCACACAAGTATGCTCAACTCTCTCAACTCACAAGCTAGCTCTTCGCCAACACTTAGCCAATTTTGCAGCTCTCCAAGCCCTTAATCTCTTGTGTAATTCCTAGGATGAATAGTCTGTAGTTAAAGGGAATTCATGCTTCCAAAATTGCCCAATCCTAACATAGGTCTCTCTCCTTGATTGCATGCATGATCTATACAACTCAGTAAATCATATAATTGATAGTACATTGTCCCTGCACTCTAGTCTCAACTGGGTCTTTCTCATAATCAACATGCATGAGTTTTTGATGAGGGAATCTTCAGTTAACTAGAGTGACACTTTTGGATGAACTAGTGCACCAACTGACTGTTAACTCTCTATTAGTTCCTCAAACAGTTTGAAACTAATTTAACTGAACACAACTCAGTAAATTGAGTGATCTAATTTACAACTCATTTAAACTGGAATTTCTTGTTGCCATTTCTCAACACTCCCTCTCAACAAGAAAGGGATTATCAGTTACCCTGATCTTGTCTCTATGAAACTCAAATTTACATCTTGACAATGCCTTTGTCAAAATTTCAACATCTTGCTCCTCCGTGGGAATGTACTCTAACAACATAATCTACCTCAATACACAATCTCTGAGATGATGATATCGGATATCAATATGCTTGGACTGATCATGAAAAATTGGATTTTCAGAGAGTTTGATACAACTCTGATTATCGCAGTAAATCACAATTGGATCCATTTGCTGACCAAACAAACCAACCAGGATCTTCCTCATCCAGATGGCCTCACATGATGCCTGACTCGCAACCATGTACTTTGCCTCTGTCCAACTGAGTGAAACCGATCTCTATTTCATGTTGTACCAAGAAACTGTCGCTGACCTAATACTGAAGATCCCTCCTGATGTGCTCTTCCAGTTGGATGGACTCCCTGCCCAATCTGCATTAGTGGAGCCTTGAATCTTCACTCTCTATTTCTGTTTGTACCATAATCCATACTAAGAAGTGCCCCTGAGGTATCTCAACACATGCTTTGCCACCTTCCAATATAGCTTGGTAGGCCTAACCATCGCTTGACTAAGCTGGTTAACTGCATAGCACATATCCGATCGTGTGTTCAAAATGTACATGAGTGAACCCACAAGTTGTTTGTAAATAATAGCTTCCACTACTTCCTTTGAAGTAGCATCCTCCTTCCTCCAGTTACCTGTTGGAGGAGTCTCCATGGGTTTGTTGCTCTCCATGTGGAATCTCCTAAGTATCTCGTTGGCATACTTTCCTTGAGACACAAACAACTCCCCATCTCCCTGCCATACCTCCATGCCAAGAAATTGATGCATAAGCCCCATGTCCTTGATCTCAAACTCTCTTGCAAGGTCCTCCTTGAAAGACTTGATCAGTTGATCATCACCTGTCAGTATGAGATCATCAGCATAAAGTAAAATGATCAAAAATTTACCTTCCACCACTATGTAATACAGGTTTGCATCTGCTTCACTCTTCATGAAGCCCAACCCAATGAAGTAGCTATCTATCCTAGTATACGAAGCATAGGGTGCTTGCTTCAGCCCATACAACACTCTCTTGAGTTGACACACATGTGACTCACGGTTGAAGATTTCAAAACCTTTAGGTTGCTCTATGTACACCTCTTCGTCAATCATGCCATTAAGGAAGGTTGTCTTTACATCCATCTGATGTATCTTCCAACCCATCTGCGTTGATAGTGCCAATATAGATCTAATCGATGAGTACCTTGCAACAAGAGCAAAGGTCTCATCATATTCAATCCCCTCTACTTGTGAAAAGCCACGGGCCACAAATCTAGATTTATGCTTCTCCACACTACCATTTGCAGCTTTCTTTACCTTGTAAAGCCAATGAGAGCTCACCGCTGACTTGTCCTCTGGTCTTGGGACCACATCCCAAACACTGTTACAAACTATGGAGTCATACTCCTCCACCATGGCATCAACCCAAACCAGCTGATGCACTGCTTCCTTAAAGGAAGATGGGTTTGTCACAACAAATTCGCTCATAAGATCCATGTATCTAGTGTACCTTTCAGTTGACCTCCTCTACCTCCACTAAGAAGTGGGTGCTCCCACATTCTCCCCTGCATCATGCAACAATCTGTCAGCCTCTCTGGTGTGCTTTCTTCTCTCTTTAAAACATTTTGCTTGAGTGGATGTCTCCACTCCCAGATCCTCTACATGTGGCTACTCCACATGAATCTAAGGTTCCTCAACCTTAGGAGCTAAAAGATCCTCATCTGCATGTAGCTCAATCCCCCTCTCAAGGGAAACTCTCATGGCCTTCTCCTCATTGAATTTGACATCCCTGCTAACCACTGTCATCTTGTTGGTCGGCAAGTACACCTGATAGTTGTGAGGTGTATCAGTGTGCCCCACCAATATCCCCAACTATGTTTTCGGCTTAAGCTTCTTCTGTGCATCTTTGGTCATATGGAAATACACAAATGACCTAAAAACCCTAAAGTGACCAACATCTGGCCGCTTGCCGAAATAAGTCTCCTCTGGTGTCTTCATCTCATTGAGTATCTGATGTGGGCTACAATTCTGAACATAAACCGTTGTGTTGAATACCTCAGCCCACAAGTGTAGTGGTAGGCCCTGATCATGCAACATCACCCTTGTTTCCCCTACTATGATTATGTTCTTCCCCTCGGCCACCCCATTCTGTTGAGGGTTATGGGATGTTTTCAACTCCCATTTAATCCCTTTCGTTTCACAGTAGTTATTAAACTCGTTTGAGACATACTCACCACCATTATCACTCCGTAGATCTTTAACCTTCTTTCCCGACTCTTTCTCCACCAATGCTTTAAACTCACAAAACTTTGTGAAAGTTTGATCCTTTTTCTGCATGATAAGTATCCATCATTTTCGAGAAAATTCATCAAAAAATATAACATAATACTTGTGTTTGGATGTGGATGCTGTCGAGAATGGTCCACACACATCTGAATGGACTCACTCTAAAATAGCCTCTGCTCGACTATCTCTGTCGTGAAAGGAATACTTGGTGTATTTTCCCAAAGTACACCCCTTGCATGTATCAACTTGCTCAAGCGTACCTTTGGGAAGATCGGTAGAGATATGCTACAATATCTTCAAAGCCCCATGATGCAAGTGGCCCAATCGCCTATGCCACAACTTGTCAATGTCTCGCCTCTACACCTTTTCTGCTTTTGTGCTCAAAACAACACACTCCTATACCTTTATCTTATAGATATTCTTCACCCAAATCCCTATCTTCTTTACTTGACCCGTGGCTATGTGTCGAAGGAATGCCTTTCCTTTTGAGAAGATCACATCATAGCCTCTATCCTCAAGCATGGAAATGGATACCAAGTTCTTCTTCAGCCCAGGAACATACATAACATTCTTCAAGGTGAGTGGAGCCCCATGCTCCCTTTGAAAAGTAATCGTGCCCAATCCAGTAACACTATACTTCCTGTCATCACCCATCTCGATATGCATCTGGAGATCTTTCTCCTCTAGGTCATTGAATAACTCTTTGTCACCAGTCATGTGGAATGAAGCTCCGCCTATCTAATTACCATACACTTCCCATAATTGATGACACCATGCATGCAATGAGGGAAAAGTCCAATTCGAATTGAGAGGCCAAAGCCTCATCTGCCGCTCCTCTTGAGTACTTCTTCTTGGACTTCTTGAGTGAACAAATTGTAGCAAAATGGCCCAGCTCATGACAATGAAAGCACTCAGATTTTGTCATGTCTTTCTTATTACCTCCATGATAAGAATCCGATTTGGAATGGGAAGCTTTCCCTTTCCCCTTCTTCGCCTTAATCGCTAAGGCACAGTTCTCTTCATCATCAGTCTTTGATGAAGAGCCATCCCTGGTGTTCCTCCTCATCTCCTCCTACATCAGATTTGACCACAGTCGTTCCCGATCTGGCATCTTCTCCCGACCATTGATAGAGTATCGATAACTATGACAACTCTTTGGGAGTCCTAGAAGAGCAAGACTCACCATATCATGCTCGGAAACTGTGATTCCAACACTTTCAAGTTCATCACGACATTGAGTGAGATTGGTCAAGTATTTTGGAATAGTCTCGCCTTTCTCCATTTTGATTTTTCAAAGTTTGTCCTTCAGTGCCAATTTCCTTTGGTCATTGATGTTCTGATACAAGTCCATCAATGCTTTCCAAATAGCATATGGATTTTCCTTGCCATGGAGACTCGATACAATGTGCTCTCGAACTCCCTCAAGGATTATCTACCTCACCTTTGCCACACACTTCTTCCATTCGACCAAATTTTGTGCATTTGATGTTGTTGGCTTAGGAATTTCTTGATCAATGAATTCCTTCAAGCCATTATCCTATAGCACAACCTCCATTCTGTCCCTCCAGGCTATAAAATTAGAGTTTCCTTCCAAGGCATACTCGAGTCGCAAACCATAAAACACCATCAGCCAATCCTGAAGTATGTATTGCAAATTCGAATTTCACCTGTAACCCAAAAATCAAAACTTCTAAATCTCCTCTAGTATATTATTCTCAGCTCTGATACCATGTAGAAAATCATTTATATTCACAAGTTCATGCAATGTACTAAAGCACGTGACAATAATCTACTTCTACTTTCAACCAGCAGAAGCCAATAGATTGATGAAAACAATATGGAAATGAAGAAGATAAACCAACTGATTGTTAACTCTCTATTAGTTACTCAAACAGTTTGGAATTAATTTAACTGAACATAACTCAGTGATCTAATTTACAACTCAATTTAAACTCATACCGAACCCTTAAAATTTAGGGATAACACATACATGACTTCAAAAAGGCTTCCAACTCGAAATTCATAAGCTAATTAAGTTAATTAAACTTAATTAACTATTTACAAGTTGTTATGAGAATAGAATTCGATTTTAATTCTCAATTTAATTCAAGGACAAATTAAACTAGAATTTCTTGTTGCCATTTCTCAACAGAGTAATTGTCTATTGATTGCCTGATAGGTAAATCCTCATTTAGCATTTCTACCTTCCCGTGATTCCTTGGATGATCATAGCTAATCTTGGTAATCTAATTAAAATAAAAATATGCATGCCTAATATTACAGCTGGCTTTGTATTAGCCCATAGTCTGCTAAGTTATTTTTGGTAGAAGTAATTAAAAATTTTACTACTCACCGAGGGGTATTACATCTTCCCCTCCTCGACCGAATCATTGTCCTCGGTATTTCCTAGATTTTAAAACAAGTTTGAATATGTCTTGTTCATAGGATTTCCAGTTTCCCAGGTAACTCCTTTCGGCTGGAATGCTTCTACTACACACTATCCTGAGTAATCACTTGCTTATGCAGCTTACTCTCTTTCTGATTGATAATGTACAAAGGTTCGAACAAGAACACTCTTTGAAATTCAACCTACATCCACAATTAATATGATCGTCATTAGTTTTTTTCAATTGTCATTTAGAAATGTACATATATATTATTTTAAACTTATCATAGACACAATCATTTGTTATTTATGTACCCAACAAGGGTCATCAGTAGGTATCACAACCCAACAAGGGTTAGAAACCTGCACCCAATAAATATTAACAACATCAATGTGGACCTTTCAACCTTATTGATACATCCTTTTACCTATCTTATGGCTATGCCAAATGACAAGAACCTCACCATGTAGTCGGCACTACTTGCTTAGTAATGATAATAGTTCAAAGTCATTCGTTGTTCTTGTCATTTATGTGAGTTTGCAACTAGCGCTTATCATACTAAAGAGCATTATTATGCTAAAATTTAGCATATGTTATTTTTCTTGTCGTGTTATAGTTGTTGACTCTGTTTAAGTAACTTAGTGATTCCCATCTTTGGTCGCTTGTTATCTTCCTTTGCGCAAGGTCAAGATTCCATGTTATGACATTCCTTCCATTTTGGCCCTTTTTCATCCTACATTGTAGGTTGTTAGTGAAGGTTGCACACAGTTTGTTTTCTATGTGTAACCGTAGATTTTTTTTCTTTGCTCCCATTTTCTCAGTGTTAGCTTGTAAAAACTATGTTTAGTGGTTTCTCTTCAAAGTTATAGATACACCTCCTGGCCACAATCTTTTGCTTTCAATTAAGTTGCTCCACATCATAAAATCTAGCCATTTTAGGTGCCCAATCAATGTTCGCTTGTTTATACTTGCAATATCAACTTAACCAGTCTTTAGTTAGTTGTTACATCAACCTAGACCCCCATACAGAACTAATGGCCATTTCTCTCCTTCATCTATTCATTTGTTCATTTGCTTAATTTACCCGTTCACCAGACCACATACACAACACACATATAAGCAATGTGTAAACATATTTCTCAACCCTTTACACATTACCACATACAGTTCTAGAGATCATACCGCCTTTATACACGTGAACTAGGTCATACTTCTTTTTCTACTTTTGTTGATCACAATAAAAGAGTTAGAATATTTCTCGACATATAACTTTCTTGCACACTCTCAAGTGGTCATATTTCTACTCCAGTGAGTCCTAACCATGTCAAATACAATGGCACTTTCTTACATTTACTATGTATATTTAACTCATCAAGTCTACAATACATGTATATGGGCAATTCTAAACAAGGGTTAAGAGTATAACCTTTATCCTTTTGTTGTCCATTATACCCATAAATTCGACCAGCCTACTTGGTTGTCACATTTGTTGTTCCCATTCTCAGATTTAGCCTTAACCAATACCATCATATCTAGGTTTGCAGGAGACTTCCATCTTACAATTTATTTTTTAATACGCTCTCTCCCTAGGCAGGTATATGATTAACTCTCTTACTTTAAGAGTCTTGACAACCAACCTGCTTCTGATAGCCATGGAAATTTATCCTTATCCATAGGCTACCACATCTAGCATACTTATACTCATATTGTATTGATGTGACGGGTTTTTCCTTGAATGTAAATATTTTATATATATCAAGTTTAGTTGTAACACTTGTTGACATAAACTATCTTCTACATTGTACCAAACTTCATTCTACATAGTATAAAGATTTCCACCCGCTTCTTAGCGCTTTCACTGGTATTTACACCTTTATTATGTATTTATTTTCTAGATTATTCAGAGCTAAAATTCCTCACACCTTCTTAGGCATGACATGCATGCTCTATTCCGAACATTACTTGTCATTTACTAGATGTGTTGGTTATTTATATACACAGTTTATTTTGACAATTGCAATTACTTTTATTATTATTATTATTTTAAATTAACTTTATATTTTCCTTTTTACTTGCCTTTGCTTCATGGGTGACCATCACTTTCATGCCCAAACTTGGAAATCTCTAGGGGACCACAAAAATTGGAGGAAAAAAGAGCAAAAGGGATTTATTATAGTTGTGATAGAAAATACACTAAAGGTTATAAGTGTGTTGAGAATAAATTATTCTACATAGATTGTGAAGAGGAGGAAGAAAAGGAATAAGAAACATCAAAAGAGGAGGATATACACTAGGAACCAACCCTAGAGAAAGAATAAATAAATGTGACCATATCTTGTAATGCACTGGCAGGAATTACCACTCAAACTCTCAAGATAAAAGGATATATCAAGAAGAAAAAGGTAATAGTGTTGATTGATTCGGGTAGTACCCATAATTTTATTCATTGTAATATAGCCAAGGAATTGAATTGCTTCCTATATCCAACACCAAAGTGTCAAGTGATGGTTGTAAATGAACTATAAATTGCTCTAGAAAGTGCCATAATATCAAGATAACCATGGGGCAATATGTATTGAATAGTCCAATGCTTTCCATTACAATGGGTGGTGTTGATGTTGTACTAGAAGTCCAATGGTTACAGTCTTTGGGGATGAGAGCTTTCAATTTTCAAGAACTTTTCTTGATTTTTTTTTGGGAAGGAAAGGAATTTGAATTAAGGGTTGTCACAGGGAAACCTAGAAACATAATAAGCTCTAATGGCATGACAAATCTTTTGAAGAAAGAACAATGAGGCATAATTGCACAATTATTCTCACTAGGGGTTCAAACATCGAAATCATCTAATTCTCTAGATCTCCAAAAAGTCTTGGACAATCACTCCAAGGTGTTTGAGACTCGCAAAGGCCTCTCGCCTATTCATGATCATGATCATGTGATTCACTTGATTCCAGGAAGTGTTCCTCCAAACATCAAGCCTTACCGATATCCTTATGCTCAAAAGAGTGAAATTGAACGTATAGTTGCAAAAATGCTAGACGTCGGTATAATTCAACCTAGTCAAAGTTCTTTCCCTGCTCCAGTAGTATTGGTGCACAAGAAGAATGGATCATGGCATATGTTTCCAGATTATAGGGAGCTCAACAAGCTGACTATTAAAGATAAATTTTCCATTACTATCATTAATGAACTGTTGGATGAATTACATTGAGCAATTTACTTCACCAAGTTGGATCTTCGTTAAGGATATCATCAAATTAGAATGAAGACTGAAGACATTCTGAAAACAACATTCATAACTCATGAGGGTCATTATGAGTTTTTGGTCATGCCTTTTGGCCTTACTAATGCACCTTCCACATTTCAAGGTTTGATGAATTCCATTTTCAAACCCTTCCTTAGAAAATTTGTGTTAGTATTTTTTTATGATATACTAATATACAACAAGTATTAGAAGGATCATGTTCAACATGTTGACAAAGTGCTAAAACTATTGGAGGAGAAACAATTATATGAAAAAACCTCCAAATGTTTCTTTGGAGTATAGGAGGTGGAAAATTTGGGTCATATTGTATCTCATAAGGGTGTTAAGGTAGACCCTAACAAAATTAAAGCCATTAAGGAATGGAAAATCCCCACAACCATAAAGCATGTTAAATGATTTCTCATGTTGACAGGGTATTATCGCAAGTTTGTTAAGAATTATGGGAGAATAGTGGCACCTCTAACATAATTCTAAAGAAAGATGCATTTTCTTGGACTCTGGAAGTAACGAATGCCTTTGAACATCTTAAAAAGGCAATGTGTCAAGCACCAGTCTTAGCTACGCCAGACTTCACAAAAACTTTTATTATGGAATGTGAAGCTTCAAGAAATGGAATTGGTGTTGTTTTAATGCAAGAAGGAAGACCCATTGCTTTTGAAATTCATCCAACCAAAGGAAAGTATTTACACAAACCTATTTATGAGAAGGAAATGTTGGAACTACTACATGCACTAGAGCAATGGCGACCTTACCTAATGGGAAGACACCTCAAGGTAAAAACTGATCATGATAGTCTTAAATACTTTTTGGAACAAATATTATCTTCAGAAGAGAAGTAAAAATGGGTGACAGATATGTTGGGTTATGACTTTGAAATCATCTACAAAAAAGAGAAGCAAAATGTTGTTGCAGGTGCACTCTCAAGAAAGGATGAGGATGTGGAAGCATTGCTTTGTTACATTTCTATTATCCAACCTAAGCGGATAACCGAAGCAAGGGATAAATGGAAGAATGATGAAGAGGTGTGGTCACTCATTCAAAAGTTGCAGTAAGATCCTAGTACATCTGATACATTTAGCTGGAAAAATGATTCATTATGGTACAAAGATCGCTTATATCTTTGTAAGAATTCCCAACTCAAACAAAAGATTCTTTTGGAATTGCACGCCTCCCCCTTAGGAGGGCACTTAGGATTTTTAAAAACTTACCATAGGGTCAAGAAGGAATTTTTTTGGGATGGCCTTAAATTTGATATTCAGAAGTTTGTGGTAGAATGTTTGGTTTTCCAACAAAATAAAGTTGAGACAATTAAGACCCTAGGTTTATTACAACCTTTATCCATTCCAAGTCAGCGTTGGGAGGAGGTCTTAATGGATTTTATCACAGGTTTACCCAAGTCTAAAGGAAAGATTGTCATCATGGTGGTAGTTGACATACTTACCCGCTTAAGATTCCACATGTGAGGATGAGAATTTTATACAAAATCATTCATAACTACTCAAGCATTGAGGCACACACTTTTTTGAAGGAGAGGGGCATGTTAGGTCCCTATAATTCTAGTGTATCCTCCTTATTATTATTGTTGTGCCCCAGAATCCCACTATTATTATTGTTGTGCCCTTAAATTATTATTGTTATGTAGCCTTTGATTATATTGTGACCCCTTATACTCATATATATACAAAGGAGGTAATGTCATTTGTATCATCCAAGAATTGTTCATATATGTAATGTAAAGGAGGTTTCCCCTTGAAAAGGATAATTTTTAAGTCGTTGATCTGTCTTTTTGTGAGCTAGTTTCATAACACCTAAGGTGACGTGTATGAGTATTAAGATTAAAATTTGGATGAGTGAATGTGTTGTCCTATTACTGTCCTTGGAATCTAAAATCATTGTATTAAAGTTTGGGATTAAGGTTGTGGCATTTATGGACGGCAGGCTCATTTTATTTAACCCGGCAACATAGAAATTCAAGGGGCATGCACGCTTGCAAACGATGAACTCGCATGCATCAAGCAGTAAGTCTTTGGTTTGGCTCCTTGCATTCCACTAGTTCATGATGAATTTCTTAGTTTGTTTCTCAGGGAAATGAATTGTAGGTGTGATTGCACTTGTATGGAAGAACTTTGTTCATGATGAAACAATAAGGGGGGTTACGTATTTATGTGGCTCTTCAAACTTCTTTAAGATGATGGAATTAGGCACTCTAAGAAATCTAGTGGAGGTACGCAGTAATAAGAGGGAGTTTGGTATGAAGTTCATTTAGTGGGGGCTTTGGTGTCAAAGGATAGGTTGTTAAAGCCTAGGCCGAGACGATCTGAGAAAATGGGCGTTGGATGACTAGAACAGGTTTGCACGAAATGTAGAAATCCATTGGGCTTTCTTGGTCCAAAGGAGAGTCTTACGCATCCACAGTAGGTTGGGAAACTCTTTTGAGTCTGTGTGGTCGTCTAGTTGGGAAATATTTTGGGTTAATACTAAGGATTTTAGGTTAAATTTATTCTTGTGGGGGATCTGGAGTTTAGAATGTAAGCATGTGAATTGAAATTTCCTGTGTTAGGGTGGTTTCTAAGTGGCTAGACAAGAATTTTTGAGCTATTCTTTGAATTCCCCTTGGCTATGTTTGTCCAATGAGGGGTTTCATGCACATTCAATCGGACTGGTAATTTCAGTGATGTTGTCCTGCAGGTTCGACGGGCATCGTCTGGGAGAGGCAAGTTTTATTGGTTTCCCTCAATTGGTAAGTTTCCTAGTTCGGGGTTGGCGTGAGGATGGTATCTTTCACCCTCAGGTGGTTGGCCTGTCTTCAGTCATCTCAATTCACATCTTTCCCAGTCAGCAGAGTAGTGAGGCCTACAAATTGGATGGTAGTACTAATAACAGTTCTGAGCGTGCTCATGAGGACAATTTCAGTGCCTTTATGGACATGAATTCAGTCTTGATTTCTTTTTCAAAAAATAGTATTTACACTCACTGCAAGGAGTCACATGAAGCCTTGCAACAAGCGGATTACCACTTGCAGGTTCAAGGTCTTCAAATGTTTCATTCTCAAATTGAATTATCTGACAAATTAATGATCCTCTAGAACTAACTTTCCAGAGGTATGGATGAAATATTTGCACTGCGCAACATGATTTTAGACATCAAGTTTGTTCTAGAGGTTCAAGCAGTCTAGGCTAAAGCATCGTCCGAGATGGGCAGAATGGACATTTATCTTAACCAGTCCACCATAGGCATGGACTAGGCCTTCCAAGTCTTCCTAAATTTTGTTCCTTGGCCTATTGTTTTTGGTCTGTTAATTTTGTCTGAAGTTGATATGTTTGTTACCAGCTCCTTAGTTTGTCAATTTCGGTCTGTTAATTCTGCATGCAGTCTGTCTGAAGTAGAAATATTTGTTCCCAGTTTTGGTTTTGTTCGATAAGCCCTTGGAGGCTTCATAATATGTATAAGAGGTTATATAAGTAGTTTGTCTATAGTATAATGTCTATAGAAAGCTCTACAGTTAGTATTATATGGTCTAAACTCAAATTGTCTAACAAATTGAGCATAAGTAACTTTGAATATGAAAAAAATATCCCCATGTATCAAGCTCAACCAAACGTAGAATTTCAAATAAATATTACTCATTTTTTATTTTAAAAATAATTATTTTTAATTCATTTTTAATCAAATATATAATTTATATTAAATAAAATGATAACAAGTTTTTAAAAATATAAAAATTAACTTACATTAAACTTATATTTTTCTTAACCTTTAAAATATATTAATTATTTAATTTCTTAACCTTTAAAATATATTAATTATTTTTAAATAATTCTTAATAAAGTATAAAATTAATATTAAATAAAATAATAATAAATATTTAAAAATATAAAAATTAAAACATATTAATTATTTTTTAATCGTTTTTAATAAAACATTGATAATATATATTTAAAAATATAAAAATTAACTTACATTGATGTTATCATGACTAATACACGGGTCTTTGCCTCATGGTTGGGAGTGCCTTTATTAACTTCCCCACCCGAGTTCGAAACGCGAATGACACGAAAAAATTGTCCTCTGATGACACAACTATGATGTATAATAATGTAATGGATGTTAATATATCGAGCTTCCTCGGACCCTCTGAAATGTTATCATAATTTTGTAGTTTTCATATGCAGATCATCCATCCATCCACTCTCCACATCAACACAAGTCCGTGGTACCATCAACAACAATGTGAACACCTTAGATTTCTCAAAAATATAATTTATCAACAACATTTATCAACTCCCATATTCAATGTTATCCGACATACTCAAAGCATTTTGAATAGATCTTTGAACCAACTATCATCCTTGTTGATTTGGATGGATTTTTGAACTTACATCGCATGTGAAAATGATGTATAAGGTTGTAATGTTTTTTTTATTGAGATAGGAGTAATAATTAAAATACTTTAATAATAATTAAAGTTTATTTGAGTTTTTGATAATGGGTGGTCAGATTATTTGAAATGTAAAACATTATTAAATTTGTTCACATATAATATTTATCCAGAAATTTATTAATACAATAATTAAAAAAAATTATCACATATCTCAATGGTATATAATATAAATAAAATAAATTTTAAATTAAATTAAATATTTATTGTTAATAAGAAATTATTATGTAATCTTAAGAGATAGTTTAAATGGTTATAAGTTGAATGATTAAGAGTATGTGTTTCATTTTTAAAAGATTACATGATCAAATTTATAAGGGTAGAGTATGTAAGCCGTCATTAGACTTTAGAAGTCAAACCATTATGTAGAGGTAGATATCTTATCCTACAAACAAGATAATCTCATACATTAATTTGGTGTGGCTTGCTCTTGACCTTAAAATAAGATTATTATTATTACTATATTTTTTTCAAAATTTATGTATTTTTTTTAAGGGGATTTAAGTATTAATGATTTACTCTAATTATTATTTATCAATAATAATATTTTTATAATTTATATTATTTAGAAGGGAAAAAAATAATATGATAAATATTTTAATTATTTTAATTTTCAAATTTTAATTTTAATTTTATATTTCAACATAATTATATAAAAATTATTGCTTTCACTATTTCACACTAATGTAAATTCATCTTAAATTCAAACTTATTATATATACAAATCTTTTTTCAAGTTTTTCAATGTAAAAAAGGATTTCATTTTCTTTTAATCATGATGTATTAAGAGATATTTAAAGAAGATTGATATTGAAATATTTTACATTGATATTTTTTTGTTATTAATATTTTATTAAATTTCGCATGTAAGTCAATATTAAACATCAAACAAATTATATGCCTCTCTCTTAAAGAAATAAAAGCATTTATAATCAAATAAGATTTTTTTTGTGTGTGTATATATAAAGTGGGTATAAAAAAATTTAAGTAAGTTGGATATTGTAATATTTCATTGATTGCTTACATTGAATTGGTTTTTTGTTATTAATATATTTTTTTAAATTTATGTGGTAAATCCATGTTAAGCATGAAAGGAATTATACATCTCCCTCATATTGGATTGTATAAAGTGCATGTTTTTTTTTTCAGAAAGAAAAGCACTATATTATATTGAGGCAATATATACAAAATTGTTTTGATGGATCTGTTAAAAGATCACATGTGAGAAACACTGATGGGTCAGCATGCAAAAGCATCAAAAGATAAGCATAATACCAAAATAGATTGCCTTCAGAAACAACAAGATCATAGAGACAAAATTGAAACCCAGAGGGGCTGCTTCAGCGGATAGGAGAATAGAGAGCAGAGAAAGAAGACAGAACATATTTGGAGGAGATTTTTGAATCCTCAAAAAATTTTAAGTTCCTCCACTTCCAAAGGAACCATATAGTGATGGGAAGGATTGGACGAAGAGCAGCTTCTTGTCTTCCCCACCAGGCAAAAGCTGCATCAACAGAGATGAAGTTAAGATGCGGAAAGGAGAAAAACAGTGCTAATTCGTACCAGATTTGTTGGGAGACCGAGCATTTGAAAAACAAATGGAAGTTTGTTTCCTCCTCCATTTTGCAAAAGACGCATCTGCTGGGGCCATGCCAAGACCGCTTCCTTAAGGAGTCCCAAGTCAAATTTTTGTTGAAAAACACCAGCCAAGAGAATAAAGTCACTTTGAGGGGGCAGCCAAGTTTCCACCAGAATGCTGGAAAACACTGTTTGTTCCATCTGTTTGATTTTGATATGAGGTCCAGATAAATGTCCTTGACATTTTCTTGAGTGGAAGAGAGAGATAAGGACCAAACCAAATGATCTTCATTAACAGAGCGCACTAACCCACCCAGATGGAGAGAGTTTTTGAGATTATCCCATAGAAAGGACAAGGCCTGCGGAATGCCGATGTCGCGAGCATCCATAAGCGAGGGAGAGGGGCCTCTCCATTCCTTGATAATTCTATCCCATGAGAAAATACCAAATCTGTGGAGGTGAAAAAGGATAGGAGTTGGAACCTGTAGATTACCCTTGAAGCCAGCAAAAGAGTCGATGCCAATGAGAATCTTCCGACCAGAGAAAATTTTCCATTTGAGATTATTGAGAAAATAACGCTGGATCCGCCTGAAACTGAGCCAAATAGCAGACCCTTGCTGAGTGCCAATGGAATCAAACCTGAACCAGAATTCTATGCCTCTACCTTTTTGATATTTTTGGCGAATAATTTCACTCCAGGGATTTGAGCCAAAGATGCCCCTCCATAGGGATTTACAGAGAAGAGCAATCCCAAAGAGCCTTATGTCCAGCAGGCCCCATCCACCAAGCTTTTTTGGCAGAGATAAGAAATTCAGCTTCGCGAGATGGATTTTTCTCCTATCAGCTTTTGCCCCCCATATAAAATTGGCTGTAATCCTGTTGATGGCTTGAATGATACGAGCCGGGAGAAGAAAAAGGTGGCC
Source organism: Pinus tabuliformis (assembly GCA_031772625.1). Classification (NCBI taxonomy): domain Eukaryota; kingdom Viridiplantae; phylum Streptophyta; class Pinopsida; order Pinales; family Pinaceae; genus Pinus; species Pinus tabuliformis. The sequence continues at coordinate 278,382,034 of CM062805.1, read as the reverse complement.
CCAGTATACCGATAGCTGCGACAAGACTGATTTGACAAGCACAACCCTACCACCCAGAGAAAGAGATCTAAATTCCCACAGCGAGATCTTGCTGAAGAAGCGTTCAATAAGCCATCTCTAGTCAACCTTCCTGTAGGCCTTTGCTTTTAGGCAGAATCCAAGGTACTTGATTCCATCAGACAGAAGTCTGGATTCAATTCCAAGAAGCTGAGATATCCAAGAAATCAGAGTCTCATCGGAACCATTATGATACAGGATCGATTTGGCTTTATTGATGGCAAGGCCGGAGGCCTTTTGAAAACGATCCAAAATAGATTTTATGCACAGCCATGTTACCTTGGATAGCATAGCGAATAAGAGGATATCGTCAACAAACAGGTTATGTGAAATATAGATATGCTTACAGATCCTGACCGGAGAGTATTCTTTTAACTCCACTGCACGGTTGATGTGAAGGCTCAAAGCATCGATGGCCAAGATGAAAAGGAGAGGCGACAGTGGGCATCCCTGCCGAAGGCCTCTTTCCACCTGAAAGAAAGGAGAAGGGCAGCCATTAATCAAAATAGCATAGTTGACATTTTCTATACAACCCATAATCCAACGAATGGCACCAGGATTCATCCCAATTTTGGCGAGGAGACATTGCAGATATCCCCAGTCTAATACATCAAAAGCCTTCTGCAGGTCAATTTTCATAATGGCTGCCTTGGAGTTGTGCACAGACATGGAGTGAAGACATTCTTGCGCACTGGCCACCGCATCGTGGATATTTCGACCCTTTAAAAAGGCATGTTGATTGGGAGAGAGACATAATGCCAGAGTGCTTTTAATCCTTACTGCAATAATCTTTGTGATAATCTTGAAGGTAATGTTGCAGAGGGAAATAGGGCGGAAATCCAGGAAGGATTCAGGCTCGTCCTTCTTAGGAATAAGAGCAATAAGAGTGGACGAGGAATTGCTGTGAATGTTGCCTGAAAGTCTGAAGGCCTCCACCATACTAAGCAGGTCCCTTTTAAAGAGGTCGAAAAAATGGATGAGAAAATCTATTGACCATCCATCAGGCCCCAGGGCCTTGTCCTTTTTAAAGGATTTCATGGCCATGAGGAGCTCGTTTTCATCAACAGGGCGAAACAAAGCCTCGTTCTTTTCTTGATCAAACATCTCTGGCATCAGGTCGATGCCCCATCTTATATCGCTGAAACCAATCTCATTTGATCTGCTATATTGCTTTTTGAAGAAGCTTACAGCCTGCCTTGAGATGTCCTCTTGAGAGACAGCAAAACCACCCTGATCATCCTTGATTTTCCATATGTAATTCCTTTCCCTCCTTGCATTTGCATATTTATGGAAAAACTTCGTGTTTTTGTCACCTTCATGCAGCCATATGGCTCGGCTTTTGAGCCTCCATTTAGTTTCTTCTTGTTTCAGCAAACAGAATCTCTCATTTTCCAGAGATCTAATTCGGCATTTCGTTTCAAGAGAGCATGTGGAGAAGTCTGTAGATTCCAGCATCTGATCCAATTCCTGTTGAATCCTTTGGAGATTCTCTTTATCCTTCTGGTGTTTTCGAAACTGCCATTTTTTCACCATATCCCTAATCTCAACCAGTTTTTCCCTGAAGGATGAAAAAATAAATTGTTTGTCCCGGCCCTTGATTTCTTTCCATGCATTCTGAATAAATACATTGAAAGCAGGGTCTAGAAGGAGGTTGTTGTCAAACTTAAAGGAGTAACCTTTCCTGAATATTTTCGCAGGCCAAGATATAAGGATAGGAAAATGATCTGAGATCATGACGTTCTCCACAGAGAGCCTTGGCATACCCATTTTGTGAATGAGACTAAAATGGATAAACACCCTATCAAGCCTTTTGGCTATGTAAGCCTTTCCTATTCTACCATTTGACCAAGTCGGCTTCCTTTTGGCAGGAATAATGTCAATCATGTTCCTGTTGATCATCTCAGAGTTGATGAGATCCGCCAAGCTATTGTTTATCTTCCCCTGTCCCCAAACCTCGTTGGAATACAAGGCTGCATTCGAGTCGCCTGCAATGAGGAGATTATTAATATTGAAGAGCTCAGATGTGAAGAACCTGATCCAGAAGGAAGTTCGCCTTTTATATGGAGCATAAAGATTGAGAATGTTTATCGGAAATTCAACACCTCTGATAGAAGCCGATATTATAATCCCAGCAAAGCACTTGTATGCCTTTGCTTTGACCCTGGCAGGATCCCATAGGGTAATCATGCCGCCTGATAATCCATTTGCCTCTGTAGCATCCATGAACCATGTAGGCAGCATTTTCCTGAAGTACGACAAGGAGTCCTCCTTTCTGTGCATGGTTTCCTGAATAAGGATGATTGCAGCCCTAGAATGAAAAAAGAAAATTTTTAGCGTGATGAATTTAGGGTCCATGCCGAGACCCCGAATGTTGAAAGATATGATGGGGATCATTTGGGGGAGTTTGCAGCCTGGCTCGCTCTAAGGGGCTGTGAATCGAAACCATCAAGAATGGGCACCTCAACAAGAGACAAATTTCTGATCCCTTCATTAGACACTATAGTTCTGCCTCTGAAGTGTCGACTGCCACCTCTTCCTTTCTTCCGGACCGTAATATTTTTAGCCGAATCCGGACTAATTACAGGCAAACTTGGCCCGGGCTTATGGATCGTGAGTGGTTCCAGTTCAAGAGAGTCTCGGTTGAGCAAAAGGTCGAGGTCACTATCAAGAAGATTAACAAGAGAAGAAATCGGGGAGTTAGGAGGAGTCGGACCGACACATTGCGATTTCCCTTTAATGACATGCCTGTCAGCTTGTTGGGGATGCGGAGACGAGGATGAGATGGATATGGGGATGGAACCCACAGAGAAATCTTTCCTGTTTGAAGGCCCTGGATGGGGGTCAGTTATTATATCCTTCTGTTGCATGGGAGGCGGAGAAGGGACAGGGGGGTCCTCTGTAGGCTCAGTAAAAGGTGATACGTGGCAGCCTGTATTGTCACAGGTGAGCGGGCAATTGGAGGAAGGCGGGCTGCACTGAGAGTGGATATTCAACGGTAATTGAGCTGGAGGGTTGTGTAGCGGAGTAGTAGCAGATGAGGGCGATGATTGACTGCCATTTAGAAAGGATTTTTTGTTAAGCCGCCTATGTTCATATAATTTAGCACTAGGGCAGTTTTTCACCAAATGACCAGTTCTTTTACAGGCTGCACACCTAAACGGAATTCCCCAGAAATCTAACCTCTGGTTTATGACCTGGTCCTTCCAGCTGATCTCAATATGATCAGGATAGCCGCCCTTAATGGAATATTTTATTTATGACTGATATTGAAATGTGTTTTTGTTGTTAATATTTTTAATGACACATGTCAACTCCATGTTGGGCAGAGAAAAGATTATAATCTCTTTCATATTGGGCTATAAAAAATAGCCTTGATTTGATAATGTCATCTCACTTTGATTAATAACATTGACAATAAATTTTGTCCTATGCATTTTTTTAAAGACTTATTTATTATTTATTTTATAAGCTAAAATTTTATACTGATGATCCATCAAATTACATTTCGCAAGTCATTGTTTTGCCACTAAGGAAACTAGATCGATGGAAATGCTGCGAAAAATAAAACAAAACCAAAACCTGTGACTGGTATGTATGTTGCGTATGGTTTTTTTTATGGTGCGATTACCCTGTGTTCAATTGAAGACCATGCCGGTGTTCATTGAAGTTCTTAAAAGGTCTTGATATATTATTATATATGGTTGGTATGGAGTATTTTTTAAAAGGAGGTTATGATATATTATATATGAGGAGTTTGTGATATATATATATATATATATATATATATATATATATATATATATATATATATATATATATATATATAAATATAAGATTTTAAAAGAAGGTTGTGATATATTATTGTATATGGTTGGTATGCCATTATATATGATGGATATATATTAATGATTTTTTTGAAAATATAATTAGTCAGTCTTATTGTAAATATATCAATTTTTTATTGTAATCATTGTAATTTTGAGTTCATATTAGATGATATGATGCATTCGCTCATCTCCATTGTGAGTGTAGTTCTCTCTAGAAAAGAGAACTATTATGAGTGGCCATGGAAGATAAAACACACCTTGATTTTTAATGAGTTGTGGAAAGGGGTTTGTGAAGGAGAAGGAGACAATGCACTTCGAAAGTCCACTTTAGACAAGGAGCTTACCATTTGAGAAAACAAGAATAGCAAGGCCTATGCCTTGATTGCAGCGTAAGTAAATGAAGAGGTGAGTCGCCAAATTATCCATTTTCAAATGCCTTTGAAGCCTTAAAGAAGTTGAAGGAATTGTATCACTCACACTCTAAACTTGAAGTTGTTCAATTGATGATTAAGTTGTTCAATATTGAATTGGAAAATAATAACCCTCTTGCCTTAGTATCAGAAGTAAGATCTATTAGGCATGACATAAAAGCCACTGGTGTTGAAATAGATATTCCTCTCATAGTTTATGTCAAGGAACTATATCCCACCTATTCACATTTTCTTGAGTCATTGCAAGCAAGCAGCAACCTTAAGGAGATTAATTTTGACTCCCTTGAAAATAAGTTTGTTGAGAGAGAGAAGGATTTTGGAAAGAAGACAGCTCCCTAGTCTACTGAAGAAGTTGTGTGCCTTGCACAGAAGGAAAAGAATCATGCACAAGGTTCTTCTAGAGAAAGAGGTGGTCGAAGAGGAAGAGGAAGGAAGAATTTTAGAGGCAGGGAGCAGACATTTCCAAGGAGAAAGGTATGATCTTCATTGCATATGATGCAATAGAGATGGACATGATGCATCCATATGTAAGCTGCCTTGGGACATAATTAAGTAGGAAATAAATGAAAGAAAAGGTAAAAGAACTGGTAAGGGGAAAGGTAAAGCACCTAAGTCTACTCATTATGTTGTGGCACATTGCAACATCCAAGTAACTGAAGATTTACTCAATTCTTCACTTTCTTCATGCAAATATTCTTGGTTGCTTGATTCAAGAGAAACTTACCACATGACGTTTAGGAGAGATTTCTTTGAAGAATTCATCGATAATGTTGGAGCAGTATACTTTGCATATAAGTGAAAACTCAAGGCATTAGGGCTTGCCACCATTAGGCTCAAACTGCCTGGTCTTCCAGAATTTCTTGTACATCATGTTTTATTTCTCCTGGAGCTGAGGATAAACTTGTTGTATTTGGTCCACATCTGCCAGCAAGGACACTCCATTCATATATTTGATGGCAAGGATGAGGTAAGAAAAGCATCATATCACTCACTTGTCATGACGGGGATAGAAGAAGAAAGACTTATGAAGCTGCAAGGAACCTCTGCTCGTGCACAAAAATTTTCATACAGTGCTCACTATGATAAGGGTACATTTCCATCAAGTCTTTAATGGCATGCTAAATTTGGAAACTTGAACTATGACAGCCTTCGTTTGTTGAAGAAAAATTGTGTTATTGGTTTTCCTACAGTTCCTAGGAAACTTAAGCAATGTAATGCTTGTATCTTAGGAAAGCACAGCAAACAGTCTTTTCATGATTCTCATTTCAGAGCAAATAGAAAACATGAACCCATTCATTCTGATTTGTGTGGCCCAATGCATGTTCCTGCTATAAATGGTAATAAATATATGATGACATTTATTGATGACTACACCAAAAGGTGTTGAGTTTATTTACTGAAGAACAAATCTGAAGCTTTTGAAACATTCAAGAGCTTTCATGCATGGATTGAAAATGATGCACAATCTCATATTGGCTCTATTTTCACTAATAATGGAAAATAATACACTTAAAATGAATTTGAAAACTATCTTCGCCAGCATGGGATCAAACATCAAACAATCGTGCCTTATAATCCCCAACAAAAAGGAGTAGCTGAAAGAATGAATAGGAAAATCTTAAATATGGTATGTTCCATGATGTTTTTCAAGAACGTTAAACTAATGCTTTGGGTTGATGCAGTAGTATGTGTTGTGTACATAAAGAATAGGTATCCATCTAATGTTATCAAAAACAAGACTCCCGATGAAATGTGGTACGGACACATTCCTTTGATGAGGCATATTAGGGTTTTTCATTCCACTTGTTATGCCTTGATACCTAAGGAACAAATAAACAAACTTGGTGCAAGGATTTGCAAATGTATCTTCTTGGAGTACTCAAATACCTGGAAAGCATATTATCTCTACGATGAAGTTAACAAGAAGATTATAATATCTAGAGATGTGATATTTCTTGAATCTTCCAAGACTGACAATGTTATTGAGCGATAGTTTGATCAGTTGGATAGATTCATACATGCAAAGCCTTTTCAAGAATTTGATAATGAGAATCCACAACTTGAAGGGGGGGATTCCTATACTGGATCAATCTATGGAATCTTCTTCTGAAGCACTCTCTTCCCCGCATGAAGCTCTAGCCATTGATGAAACTTTGAGTGATGTGATTGACAGAATTGGGAGACTAAATCTTGATTCAACCCCAATTCAATAAACTGAGTAGCCTTGACCATCTCAGAAAGGTCCTCCAAAATGGATGACAAAGACACTGGAAAGTGTACATCCTGATGAGGTTGGAAAGACAGGAACAAGAATATCATCCAGAGAGAATGGAGGTGATGTAGAAGATTCTGATTCACCTGTTGATATGGATGATTCTTATAATTGTGAACTGGATTTGTCTACAGATTTTGAACCAACTTCCTTCAAAGAAGTCGCTTCCCATTATGAATGGAAAGAAGCGATGCAGAAAGGATATGGTGCCTTGATAAAGAATGGCACATGGAAGTTGGTTGATCCTCCATTGGGAACCAAACCAATTGGTTGCAAGTGGGTCTTCAAAAACAAGTATAAATTAGATGGCTCATTTGACAAGCACAAAATCACGCTTGTGGCAAAAGGTTTTTCACAGAAGGAAGGGGTCAACTATGAGGAAAAAAAATTCCACATAGAAAAATGGGCTACCATCCAGACACTCTTTGCCTTAGTAGCTCAGAACGGTTGGAAATTCCATCAAAAGGAGGTAAAAATTGCTTTCCTAAATGGAGATATGAAATAGAATGTTTTTATGTCCCAACCAGAAGGATTTGTTGTGAAGGGTCAGGAACATAAAGTATGGATGCTTGTGAAATCCTTGTATGGCCTCAAGCAAGCATAGCAAGCCTAGTACGAGAAGTTGATTGAGCATCTTCTGAAACTCAATTTCAAACATTATGATCTTAATGATGCAACTTTGTTTGTCAAGAAAGTTGGAAAAATAGTTTTATATCTTGTGGTATATGTAGATGATCTTCTGATGACATGGAACAATGAGAGCTACATTGCATCCATAAAGAAAGAACTGAGGAAAGGTTTTGAAATGACATATTTGGGCTATGTTCACTACTATATTGGTATTGAAATAACTCAACATCCAAAGTTTATATTCCTCTCTCAAAAGAAGTACATTGGAGATTTGTTGAAGAGGTTTGACATGGTTGAGTGCAATCTTTTGACTACTTCAATGGAACAGAACTTAAAGCTCGCATCCATTGAAGGAAAATAATTTGAGGATGTAACGAAGTATAGACAACTTGTTGGAATTCTCAACTACCTGACTAATACCAGACCAGACATTTCATTTGATGTTGGAATCCTCTCCAAGTTTATGCAAAAGCCTTGTGAGGTTCATTGGTCTTCTGCAAAAAGAGTTCCAAAGTAGTTGAATGGAACTCAAGACTTTCGACTCAAGTATACACAGGTGGGTGACATCAGCTTGATTGGATACTCTAAATCAGATTTTGATGGAGATAAAGAAACTAGAATACCTACTTCAGGTTATGTTATGAGTCTTGGATCAGGAATTGTCTCCTAGAGGTCACGAAAACAATCAGTTCCAACAAATTCCACAACTGAGGCAGAATATGTGGCAACATCTGAAGCAACGAAAGAAATTGTGTGGCTCAAGAAAATTCTAGAGGATTTGTGGGAGAAAGAAGTGCATTCAAACCCTCTTTTGATTAATAACACTTCTACAAAAAATTTGGCCAGGAAACCAAAGTTCCATGATCGAACCAAGCACATAAATACAAAATATCATCTTATTCGACATCATACTGAGGCCAAGAAAATCCACCTACAACATTGTTCCACAAATGATTAGATTGCAAACATCTTCACCAAAGCGCTTGGAAGGGAAAATTTTGAAAGATTCATAATTGTGCTTAGACTTACCAACATCCCTTCAAATTAAAGGGGGGAATGTTGACACCAAATCCAAAAGGATTGGGATTATTGTAAGTATTGTAAATAGTTACAGTTATAAATTAGAGAAAACCAAGAGACCTTGGAATTGTAATCCCAAGAGTCTCTCTACTCATGTATATATTCATGAATTGAGTAATGAAATAAACAATGAGATTTGTGGAGTTACTCCTAGTTTTACATCTATGAAGAACCATAAGGATCCACCTCAATGAGGTCTCATGCATGATTTCTAGTATTCCCTGAACTAGGTGGTGGTGTGACTTGTGATCCAATGCGTTATATTCTTCAGGAAAAGTCTTTCATATGTAGTTGCATCTCATCTAGCATGAACAGAATTTCAACATTGGCATCATTATGATCTAGCAGCACCTTTCCTAACAATGTCTACATTTTCCAATATAGATCTATGATATGCAGCTATTGTTTTGTATTAATCTTGTGTGGCCTATGTTTAGAACCCATGCAACAACCTCTGAGACAATTTTTGAATTAGAAAGACATTAATTCTTTTCAATTGCTTCTCATTTTGCCTCTTGAAGCTCCTATTGTAATTCCATTGGAATTTGAGCACAAAATTGCCTAGTTGAAGACTTTGCTCTAAATTGGGTCTGTGAACCTCATTTGACTTTGTAATAGCCAACTCCTCTTCTCTTATGACCTCTCTATCTAATCGTAGTTGAAAGCTATGAGCTAGTGTCGAAGTAAGGAGTGGATAATATAAGAGAAGTGAAGACTAAAATCGGTTAGAAGACAAAAGCATGGAAATGAAGGGAATTCTAGGCACCAAGTGAACACAATTGGTTGTCATGACATAATTATGCACCAAATGAGAAAGGGGAGGTGCGTTGACAATGGAAGACAAAACCAATAGAAAATTACTTAAAATGGAGGATGGAAACAATTAACATGTTATGCAAGAGAGCTGGAGGCCAAATAAGGTGCACTAAAATTATCGTCCTAAAATGAGGGTAACAGATCAAGGGAGGAAGTCACCATAATAGTGATGCCCTATAATGGACTTAACCAAATCATACAACAGATTGAATTATTAATGTTTCATCCTCTACGCACATTGAGGTAATCTATATTCTGAATGCCAAGAACAACGAGATCTACCATGTGATATGAACTAGTATTTACTCAGGGAGAGATAGTGGGGCACATACTCCCCATTGATTCCATGGTGGTATGGTTTCCTCACATCCCTCGCACCTGTAACCTTTCCTATCACCCCATACGAGGATTTGGGGGCTTATTGTTATTGTTTATGTGATAATCACAATAATTGCAAGTTCGAAATTTTTGTTATCACAAAAAACATTATAACTATAATAATACCAAAGTCCTGCTAAATTTTTGTTATGATTTTATGTGCATTAAGATTTCGAGTTAAAAAATAAACAACGAAGTGAACAATATTGTATCAAGTTTATCTGTAATTTATCACTAACAATATCATTATTTTAAATATTGAAATTAATGCAATTTCTCAACAATCTTAATTTATAAAATTCAAAGTAAAAAATACCAACATTTGCTTATCATTTTATCTCATTCATACAAAGCAAAAACTAATAATATACTAATATATTGTTGACCACCATTCTAATCATGTGAGTATAATTTGGTTATACTTGTTCAAAATTTGAAAATAAAACACAATATTATAGCTGAAATAATCACACTTCATTATAAAATTAATCTTATAGAGTAGTCGTAGTCTTCTCCTCAGAAATTCTAACCTGATGGTACCCTGAAAATCCATCACACCTATAAACTAAAATTTAGAGCACAAGGTATTATAAATGATTCTGATAAAACTAATATTTCACCACCATTATTAATTGTTATAGTATTATCATATATGTTTATCTAATAATAATATATGTTTAGGCCGATAGGCCTTCCTATGCATCAACACTCGTCAACACTTTTACCCTGCTCCATTCGATCAAGTGAGGCACTTTCAACATTAATTTGAAGTGTCATTTGGTTAGGCCGATAGGCCTTCCTATGCATCAACAATCGTTAACACTTTTACCCTGCTTCGTTCGATCAAGTAAGACACTTTCAATCGTTGATTTGAAGTGTCATCTGGCAAGCATGCACTGCACTTTGACTACTTTTTCCAAATATCGGTTGAGTTGCCTTCTTTTCACCTCTGAGTTCTGTTGTGCATTGAACCTGGCCCTGTTATGCAAAAACTTTGATCCCCCGCAGGCCCTCAGTCTTACTACATAGAGTTCTTCTGCGTCACTTTCCTGATCGCCTTTGCCGTCAATTACTTCGTGGGCCGACGACAAAACGAGCAGATCGCCCTAGCCTGGGCGGCACAATTTGCAACAAAGGACGCACAAGGATACCAGGGATCTCCAACAGTATGCCAGTTTTCTTACGTCGCCTTCGAATCGTAAGTGGCTTAGCGAGGAGCTCGTTGCAATTGTCGGGTCGCAAATCCTATTTTCTTTCCCCTCATTTTGGTTTAAATTCTACTTCTTTGTTTTGAGCGATGCTAAACGAACCATATTTGATGTCAAGAGACTCATTGGGAGAAAGTAAGTACTCTGATCTCTGATTTGCCCATTCATTAGACAATTATATTTATTGCAAGTCCAATTCTTGCCTTGATATTGAACCCACAAGAGTGCTAGTCATGAAATTGGCATGTTAAGTCAGAGGTCAAGCAACATTCTAGTTGGGGTCAGATCAGGATTTGATTTCTACCCTGTCCAAACTTCAAGAAAATGATTTAAAACTTTTACTTGATGAGCACAATTAAATGAAAACAATTGTTTTATATAGGTTTGAAGACAAAGAAGTTCAGAAGGATATGAAACTAGTACCATACAAGATTGTGAACAAAGATGGGAAACCTTATATTCAAGTTCAGGTACGAGATGGAGAGACAAAGGTATTTAGCCCTGAGGAAATCAGTGCTATGATTTTGACTAAGATGAAGGAGACTGCAGAAGCATTCCTTGGCAAGACTATAAAGGATGCTGTGGTGATTGTCCCTAGTATGCTTTCTTTTCAACTTTTTTTTTATGAGGTTGTGGGTAACCAATTGTTGACTGCATTGTGACTATTAACTTGTGGGCTTGCGCAGCTTATTTTACTGATGCACAGCGCCAAGAAACGAAGGATGCTGGTGTTATTGTTGGCTTGAATGTAGCTCGTATTATCAACGAACCCATAGCTGCAACATAGCTTATGGCTTGGACAAGAAGGGTGGAGAGAAAAATATTGTTGTTTTTTATCTTGGTGGTGGCACGTTTGATGTCAGCGTTCTGACTATTGACAATGGAGTTTTTGAGGTTTTGGCTACAAACGGTGATACCCATCTTGGAGGTAATCTGTCTGAACTCTGTCTGGCAGTTTTACATTACGAATTTGAATACGTGCACGGTGGTTATCATTGACTTTTTTGGTTGGCTTTCGAGCTTTGAACTTACCGGGATGTACACTAATATGCAAGTGAGGACTTTGACCAAAGGATAATGGAATATTTCATCAAATTGATCAAGAAAAAGCATGGAAAGGATATTAGTAAGGATAGCAGAAATGAAATAAGACATTCAATGTGTTCCTTGTAATATAGATATAAACAAAACATCTAAAGAAAAGTAATTGCACAATGATCCAATCCAAGAAAACAAGGTTTTCCACAAACCAATTAACTCTTCTAGAAAAATTCAACAATTCCAATTTAATAATCCTATCGGCCTCTCTTTGTACCTTTTGGGACAATTGCTAGTTTAATTTTTTTATATAATCATAATATAAATAATTTAAATTTAACATTGAATTTAATATATATACATGTATGTATATAAAACAAGATTGATATTAATTTATTTATTTTTGTAAGTTGATACTATATCAAAAATGATATTAAACTTGGAATCAAAAAATAACCAATGATATAGGTTTCTTAAACTTGGAATCAAAAAGTAACCAATGATATAGGTTTCTTAATTTATAAAATAGCAATACTCACAATAAATCAATGAATAATATTTCACTTAGGCCTTATTCACTTACACATTGAATGCAAATGTGATAGTTCATTGCCATCAAATCTCATATCTTCGACCACAACTTATGAAGAAGAATGGAATAACTCAATGTAGTAATCAATAATATCCCATCTTTGTTTAAATTTTTTGTTTGAAACATTGATATATAATGACTCGATTAGAATGTAATATAATATAGATATTTTTTGTAATATTCGATCATGATTTTTATTTATATTTAAAAAACAAAATTACATATGGTAATTTTGATAGTCTAATATTATCGTGGTCAGAAGACCAGTATCATGATAAATACATAAAAAAAAACCTACCACTAAAGAGAAAATCATTGACGTTGTAACAAACTAGCGATACAAAAACAAGAGATTCTGACAGTTGATCATTTTATCTGTTAACAGCCATCCCCATGCAAAAAAGGGGATGACAAAAACATAGTAGCAACCACCAACTATGAAACCATGAGCTAGAAACGGAAGTTGAGGGGGACTTATTCATCCAAGATAATCATCGGATGATCTGGAGAGGAGTTTGCGCTAGCCATATTGATTAGTTGAGCATTTATAACCGCTTCACCATTTGGAGGAGCACTGGAATCGGTATTAGAGTCTGGATAAGCTCTCGGAGGCTTTATAATATGTATAGAAGGTTATATAAATAGTTTGTTTATAGTATAATGTCTATAGAAAGCTCTGCACTTAGTACTGTATAGTCTAGACTCAAATTGTCTAATAAATTAAGCATAAATAACTCTGAATATGGAAGAAATATCCCATGTATCATTCTCAACCAGGCATAGATTTTCAAATAAATATTACTTATTTTTATTTTAAAAATAATTATTTTTAATTCATTTTTAATCCAAAATAAAATTAATATTAAATCAAATAATAATAATTTTTAAAAATATAAAAAATAATTTACATTAAACTTATATTTTTCTTTAACATTTAAAATATATTAATTATTTTTAAATAATTTTTAATAAAATATTAAATAAAATAATAAAAAATATTTAAAAATATAAAAATTTAAAACATATTAATTTTTTTAATAATTTTTAATCAAACATAAAATTACTAATAAATATTTAAAAATATAAAAATTAACTTACATTAACCTTATCATGATTTTGTACTTTTGCATTGCCATATAAAAGTTTAGATATGCACATCATCCATCCACTCTCCACATCAAACTATAAAATTCCAAAGTCCGTGGTACCATCAACACCTTAGATTTCTCAAAAGTATAATTTAAACTACGATCAACAACATTTGTCAACTCCCATATTCAATGTTATTCGACATACTCAAAGCATTTTGAATAGATCTTTGAACCAACTTACATCCTTGTTGATTTGGATGGATCTTTGAACTTACATGCCTACTGAATTGGAAATTAGATGGACTAGCTAATTAAAAAGAGGCACCATCGTATGTGAAAATGATATATCAAGGTTGTAAGGGTTTTTTTAATTGAGATAAGAGTAATAATTCAAATAAAGCAGTGATAATTAAAGTTTATTTGAGTTTTTGATAATGGGTAGTGAGATTATTTTGAATGTAGAATATTATTAGTTTAAATAGTTATAAGTTGAATGGTTACGAGTATGCGTTTTATTTTTAAAATATTATATGAATATTATATGATCAAATCTATAGGGATAGTGTGTACACTGTCATTAGATTTTAGAAGTCAAATCAATGTGTGGAGGTAGATATCTTATTCCACAAAAAAGACAATGTCATACATTAATTTGGTGTGGCTTGCTCTTGACCTTAAAAAATATTATCATTATTACTACTTTCTTTTTTTCCAAAATTTATGTATTTAATTTTTTTAAAGGGATTTAAGTATTAATGATTTATTTTAATTATTATTATCAATAATAATATTTTTATAATTTATATTATTTGGAAGGAAAAAAAATAATATGATAAATATTTTAATTATTTTAATTTTCAAATTTTAATTTATATTAATTTAAATTTTACATTTCAACATAATTATATAAAAGTTAAAGTTATTGTTTTCACTATTTCACACTAATGTAAATTCATCTTAAATTCAAACTTATCATATATACAAATATTTTTTCAAAATTTTCAATGTAAAAAGGACTTCATTTTCTTTTAATCATGATGTATTAAGAGATATTTAAAGAAGATTGATATTGAAATACTTTACATTGATTTTTTTTTTATTATTAATATTTTCTTAAATTTCACATGTCAGACAATATTAAGCATCAAATGAATCATATGCCTCTCTCATAATGAAATAAAAGCATTTATAATCAAGTAAGATTTTTTTCTTGTGTGTATATATATATCTAAAGTGGGTATAAAATTATTTCAAGTAAGGTGGATATTGTAATATTTCATTGATCACTTACATTGAATTGGTTTTTTGTTGTTAATATATTTTTTTAAATTCATGTGGCAAATCCATGTTAAACATGAAAGGAATTATACATCTCTCTCATATTGAGTTGTATAAAATGCCTGTTAACACAATGAAATATTTTATTTATGATTGTTATTGAAATGTATTTTTGTTATTAATATATTATTTTAACGACACATATCAACTCCATGTTGAACATCAAAAAAATTAGTCTTTTTCATATTTCGTTATAAAAAACTCACTTTAATTAATAACATTGACAATGAATTTGGTCACATATTATGTACACTTTCTTTAGAGGCTTATTTATTTTTTATTTTATAAACTAAAATTGTATAGTGATGATTCATCAAATTCCATGTCTAGATAATCATTGCAAGTCATTGGTCTGCCACTAGGAAAATTAGATCGGTGAAAATGCTGCGAAAAACAAAACCTGTGACTGGTATGTATGCACCGTATGGATTTTTTACGGTGCGATTACCCTGCGTTCGATTGAACACCGTGCTGTTGTTCATTGAAGTTTTTTATATATACATTTGTTATATATACATGGTAGCGTTCAAATGAAGACAGTGCTGGCGTTCATTGAAGTTTTTTAAGCCTGTGTTGATTTGCTATACATACATGGTATCTGAGACACATAAACATGTGCGTTGAACTCCATTTTTGAAGGTCGTATGTCCGTATTAAAAGGTGGTGGCATATTTCATGAGTCGCCTTTTTAATATATAACATGCTTTGTGTTCCATTTTAATGAAAAATTTAAAAAGCAGGTTATGGTATATTATATATGAGGAGGTTGCGGTGTATATATATGAGTTTTTAAAAGAAGTTCTTGATATATTATTATATATTTTATTATACATGGGGTAGGGAATATTTTTTTAAAGGAAGTTATGGTATATTATATATGAGGAGGTTGTGGTATATATATATATGAGTTTTTAAAAGAAGGTTGTGATATATTATTATATATGGTTGGTATGTTATTATATATGATGGATATATATTAATGATTTTTTTAATATATAATTAGTTAGTTTTATTGTAAATATATTATTTTTTGTTGTAACTACTGTAATTTTGAGATCAGATTAGACGATATGATGCATTCGCTCATCTCCATTGTGGTTGTAGTTCTCTTTGGAAAAGAGAACTATTATGAGTGGTCTCGGAAGATAAAACACACTTTGATTTTTAATGAGTTGCGGAAAGGGGTTTGTGAAGGAGAAGGAGACACTACACTTGGAAAGTCCACTTCGGGCAAGGAGCTTACCATTTGGGAAAACAAGAACAGCAAGGCCTATATGCCTTGATTGCAGTGTAAGTAAATGAAGAGGTGAGTTGCCAAATTTATCCATTTTCAAATGCCTTTGAAGCCTTAAAGAAGTTGAAGGAATTGTATGACTCACACTCTGAACTTGAAGTTGTTCAATTGATGATTAAGTTGTTCAATCTTAAATTGGAAAATAATAACCCTCTTGCCTTAGCATCAGAAATAAGATCTATTATGCATGACATAAAATCCACTCATGTTGAAATAGATATTCCTCTCATAGTTTATGTCAAGGAACTATATCCCACATATTCCTATTTTCTTGAGTCATTGCAAGCAAGCGGCAATCTTAAGGAGATTACCTTTGACTCCCTTGAGAATAAGTTTGTTGGGGGAGAGAAAGATTTTTGGAAGAGACAACTCCCCAGTCTACTGACGAAGTTGTGTGCCTTGCACAGAAGGAGAAGAATCATGCACAAGATTCTTCTAGAGGAAGAGGAAGGAAGAATTTTAGAGGCAGGGGGGCAGACATTTCCAAGGAGAAAGGTGTGATCTTCATTGCATATGACGCAATAGAGATGGACATGATGCATCCACTTGTAAGCTGCCTTGGGACATAATTGAGTAGGAAATAAATGAAAGAAAAGGTAAAACAATTGATAAGGGGAAAGGTATACCACCCAAGTCCGCTCATTATGTTGTGGCACATTGCAACATTGGAACTGTAACTGAAGACTTACTCAAAGCTTCACTTTCTTCATGCAAAGATTCTCAGTTGCTTGATTCAGGAGAAACTTACCACATGACTTTTAGGAGAGATTTCTTTGAAGAATTCACTGATAATGTTGAAGGAGCAGTATACTTTGCATATAAGTCAAAATTCAAGGCATCAGGGCTTGCCACCATCAACCTCAAACTGCCTGGTTTTCCAGAATTTCTTCTACATGATGTTTTATATCTCCCGGAGCTGAGGATAAAATTGTTGTATTCGGTCCACATCTGCCAGCAAGGACACTCCATTCATATATTTGATGGCAAGGGCGAGGTAAGAAAAGCATCAGATCACTCACTTGTCATGACGGGGATAGAAGAAGAAATACTTATGAAACTGCAAGGAATCTCTGCTCGTGCACAAAACCTTTCATATTGTTCTCACTATGATGAAGGTACATTTCCATTAAGTCTTTAATGGCATGCTAGATTTGGAAACTTGAACTATGACAGCCTTCGTTTGTTGAAGAAAAATGGTGTTATTGGTTTTCCTACAATTCCTAGGAAACTTAAGCAATGTGATTCTTGTATCTTAGGAAAGCACAAAAAACAGTCTTTTCAAGATTCTCATTTCAGAGCACATAGAAAACTCGAACCTATTCATTCTGATTTGTGTGGCCCAATGCATGTTCCTTCTATAAATGGTAATAAATATATCATGACACTTATTAATGACTACACCAGAATGTGTTGGGTTTATTTATTGAAGAACAAATCTAAAGCTTTTGAAACATTTAAGAGCTTTCATGCATGGATTGAAAATGATGCACAATCTCATATTGGCTCTATTTTCACTAATAATGTAAAATAATACACATAAAATGAATTTTAAAACTATCTTCGCCAGCATGGGATCAAACATCAAACAACTGTGCCTTATAATCCCCAACAAAATGAAGTAGCTGAAAGAATGAACAAGAAAATCTTAAATATGGTACGTTCCATGATGGTTTTCAAGAATGTTAAACCAATGCTTTGGGTTGATGCAGTTCTATGTGTTGTGTATATAAAGAATAGGTATCCATCTAATGTTATCAAAAACAAGACTCCCGATGAAATGTGGTATGGCCACATTCCTTCGGTGAGGCATCTTAGGGTTTTTCGTTCCACCTGCTATGCCTTGATACCTAAGGAACAAATAAAGAAACTCGGTGCAAGGATTCGCAAATGTATCTTCGTGGAGTACTCAAATACCTAGAAAGCATATTATCTCTACGATGAAGTGAACAAGAAGTTTATAATATCTAGAGATGTGATCTTTCTTGAATCTTCCATGACCGACAATGTTATTGAGCGATAGTTTGATCGATTGGATAGATTCATACATGCAAAGCCTTTCCAAGAATTTGATAATGAGATTTCACATCTTGAAGGGGGGATTTCTATATTGGATCAATCTACAGAATCTTCTTCTGAAGCGCTCTCTCCCCCGCATGAAGCTCCAGCCATTGATGAAACTTTGATTGATGTGATTGACAGAATTGGGAGACTAAATCTTGATTCAACCCCAATTCAGGCAACTGAGTAGCCTTGGTAATCTCAGAAAGGTCCTCTAAAATGGATGACAAAGACACTAGAAAGTGTACGTCCTAATGAGGTTGGAAAGACGGGAATATGAATATCAGCTAGACATAATGGAGGTGATGTAGAAGATTTTGATTCACCTATTGATATGGATGTTTCTTATGATTGTGAACTGGATTTGTCTACAGATTTTGAACCAAATTCCTTTAAATAAGTCGCTTCCCATGATGAATGGAAAGAAGCAATGCAAAAGGAATATGGTGCCTTAATAAAGAATGGCACCTGGAAGTTGGTTGATCCTCCATTGGGAACCAAACCAATTGGTTGCAAGTGGGTGTTCAAAAACAAGTATAAGTAAATGGCTCACTTGACAAGCACAAAGTCAGGCTTGTGGCAAAAGGTTTTGCACAGAAGGAAGGGGTTAACTATGAGGAAACTTTTCCCCCCATAGCAAAATGGGCTACCATCCAAACACTCTTTGCCTTGGTAGCTCAAAGCGGTCGGAAATTTCATCAAATGGATGTAAAAATTGCTTTCCTAAATGGAGATATGAAAGAGAATGTTTTTATGTCCCAACTAGAAGGATTTGTTGTGAAGGGTCAGGAACATAAAGTATGCAAGCTTGTAAAATCCTTATATGGCCTCAATCAAACACAGTGATCCTGGTACGAGATGTTGATTGAGCATCTTCTGAAACTCAATTTCTGATGATGCAACTTTGTTTGTCAAGAAAGTTGGAAAAATATTTGTATATCTTGTGGTATAGGTAGATGATGATCTTCTGATAACATGAAACAATGAGAGCTACATTGCATCCATAAAGAAAGAATTGGGGAAAGGTTTTGAAATGACAGATTTGGGCTATGTTCACTACTATCTTAGTATTGAAATAACTCAACATCCAAAGTTTATATTCCTCTCTCAGAAGAAGTACATTGGAGATTTGTTGAACAGGTTTGGCATGGTTGAGTGCAATATTTTGACTACTCTAATGGAACAGAACTTAAAGCTCGCATCCACTGAAAGAAAATAATTTGAGGATGCAACGAAGTATAGACAGCTTGTTGGAAGTCTCAACTACCTGACTACTGCAAGACCATACATTTCATTTGATGTTGGAATCCTCTCCAGGTTTATGCAAAATCCTTGTGAGGTTCATTGGTTTGCTGAAAAAATAGTTCTAAAGTACTTGAAGGGAACTGAAGACTTTGGACTCAAGTATACACAAGTGGGTGACATCAGCTTGATTGGACACTCTCATTCAGATTTTGATGGAGATAAAGAAACTAGAGTATCTACTTCAGGTTATGTTATGAGTCTTGGATCAGGAGTTGTCTCCTAGAGGTCACGCAAACAATCAGTTCCAACAGATTCCACAACTGAGGCAGAATATGTGGTAGCATCTGAAGCAACGAAGGAAATTGTGTGGCTCAGGAAAATTCTAGAGTATTTGTGGGAGAAACAAGTGCATTCAACCCCTCTTTTGATTGATAACACTTTTGTAATAAAGTTGGTCAAGAAACAAAATTTCCATGATCAAACCAAGCATATAAATACAAAATATCATCTGATTCGACATCATGTTGAGGCCAAGAAAATCCACCTACGACATTGTTCCACAAATTAGCAGATTTCAAGCATCTTCACCAAAGCTCTTGGAAGGGAAAAGTTTGAAAGATTTGTAATTATGCTTAGACTTGCCAACATCCCTTCAGATTAAAGGGGGGAATGTTGACACCAAATTCGAAAGGATTGGGATTATTGTAAATAGTTACAATTATAAATTAGAGAAAACCAAGAGACGTTGGAATTGTAATCCCAGGAGTCTATCTACTCATGTATATATTCATGAATTGAGTAATGAAATAAACAATGAGATTCTTGGAGTTACTCCTGGTCTAACATCTATGAAGAACTAGAAGGATCCACGTCAATGAGGTCTCATGCATGATTGCTAGTATTCCCTGAACTAGGTGGTGGTGTGAATTGTGATCCATTGCACTATATTCTTCAGGACAAGTCTTTCATGTGTAGTTGCATCTCATCTAGCATGAGCATAATTTCAACATTGGCATTATTATGATCTAGGTGCACCTTTCCTAACAATGTCTTCATTTTCCAATATAGATCTGGGATATGCAAATGTTGGTTTTGTATTCTTCTTGTGTGCCCTATGTTTAGAACCCATGCAACAACCTTTGAGACAATTTTTGAATTAGAAAGACATTAATTCTTTTCAATTGCTTCTCATTTTGCCTCTCGAAGTTCCTATTGTAATTCCATTGGAATTTGAGCACAAAATTGCCTTGTTGAAGATTTTGCTCTAAATTGGGTATGTGAACCTCATCCGGCTTTGTAATAGCCAACTCCTCCTCTTATGACCTCTCTGTCTAATCATAGTTCAAGCTAGGAGCTAGTGCTAAGGTACAGAGTGGATAACATAAGAGAAGTGAAGACTAAAATTGCCTAGAACACAGAAGCATGGAAATGAAGGGAATTCTAGGCACCAAGTGAACACAATTGGGTGTCACGACATAATTATGCACCAAATGAGAAAGGTGAGGTGTGTTGACAATGGAAGCCAAAACCAATAGAAAATTACTTGAAATGGAGGAGGAAGGAAACAATTAACATGCCATGCAAGGGAGATGGAGGCTAAATATGGTGCACTCAAATTATCGTCCCAAAATGAGGGTAACAGATCACGGGAGGAAGTCACCATAATAGTGATGTCCTAGAATGGACTTAACCAAATCATACAACAGATTGAACTATTAATGTTTCATCCTCCATGCACATTGAGGTAATTTATGTTCTGAATTCCAAGCACAACAAGATCTACCACGTGATATGAACTATTATTTACTCAGGGAGAGACAGTGGGGCACATACTCCCCATTGATTCCATGGTGGGATGGTTTCCTCACATCCCTCGCACCTGTAACCTTTCATATCACCCCATATGAGGATTTGGGGGCTTATTGTTATTGTTTATGTGATAATCACAATAATTGCAAGTTTGAAATTGTTGTTATCACAAAAAACATTCACTATAATAACACCAAAGTCCTGCTAAATTTTTTATTATGATTTTATGTGCATTAATATTTCGAGTTAAAAAATAGACAAAGGAGTAAAACAATATTGCATCAAGTTTTTCTATAATTTATTACTAACCATACCATTATTTTAAATATTGAACTTAATACAATTTCTCAATAATGTTAATTTATAAAATTCAAAGTAAAAAATACCAACATCTGCTTATCATTTTATCTCATTCATACAAAGCAAAAACTATTAGTATACTAATATATTGTTGACCACCATTCTAAACATGTGAGTATAATTTGGTTATACGTGTTCAAAATTTGAAAATAAAACATAATATTATAGCCGAAATAACCTCACTTCATTATAAAAGTAATCTTATAGAGTAGTCGTAGTCTTCTCCTCCTTAGAAATTCTAACATGATGTACCCTGAAAATCCATCACACCTATAAATTTTAGGACACAAGGTATTATAAGTGATTCTAATAAAACTAATATTTCACCACCATCATTAATTGTTATAGTATTATCATATATGTTTATATATATGTTTATATAATAATAATATAAGTTTTAATTTATTTTTTATAATCATAATATAAACTATAAACAAATTAAATTTAACACTGTGAATTTAATATATATACATGTATGTAAAACAAGATTGATATTAATTTATTTAGTTTTGTAAGTTGATACTATATCAAAGATGATATTAAACTTGGAATCAAGAAGCATCCAATGATATAGGTTTCTTAATTTATAAAATAACAATACTCATAATAAATCAATGAATATTATTTCATTTGTGTCTTGTATACGCTTACGCATTGAATGCAAATGTGATAGTTCATTGCTATCAAATCTCATATCTTCGACCACAATTTATGAAGAAGAATGGAATAACTCAATATAGTAATCAATAATATCCAATCTTTGTTTAAATTTTTGTTTGAAACATTGATATATAGTAACTCTATTAGAATGCAATATAATATAGATTTATTTTTTTTTTGTAATATTCAATCATGATTTTTATTTATATCCAAAAAATAAAATTATATATGGTAATCTTGATAGCCAAATATTATCGTGGTTAGAAGACCAGTATCATGATAAATACATTAAAAAAATCCTACCACCAAAGAGAGAACCATTGACATTGTAACAAACGAGCAATACAAAAACAACAAGAGATTCTGATAGTTGATCATTTTATCCATTAACAGCCATCCCCGTGCAAAAAAGAGGATGACAAAAACATAGTAGCAACCACCAACTATGAAACCATGAGCTAGAAACAGAAGTTGAGGGGGACTTATTCATCCAGGATAATCATCGGATGATCTCAAGAGGAGTTTGCACTAGCCATGTTGATTGGTTGAGAATTTATAACTGCTTCACCATCTGGAGGAGCACTGGAATCAGTATTAGAGTCTAAGATGATGTAATGTTCTATTTTTCTCAATTTGACCACAATTTATTTCATGTCATAGTAGATATCCCTGAGAATCCACTTCAAATCCTCTTGACCCACAAAGAGCTTTTAATTATCAACATGCTTGTCTCGCAACGCCATGTTAAGGAGAGTCTCCATCTGTCTATGTGTAAATATGGAATGCATGAAATATAATATCCTCTTCCGAAGATTACCAGGGTCTGGCACCAATTTGGTGTTGCCACTACAAACCTCAGAATCTGAAAAATACATATGGTCTCCAAACTCTTTAGCATCCAAGGTGTGTATTTCCTTCCAAACCTCAAAGGGAATTGCATCAAAAAAAATTGCAGCAGACTCCTAACCAAAAAGTCTACGGTGTCTCAAGGAGGACTCCCCATGTGCACCTCACTTACTGTTGAGTAATCGTTGACAGGGGGCATGACAAACCAGTACCTACAAGAAAACAGAGCCCGAGAAAATTGCGACAAGCATGCGAAATGAGTTGGACTAAAGAGTGGACGACATATCCTAGTAAGGATCGAATGGACTGAGTGAGAATTATCACAAGACTTATGCTTATCAACAGAAAAGCCAAGATATATATCATCGAGAAATATACATAAGAAGGAGCCTTGACCCAATGTAACGTTGAACCCTTTATAGACTAGAACCTGAGAGTACGTGACAAAATTCTTCTAAGAAGCTCAAAAGAGAACAAAGTCAAAACCAAATTGAAAAGGACCCACTATACCAAATGCCCGCGACCAGAACTAGGAAATTGAATGAGATACTAGATGGCTTGAGGGATTGAATATCAACGAAGGGAAGAACAATGACAAGCTCAAACGAAGGCCCAAACAAGGTGTTATGAAGAAAGCACACGAAGAACATTGTCATTGTTGTTGTAACTCGTTACCCCTGACTGCAAATCACCTTAGGAGGATACAATAGAATAGTGGCCTACTAAAATACTGCATATAGCATCTCTGCAAATAGGTGATATCAGCTAAGTGAGTAATGTTGAGATGAAGGCGAGGAACCAAAGCGAGCCCTGTATGCAAGACAAAAAAGTTTCACCACCTTGCAATCACCTGAAGAGTTTTCCACCCTACTTCATAAAATGAATTGTTATATAATGTAGCAGGCTTAAGACAATGTTTATCAGACGTGAGCCCAAGTTGAATCAAAAACGCCCACCTATCACCAAGTGTGATACTTCTCCCAAAAAGCTATTGTTGTCGCACAGAATATCTAGGCACCGCGACAACGACTCAGATCGGGGGCTATCACCCTAATCCCCACTCTCTCCATTTAAATTGTATCCCTACATCAAACTAAGGGGTGGACCCTATGGAAATGGAATGAAGGAGGACTAGTTGGGAACCAACCAGTCTGGGAGACATTGTTGAGCAACCAAATACTTGTTTAGATCTAGCAAGACTTAAATGATTCGATTTATACAATTGATACCAGTTCCTTATGGAGTCAACTATCTTGCTAAGAAATTTAGGACCCAGTACATGATGGAAAACTGTTGCTAAGGGAAATGTTATTATGATGAAAAGAGATGCAAGATGCGATTAGCAAAGGGATGAGTGAGTAATCTTGAGGTAAGATTAATTAATACTCAAGTACTTAGTATTGATTAACTTTATGACAAGAGTACTTAATGAAATGAAGAGACAGTCTTATAGAAGACAAAGTGCCAATAAGATACACAAGATATATGCTCTTAAAGAAAGATCACTAATACGCCAAAAAATTATAACAACCACAAGCTAATAATGATATTAATGTCAATCCCGGATCTGGGTGTTTAAATGTGGTACAGGTACATGGGTAGCAAAATGAGTGGGCGTGTGGCTCATCTCCACCGCCTCTCGGTCTCTCACAGAACCGGTCTTTAATTCCCTTGAACTCAAATTTAATGTTGCTTTAATGCAGCCTGTCCCTCCTCTCCTACCTGTTCATCATCTAATCATGGTGCCCTCAACTCGTCCCACTTGCGCTCCTCCTTTGCGCTTAATTCACTCCTTTGCTGCTGCAGAGATTCGCTCTCGAACTATCCCCGGGAAACGTTGGGCTCTAGTTCGCTGGGTGGATTTCTGGCTGGGGCTTCAGGTTTCTCAATACCATATCTGCAAATTCCATAGCTACTTGTCCTCTGCCCTTCCCTTCGCCCATCTGTGTGCTGAAGCCAAGCTAGTTTTAATCCTTTTCTGCCTCCTTAGTCTTGCAGCCCGTTCGGATCTTCCTATTCTTCCCACCATGCCCAAACTTCACCAGAGGATGAGTTGTAGGAGAGGCAGCTCCCGGGGGCAAACTCTCTGCCAGGTCTCCTCGTCCACGACGGATTCCTCGACTTTTTGTTCAGACTTTCGCTCGGACCACTATCCTACTACAAGAAGTGGTCGGGGACGGGGTAGAGGACAGCACAATTTGGCAGCGAGCTCTTTCAATTCTGCTACTAATACCGCTCGACTCCAGTTCCCCTGCACTCATGGTAATTTCTCCTTCATGGCCTCTGTTACCATAGAGCTTAGCGAGATTACTGCTGGTCAGGAAGCTGTTTCCCCTAGGGTGACTAGGGAAATGCTGGCAGAAGACAGATATGGTACCACT
This sequence comes from Pinus tabuliformis, assembly GCA_031772625.1. Lineage (NCBI taxonomy): Eukaryota > Viridiplantae > Streptophyta > Pinopsida > Pinales > Pinaceae > Pinus > Pinus tabuliformis. The sequence goes on along the minus strand of CM062805.1, from coordinate 278,356,623 downwards.
CAGATGGATTACAAGCAGAGCAAAGCCTCAGACTCGAGTAAAGGCATAGCATCCCAGGTCATGGAGGATCAGGCGGGCCCAAGTGTCCCTATCGGTGGCGGCTCTACAAGCAAAGAGGGCCACCCCTCTGAGGATGAAGACGACTACAAATATGGATGCCACATCATTGAAGAGCAGCCCTCCACCTGTCATGACGTTTAAGCAAGTCTGCGCTCTATGGCTTTTTGAAACTCTGTATGCTCGAGGGTACTCATTCATCACCTACTTGACCGTCATGATAAGCATATCAGTTCTAATCATCGGTTTCCCCTGCGAGGGCGGCACTCTGATAGTCTATGGTTTTTGGTCTTGATTTCGGTCTCAGTTGCTTCTGAAGTTTGTCCTCAGTTTTTGTTCTAGGCAGTGCTTCTCGGTTCACTTGTCGTAGTCCAGTCATCTTGTTACGGTTGCTAAATGGCCTCTGCTCAATTTTTAGTTTCAAGCACGATAATGGGGGCTTCATTTTTTATGGTATTAGTCATGGTTAGGTCCCTAGCAGCCTTTAGGGCAACATTTAGTAGGTTTTTTTTTTGGCAATGTTCAGCTATGCTATGTAAACATGCCGCATCTTTGGGCTAGCTTTCTCCAGGCCATGGCCTCGGTGTAAAAATATTTTGTATCAATATAGGAGTAGACAAATTCAGGAAAAAAAAAATGATATTAATGTCAAGAAAGAGAACTAGAGCATTTATCCAATTTATGCTTCAATGACAATTACTTGAAAACTCCAAAACTACTTAAGAGATATTCAAATAGCTCAAGTTTTCTATTAGATCCAAATCGAATGCAAGCATTTTCAATTATACTTAGCTCAATAGATTTCAAAATATTTACCATTCACCAAACAAGAAAACCTTTGGGCAATTTAAAATATTAGACTTATATGTTCCAAGTGTGTGAAATGAATCTTCTTTAGGCAATGAGCTTGTGTGTATGTGATTTAGAAACTCATTAAATAGGAGTTTAAACTTAAATTTGTTGACCTGAACTTATGCAAACAGTTATCCAAAAGCACTTATTTTCAAAGATTAGATTTACGACAGCAACAAATTCTCTAATGACAACAGTAAAATTAAAATGCCAAACTAAGCCAAATATGTCAAACAAATTTTGAATTGTGTTATGAACTCAAATCACTTGAAATTTCAAAATTTAATCTATGGCAGCCAATATGTTTCAGTGATAAAAAAAGAGCAGCAAAAAAGACTTTATGATAGTAGGGAAATGCTTGTTGCAATCGAGAAGATCACCCTTCTAGATTCTTATGATAGTTACTTCCACAACGATATTAAAACTCCTAACTTTCAGAGAATTGTTTTTTAGGACAGCAGTGAATTGTTTAAGACAGCAACAAACAAAGGTTATGACAACAGCAATATGACAATGAAAATAGTAAGCTATCAATGCTATCTTTATACCAAAAATTCACAGAAAATTTTCCAAACTTGCCCACATGAATTATCAAAAAAAAATGGTCTGTTATGATGTGATTTCCAGAATTATATCAAATCTGATATTACTTATTACAGTTAGCAATTAAATATGAAATAGGATTAATGATGGATTCCCAACTCAAGAAATTAATTCCTTAATGTATTAGACAACTTAGGAACTGATTTTAGGCTAACTCACATGAAATTTTCCACCATTAGAAAGGTATATGATTGTTGTAGCAAATAGTGAGGAAAAAGAGAGCTTAGAGATCAAACCTTTAGGCCCTAGGCCTTGAAGATCACTTGCCCAAGTTGCCAAAAAAATTCCAATACCTGAAACACAAATTTTTACCAATTTTTCTACAAAAAAAACACCAATGATCAGATTCAAAAAAATAAATATTCAGATCAGAAATAGAGCAAGGGGAATCTAGGGCCAATGAGGGCTAGCACTAGGCCTAATAGGGCTAGAGTTGGGCTAGGAGAAGGAAAATCTAGTTTTAGGAGCCCTAAATCTTGAAACTCTTTTTCCGCAAAAAACAAATATATATATATATATATTATTTTGCTTCAGATCTTCAAATTTGTTGCAAAATCTTTAATGGTTGGCCCTGCAAAAATATTTGGGACAAGATCTTGCCCTCCAAGGCCTAGATTTGCCTCAAAACCCCCATATCTCCTTGAAAAAATCTTAGATTTGAAAATTTCCTTTAATGATTTCTCATAGCTATTCCTGCAAACAATCTTTGGACCCAGATCTTGCCCCCCAAGGTCTAGATATGTCTCAGATCTGAAGATTTCCTTGGCTGATTTCTCAGATCTATTCCTGCACAAGTGAAAAGAGAAAAACCCAATACCCAATATGTACAAAAATAGAGAAAAACCCAAAAAACCAAGTGTTAAAATTCAAAATTATGTTATAAAATTTCAAATGTACACAAGTAAATAACAAATCTATACAAATAATTTATAGATCTATACAAATAATTTACGGATCTATCACATCTGAGGAGTATGAGTCTAACTCCGCTCCTAGATCTGATAATCTAAGGCTCTTAATAGTCAGATCTATCAAATTTTCCACAAAAAAATAGATTTTTTAAATTTAAAAGGAGATGCTAACTCGAAACCCTCTGTGTATCACCAACAAAATCTTATGAAGCACACACTTTTTTGAAGGAGAGGGGCATGTTAGGTCCCTATAATACTGGTGTATCCTCCTTATTGTTATTGTTGTGCCCCAGAATCCCAGTATTATTATTGTTGTGCCCTTAAATTATTATTATTATGTAGCCTTTGATTATATTGTGACCCCTTATACTCATATATATACAAAGGAGGTAATGTCATTTGTATCATCCAAGAATTGTTCATATATGTAATGTAAAGGAGGTTTCCCCTTGAAGAGGATAATTTTTAAGTCGTTGATCTGTCTTTTTGTGAGCTAGTTGCATAACACCTAAGGTGACGTGTATGAGTATTAAGATTAAAATTTGGATGAGTGAAGGTGTTGTCCTATTACTATCCTTGGAATCTAAAATCATTGTATTAAAGTTTGAGATTAAGGTTGTGGCATTTATGGATGGTAGGCTCATTTTATTTAACCCGACAGCATAGAAATTCAGGGGGCATGCATGCTTGCAAACGATGAACTCACATGCATCAAGCATTAAGTCTTTGGTTTGGCTCCTTGCATTCCACTAGTTCATGATGGATTTCTTAGTTTGTTTCTCATGGAAATTAATTGTAGGTGTGATTGCACTTGTGTGGAAGAACTTTGTTCAAGATGAAACAATAAGGAGGGTTACGTATTTATGTGGCTCTTCAAACTTCTTTAAGATGATGGAATTAGGCACTCTAAGAAATCTAGTGGAGGTACGCAGTAATAAGAGGGAGTTTGGTATGAAGTTCATTTAGCGGGGGCTTTGGTGTCAAAGGATAGGTTTTTAAAGCCTGGGCCGAGACGATCTAAGAAAATGGGGGTTGGATGACTATAACACGTTTGCACGAAATGTAGAAATCCACTGGGCTTTCCTAGTCTAAAGGAGAGTCTTACGCATCCACAATAGGTTGGGAAACTCTTTTGAGTCTGTGCGGTCGTCTAGGTGGGAAATATTTTGGGTTAATACTAAGGATTTTAGGTTAAATTTATTCTTGTGGGGGATCTGGAGTTTAGAATGTAAGCATGTGAATTGAAATTTCCTATGTCAGGGTGGTTTCTAAGTGGCTAGACGAGAATTTTTGAGCTATTCTTTGAATTCACCTTAGCTACGTTTGTCCAGTGAGGGGTTTCATGCACATTTAGTTGGACTGGTAATTTCAGTGATGTTGTCCTGCAGGTTCGGCGGGCATCGTCTAGGAGAGGCAATTTTTATTGGTTTCCCTCAATTGGTAAGTTTCCTAGTTCGGGGTTGGTGTGAGGATGGTATCTTTCACCCTCAGGTGGTTGGCCTGTCTTCAGTCATCTCAATTCACATCTTTCCCGGTCAGCAGAGTAGTGAGGCCTACAATGTTGGATGGTAGTACTAATAACAGTTCTGAGCATGCTCATGAGGCATGCTCATGAGAACAATTTCAATGCCTTTATGGACACGAATTCAGTCTTGATTTCTTTTTCAAAAAATAGTATTTGCACTCACTGAAAGGAGTCACATGAAGCCTTGCAACAAGCGGATTACCACTTGCAAGTTCAAGTTCTTCAAATGTTTCGTTCTCAAATTGAATTATCTGATAAATTAAAGATCCTCCATAACTAACTTTCCAGAGGTATGGATGAAATATTTGCACTGCGCAACATGATTTTAGACATCAAGTTTGTTCTGGAGGTTCAAGCAGTCTAGGCTAAAGCACCGTCCGAGATGGGCAGGATGGACATTGATCTTAACCAGTCCACCATAGGCATGAACTAGGCCTTCCAAGTCTTGCTAAATTTTGTTCCTTGGCCCGTTGTTTTTGGTCTATTAATTTTGTCTGAAGTTGATATGTTTGTTACCAGCGCCTTAGTTTGTCAATTCCGGTCTGTTAATTCTGCATGCAGTCTGTCTGAAGTAGAAATATTTGTTCCCAGTTTTGGTTCTGTCTCGATAAGCCCTCGGAGGCTTCATAATATGTATAAGAGGTTATATAAGTAGTTTGTCTATAGTATAATGTCTATAGAAAGCTCTACAGTTAGTATTGTATGGTCTAAACTCAAATTGTCTAGTAAATTGAGCATAACTCTAAATATGAAAGAAATATCCCCATGTATCAAGCTCAACCAAACATAGATTTTCAAATAAATATTACTCATTTTTTATTTTAAAAATAATTATTTTTAATTCATCTTTAATCAAATATATAATTTATATTAAATAAAATAATAACAAGTTTTAAAAAATATAAAAATTAACTTACATTAAACTTATATTTTTCTTTAACATTTAAAATATATTAATTATTTTTAAATAATTCTTAATAAAGTATAAAATTAATATTAAATAAAATGATAATAAATATTTAAAAATATAAAAATTAAAACATATTAATTATTTTTTAATAATTTTTAATAAAACATAAAATTAATATTAAATGAAATGATAATAAATATTTAAAAATATAAAAATTAACTTACATTGATGTTATCAGGACTAGTACACGGGTCTTTGCCTCATGGTTGGGAGTGCCTTTATTAACTTCCCCACCCGAGTTCGAAACGCGAATGACACGAAAAAATTGTCGTCTGATGACACAACTATGATGTATAATAATGTAATGGATGTTAATATATCGAGCTTCCTCAGACCCCTCTGAAATCTTATCATAATTTTGTAGTTTTCATATGCAGATCATCCATCCATCCACCCTCCACATCAAACTATAAAATTCCAAAGTCCGTGGTACCATCAACACAATGTGAACACCTTAGATTTCTCAAAAATATAATTTATCAACAACATTTATCAACTCCCATATTCAATGTTATCCGACATACTCAAAGCATTTTGAATAGATCTTTGAACGAACTTACATCCTTTTTGATTTGGATGGATTTTTGAACTTACATGCCTAGTGAATTGGAAATTAGATAGGAGTAATAATTAAAATAGAGTAGTAAATCGCATGTGAAAATGATGTATAAGGTTGTAATGTTTTTTTGATTGAGGTAGGAGTAATAATTAAAGTTTATTTGAGTTTTTGATAATGGGTGGTGAGATTATTTGAAACGTAGAATATTATTAAATTTGCTCACATATAATATTTATCCAGAAATTTATTAATACAATAATTAAAAAAAATTATTACATATCTCAATTGTATATAATATAAATAAAATAAATTTTAAATTAAATTAAATATTTATGGTTAATAACAAATTATTATGTAATCTTAAGAGATAGTTTAAATGGTTATAAGTTGAATGATTAAGAGTATGTGTTTCATTTTTAAAAGATTACATGATCAAATTTACAAGAGTAGAATATGTAAGCCGTCATTAGACTTTAGAAGTCAAACCAATATGTAGAGGTAGATATCTTATCCTACAAACAAGATAATCTCATCCATTAATTTGGTGTGGCTTGCTCTTAACTTTAAAATAAGATTATTATTATTACTATATTTTTTTTCAAAATTTATGTAAATTTTTTAGGGGATTCAAGTATTAATGATTTACTCTAATTATTATTTATCAATAATAATATTTTTATAATTTATATTATTTGGAAGGAAAAAAAATAATATGATAAATATTTTAATTATTTTAATTTTCAAATTTTAACTTTAATTTTATCTTTCAACATAATTATATAAAAGTTATTGCTTTCACTATTTCACACTAATGTAAATTCATCTTAAATTCAAACTTATTATATACAAATCTTTTATGTGGGTCCTTAAATGATTGGCATACCTAACCTGTGGTTTTGAATAGCCACAACCCAAGGGCATCTAAGCCATCAAAATCACTGCCACTAAAATCACTTAGGATTTTTCCCATGGAGTTTCAAACTAGTGACCCTTACACCAGGGAGTGCCTCAACATAACACCCTGCCTTAACATAACACCCTATCACCATTCGCTGTAAGTCCCATGGGCTATTAATTAAAAAAACTTAATACATATTTGAAAAATTAAATTAGTTTGATGTGTTCTTTTTTGTAATATTTTTTATTAAAAAAGATATATCATTAATGTTGGGTGAGATTATCATAGATATTAATTTCTTAGAATTGGTTCTCTTATTATATCAATAAGTGTGTTTATTTAGGAATAGGGTTTCCATAATTTTAATTTAGTTACGGGTTTAACATTTACGGAATATCAAATATCAATCAATTTTTTACGTGTCAATTTTGGAATAGTCCTTCCACAATTTTAATTTAATTATCAATAATTATTAAGTGAATGGTAGGGATAACCTCCATGGAATATTTTAGAATATTTTTAGTAGTATACACAAATCAAAGGTTGAGATTTATGCCCAAAGTAGTTATATCATTTTTGTCTTTTTAATTAAATTGATTAATTTGTAAAAAATGAAAAAAAAAATAATAAAAATCATCTCAACAAGTGTCATATGAAATGAGTTATGGTTTTTTGGGCATGTGGTATTGATAAACCATGGTATTGGGGCCATGGTATTGTAAAAAATCATATTTACTTATTAAAAATTTCCATGATAAAGTGGGGCTAAATATTCTTTGATAAGAATTTTGTTCCATGTTTTTTCAAATGTATATGTGTTTAACTTATATATTAATTATTTCATAATAATAAAGTTACAATTCAGCGAGTTTTGTGATTTTTTAAATTTTAGTAACCTAAAATGTATTATGAAGTAACTTTTTTACGTTTATTATACATTGATGCCTAATGGTGTTTAGCAGACAAAAAATGTCATATTCAAAAGTGTCATTAAACTCTTATTGCTTATATATATATATATATATATTTGGTAATGTGAGAGGTATCATGAGGTAAGCGTCTCGATATGACAAATTGATGCCTACAATGTTTATTAACCATTTAATTTATAAAATTAGACTAGTTAATAAAATGATATTAAATATAAGCCCCAAGGGATAGCTCAGTTGGTCGAGTTCCTATTGCTAACTACCTCACCTATCAGGAGGTCACAGGGTCAAATGTCCTCAACACCCTTAGGGTTAGGCCTTGCTAGTTTGGTCGGTGAGTAGATCCCTTCGGGTTGATCTACCTAGATGTAGCGGCTACTCAGTGTCCGTGAACCACCCTTAAAAAATGATATTAAACCATTTCCAACTACTAAAAATACATTTAAGAAAGTATTAAGAACATACCTTTTATTACGTATATTAAATTATTATTTTTAATATATTTTCAAATTCAATTTTTCATTTTTATATGTTTTTGTTTTATATTTTTCTTTAACTTTTAAAACATACTAGTTATTTTTAAATAATTTTTAAGGGTGGCACAAGGGAGAGGGATTCTCATTAATCCTGAGGGAAACACTAAAGTTAAGTTCGCTTAGGGGCTTGATCCAGAACAAATAATCAAAGCTAAAATGTATGGGCTTCTACAAGGCCTTCTTATAGCCAGGGACAGAAATGTGGACGACATCATCAGATTACGATTCAATTTCTCATTAAAGCAGTTTGCCCGAAAGACAATCTTCTTGATAGAGCTTTGACTATGATCTTAGCCCTCGTGGATGGTTTATGGGCTAGGGACTTTTTTCATATCCTCCAGAGCAATAGCCTTATGGTTTATAAGATGGCTAATCTTGCTTGCACCCTGGCTGAGACGAAACTAGTGAGTAATGATCATAAAACCAAATGTTTTATTCCCTAATGCTAGCTCCCTATAATACTAGTGTATCCCCATTATTGATATTGTTGTGCCGATGTAGCCCCTATATTGTTATTGTTGTGCCCCATAGAAGCCCACTATTGTTATTGTTGTGCCCTTACATTGTTATTGTTATGTAGGATCTGATTATATTGTGACCCTTTAGACTCCTATATATACAAAGGAGACCTTGTCATTTGTATCGTCTAAGACTTGTTCATTTATGTAATGTAAAGGAGGTTTCCCCCTCGAAGAGGATAATTTTTAAGTCATTGATCTATATTTTTTTGAGTTGGTTGCATAACATTTAGTATCAGATCTTTGGATTCTAGGGTTTCATTTCTTCAAACACGTCACCTTGGAATTTTTACTATAACTTTTTTTTCTACGAGGCTTCAAAAGCTGAAATTTTTATCACGTAGAGACTAAATCTTGTTGAACTTCATGTAAAAATTTCAGAGCTTCATTCGCTAAATTTTTGGGCACATGATCTGAGTAAGTTAGGGTTTTTGCAGGCTCCAGAATTCTATCTCAAACAGGTGACCTAGGGAAAATTGTCATAACTTTTGTTTCAGAAATTGGATTTGAATTATGTAAAAAGTGGATGAAAGTGAATGGACTGTAACTTTTTTTTATCAATTTTAGGGTCGAAGGTTGAAACCATGGAAAATTTTAGGGGCTAATGTTCGCCCAGTGGGCTAATTTTCCATGATTTTTCTACAAAAAAGATTCGCCAATTTCCAATTTTATAAAAGACGATTCGCCCAAACTTTAGAATATAAAATTATTTTACCTTAAAAATCGCCAACATTATATAGAGACTATATATAAAATAATTATAAATTTGAACAATTTTACTAATATATCAATAAACATTTATAATTTGCATATTAGGGATTAGTGAGATTCGCCAATGTTTTAAACTTCAAGAAAATTTTCCATCCTTAAAATTTTCCTTGGTTGAAACAGTGACACGTGGAATCTCGTACAACTTCACTCTACTGAACTAGTCCATAATCAGGTCATCGTGGGAGATTTGGCATAACTCTTTCTTGAAGAATCCAATCACGATTAGACTTGTGGGGTTGGAAATAATACTCAGATAGATGCCACAATAATAAATTTAAGAACTTGGAGATATGTAAATACAGAGTTACAACCGTTTCAATATCGAGCTCCTAAAAGGAAGAAAAATGTGTGTATTTTTTTAAACAATTTGCATCACTTTTGTTTGAAAAATCAAATTGAAGTGATTCCAAGGGAATATTGAAGCATATATTGTTGGAAATAATACTGAGAGGGGGGGGGTGAATCAGTATTATCTAACTCTTTTAATAAATCTTCCTTATTTGTTCCTTGTATTATTTATGCATGTCAGTACCATAAAATAATGAACATGAACAATGAAAACAGATAGTCACACCAAAGAACACAAGATGTAAGGTGGAAACCCAATGTGGGTGAAAACCACTTGCTGCAATATGTCTCTATCTTCTTTCAAATTAGAAACTCATTTTACAATGGTTATGTACTGGTGCAGTCATTTACCAGTACGCAGGCTGCAACCTGCAGAGAGCTACAACTCTCTCTCCCGTTTTCCAGTCTCTCATGGAAGGGAGCTACAACCCCCTACTTCTTTTCTTACAAGGACCACTTTTCATAAATTTTCAAACTGGATCCATAAGCATCAAATGATCATCAAGTATAAGAGAATCACCCAGTCAACTGTAGTAACCAGATCAACAATAATAGGACCAAACCCAAAACACAGCAATGATAAACAAAGATTTTAAGAGAAGTAAGCACCCTGCTCAACTGCTCGCCTGCTTACGTAAGCACCCTGCTCAACTGCTCGCCTGCTTACATACGCACCCTGCTCAACTGCTCGCCTGCTTACGTACGCACCCTGCAACCCTTCTGTGCCTGTGTATGTACGCACCTGCAACCCTTCTGTGCCTGCGTATGTCCGCACCTGCAACCCTTCTGCACCTGCGTATGTACGCACCCGAAACGCTTCGTTCCTGCGTATGTACGCACTTTTCTTTCACTGTACCTGCGTACCTTCGGGCATAGATGATTTCAAGACTTCAGAAATAACCCAGACAGTCAGATCTACAGATCTGAACATGCGCCGAAGAGATCTCAATCCATCAGTAGATTCGCCTTATTTAGATCTAGACATACTCCCAAGAGATCATAATATTTCAGATCTAGCCCTCATAAGATATTCAACCCAAAACATGCTCAAGCCAAATGATCTCCTTTGCTTTATATAGGAAAGCTCTTCCTTAAATCATGGATCAATACCACGGGCCGACACCATAATAACACAAAACCGTCGGCTAAATACCAAAGGCTAAACATAAGAAACCCCACGTGTGCTTTTCTCTGCCTTGAAATGTGTGCACTGGGGGTACGCACCTCCTGAACGGGATAACTGCGGGTATGTACGCACTTTATGTAACACCGACCTGCGTGTACGCACCTTATGTAAGGTGTACCTGCGTACCCCTTATTTTCTTCAATATTTGATGGCTGATCATCAATCTCTGCTACTGACTTGAAGTACTATGATCTATCACCTGAATGGGTTGCCATCAAGGACAACACTTTAGCCATAATGCCAACAATCTCCCCCTTTGGACTTGATGGCAACCTCAAAACTTCAGTTTCATTCTCCCCCTTTGACATCAAGGGCAAAGGGTTATGCTCCCCCTAAGAACATGCTCCCCCTGAATATGAACCAGATCTGCAACGAAGAACCATAATCCACCATGAAAGAGATAGAGACATATTGCAGCTACTTCCAAGATCTCCTTCTGCACATCCTCCATAATGCCAACAATGCATTATATGCTCCCCTGAACCTGTACCATCAATGAGAAGAGGTTCAGCAATAAGATGATGCATCAACAACCCCCATCTTTTGCCTGAGGTATTCAAAAGTGTCCCTGGGCAATGGTTTGGTGAGAATATCAGCAACTTGTTCCTTAGAAGGAACATACTCCAACTTGACCTTCTGTTCAAGCACTTGTTCCCGGAGAAAATGATACTTGATTGGTATGTGCTTGGTTTTTGAATGCATAACAGGATTCTTTGAGATGCTGATTGCACTTGTGTTATCACATAAGATGGGGATTGGTGGTGTACAAGTGATTTGAAAATCCTGCAAAGTCTGCATCATCCAAAGGAGTTGGGTGCAACAAGATGCAGCAGCAACATATTCCGCTTCAGCTGTAGACAAGGCAATCGAACTCTGTTTCTTGCTGAACCAAGATACCAGTCTGGAACCCATAAAGAATGCACCACCACTTGTGCTTTTCCTGTCATCCACGCTTCCGGCCCAATCTGCATCTGTATAAGCATGAAGTGTAAGATCTGTATCTCTAGGATACCATAAGCCATAATTTTGAGTCCCTTGAAGATATTTAAAAATTCTCTTCACTGCCTGAAGATGAGTCTCCTTCGGATTTGCCTGAAATCTTCCAACTATTCCAACTACATGCATGATGTCCGGTCGGGTACCTGTCAAATAAAGTAAACTTCCAATCATAGATCTGTAGGTTGGTTGATGTACTGCTGCAGATTCATCATTTGCACTGAGGCTACATCCTGTGACAATGGGTGTACATACTGGTTTTGCATCTTCCATACCATATTTCTTCAAAATCTGTTTGAGATACTTGGTTTGAGATAAAAATATTCCTCCTTATTTTTGTTGGATTTGCAAACCAAGGAAATATGTCAGTTCTCCTAGCAAGGACATTTCAAATTCTTTCTGCATGACCAAGGCAAAGCTTTGACTCATAGCTTCTTCATTGCTCCCAAAAATAATGTCATCTACATACACAACAAGTATTAGCAATTTGTCATTTTCAACTTTTATATAAAGATTGCTATCTGCTGATCCTTTTGAAAAGCCTTGTTGATGAAGATATTTGTCCAAACGGTAGTACCAAGCCCTTGGAGCTTGTTTGAGACCATAGAGAGCCTTTTTCAATCTGCATACAAGATTTGGATCATTTCCAAGAATGAACCCATCTGGTTGTTCAATGTACACTTCTTCTTCCAAGTCTCCATTCAAAAAGGCTAATTTCACGTCCATTTGAAATACTTTGAAGTTTTGAAAACTTAAGAGAGCAAGGAACATTCGGATGGCCTCAAGTCTTGCAACAGGAGCAAAGGTTTCTTCAAAGTCTATTCCTTCTTGCTGCGCATACCCTTTACAAACAAGTCTGGCTTTGTTTCTAATTACTTCTCCATTTTCATTCAATTTATTTTTGAAGACCCATTTTGTTCCGATAACATTCTTATCTTTTGGTCTAGGAACCAGCTCCCAAGTGTTGTTCTTTTCGATCTGCTCAAGTTCTTCATCCATTGCTTTCACCCAACATTCATCTTTGCATGCCTCTTTCACATTTTGTGGTTCAGTAGAGGAGAGTAATGCCAAATAGCTTGAAGCTTCTGCAACTGTTCTTCTTGTTTGTACACCTGCTTCTTTCTGCCCAATAATCTGAGATTCTGGATGATTCTTCTGAACATATCTGGATGGAGTCTTTTCTTCTATTCTTGTTTGCTCCTCTGGTTCTTCTTGAGGTTCTTCTTCTTCATCATTCTGTCGTTGGGGGTAGCCTTCATCTTCTTCGATGTCTTCATGATGTACTTGCCTAGGAATGTATCCCTTCTCATCAACCACTACATCAATGCTGTCAACAATTCTGCCAAGTCTTTTATTGTAGCATTTGTATGCTTTGCTATGTGGAGAGTAACCAAGAAGAATGCCTTCATCTGCTCTAGGTTCAAGTTTGCCAAGCTGCTCATCAGTATTCTTGATATAGCATTTGCTCCCAAAGATTTTGAAGTGCTTTACCGAAGGAGTCCTACCACTCCAGAGCTCATGAGGAGTTTGAGTGTTGTTCACCCGGACATTTGTTTTGTTCAGAATAACAACCGCAGCATGTGCAGCTTCACCCCAGAAAGTTGCGGGAGTTCCTGACTCATCAAGCATAGCACGAGCCATTTGTTGGACTGTTCTGTTCATTCTTTCCACAACTCCATTTTGCTAAGGAGTTCTTGCTGTAGAGAATTCTCTTCTTATCCCATGTTCTTCACAGAAATCGAAAAATTCATTTGAAGTAAATTCCCCACCTCTGTCGGATCTGAGGCACTTAATTTTGTGACCTGATTCATTTTCAACCAAGGCTTTGAAGGATTTGAATTTTTCGAATGCTTCATCTTTGTGCTTCATAAGTCCTAACCAGACAAACCTGGAGTAATCGTCAATGAATAATATCAAGTATTATTCTCCTCGAGGTGTTCTTTTCCTGAAAGGACCGCATGTATCTGTATGTACTAGCTCAAGAGGCATGCTAGCTGATCCTTCTTTCTCTGGAAAGTTAGTTCTGGTTTGTTTTCCAAACTGACATGATTTGCATATGGTGTTGTCAGGAAATTTGATATCTGGAAGGTCGCGAACTGCCTGATATTTGCATGCTTTCCTTATTTGTGAAAAGCTTAGATGTCCCAACCTCCGATGCCATAACCAGTGCTCATCATCCTTGCTCAGATAGCATTGTTGTTGTCCTTCTTCAAATATGTACAGATTATTTGGAGTTCTTTTGCCTTTGATCACTGTTTTACTTGTATCAAGATCACGAACAAGACATCCATTTGATCTGAATATAACCTCGGTTCTTTGATCACACATCTGGCTGACACTTAGAAGATTGTGCTTCAATCCATCAACATATAAAACATTTCCAGCCTTGACCTTTTCTTTTAATTGAGCAATGCCTTTTCCTTTTATAGTTGCAGGAGTATCATTTCCAAAAGAGACTTTCTTTCCCTTTTCTAGAGCAGAATAAGACTCAAGTTTTTCTTTATCACCTGTCATATGCTTCGAACATCCACTGTCAATGTACCATAGATTTTCCTGTCCCTCTGCATAAAATGCTATCCCACATCTTTCTGTTTGAGGTTCCTTTATTCTCCATGTTTTGGTGCTTGAGGCTTGTTCCTTTTTCTGCTGAAACCTGCTCCTGCATTCAGAGTCTTCATGACCAAAGTTATTGCAAATAGAACATTCAACTTCATTTTCAAGAACCGAAAAGTTGTTATAGGTCCTTTTTGTAATCCCCGTCATACTTCTTTGTTTTTGAGCTTCCCTAGTCATGATCGTTTTATATGCAACACATTGAGCTGCTTTGTGACCAAAGTTATGGCAAGAAAAGCATTGTCCATTGAAGAAACTTCTGCGGTTATCGAATCTACCAGCCAATTGATTGTAATTTCTATTGTCATCTATTCTTGAACCAAATTGAGAAGATTTTACCTGTGGCTAGTTGTAGCTTTTGTTCACCCTTAAGATGGATTGCCCCTGATAGTTTCTGTTTGTACTTCGTCCCTGCTTTACCTGATGATCTTCATTGTGCTTTTGCTCATTTCTTCTTGCTGCATCAAGATAACTTTTTGAGGTGGATGCTTGAGAAGTTTCTCCATTATAGCCCAGACCTGTCTTGTTTAGTGGAGACCGCTGCACATTGATAATCTCATCCAAAGTTTCAGACCCTTTGACAAACTTAAGATTAATAGCTTTTGTTTTCTCAATCTCTTTTCTAAGACCAACAATTTCACCTTCTAATTTTTCAAGATGTTTTTCCTTTTCATCAATTTGAAATTGTAGAGTATCAATGATCATATTCTTTTCTTCTATACATCTCTTGAGTCTAGTAATTTCATCATAAAGGTTATCCACATCTATAGCATCCATATAATCATCATCTTCAAATGCCATTAACAACTTATATTCATTACCTCGTTCATCTTCATCACTGTTTGATAGACCATCACTATCTTCATGAGTGTAGTAGCTTTTCTTATTTGCATTCTGTTTCTTGTTCCATCTAGCAGGTTCCTTTCCTTTATCCTTATAAGGACATTTTGCAGCATAATGACCTACTCTTCCACAAGAAAAGCATTTAAAAGGTAACTTACCTCTGAACCTTCCAGAACCCCTTTGAAGATTTCTGACAAAATTTGATTCTTCTTCTTCTTCTTCTGGGACGTGGCTTGCTTCATAATAATCTCCTTTACCTGATGCCTTGAAAGCAGCGTCTCTTCTGTCTGATGGACCTCCCTTTCTCATTTCATAAGTAGTTAGAATTCCATGTAGCTGAGACATAGTAAGGATTCGTAGATTTTCCTTTTCTTCTATTGCAGATACTTTAGATTCAAACTTGGGAGACAATGATCTTAGGACCTTTTCAACCACAATAGCCTCTTTTATTTCTTCACCCAAATTTTTCATACAATTAACAACCTCATCTACCCGAAGAAAATAGTTAGCCACACTTTCATCATTATACATCTTGAGAGTCTCATACTGAATTCTGAGAGTTTGAAGTTTAGCACGTTTTACCTGTTCATCTCCTTCATAGCTCGTGACGATTTTGTCCCATATCTCTTTTGCGGATTTATAGTGCATTACCTTCATGAATTCTGATTGGGATATACATCCTAATAGAGTACTGATTGCTTTCGCATTTGTTTCATACTTCTTTTTCTCGGCTGCATCTGTAGGAATGGCTGAAGGAAAAGCGTAGCCTGTCTCTACGATGTCCCAAACTTCTGTACCAAGAGATTGAAGATAGGCAGTAACTCTTACCTTCCAATAATTGAAGTTTGTCCCATCAAAAACCGGTGGCCTGATTGATGCTTCTCTCTCGTAGTTGCTCATGATGAACGATCTACCTTCAAGCGATCAAGCTTCTCTGAAGGACCTGCTCTGATACCAATTGTTGGAAATAATACTGAGAGGGGGGGGTGAATCAGTATTATCTAACTCTTTTAATAAATCTTCCTTATTTGTTCCTTGTATTATTTATGCATGTCAGTACCATAAAATAATGAACATGAACAATGAAAACAGATAGTCACACCAAAGAACACAAGATGGAAGGTGGAAACCCAATGTGGGTGAAAACCACCTGCTGCAATATGTCTCTATCTTCTTTCAAATTAGAAACTCATTTTACAATGGTTATGTACTGGTGCAGTCATTTACCAGTACGCAGGCTGCAACATGCAGAGAGCTACAACTCTCTCTCCCGTTTTCCAGTCTCTCATGGAAGGGAGCTACAACCCCCTACTTCTTTTCTTACAAGGACCACTTTTCATAAATTTTCAAACTGGATCCATAAGCATCAAATGATCATCAAGTATAAGAGAATCACCCAGTCAACTGTAGTAACCAGATCAACAATAATAGGACCAAACCCAGAACACAGCAATGATAAACAAAGATTTTAAGAGAAGTAAGCACCCTGCTCAACTGCTCGCCTGCTTACGTAAGCACCCTGCTCAACTGCTCGCCTGCTTACGTACGCACCCTGCTCAACTGCTCGCCTGCTTACGTACGCACCCTGCAACCCTTCTGTGCCTGTGTATGTACGCACCTGCAACCCTTCTGTGCCTGCGTATGTCCGCACCTGCAACCCTTCTGCGCCTGCGTATGTACGCACCCGAAACGCTTCGTTCTTGCATATGTACGCACTTTTCTTTCACTGTACCTGCGTACCTTCGGGCATAGATGATTTCAAGACTTCAGAAATAACCCAGACAGTCAGATCTACAGATCTGAACATGCACCGAAGAGATCTCAATCCATCAGTAGATTCGCCTTATTTAGATCTAGACATACTCCCAAGAGATCATAATATTTCAGATCTAGCCCTCATAAGATATTCAACCCAAAACATGCTCAAGCCAAATGATCTCCTTTGCTTTATATAGGAAAGCTCTTCCTTAAATCATGGATCAATACCACGGGCCGACACCATAATAACACAAAACCGTCGGCTAAATACCAAAGGCTAAACATAAGAAACCCCACGTGTGCTTTTCTCTGCCTTGAAATGTGTGCACTGGGGGTACGCACCTCCTGAACGGGATAACTGCGGGTATGTACGCACTTTATGTAACACCGACCTGCGTGTACGCACCTTATGTAAGGTGTACCTGCGTACCCCTTATTTTCTTCAATATTTGATGGATGATCATCAATCTCTGCTGCTGACTTGAAGTACTGTGATCTATCACCTGAATGGGTTGCCATCAAGGACAACACTTTAGCCATAATGCCAACATATATATCAGTATTGGGTTCTAAAATGCCTCATAATCAAAACAATTCAACATCCATTAAGCCCTCATAAATCTCTACTATGACGCATGAAGAGGAAGAATTGCAGCATGATATATCAAAATTACATGACCAAGTGCAACAAATTTCGCTCCCACAAAGAGAAACCAAAGATGAACTAAAATGTGGTATGGATGGTTTAAAAGGTGACATGTATGGTTTAAAAGGTGAAATGAATGGTTTAAAATCATACATGGGAAGTTTGACAAAGTTGTTACCAGAAAGGCTTCCCGATGGTGACAAGGTAATCCATGAAAAGGCTTCCCGGTGGTGACAAGGTAATCCATGAAAATCATGATGAGGACAAAAGGAATATGAATTACAATTTTAGAGACTCCAATGTGGGGTTTAAGAACCACCACATTCCAAAGATAGATATGAGGAAGTTTGATGGCAAGGATCTGGTAACATGGATACTACAGATGGAGCAATATTTTTATCTACAGGATGTGCAACCCTCACAAAAGATATGCATTGCATCTTTATATTTAGAACCCAATCAGTTTGTATGGTATAGATGGATTTGTTTTCATAAACCACTTGTCACCTGGTAAATTTTTATGGAGGAAATGATAGCACATTATGAAGATACAAAGAGAAACACCTTCTTTAGCCAATTGATAAATCTCAAAAAAAAGGGTTCAATGGTGGAGCACATTGAAGACTTCCAAAAATTGAATATTAGGGTAACCAATATTCCATAGGAGCATAGGATTGATGTCTTCATAGGGACTTTAAAAGATAGCATCCAACATGAGGTTCGCCTTTGGGAACTTGATTCATTGGAGAAGGCATTTAGGGTGGCAAGAAAAGTTGAAAGCAAAATTATTGCAACAAGGAAGTCTACCACTCACAAAAATTGGAGGAAAAAAGAGCAAAAGAGCTTTATTATAGTTGTGATAACAAATACACTAAAGGTCATAAGTGTGTTGAGAATAAATTATTCTACATAGATTGTGAAGAGAAGGAAGAAAAGGAATAAGAAACATCAAAAGAGGAGGATATACACCAGGAACCAACCCTAGAGAAAGAATAAATAAATCTGACCATATCTTGTAATGCATTGGTAGGAATTACCACTCAAACTCTCAAGATAGAAGGATATATCAAGAAGAAAAAGGTAATAGTGTTGATTGATTCGGGTAGTACCCATAATTTTATTCATTGTAAGATAGCTAAGGAACTGAATTGCTTCCTATATCCAACACCAAAGTGTCAAGTGATGGTTGTAAATGAACTATAAATTGCTCCAAAAAGTGTTATAATATCAAGATAACCATGGGGGAATATGTATTGAATAGTCCAATGCTTTCCATTCCAATGGGTGGTGTTGATGTTGTACTAGAAGTCCAATGGTTACAGTCTTTGGGGACGAGAAATTTCAATTTTCAAGAACTTTTCTTGAATTTTTTTTGGGAAGGAAAGGAAGTTGAATTAAGGGGTGTTGTAGGGAAACCAGGAAACATAATAAGCTCTAATGGCATGACAAAGCTTCTGAAGAAAGAACAATGAGGCGTAATTGCACAATTATTCTCACTAGGTGTTCAAACATCGAAATCATCTAATTCTCTAGATCTCCAAAAAGTCTTGGACAATCACTCCAAGGTGTTTGAGACTCCCAAAGGCCTCTCGCCTATTCATGATCATGATCATGCGATTCACTTGATTCCAGGAAGTGTTCGTCCAAACATCAAGCCTTACAGATATCCTTATGCCCAAAAGAGTGAAATTGAATGTATAGTTGCAAAAATGCTAGAGGCCGATATAATTCAACCTAGTCAAAGTTCTTTCTCTGCTCCAGTAGTATTGGTGCACAAGAAGGATGGATCATGGCATATGTGTCCAGATTATAGGGAGCTCAACAAGCTGACTATTAAAGATAAATTTCCCATTACTATCTTTAATGAACTGTTGGATGAATTACATGGAGCAATATACTTCACCAAGTTTGATCTTCGTTAAGGATATCATCAAATTAGAATGAAGACTGAAGGCATTCTAAAAACAACATTCATAACTCATGAGGGTCATTATGAATTTTTGGTCATGCTTTTTGGCCTTACTAATGCACCTTCCACATTTCAAGGTTTTATGAATTCCATGCTTAAACCCTTCCTTAGAAAATTTGTGTTAGTATTTTTTGATGATATACTAATCTACAACAAGTATTGGAAGGATCATGTTCAACATGTTGACAAGGTGCTAAAACTATTGGAGGAGAAACAATTATATGCAAAAACCTCCAAATGTTTCTTTGGAGTATAGGGGGTGGAAAATTTGGGTCATATTGTATCTCATAAGGGTGTTAAGGTAGACCCTAACAAAAATAAAGCCATTAAGGAATGGAAAATCCCCACAACCATAAAGCATGTTCGATGATTTCTCAGGTTGATAGGGTATTATCGCAAGTTTGTTAAGAATTATGGGAGAATAGTGGCACCCATAACATAATTACTAAAGAAAGATGAATTTTCTTGGACTCTGGAAGTAACGAACGCCCTTGAACATCTTAGAAATGCAATGTGTCAAGCATCAGTCTTAGCTACGCCAGACTTCACAAAAACTTTTATTATGGAATATGATGCTTCAAGAAATGGAATTGGTGTTGTTTTAATGCAAGAAGGAAGACCCATTACTTTTGAAATTCATCCAACCAAAGGAAAGTATTTACACAAACCTATTTATGAGAAGGAAATGTTGGAAATACTACATGCACTAAAGCAATGGCGACCTTAACTAATGGGAAGACACCTCAAGGTAAAAACAGATCATGATAGCCTTAAATACTTTTTGGAACAAATATTATCTTCAGAAGAGAAGTAAAAATGGGTGACAAATATGTTGGGTTAAGACTTTGAAATCATCTACAAAAAGGGAAGCAAAATGTTGTTGAGGTGCACTCTCAAGAAAGGATGATGATGTGGAAGCATTGCTTTGTTCCATTTCTATTATCCAACCTGAGCGGATAACTGAAGAAAGGGATGAATGGAAGAATGATGAAGAGGTGTGGTCACTCATTCAAAAGTTGTAGCAAGATCCTAGTACATCTAATACATTTAGCTGGAAAAATGATTCATTATGGTACAAAAATGGCTTATATCTTTGTAGGAATTCCCAATTGAAACAAAAGATTCTTTTGGAATTGCACGCCTACCCCTTAGGAGGGCACTCAGGATTTTTAAAAAATTACCATAGGGTCAAGAAGGAATTTTCTTTGGGATGGCCTTAAAATTGATATTTAGAAGTTTGTGGCAGAATGTTCGGTTTTCCAACAAAATAAAGTTGAGACAATTAAGACCCTGGGTCTATTACAACCTTTATCCATTCAAATTCATCATTGAGAGGAGGTCTTAATGGATCTTATCACAGGTTTACCCAAGTCTTAAGGAAATATTGTCATCATGGTGGTAGTTGACATACTTACCCGCTAAAGATTCCACATGTGAGGATGAGAATTTTATACAAAAGCATCCATAACTACTCAAGCATTGAGGCACACACTTTTTTGAAGGAGAGGGGCATGTTAGGTCCCTATAATACTAGTGTATCCCCCTTAGTGTTATTGTTGTGCCCCAGAATCTCACTATTATTATTGTTGTGCCCTTAAATTATTATTGTAATGTAGGCTTTGATTATATTGTGACCCCTTATACTCATATATATACAAAGGAGGTAATGTCATTTGTATCATCCAAGAATTGTTCATATATGTAATGTAAAGGAGGTTTCCCCCTTGAAGAGGATAATTTTTAAGTCATTGATCCGTCTTTTTGTGAGCTAGTTGCATAACACCTAAGGTGACTTGTATGAGTATTAAGATTAAAATTTTAATGAGTGAAGTTGTTGTCCTATTAGTGTCCTTGGAATCTAAAATCATTGTATTAAAGTTTGGGATGAAGGTTGTGGCGTTTATGGACGGCAGGCTCATTTTATTTAATGCGGCAGCATAGAAATTCAGGGGGCATGCACGCTTGCAAGCAATGAACTCGTATGGATCAAGCATTAAGTCTTTGGTTTCCACTAGTTCATGATGGATTTCTTAGTTTGTTTCTCAGGGAAATTAATTGCAGGTGTGATTGCATTTGTGTGGAAGAACTTTGTTCATGATGAAACGATAAGGGGGGTTACATAGTTATGTGGCTCTTCAAACTTCTTTAAGATGAGGGAATTAGGCACTCTAAGAAATCTAGTGGGGTGTGTAATAATAAGAGGGAGTTTGGTCTGAAGTTCATTTGGCGGGGACTTTGGTGTCAAAGGATAGTTTGTTAAAGCCTGGGCCGAGACGGTCTGAGAAAATCGGGGTTGGATGACTAGAACAGGTTTGCACGAAATGTGGAAATCCACTAGGATTTCCTAGTCCAAAGGAGAGTCTTACGCATCCACAGTAGGTTGGGAAACTCTTTTGAGTCTGTGTGGTCGTCTAGGTGGGAAATATTTTGGGTTAATACTAAGGATTTTAGGTTAAATTTATTCTTGTGGGGGCTCTAGAGTTTAGAATGTAAGCATGTGAATTGAAATTTCCTATGTGAGGGTGATTTCTAACTAGTTAGATGAGAAGTTTTTGAGCTAGTCTTTGAATTCCCCTTGGCTATGTTTGTCCAACAAGGGGTTTCGTGCACATTCAGTTTGACTGGTAATTTCTGTGATGTTGTCCTGTAGGTTCGTCGGGCATCGTCTGGGAGAGGCAAGTTTTATTGGTTTCCCTCAATTGGTAAGTTTCCTAGTTCGGGGTTGGTGTGAGGATGGTATCCTTTCACCCTCAGGTGGTTGGCGTGTCTTCAATCATCTCAATTCACATCTTTCCCAGTCAGCAAAGTAGTGAGGTCTACAATGTTGAATGGCAGTACTGAAAACAATTCTGAGCATGCTCATGAGGACAATTTCAGTGCCTTTATGGACACGAATTCTGTCTTGATTTCTTTTTCAAAAAATAGTATTTGCTCTCACTGCAAGGAGTCACATGAAGCCTTGTAGCAAGCGGATTACCACTTGCAGGTTCAAGTTCTTCAAATGTTTCATTCTCATATTGAATTATCTAACAAATTAATGATCCTCCAGAACTAACTTTTCAGAGGTATGGATGAAATATTTGCACTGCGCAACATGATTTTAGACATCAAGTTTGTTCTGGAGGTTCACGCAATCTAGGCTAAAGCACCATCCAGGATGGGCAGGATGGACATTGATCTTAACCGGCCCACCATAGGCATGGACTAGGCCTTCCAGGTCTTGCTGAATTTTGTTCCTTGGCCCGTCATTTTTGGTCTGTTAATTTTGTCTGAAGTTGATATGTTTGTTACTAACTCCTTAGTTTGTCAATTCCGGTCTGTGAATTCTGCATGCAGTCTGTCTGAAGTAGAAATATTTCTTCCCAGTTTTGGTTTTGTCTCGATAAGCCCTTGGAGGCTTCATAATATGTATAAGAGGTTATATAAGTAGTTTGTCTATAGTATAATGTCTATAGAAAGCTCTACAGTTAGTATTATATGGTCTAAACTCAAATTGTCTAATAAATTGAGCATAAGTAACTCTGAATAGGAAGGGCAAGAAGACTGCATTTTTAAGCTGCGAAGTAATGGCCACAACCGAGGTTTTCTCCTGCGCAGGTAATGGCTCCACAGTCACTGCGGACGATGGCGGTGGCACTGCAGGGCTGGCCACAGCCATTATCCCCCACCGGACCAGCCTCAAGAGCGTGCGTCTTGAGGTCCATCGTTTTGCTGGCACGGGTTCAACCATGCGACCACACACCTGGAAAAGATCTGAAGCAGCGAATTACCCTCGACCAAATCATTATTTGCTGGACGGGCCAAATGTATCAGAGACGGATCTGGAAGGGAAGCTCGACAAGAGGCTTGAGAGCAGAAGCCTGAACACAAAAACGGTTTTCTGGTTCAGAAACCACCTCGAAGGAGGACATTGGTCAGGGTTTGGCTTTACCACTCGCGCAAACTTTGTCCCTCTCTCCGCGTCGGCTGCATGCAAGGACGGGGACCTGAGGGTTGCAAATCCGACTCATCACATAACCACTTGGCCTAAACTCAGCAGTTTTAGGACGGATCTACCTAATCTGAGCCTCAATCTTTGTAGATCTAGGCCAAATCTAACAGTCCAAGAACCCAGGAGGCAAATAGGAGGGTATACGTATCGAGTCAACAGAAGGTTTGCAGACCTAATGGGAGATCGTCTCATCAGGAGCCCTGATCGGGGAAACCCATCAGATCGGGCCAAATATTGCAGATCCGGGGTGGATCTATCCAAAATGCCCAGATCCAGGCAGAAGACAGGTGAAAACTCACCAGATCCAGGAATCAAATCAGTTAAATCGGACTTGGTCAAGGCAGACTCAGCGGATTTGAAGCAAATCTTCATTAGATCAACAGAAGGCAGACACGTTTGTATGCAGATCCAGGAACGGATGAGTGTATTGGAGGTAAAAAAAGAGATCCAGGACAAACTGGGAATTCCAGCTGCATTCCAAAACCTATTATTTTTAGGACTCTACCTTCAGGATCAACATACACTCCAGCACTATAAGGTTGTAAAGGACTCAACCATCATCCTCAACCTACGACTGCGAGGTGGATCCAAGGGAACTTCCTCAAAACCCACAGGTAACTACCGCGATGCAGCCAAAGGGAAAGAATCCCTAAAAGGAAAAGAACCCACAACGGCTAATGAACCTCCAGGGCAGTATATCGTGGATCAATCGCCAGAGAGCCCCTCCATCTCCATGGATTTACCAGAGATAAATTACCTATTCTTAGATTTAAAAAAAAATGCTGTTATTTGTAGATTTAACGGCTTTTGGCCTAGAACTGATGCATTATACCAATGGATCCACACGGCTTGGACAAAAAACTGCCAAATACACCTATGCTCCAAAGGTTTCTTTGTAGTAATTTTCCATTTAGAAGAAGAAAAGGAAAAAATTCTCAATCAAGGGCCATGGTTCTGGGGCAATGCCGGACTCTTTGTTACCCCATGGTTCCCAGAGTTTGATGCCAACACTATGGTGGTATCAAGGATACCAGTATGGGTTAGGCTGCATAATCTCTCGTTACATTTTTGGCATTCCAAGACCTTAATAATTATTGGGAATACCCTCGGGAAAATGTTAAAGATTGATGCAGAGAGACATATAAAGGGAATCTTTACTTTTGCCAGAATATGTGTCGAGGTAGATCTTAGCCAAGGACTACCTGAAAGCATCATTCTGAACTTCAACAACTCACAGTGGAAACAATAATTGGATTATGAGAATACAGCCTTTAGATGCAGGGGATGTCAACAAACAGGTCACCTGTACAATGCATGCAAAAGCCTCAACAAGAGCAAGACACAACAAAGGAAGCCCAAAGGATGGCAGAATATAGATGACGTCATAAAGAAGAGAGTTTCGGAAAAGAAAGCCCCTCCGATATCAGAAGACGAAGAAACAGAAGCAGAAGAGGATGACACCATCATAGAGGAAGCTGAAATAGGGAATCAGAAGGAAAATATATCAGACATCAAGGCCCCACAATTTCATCCAAATCAGGCAGAGAAGATAAACGATGTCCAGAACATGGGAGGGATAAAGCGGCATCACCAATCAGACACATCAGATTCAGACAAGGAAGCAGGCCTGCAGAAAGCCGAAACACAGATAGTCATAGCCTCGATCGAGCCCACTCAAGGAGAGTGGCGCAAAGTGGAGAAGAAAAAAGGAAGAAAAACCTGAATATTCAGTTTTTCTTGCCTTCACTATCTTCCCTCTCTCTCACTCTATTCTTTTCTCATCATTTTTTGCACGTTAGTCATGTAACGTTGTGTCGGGTGCCCCGGCACTAGAGCCCAATGGGCAGCTTATGGAAATGCATCATGCATCTGCAATTGTAACTTTTCATTTTCTAATAAAAAGTTACAGATTTTTCCACTGGAAAAAAAAAAAGTAACTCTGAATATGAAAGAAATATCCCATGTATCAAGCTCAACCAAACGTAGATTTTCAAATAAATATTACTCATTTTTTATTTTAAAAATAATTATTTTTAATTCATTTTTAATCAAATATATAATTTATATTAAATAAAATGATAACAAGTTTTTAAAAATATAAAAATTAACTTACATTAAACTTATATTTTTCTTAACTTTTAAAATATATTAATTATTTTTAAATAATTCTTAATAAAGTATAAAATTAATATTAAATAAAATGATAATAAATATTTTAAAATATAAAAATTAAAACATATTAATTATTTTTTAATCGTTTTTAATAAAACATTGATAATAAATATTTAAAAATATAAAAATTAACTTACATTGATGTTATCATGACTAATACACGGGTCTTTGCCTCATGGTTGGGAGTGCCTTTATTAACTTCCCCACCCGAGTTCGAAACGCGAATGACACGAAAAAATTGTCGTCTGATGACACAACTATGATGTATAATAATGTAATGGATGTTAATATATCGAGCTTCCTCAGACCCCTCTGAAATCTTATCATAATTTTGTAGTTTTCATATGCAGATCATCCATCCATCCACTCTCCACATCAACACAAGTCCGTGGTACCATCAACACAATGTGAACACCTTAGATTTCTCAAAAATATAATTTATCAACAACATTTATCAACTCCCATATTCAATGTTATCCGACATACTCAAAGCATTTTGAATAGATCTTTGAACCAACTATCATCCTTGTTGATTTGGATGGATTTTTGAACTTACATCGCATGTGAAAATGATATATAAGGATGTAATGTTTTTTTTTATTGAGATAGGAGTAATAATTAAAATACTTTAATAATAATAAAAGTTTATTTGAGTTTTTGATAATGGGTGGTCAGATTATTTGAAAGGTACAACATTATTAAATTTGCTCACATATAATATTTATCCAGAAATTTATTAATACAATAATTGAAAAAAATTATCACATACCTCAATTGTATACAATATAAATAAAATAAATTTTAAATTAAATTAAATATTTATTGTTAATAAGAAATTATTATGTCATATTAAGAGATAGTTTAAATAGTTATAAGTTGAATGATTAAGAGTATGTGTTTCATTTTTAAAAGATTACATGATCAAATTTACAAGAGTAGAGTATGTAAGTTGTTATTAGACTTTAGAAGTCAAACTAATATGTAGAGGTAGATATCTTATCCTACAAACAAGATAATCTCATACATTAATTTGGTGTGGTTTGCTCTTGACTTTAAAAAAGATTATTATTATTACTATATTTTTTTTCAAAATTTATGTAAATTTTTTAGGGGATTCAAGTATTAATGATTTACTCTAATTATTATTTATCAATAATAATATTTTTATAATTTATATTTTTTTTTCCGAAGGTGGCAAAACCTATCAAACTCAGGTGTCAAACCAACAGTGAGGACAGCCATCTCTGGCTGCTATCCGCGAATGTCGGTTTGACTCATCACCGTTATCAAGGAAAACCACGCCACCTGTAATAACCCGCTGGTGGTCCGTAAGGGAGCAGGCTTTCACTCCTGCCAGATGCCTCTGGGTCTTGGGCCGTTAACCTGTTTCCTTACGTCCGAGGAAGACGAGCTCTTAGCCAAGCAGAAGCAGTTTTACGGCATACTCCAGGCCGGATTTTTATAATTTATATTATTTGGAAGGAAAAAAAATAATATAATAAATATTTTAATTATTTTAATTTTCAAATTTTAATTTAAATTTTATATTTCAACATAGTTATATAAAAGTTATTGCTTCCACTATTTCACACTAATGTAAATTCATCTTAAATTCAAACTTATTATATATACAAATCTTTTTTCAAGTTTTTCAATCTAAAAAAAGATTTCATCTTCTTTTAATCATGATGTATTAAGAGATATTTAAAGAAGATTGATATTGAAATATTTTACATTGATTTTTTTTTGTTATTAAATTTTGCATGTAAGTCAATATTAAGCATCAAACGAATTATATGCCTATCTCTTAAGGAAATAAAAACATTTATAATCAAATAAGATTTTTTTTGTGTGTGTATATATATAAAGTGGGTATAAAAAATTTTAAGTAAGGTGGATATTGTAATATTTCATTGATTGCTTACATTGAATTGGTTTTTTGTTATTAATATTTTTTTTTTAAATTTATGTGCTAAATCCATGTTAAGCATGAAAGGAATTATACATCTCCCTCATATTGGATTGTATAAAGTGCTTGTTAACACAATGGAATATTTTATTTATGACCGATATTGAAATGTGTTTTTGTTGTTAATATTTTTAATGACACATGTCAACTCCATCATAGGCAGAGAAAAGATTATAATATCTTTCATATTGAGCTATAAAAAATGGCCTTGATTTGATAATGTCATCTCACTTTGATTAATACCATTGACAATGAACTTTGTCACATATTATATGCACTTTTTTTAAGGGCTTATTTATTTTTTATTTTATAAGCTAAAATTTTATACTGATGATTCATCAAATTACATTTCGCAAGTCAGTGTTCTGCCACTAAGGAAACTAGATCGATGGAAATGCTGCGAAAAACAAAACAAAACCAAAACCTGTGACTGGTATGTATGCTGCATATGGTTTTTTTTATGGTGCGATTACCCTGCGTTCAATTGAAGACCATGTTGGTGTTCATTGAAGTTTTTAAAAGGTCTTGATATATTATTATATATGGTTGGTATGGAGTATTTTTTAAAAGGAGGTTATGGTATATTATATATGAGGAGGTTGTGATATATATATATATATATATATGAGTTTTTAAAAGAAGGTCGTGATATATTATTGTATATAGTTGGTATGCTATTATATATGATGGATATATATTAATGATTTTTTTTTAAATATAATTAGTCAGTTTTACTGTAAATATATCAATTTTTTAATTGTAATTATTGTAATTTTGAGGTCATATTAGATGATATGATGCATTCGCTCATCTCCATTGTGAGTGTAGTTCTCTCTAGAAAAGAGAACTATTATGAGTGGCCTTGGAAGATAAAACACACCTTGATTTTTAACGAGTTGTGGAAAGGGGTTTGTGAAGGAGAAGGAGACAATGCACCTAGAAAGTCCACTTCAGACAAGAAGCTTACCATTTGGGAAAACAAGAATAGCAAGGCCTATGCCTTGATTGCAGCATAAGTAAATGAAGAGGTGAGTCGCCAAATTTATCCATTTTCAAATGCCTTTGAAGCCTTAAAGAAGTTGAAGGAATTGTATTACTCACACTCTGAACTTGAAGTTGTTCAATTGATGATTAAGTTGTTCAATATTGAATTGGAAAATAATAACCCTCTTGCCTTAGCATCAGAAGTAAAATCTATTATGCATGACATAAAAGCCACTGGTGTTGAAATAGATATTCCTCTCATAGTTTATGTCAAGGAACTATATCCCACCTAATCACATTTTCTTGAGTGATTGCAAGCAAGCGGCAACCTTAAGGAGATTAACTTTGACTCCCTTGAGAAAAAGTTTGTTGAGAGAGAGAAGTGTTGAGCCCTGAAACTACATCTCTTCTACACACTTTTCTAGACTTTTTCCCCTCACCAGTGCCTCACAAGCTATCAAAAATCATTACATATTGATTCTGAGAGTATATTTAAGTGGTTTTCTAACTATGTTTTTGTGTTTGCTATTAGACTTAGATTTTTCTCATCAGCTGTGGAATGCAGCCACTTTCCGCAGCTGATTCGACTTTCCGCAGCTGTTTTTATTGATCTCTATGTTACAAGTGTCATCAAGCAAAACGAGGCACATGGGCAGTTTAGAAATGATCTGGACATGGACCAAGTCCTATTTGGTTTAGCCAGACTCGTAAAGGAAAGCCTTGGTCAAACGGTGGTCAACGAGGAGTCCTACGACAAACAGGTCTTTGTTTTTCAACACGTGAAGGATCCGAGACCGTTCCTAGATTCATGGGTTCATTTTGACAGTTGTAGACTGCCTCCACGACGCAAATCCAACAGCCACCTTTTGGTAGATTGAATGATCTTGGCAACCATCATGCTAAGCTCACGGATGTTGTCTTTTTACGTGTCCTCCGCTGAAGGTGTTTCATAGGAAAACTATTATGTAATTTCCCTTATAAATAACGCGTTTGCAAACGCATGTAGAGTTAGTTTTTGTTGATGTAATCTTGTTGTTAAGTTTATGAACTATGCCGTGACACTGGTCTTGCTGTTGTAACGAGAGCTTCCTCTGTTTTGCAATACAATAAAACTCTGTTTTATATGACTGTGTGAGCATAATCTCGGTTTGACAGCGTGTTAACCAAGGTCGTGCAGAGGGCCCCTGCTGGCTAAGGTTTCGTTCTTTTATTTCTGTAAAGTTTTCATGTGCTGTTGTTTTATTTCCATTGTAAATATTTCATAGTTTGTGCGCTTGTGTATTTTTCACATTTCAGTTATAATACTAATGTTTTATTCCTGTATATGATTTTCCAAGCAATGTATATTTTTGCTAACACTGATCAATGTGTTTCAGGTTGGGATAAGCCCAGGCATTTTCATACAATTTTTGCAGTAAATATTGACATGAGATTGTCCTCTCTGCTGACTTTGTTTTTCTTAGCTTTCAATTTCAGTTATGCTTTGATTTCAGTCTTATTCATTTTCTGTTGACAGTTAGTTTAAATATCAAATTCTTCATGTCATTTAACGTTATCTCTAGAGCCATGGCTTAACCCGGAAAAGCTACTTGGCGAGCTATCGGACTATAAGTGAAGAGACTTGATTTTATTTTTATTTGCAAGTAGATAATTTAGATATCAATTCCTCATGTTATTGACGTTATCTCTAGAGCCATGGATTAACCCCGAAAAGCTACTTAGCGAGCTATCGGACTATAAATGAAGTGAATTGGTTTTACTTTTATTAGTTTGCAGTTTTTGATTTGTTTGAGTGCAATAGCTTAACTTTTATTTATGTATTTAGATGAGCAGCAGAGATAGAGATTTCATGATCAGTAGTTCATCATTTGTTTGATTCAAGTAGCTGCACATTTACATTCTTGTTCAAGTATTAATTTCATCACTAGACTGTTTTGAGATCCTCTGAAGTGTTAAGTTCTGGAAGTCATCACAAAGGACATAATTGCCTTAAAGTCTATACCCAAACTTGCCTTCTAAAGTATTCTTAAAACTTAGGAATAGGATTTCCATTTGCATTAGGAGACAAACCAAGATAAAACCCCCAAAAACAAGATAAAATTGAAAACAATAAAAAGTAAGAAAGAGGTTGCCTTGCACATATAGTGCACCACACTTCATCAGTTTCCGACTCCCAGATTGATAATTAATGTAGCAATTTAGGACATACTAAATTGACTAAATAAGAAGGATTTTGGAAAGAAGACAGCTCCCTAGTCTATTGAAGAAGTTTTGTGCCTTGCACAGAAGGAAAAGAATCATGCACAAGGTTCTTCTAGAGGAAGAGGTGGTCGAAGAGGAAGAGGAAGGAAGAATTTTAGAGGCAGGGGGGCAGACATTTCCAAGGAGAAAGGTATGATCTTCATTGCATATGATGCAATAGAGATGGACATGATGCATCCATATGTAAGCTGCCTTGGGACATAATTGAGTAGGAAAAAATGAAAGAAAAGGTAAAAGAACTGGTAAGGGGAAAGGTAAAGCACTCGAGTATGCTCATTATGTTGTGGCACATTGCAACATTCGAGTAACTGAAGACTTACTCAATTCTTCACTTTCTTCATGCAAATATTCTTGGTTTCTTGATTCAAGAGAAACTTACCACATGACTTTTAGGAGAGATTTCTTTGAAGAATTCATTGATAATGTTGGAGCAATATACTTTGCATATAAGTCAAAACTCAAGGCATTAGGGCTTGTCACTATTAGTCTCAAACTGCCTGGTCTTTCAGAATTTCTTATACATCATGTTTTATATCTCCTGGAGCTGAGGATAAACTTGTTGTATTTGGTCCACATCTGCCAGCAAGGACACTCCATTCATATATTTGATGACAAGGATGAGGTAAGAAAAGCATCATATCACTCACTTGTCATGACGGGGATAGAAGAAGAAAGACTTATGACGCTGCAAGGAACCTCTGCTCATGCACAAAACTTTTCATACAGTTCTCACTATGATAAAGGTACATTTCCATCAAGTCTTTAATGGCATGCTAAATTTGGAAACTTGAACTATGACAGCCTTAGTTTGTTGAAGAAAAATGGTGTTATCGGCTTTCCTACAATTCCTAGGAAACTTAAGCAATGTAATGCTTGTATCTTAGGAAAGCACAGCAAACAGTCTTTTCATGATTCTCATTTCAGAGCAAATAGAAAACTTGAACCCATTCATTCTGATTTGTGTGGCCCAATGCGTGTTCCTTCTATAAATGGTAATAAATATATGATGACATTTATTGATGACTACACCAGAATGTGTTGAGTTTATTTATTGAAGAACAAATCTGAAGCTTTTGAAACATTCAAGAGCTTTCATGCATGGATTGAAAATGATGCACAAGCTCATATTGGCTCTATTTTCACTGATAATGGAAAAGAATACACTTAAAATGAATTTGAAAACTATCTTCGCCAGCATGGGATCAAACATCAAACAATCGTGCCTTATAATCCCCAACAAAAAGGAGTAGCTGAAAGAATGAATAGGAAAATCTTAAATATGGTATGTTCCATGATGTTTTTCAAGAATGTTAAACTAATGCTTTGGGTTGATGCAGTTCTATGTGTTGTGTACATAAAGAATAGGTATCCATCTAATGTTATCAAAAACAAGACTCCCAATGAAATGTGGTATGGCCACATTCCTTCGATGAGGCATATTAGGGTTTTTCGTTCCACTTGTTATGCCTTGATACCTAAGGAACAAATAAACAAACTTCGTGTAAGGATTCACAAATGTATCTTCTTGGAGTACTCAAATACCTAGAAAGCATATTATCTCTACGATGAAGTTAACAAGAAGTTTATAATATCTAGAGATGTGATATTTCTTGAATCTTGGATAGATTCATACGTGTAAAGCCTTTTCAAGAATTTGATAATGAGATTCCACATCTTGAAGGGTGGGATTCCTATACTGGATCAATCTCTGGAATCTTCTTCTGAAGCACTCTCTCCCCCGCATGAAGCTGCAGCCATTGTTGAAACTTTGAGTGATGTGATTGACAGAATTGGGAGACTAAATCTTGATTCAACCCCAATTCAATCAACTAAGTATCCTTGGCCATCTCAGAAAGGTCCTCCAAAATGGATGACAAAGACACTGGAAAGTGTATATCCTGATGAGGTTGGAAAGACAGGAACAAGAATATCATCTAGAGATAATGGAGGTGATGTAGAAGATTCCGATTCACCTGTTGATATGGATGATTCTTATAATTGTGAACTGGATTTGTCTACATATTTTGAACCAACTTCCTTCAAAGAAGCCGCTTCCCATGATGAATGGAAAGAAGCGATGCAGAAAGGATATGGTGCCTTGATAAAGAATGGCACATGGAAGTTGGTTGATCCTCCATTGGGAACCAAACTAATTGGTTGCAAGTGGGTCTTCAAAAACAAGTATAATTAGATGGCTCACTTGACAAGCACAAAATCAGGCTTGTGGCAAAAGGTTTTTCACAGAAGGAAGGGGTCAACTATGAGGAAAAAAATTTCCACATAGCAAAATGGGCTACCATCCAGACACTATTTGCCTTGGTAGCTCAGAACGGTTGGAAATTCCATCAAATGGATGTTAAAATTGCTTTCCTAAATGGAGATATGAAATAGAATGTTTTTATGTCCCAACCAGAAGGATTTGTTGTGAAGGGTCAGGAACATAAAGTATGCATGCTTGTGAAATCCTTGTATGGCCTCAAGCAAGCATAGCAAGCCTGGTACAAGAAGTTGATTGAACATCTTCTGAAACTCAATTTCAAACATTATGATCTTGATGATGCAACTTTGTTTGTCAAGAAAGTTGGAAAAATAGTTTTATATCTTGTGGTATATGTAGATGATCTTCTGATGACATGGAACAATGAGAGCTACATTGCATCCATAAAGAAAGAACTGAGGAAAGGTTTTGAATGACATATTTGGGCTATGTTCACTACTATCTTGGTATTGAAATAACTCAACATCCAAAGTTTATATTCCTCTCTCGGAAGAAGTACATTGGATATTTGTTGAACAGGTTTGGCATGGTTGAGTGCAATCTTTTGACTACTTCAATGACATAGAACTTAAAGCTTGCATCCATTAAAGGAAAAGAATTTGAGGATGCAACAAAGTATAGACAACTTGTTGGAAGTCTCAACTACCTGACTACTACCAGACCAGACATTTAATTTGACGTTGGAATCCTCTCCAGGTTTATGCAAAAGCCTTGTAAGGTTCATTGGTCTGCTGCAAATAGAGTTCCAAAGTAGTTGAATGGAACTCAAGACTTTGGACTCAAGTATACAGGTGGGTGACATCAGCTTGATTGGATACTCTAAATCTGATTTTGATGGAGATAAAGAAACTAGAATATCTACTTCAGGTTATGTTATGAGTCTTGGATCAGGAATTGTCTCCTAGAGGTCACGCAAACAATCAGTTCCAACAAATTCCACAACTGAGGCAGAATATGTGGCAACATCTAAAGCAATGAAAGAAATTGTGTGGCTCACGAAAATTCTAGAGGATTTATGGGAGAAAGAAGTGCATTCAACCCCTCTTTTGATTGACAACACTTTTGCAATAAATTTGGCCAGGAAACCAAAGTTCCATGATCGAACCAAGCACATAAATACAAAATATCATCTGATTCGACATCATACTGAGGCCAAGAAAATCCACCTACAACATTGTTCCACAAATGAGCAGATTGCAAACATCTTCACCAAAGCGCTTGGAAGGGAAAAGTTTGAAAGATTCGTAATTATGCTTAGACTTACCAACATCTCTTGAAATTAAAGGGGGGAATGTTGACACCAAATCCGAAAGGATTGGGATTATTGTAAGTATTGTAAATAGTTACAGTTATAAATTAGAGAAAACCAAGATACCTTGGAATTGTAATCCGAAGAGTCTCTCTACTCATGTATATATTCATGAATTGAGTAATGAAATAAACAATGAGATTTGTGGAGTTACTCCTAGTTTGACATCTATGAAGAACCATAAGGATCCACCTCAATGAGGTCTCATGCATGATTTCTAGTATTCCTTGGACTAGGTGGTGGTGTTACTTGTGATCCAATGCGCTATATTCTTCAGGAAAATGCTTTCATATGTAGTTGCATCTCATATAGCATGAACAGAATTTCAACATTGGCATCATTATGATCTAGTAGCACCTTTTCTAACAATGTCTTCATTTTCCAATATAGATCTGTGATATGCAGATATTGGTTTTGTATTATTCTTGTGTGGCCTATGTTTATAACCCATGCAACAACCTCTGAGACAATTTTTGAATTAGAAAGACATTAATTATTTTCAATTGCTTCTCATTTTGCCTCTTGAAGCTCCTATTGTAATTCCATTGGAATTTGAGCACAAAATTGCCTAGTTGAAGACTTTGCTCTAAATTGGGTCTGTGAACCTCATTCGACTTTGTATAGCCAACTCCTCTTCTCTTATGACCTCTCTATCTAATCATAGTTGAAAGCTAGGACCTAGTGTCAAAGTAAGGAGTGGATAACATAAGAGAAGTGAAGACTAAAATCGCCTAGAAGACAGAAGCATGGAAATGAAGGGAAGTCTAGGCACCAAGTGAACATAATCGGGTGTCATGACATAATTATGCACCAAATGAGAAAGGGGAGGTGCGTTGAAAATGGAAGACAAAACCAATGGCAAATTACTTGAAATGGAGGAGGAAGGAAACAATTAACATGTTATGCAAGAGAGCTGGAGGCCAAATATGGTGCACTGAAATTATCGTCCTAAAATGAGGGCAACAAATCAAGGGATGAAGTCACCATAATAGTGATGCCCTATAATGGACTTAACCAAATCATACAACAGATTGAACTATTAATGTTTCATCCTCAATGCACATTGAGGTAATCTATGTTCTGAATGCCAAGCACAACGAGATCTACCATGTGATATGAACTAATATTT
Organism: Pinus tabuliformis; assembly: GCA_031772625.1. Taxonomy (NCBI): domain Eukaryota; kingdom Viridiplantae; phylum Streptophyta; class Pinopsida; order Pinales; family Pinaceae; genus Pinus; species Pinus tabuliformis. Next base: position 278,321,041 of record CM062805.1, on the reverse strand, counting down.
ACTCAGGGAGAGATAGTGGGGCACATACTCCCCATTGATTCCATGGTGGTATGGTTTCCTCACATCCCTCACACTTGTAACCTTTCATATCACCCCATATGAGGATTGGGGGGCTTATTGTTATTGTTTATGTGATAATCACAATAATTGCAAGTTTGAAATTTTTGTTATCACAAAAAACATTATCACTATAATAACACCAAAGTCCTGCTAAATTTTTTGTTATGATTTTATGTGCATTAAGATTTCGAGTTAAAAAATCGACAACGAAGTGAACAATATTGCATCAAGTTTATCTATAATTTATTACTAACAATATCATTATTTTAAATATTGAAATTAATACAATTTCTCAACAATGTTAATTTATAAAATTCAAAGTAAAAAATACCAACATTTGCTTATCATTTTATCTCATTCATACAAAGCAAAAACAAATAATATACTAATATATTGTTGACCACCATTCTAATCATGTGAGTATAATTTGGTTATACTTGTTCAAAATTTGAAAATAAAACATAATATTATAGCTGAAATAATCACACTTCATTATAAAAGTAATCTTATAGAGTAGTCGTAGTCTTCTCCTCGGAAATTCTAACCTAATGGTACCCTGAAAATCCATCACACCTATAAACTAAAATTTAGAACACAAGGTATTATAAATGATTCTGATAAAACTAATATTTCACCACCATTATTAATTGTTATAGTATTATCATATATGTTTATATAATATCAAAGAGATTTAGAACAGTCGGTGAAGGAGCGCACTGTTAAGGCGCTCCGTAAGCAAAGGTCACCGGTTCTAGTCTCGCCGATACCAAAAATTCCAGCATGGTTTCCGCTGGTGCGGCTCAGGCCGGGTGCAATCCCCGGGTGACTTTGACGGCTTAGATGCCCCTGAGTCGTGGCCTCTTAGCCACAGGGTAAGAGTGATTTTCAGGATTCACCCACTTATCAACAAAAAAAATTTATATATATGTTTATATAATAATAATATATGTTTTAATTTTTTTATATAATCATAATATAAATAAATTAAATTTAACACTGAATTTAATATATATATATATATATATATATATATAAAACAAGATTGATATTAATTTATTTATTTTGTAAGTTGATACTATATCAAAAATTATATTAAACTTGGAATCAAGAAGCAACCAATGATATAGGTTTCTTAATTATAAAATAGCAATACTCACAATAAAATCAATGAATATTATTTCATTTAGGTCTTGTATACACTTACGCATTGAATGCAAATGTGATAGTTCATTTCCATCAAATCTCATATCTTCGACCACAACTTATGAAGAAGAATGGAATAACTCAATATAGTAATCAATAATATCCCATCTTTGTTTAAATTTTTGTTTGAAACATTGATATATAATAACTCAATTAGAATCTAATATAATAGAGTTTTTTTTTTGTAATATTCAATCATGATTTTTATTTATATCTAAAAAAACAAAATTACATATGGTAATTTTGATAGTCTAAAATTATCATGGTCAAAAGACTAGTATCATGATAAATACATTTAAAAAAAAAAAAAAAAAAAACTACCACTAAAGAGAAAAACATTGACATTGTAACAAACTAGCGCTACAAAAACAACAAGAGATTCTGACAGTTGATCATTTTATCTGTTAACAGCCATCCCTGTGCAAAAAAGGGGATGACAAAAACATAGTAGCAACCACCAACTATGAAACCATGAGCTAGAAACAGAAGTTGAGGGGGACTTATTCATCCAGGATAATCATCGGATGATCTGGAGAGGAGTTTGCGCTAGCCATATTGATTAGTTGAGCATTTATAACCGCTTCACCATTTGGAGGAGCACTGGAATCGGTATTAGAGTATGGATAAGCTCTCAGAGGCTTTATAATATGTATAGAAGGTTATATAAGTAGTTTGTCTATAGTATAATGTCTATAGAAAGCTTTGCACTTAGTACTGTATAGTCTAGACTCAAATTGTCTAATAAATTAAGCATAAATAACTCTAAATATGGAAGAAGTATCCCATGTATCATTCTCAACTAGGGATAGATTTTCAAATAAATATTACTTATTTTTAATTCATTTTTAATCAAATATAAAATTAATATTAAATCAAATAATAATAATTTTTAAAAATATAAAAAATAATTTACATTAAACTTATATTTTCCTTTAACATTTAAAATATATTAATTATTTTTAAATAATTTTTAATAAAATATTAAATTAATATTAAATAAAATAAATAAATAAAATTATTTAAAACATATAAAAAATTAAAACATATAAATTTTTTTAATAATTTTTAATCAAAGATAAAATTAATAATAAATATTTAAAAATATAAAATTTAACTTACATTGATCTTATCATGATTTTGTACTTTTGCATTGCCATATAAAAGTTTACATATGCACATCATCCATCCACTCTCCACATCCAACTATAAAATTCCAAAGTCCGTGGTAACATCAACACAATGTGAACACCTTAGATTTCTCAACAACATTTGTCAACTCCCATATTCAATGTTATTCGACATACTCAAAGCATTTTGAATAGATCTTTGAACGACTAGTGAATTGGAAATTAGATGGACTAGCTAATTAAAAAGAGGCACCATCGTATGTGAAAATGATATATCAAGGTTGTAAGGTTTTTTTAATTGAGATAAGAGTAATAATTCAAATAAAGCAGTAATAGTTAAAGTTTATTTGAGTTTTCGATAATGGGTGGTGAGATTATTTGAAATTTAAAATATTATTAAACCCGCTCGTATATAATATTTATTTAGAAATTTATTAACATAATAATTAAACATTTTTATCACATATTTTATTTATATATAATATAAATAAAATAAATTTTAAATTAAATTAAATATTTATCGTTAATAAGAAAATATTATGTAATCTTAAGAGATAATTTAAATGGTTATAAGTTGAATATTATATGATCAAATTTATAGGGATAGTGTGTACACTGTCATTAGACTTTAAAAGTCAAATCAATGCGTGGAGGTAGATATCTTATCCCACAAACAAGACAATCTCATACATTAATTTGGTGTGGCTTGTTCTTGACCTTAAAAAAGATTATCATTATTACTACTTTATTTTTTTCCAAAATTTATGTATTTAATTTTTTTAAAAGGATTTAAGTATTAATGATTTATTTCAATTATTATTTATCAATATTATTATTTTTATAATTTATATTATTTGGAAGGAAAAAAAATAATATGATAAATATTTTAATTATTTTAATTTTCAAATTTTAATTTATATTAATTTAAATTTTACATTTCAACATAATTATATAAAAGTTAAAGTTATTGTTTTCACTATTTCACACTAATGTAAATTCATCTTAAATTCAAATTTATCATATATACAAATATTTTTTCAAAATTTTTAATGTAAAAAGGACTTCATTTTCTTTTAATCATGATGTATTAAGAGATATTTAAAGAAGATTGATATTGAAATATTTTACATTGATTTTTTTGATTTTTTTTATTATTAATATTTTCTTAAATTTCACATGTCAGAGAATATTAAGCATCAAATGAATCATATGCCTCTCTCATAACGAAATAAAAGCATTTATAATCAAGTAAGATGTTTTTCTTGTGTGTATATATATATAAAGTGGGTATAAAATTATTTCAAGTAAGGTGGATATTGTAATATTTCATTGATCACTTACATTGAATTGGTTTTGTGTTGTTAATATATTTTTTTAAATTTATGTGGCAAATCCATGTTAAACATGAAAGGAATTATACATCTCTCTTATATTGAGTTGTATAAAATGCTTGTTAACACAATGAAATATTTTATTTATAATTGTTATTAAAATGTATTTTTTGTTAATATATTATTTTAATGACACATATCAACACCAGGTTGAACATCAAAAAAAATTATAGTCTTTTTCATATTTCACTATAAAAAACTCACTTTAATTGATAACATTGACCATGATATTATGTACACTTTCTTTAGAGACTTATTTATTTTTTATTTTATAAACTAAAATTGTATAGTGATGATTCATCAAATTCCATGTCTAGATAATCATTGCAAGTCATTGGTATGCCACTAGGAAAATTAGATCGGTGAAAATGCTGCGAAAAACAAAACCTGTGACTGGTATGTATGCACCGTATGGAATTTTTACGGTGCGATTACCCTGCGTTCGATTGAACACCGTGCTGTTGTTCATTGAAGTTTTTTAAGCCTGTGTTGATTTGTTATATATACATGGTATCTGTTATATATACATGGTAGCGTTCAAACGAAGACAGTGCTGGCGTTCATTGAAGTTTTTTAAGCCTGTGTTGATTTGTTATACATACATGGTATCTGCTATATATTATATGGTGCGGTGAGACACATAAACATGTGCGTTGAACTCCATTTTTTAAGGTCGTATGTCCATATTAAAAGGTGGTGGCATATTTCATGAGTCGCCTTTTTAATATATAATATGCTTTGTGTTCCATTTTAATGAAAAATTTAAAAAGCAGGTTATGGTATATTATATATAAGGAGGTTCTGGTGTATATATATATATGAGTTTTTAAAAGAAGTTCTTGATATATTATTATATATTTTATTATACATGGGGAGGGAATATTTTTTTAAAGGAAGTTATGGTATATTATATATGAGGAGGTTGTGGTATATATATATATATATGAGTTTTTAAAAGAAGATTGTGATATATTATTATATATGGTTGGTATGTTATTATATATGATGGATATATATTAATGATTTTTTGAATATATAACTAGTTAGTTTTATTGTAAATATATTAATTTTTTGTTGTAACTACCATAATTTTGAGATCAGATTAGACGATATGATGCATTCGCTCATCTCCATTGTGGTTGTACTTTTCTTTGGAAAAGAGAACTATTTTGAGTGGTCTCGGAAGATAAAACACACTTTGATTTTTAATGAGTTGCGGAAAGGGGTTTGTGAAGGAGAAGGAGAAACTACACTTGGAAAGTCCACTTCAGGCAAGGAGCTTACCATTTGGGAAAACAAGAACAGCAAGGCCTATGCATTGATTGCAGTGTAAGTAAATGAAGAGGTGAGTTGCCAAATTTATCCATTTTCAAATGCCTTTGAAGCCTTAAAGAAGTTGAAGGAATTGTATGACTCACACTCTGAACTTGAAGTTGTTCAATTGATGATTAAGTTGTTCAATCTTAAATTGGAAAATAATAACCCTCTTGCCTTAGCATCAGAAATAAGATCTATTATGCATGACATAAAATCCACTCGTGTTGAAATAGATATTCCTCTCATAGTTTATGTCAAGGAACTATATCCCACCTATTCCTATTTTCTTGAGTCATTGCAAGCAAGCGGCAATCTTAAGGAGATTATCTTTGACTCCCTTGAGAATAAGTTTGTTGAGGGAGAGAAAGATTTTTGGAAGAAGACAACTCCCCAGTCTACTGACGAAGTTGTGTGCCTTGCACAGAAGGAGAAGAATCATGCACAAGATTCTTCTAGAGGAAGAGGAAGGAAGAATTTTAGAGGCAGGGGCGCAGACATTTCCAAGGAGAAAGGTGTGATCTTCATTGCATATGACGCAATAGAGATGGACATGATGCATCCACATGTAAGCTGCCTTGGGACATAATTGAGTAGGAAATAAATGAAAGAAAAGGTAAAACAATTGATAAGGGGAAAGGTATACCACCCAAGTCCGCTCATTATGTTGTGGCACATTGCAACATTGGAACTGTAACTGAAGACTTACTCAAAGCTTCACTTTCTTCATGCAAAGATTCTCAGTTGCTTGATTCAGGAGAAACTTACCACATGACTTTTAAGAGAGATTTCTTTGAAGAATTCACTGATAATGTTCAAGGAGCAGTATACTTTGCATATAAGTCAACATTCAAGGCATCAGGGCTTGCCACCATCAACCTCAAACTGCCTGGTTTTCCAGAATTTCTTCTACATGATGTTTTATATCTCCCGGAGCTGAGGATAAAATTGTTGTATTCGGTCCACATCTGCCAGCAAGGACACTCCATTCATATATTTGATGGCAAGGGTGAGGTAAGAAAAGCATCAAATCACTCACTTGTCATGACGGGGATAGAAGAAGAAATACTTATGAATCTGCAAGGAATCTCTGCTCGTGCACAAAACTTTTCATACTGTTCTCACTGGTACATTTCCATTAAGTCTTTAATGGCATGCTAGATTTGGAAACTTGAACTATGACAGCCTTCGTTTGTTGAAGAAAAATGGTGTTATTGGTTTTCCTACAATTCCTAGGAAACTTAAGCAATGTGATGCTTGTATCTTAGGAAAGCACAGCAAACAGTCTTTTCAAGATTCTCATTTCAGAGCACATAGAAAACTCGAACCTATTCATTCTGATGTGTGTGGCCCAATGCATGTTCCTTCTATAAATGGTAATAAATATATGATGACACTTATTAATGACTACACCAGAATGTGTTGGGTTTATTTATTGAAGAACAAATCTAAAGCTTTTGAAACATTTAAGAGCTTTCATGCATGGATTGAAAATGATGCACAATCTCATATTGGCTCTATTTTCACTAATAATGTAAAATAATACACATAAAATGAATTTTAAAACTATGTTCGCCAGCATGGGATCAAACATCAAACAACCGTGCCTTATAATCCCCAACAAAATGAAGTAGCTGAAAGAATGAACAAGAAAATCTTAAATATGGTACGTTCCATGATGGTTTTCAAGAATGTTAAACCAATGCTTTGGGTTGATGCAGTTCTATGTGTTGTGTATATAAAGAATAGGCATCCATCTAATGTTATCAAAAACAAGACTCCCGATGAAATGTGGTATGGCCACATTCCTTCGGTGAGGCATCTTAGGGTTTTTCGTTCCACCTGCTATGCCTTGATACCTAAGGAACAAATAAAGAAACTCGGTGCAAGGATTCGCAAATGTATCTTCGTGGAGTACTCAAATACCTAGAAAGCATATTATCTCTACGATGAAGTGAACAAGAAGTTTATAATATCTAGAGATGTGATCTTTCTTGAATCTTCCACGACCGACAATGTTATTGAGCGATAGTTTGATCGGTTGGATAGATTCATACATGCAAAGCCTTTTCAAGAATTTGATAATGAGATTTCACATCTTGAAGGGGGGATTCCTATATTGGATCAATCTAAAGAATCTTCTTCTGAAGCGCTCTCTCCCCCGCATGAAGCTTCAGCCATTGATGAAACTTTGATTGATGTGATTGACAAAATTGGGAGACTAAATCTTGATTCAACCCCAATTCAGGCAACTGAGTAGCCTTGGTAATCTCAGAAAGGTCCTCTAAAATGGATGACAAAGACACTAGAAAGTGTACGTCCTAATGAGGTTGGAAAGACGGGAATATGAATATCAGCTAGACATAATGGAGGTGATGTAGAAGATTTTGATTCACCTATTGATATGGATGTTTCTTATGATTGTGAACTGGATTTGTCTACAGATTTTGAACCAAATTCCTTTAAATAAGTCGCTTCCCATGATGAATGGAAAGAAGCAATGCAGAAGGAATATGGTGCCTTAATAAAGAATGGCACCTAGAAGTTGGTTGATCCTCCATTGGGAACCAAACCAATTGGTTGCAAGTGGGTGTTCAAAAACAAGTATAAGTAGATGGCTCACTTGACAAGCACAAAGTTAGGCTTGTGGCAAAAGGTTTTGCAGAGAAGGAAGGGGTTAACTATGAGGAAACTTTCCCCCCCATAGCAAAATGGGCTACCATCCAAACACTCTTTGCCTTGGTAGCTCAGAGCGGTCGGAAATTTCATCAAATGGATGTAAAAATTGCTTTCCTAAATGGAGATATGAAAGAGAATGTTTTTATGTCCCAACTAGAAAGATTTGTTGTGAAGGGTCAGGAACATAAAGTATGCAAGCTTGTAAAATCCTTATATGGCCTCAATCAAACACAGTGATCCTGGTACAAGACGTTGATTGAGCATCTTCTAAAACTCAATTTCTGATGATGCAACTTTGTTTGTCAAGAAAGTTGGAAAAATATTTGTATATCTTGTGGTATAGGTAGATGATGATCTTTTGATAACATGAAACAATGAGAGCTACATTGCATCCATAAAGAAAGAACTGGGGAAAGGTTTTGAAATGACAGATTTGGGCTATGTTCACTACTATCTTAGTATTGAAATAACTCAACATCCAAAGTTTATGTTCCTCTCTCAGAAGAAGTACATTGGAGATTTGTTGAATAGGTTTGGCATGGTTGAGTGCAATATTTTGACTACTCTAATGGAACAGAACTTAAAGCTCGCATCCACTGAAAGAAAATAATTTGAGGATGCAACGAAGTATAGACAGCTTGTTGGAAGTCTCAACTACCTGACTATTACAAGACCAGACATTTCATTTGATGTTGGAATCCTCTCCAGGTTTATGCAAAATCCTTGTGAGGTTCATTGGTTTGCTGCAAAAATAGTTCTAAAGTACTTGAAGGGAACTGAAGACTTTGGACTCAAGTATACACAAGTGGGTGACATCAGCTTGATTGGACACTCTCATTCAGATTTTGATGGAGATAAAGAAACTAGAGTATCTACTTCAGGTTATGTTATGAGTCTTGGATCAGGAGTTGTCTCCTAGAGGTCACACAAACAATCAGTTCCAACAGATTCCACAACTGAGGCAGAATATGTGGTAGCATCTGAAGCAACGAAGGAAATTGTGTGGCTCAGGAAAATTCTAGAGTATTTGTGGGAGAAACAAGTGCATTCAACCCCTCTTTTGATTGATAACACTTTTGTAATAAAGTTGGTCAAGAAACCAAATTTCCATGATCAAACCAAGCATATAAATACAAAATATCATCTGATTCGACATCATGTTGAGGCCAAGAAAATCCACCTACGACATTGTTCCACAAATTAGCAGATTTCAAACATCTTCACCAAAGCGCTTGGAAGGGAAAAGTTTGAAAGATTCGTAATTATGCTTAGACTTGCCAACATCCCTTCAGATTAAAGGGGGGAATGTTGACACCAAATTCGAAAGGATTAGGATTATTGTAAATAGTTACAATTATAAATTAGAGAAAACCAAGAGACGTTGGAATTGTAATCCCAGGAGTCTATCTACTCATGTATATATTCATGAATTGAGTAATGAAATAAACAATGAGATTCTTGGAGTTACTCCTGGTCTAACATCTATGAAGAACTAGAAGGATCCACGTCAATGAGGTCTCATGCATGATTGCTAGTATTCCCTGAACTAGGTGGTGGTGTGAATTGTGATCCATTGCACTATATTCTTCAGGACAAGTCTTTCATGTGTAGTTGCATCTCATCTAGCATGAACAGAATTTCAACATTGGCATTATTATGATCTAGGCGCACCTTTCCTAACAATGTCTTCATTTTCCAATATAGATCTGGGATATGCAGATGTTGGTTTTGTATTCTTCTTGTGTGCCCTATGTTTAGAACCCATGCAACAACCTTTGAGACAATTTTTGAATTAGAAAGACATTAATTCTTTTCAATTGCTTCTCATTTTGCCTCTCGAAGTTCCTATTGTAATTCCATTGGAATTTGAGCACAAAATTGCCTTGTTGAAGATTTTGCTCTAAATTGGGTATGTGAACCTCATCCGGCTTTGTAATAGCCAACTCCTCCTCTTATGACCTCTCTGTCTAATCATAGTTCAAGCTAGGAGCTAGTGCCAAAGTACGGAGTGGATAACAGAAGAGAAGTGAAGACTAAAATTGCCTAGAACACAGAAGCATGGAAATGAAGGGAATTCTAGGCACCAAGTGAACACAATTGGGTGTCACGACATAATTATGCACCAAATGAGAAAGGTGAGGTGCGTTGACAATGGAAGCCAAAACCAATAGAAAATTACTTGAAATGGAGGAGGAAGGAAACAATTAACATGCCATGCAAGGGAGATGGAGGCTAAATATGGTGCACTCAAATTATCGTCCCAAAATGAGGGTAACAGATCACGGGAGGAAGTCACCATAATAGTGATGTCCTAGAATGGACTTAACCAAATCATACAACAGATTGAACTATTAATGTTTCATCCTCCATGCACATTGAGGTAATTTATGTTCTGAATTCCAAGCACAACAAGATCTACCACGTGAAATGAACTATTATTTACTCAGGGAGAGACAGTGGGGCACATACTCCCCATTGATTCCATGGTGGGATGGTTTCCTCACATCCCTCGCACCTGTAACCTTTCATATCACCCCATATGAGTATTTGGGGGCTTATTGTTATTGTTTATGTGATAATCACAATAATTGCAATTTGAAATTGTTGTTATCACAAAAAACATTCACTATAATAACACCAAAGTCCTGCTAAATTTTTTATTATGATTTTATGTGCATTAAGATTTCGAGTTAAAAAATAGACAAAGGAGTAAAACAATATTGCATCAAGTTTTTCTATAATTTATTACTAACCATACCATTATTTTAAATATTGAACTTAATACAATTTCTCAATAATGTTAATTTATAAAATTCAAAGTAAAAAATACCAACATTTGCTTATCATTTTATCTCATTCATACAAAGAAAAAACTACTAGTATACTAATATATTGTTGACCACCATTCTAAACATGTGAGTATAATTTGGTTATACGTGTTCAAAATTTGAAAATAAAACATAATATTATAGCTGAAATAACCTCACTTCATTATAAAAGTAATCTTATAGAGTAGTTGTAGTCTTCTCCTCCTTAGAAATTCTAACATGATGTACCCTGAAAATCCATCACACCTATAAATTTTAGGACACAAGGTATTATAAGTGATTCTAATAAAACTAATATTTCACCACCATCATTAATTGTTATAGTATTATCATACATGTTTATATATATGTTTATATAATAATAATATAAGTTTTAATTTATTTTTATAATCATAATATAAACTATAAACAAATTGAATTTAACACTGTGAATTTAATATATATACTTGTATGTAAAAATATATATACATGTATGTAAAACAAGATTGATATTAATTTATTTATTTTTGTAAGTTGATACTATATCAAAGATGATATTAAACTTGGAATCAAGAAGCACCCAATGATATAGGTTTCTTAATTTATAAAATAACAATACTCATAATAAATCAATGAATATTATTTCATTTGTGTCTTGTATACGCTTACGCATTGAATGCAAATGTGATAGTTCATTGCTATCAAATCTCATATCTTCGACCACAATTTATGAAGAAGAATGGAATAACTCAATATAGTAATCAATAATATCCAATCTTTGTTTAAATTTTTGTTTGAAACATTGATATATGGTAACTCTATTAGAATGCAATATAATATAGAATTTTATTTTTTTTGTAATATTCGATCATGATTTTTATTTATATCCAAAAAATAAAATTATATATGGTAATCTTGATAGCCAAATATTATCGTGGTTAGAAGACTAGTATCATGATAAATACATTAAAAAAATCCTACCACCAAAGAGAGAACCATTGACATTGTAACAAACCAGCAATACAAAAACAACAAGAGATTCTGATAGTTGATCATTTTATCCATTAATAGCCATCCCCGTGCAAAAAATAGGATGACAAAAACATAGTAGCAACCACCAACTATGAAACCATGAGCTAGAAACAGAAGTTGAGGGGGACTTATTCATCCAGGATAATCATTGGATGATCTCAAGAGGAGTTTGCACTAGCCATGTTGATTGGTTGAGAATTTATAACTGCTTCACCATCTGGAGGAGCACTGGAATCAGTATTAGAGTCTAAGATGATGTAATGTTCTATTTTTCTCGATTTGACCACAATTTATTTCATGTCATAGTAGATATCCCTGAGAATCCACTTCAAATCCTCTTGACCCACAAAGAGCTTTTAATTATCAACATGCTTGTCTCGCAACGCCATGTTAAGGAGAGTCTCCATCTGTCTATGTGTAAATATGGAATGCATGAAATATAATATCCTCTTCCGAAGATTACCAGGGTCTGGCACCAATTTGGTGTTGCCACTACAAACCTCAGAATCTGAAAAATACATATGGTCTCCAAACTCTTTAGCATCCAAGGTGTGTATTTCCTTCCAAACCTCAAAGGGAATTGCATCAAAAAAAATTGCAGCAGACTCCTAACCAAAAAGTCTACGGTGTCTCAAGGAGGACTCCCCATGTGCACCTCACTTACTGTTGAGTAATCGTTGACAGGGGGCATGACAAACCAGTACCTACAAGAAAACAAAGCCCGAGAAAATTGCGACAAGCATGCGAAATGAGTTGGACTAAAGAGCGGACAACATATCCTAGTAAGGATCGAATGGACTGAGTGAGAATTATCACAAGACTTATGCTTATCAACAGAAAAGCCAAGATATATATCATCGAGAAATATACATAAGAAGGAGCCTTGACCCTATGTAACGTTGAACCCTTTATAGACTAGAACCTGAGAGTACGTGACAAAATTCTTCTAAGAAGCTCAAAAGAGAACAAAGTCAAAACCAAATTGAAAAGGACCCACTATACCAAATGCCCGCAACCAGAACTAGGAAATTGAATGAGATACTAGATGGCTTGAGGGATTGAATATCAACGAAGGGAAGAACAATGACAAGCTCAAACGAAGGCCCAAACAAGGTGTTATGAAGAAAGCACACGAAGAACATTGTCATTGTTGTTGTAACTCGTTACCCCTGACTGCAAATCACCTTAGGAGGATACAATAGAATAGTGGCCTACTAAAATACTGCATATAGCATCTTTGCAAATAGGTGATATCAGCTAAGTGAGTAATGTTGAGATGAAGGCGAGGAACCAAAGCGAGCCCTGTATGCAAGACAAAAAAGTTTCACCACCTTGCAGTCACCTGAAGAGTTTTCCACCCTACTTCATAAAATGAATTGTTATATAATGTAGCAGGCTTAAGACAATGTTTATTAGACGTGAGCCCAAGTTGAATCAAAACGCCCACCTATCACCAAGTGTGATACTTCTCCCAAAAAGCTATTGTTGTCGCACAGAATGTCTAGGCACCGCGATAACGACTCAGATCGGGGGCTATCACCCTAATCCCCACTCTCTCCATTTAAATTGTATCCCTACATCAAACTAAGGGGTGGACCCTATGGAAATGGAATGAAGGAGGACTAGTTGGGAACCAACCAGTCTGGGAGACATTGTTGAGCAACCAAATACTTGTTTAGATCTAGCAAGACTTAAATGATTCGATTTATACAATTGATACCAGTTCCTTATGGAGTCAACTATCTTGCTAAGAAATTTAGGACCCAGTACATGATGGAAAATTGTTGCTAAGGAAAATGTTATTATGATGAAAAGAGATGAAAGATGCGATTAGCAAAGGGATGAGTGAGTAATCTTGAGGTAAGATTAATTAATACTCAAGTACTTAGTATTGATTAACTTTATGACAAGAGTACTTAATGAAATGAAGAGACAGTCTTATAGAAGACAAAGTGCCAATAAGATACACAAGATATATGCTCTAAAAGAAAGATCACTAATACGCCAAAAAATTATAACAACCACAAGCCAATAATGATATTAATGTCAATCCCGGATCCAGGTGTTTGAATGTGGTACAGGTACGTGGGTAGAAAAATGGGTGGGCGTGTGGCTCATCTCCACCGCCTCTCGGTCTCTCACAGAACCGGTCTTTAATTCCCTTGAAATCAAATTTAATGCTGCTTTAATGCAGCCTGTCCCTCCTCTCCTACCTGTTCATCATATAATCATGGCGCCCTCAACTCGTCCCACTTGCGCTCATCCTTTGCGCTTAAGTCACTCCTTTGCTGCTGCAAAGATTCGCTCTCGAACTATCCCGGGGAAATGTTGGGCTCTGGTTCGCTGGGTGGATTTCTGGCTGGGGCTTCAGGTTTCTCAATACCATATCTGCAAATTCCATAGCTACTTGTCCTCTGCCCTTCCCTTCGCCCATCTGTGTGCTGAAGCCAAGCTAGTTTTAATCCTTTTCTGCCTCCTTAGTCTTGCAGACCATTTGGATCTTCCTATTCTTCCCACAATGCCCAAACTTCACCAGAGGATGATTTGTAGGAGAGGCAACTCCCAGGGGCAAACTGTCCACTAGGTCTCCTCCTCCACGACGGATTCCTCGACTTTTTGTTCAGACTTCCACTCGGACCACTATCCTGCTACAAGAAGTGGTCGGGGACGGGGTAGAGGACAGCACAATTTGGCAACGAGCTCTTTCAATTCTGCTACTAATACCGCTCGACTCCAGTTCCCCTGCATTCATGGTAATTTCTCCTTCATGGCCTCTGTTACCATAGAGCTTAGCGAGATTACTACTGGTCAGGAAGCTGTTTCCCCTGGGGTGACTAGGGAAATGCTAGCAGAAGACAGACATGGTACCACTCAGATGGATTACAAGCAGAGCAAAGCCTCAGGCTGGAGTAAAGGCATAGCATCCCAGGTCATGGAGGATCAGGCGAGCCCAAGTGTCCTTATCGGCGGCGGCTCTATAAGCAAAGAGGGCCACCCCTCTGAGGATGAAGACGACTACAAATATGGATGCCACATCATTGAAGAGCAGCCCTCCACCTCTCATGACATTTAAGCAAGTCTGCGCCCTATGCTTTTTTGAAACTCTGTATGCTCGAGGGTACTCATTCATCACCTACTTGACCGTCATGATAAGCGCATCAGTTCTAATCACCGATTTCCCCTGCGAGGGCGGCACTCTGATAGTCTATGGTTTTTGGTCTTGATTTCAGTCTCAGTTGCTTCTAAAGTTTGTCCTCAATTTTTGTTCTAGGCAGTGCTTCTCGGTTCACTTGTCGTGGTCCAGTCATCTTGTTACGGTTGCTAAATGGCCTCTGTTCAATTTTTAGTTTCAAGCACGATAATGGGGGCTTCATGTTTTATGGTATTAGTCATGGTTAGGTCCCTAGCAGCCCTTCAGGGCAACATTCATTAGGTTTTTTTTTGGGCATTGTTCAGCTATGCTATGTAAACATGCCGCATCTTTGGGCTAGCTTTCTCGAGGCCATGGCCTCGGTGTAAAAATATTTTGTATCAATATAGGAGTAGACAAATTCAGGAAAAAAAAAATGATATTAATGTCAAGAAAGAGAACTAGAGCATTTATCCAATTTATGCTTCAATGACAATTACTTGAAAACTCCAAAACTACTTAAGAGATATTCAAATAGCTCAAGTTTTCTATTAGATCCAAATCGAATGCAAGCATTTTCAATTATACTTAGCTCAATAGATTTCAAAATATTTACCATTCACCAAACAAGAAAACCTTTGGGCAATTTAAAATATTAGACTTATATGTTCCAAGTGTGTGAAATGAATCTTCTTTAGGCAATGAGCTTGTGTGTATGTGATTTAGAAACTCATAAAATAGGACTTTAAACTTGGATTTTATTGTCAATAATTGTACCAAAAATTTGTTGACCTGAACTTATGCAAACAGTTATCCAAAAGCACTTATTTTCAAAGATTAGATTTACGACAGCAGCAAATTCTCTAATGACAATAGTAAAATTAAAATGCCAAACTAAGCCAAATATGTCAAACAAATTTTGAATTGTGTTATGAACTCAAATCATTGAAATTTCAAAATTTAATCTATGGCAGCCAATATGTTTCAGTGATTAAAAAAGAGCAGCAAAAAAGACTTTATGATAGTAGGGAAATGCTTGTTGCAATCGAGAAGATCACCCTTCTAGATTCTTATGATAGTTACTTCCACAACGATATTAAAACTCCTAACTTTCAAAGAA
Source organism: Pinus tabuliformis (assembly GCA_031772625.1). Classification (NCBI taxonomy): domain Eukaryota; kingdom Viridiplantae; phylum Streptophyta; class Pinopsida; order Pinales; family Pinaceae; genus Pinus; species Pinus tabuliformis. The sequence continues at coordinate 278,305,178 of CM062805.1, read as the reverse complement.
TTGTTTTTTAGGACAGCAGTGAATTGTTTAAGACAGCAACAAACAAAGGTTATGACAGCAGCAATATGACAATGAAAACAGTAAGCTATCAATGCTATCTTTATACCAAAAATTTACAGAAAATTTTCCAAACTTGCCCACATGAATTATCAAAAAAAAATGGTCTGTTATGATGTGATTTCCAGAATTATATCAAATCTGATATTACTTATTACAGTTAGCAATTAAAATATGAAATAGGATTAATGATGGATTCCCAACTCAAGAAATTAATTCCTTAATGTATTAGACAACTTAGGAACTGATTTTAGGCTAACCCACATGAAATTTTCCACCATTAGAAAGGTATATGATTGTTGTAGCAAATAGTGAGGAAAAAGAGAGCTTAGAGATCAAACCTTTAGGCCCTAGGCCTTGAAGATCACGTGCCCAAGTTGCCAAAAAAATTCCAATACCTGAAACACAAATTTTTACCAATTTTTCTACAAAAAAAACACCAATGATCAGCTTCAAAAAAATAAATATTCAGATCAGAAATAGAGCAAGGGGAATCTAGGGCCAATGAGGGCTAGCACTAGGCCTAATAGGGCTAGAGTTGGGCTAGGAGAAGGCAAATCTGGGCTTAGGAGCCCTAAATCTTGAAACTCTTTTTCCGCAAAAAACAAATATATATATATATATATATATATATATATATATATCTATATATATCTATATATATATATATATATATATATATATATATATATTATTTTGCTTCAGATCTTCAAATTTGTTGCAAAATCTTTAATGGTTGGCCCTGCAAAAATATTTGGGACAAGATCTTGCCCTCCAAGGCCTAGATCTGTCTCAAAACCCCCATATCTCCTTGAAAAAATCTTAGATTTGAAAATTTCCTTTAATGATTTCTCATATCTATTCCTGCAAACAATCTTTGAACCTAGATCTTGCCCCCCAAGGTCTAGATATGTCTCAGATCTGAAGATTTCCTTGGTTGATTTCTCAGATCTATTCCTGCACAAGTGAAAAGAGAAAAACCCAATACCCAATATGTACAAAAATAGAGAAAAACCCAAAAAACCAAGTGTTAAAATTCAAAATTATGTTATAAAATTTCAAATGTACACAAGTAAATAACAAATCTATACAAATAATTTATAGATCTATACAAATAATTTACAGATCTATCACATCTGAGGAGTATGAGTCTAACTCCGCTCCTAGATCTGATAATCTAAGGCTCTTAATAGTCAGATCTATCAAATTTTCCACAAAAAAATAGATTTTTTAAATTTAAAAGGAGATGCTAACTCGAAACCCTCTGTGTATCACCAACAAAATGTTATGAAGCACACACTTTTTTGAAGGAGAGGGGCATGTTAGGTCCCTATAATACTGGTGTATCCTCCTTATTGTTATTGTTGTGCCCCAGAATCTCACTATTATTATTGTTGTGCCCTTAAATTATTATTATTATGTAGCCTTTGATTATATTGTGACCCCTTATACTCATATATATACAAAGGAGGTAATGTCATTTGTATCATCCAAGAATTGTTCATATATGTAATGTAAAGGAGGTTTCCCCCTTGAAGAGGATAATTTTTAAGTCGTTGATCTGTCTTTTTGTGAGCTAGTTGCATAACACCTAAGGTGACGTGTATGAGTATTAAGATTAAAATTTGGATGAGTGAAGGTGTTGTCCTATTACTATCCTTGGAATCTAAAATCATTGTATTAAAGTTTGAGATTAAGGTTGTGGCATTTATGGATGGTAGGCTCATTTTATTTAACCCGGCAGCATAGAAATTCAGGGGGCATGCACGCTTGCAAACGATGAACTCACATGCATCAAGCATTAAGTCTTTGGTTTGGCTCCTTGCATTCCACTAGTTCATGATGGATTTCTTAGTTTGTTTCTCATGGAAATTAATTGTAGGTGTGATTGCACTTGTGTGGAAGAACTTTTTTCAGGATGAAACAATAAGGAGGGTTACGTATTTATGTGGCTCTTCAAACTTCTTTAAGATGATGGAATTAGGCACTCTAAGAAATCTAGTGGAGGTACGCAGTAATAAGAGGGAGTTTGGTATGAAGTTCATTTAGCGGGGACTTTGGTGTCAAAGGATAGGTTTTTAAAGCCTGGGCCGAGACGATCTGAGAAAATGGGGGTTGGATGACTATAACAGGTTTGCACGAAATGTAGAAATCCACTGGGCTTTCCTAGTCTAAAGGAGAGTCTTACGCATCCACAATAGGTTGGGAAACTCTTTTGAGTCTGTGCGGTCGTCTAGGTGGGAAATATTTTGGGTTAATACTAAGGATTTTAGGTTAAATTTATTCTTGTGGGGGATCTGGAGTTTAGAATGTAAGCATGTGAATTGAAATTTCCTATGTCAGGGTGGTTTCTAAGTGGCTAGACGAGAATTTTTGAGCTATTCTTTGAATTCACCTTAGCTATGTTTGTCCAGTGAGGGGTTTCATGCACATTTAGTTGGACTGGTAATTTCAGTGATGTTGTCCTGCAGGTTCGGCGGGCATCGTCTGGGAGAGGAAATTTTTATTGGTTTCCCTCAATTGGTAAGTTTCCTAGTTCGGGGTTGGTGTGAGGATGGTATCTTTCACCCTCAGGTGGTTGGCCTGTCTTCAGTCATCTCAATTCACATATTTCCCGGTCAGCAGAGTAGTGAGGCCTACAATGTTGGATGGTAGTACTAATAACAGTTCCGAGCATGCTCATGAGGCATGCTCATGAGAACAATTTCAATGCCTTTATGGACACGAATTCAGTCTTGATTTCTTTTTCAAAAAATAGTATTTGCACTCACTGAAAGGAGTCACATGAAGCCTTGCAACAAGTAGATTACCACTTGCAGGTTCAAGTTCTTCAAATGTTTCGTTCTCAAATTGAATTATCTGATAAATTAAAGATCCTCCATAACTAACTTTCCAGAGGTATGGATGAAATATTTGCACTGCGCAACATGATTTTAGACATCAAGTTTGTTCTGGAGGTTCAAGCAATCTAGGCTAAAGCACCATCCGAGATGGGCAGGATGGACATTGATCTTAACCAGTCCACCATAGGCATGAACTAGGCCTTCCAAGTCTTGCTAAATTTTGTTCCTTGGCCCGTTGTTTTTGGTCTGTTAATTTTGTCTGAAGTTGATATGTTTGTTACCAGCTCCTTAGTTTGTCAATTTTGGTCTGTTAATTCTGCATGCAGTCTGTCTGAAGTAGAAATATTTGTTCCCAGTTTTGGTTCTGTCTCGATAAGCCCTCGGAGGCTTCATAATATGTATAAGAGGTTATATAAGTAGTTTGTCTATAGTATAATGTCTATAGAAAGCTCTACAGTTAGTATTGTATGGTCTAAACTCAAATTGTCTAGTAAATTGAGCATAACTCTAAATATGAAAGAAATATCCCATGTATCAAGCTCAACCAAACATAGATTTTCAAATAAATATTACTCATTTTTTATTTTAAAAATAATTATTTTTAATTCATCTTTAATCAAATATATAATTTATATTAAATAAAATAATAACAAGTTTTAAAAAATATAAAAGTTAACTTACATTAAACTTATATTTTTCTTTAACATTTAAAATATATTAATTATTTTTAAATAATTCTTAATAAAGTATAAAATTAATATTAAATAAAATGATAATAAATATTTAAAAATATAAAAATTAAAACATATTAATTATTTTTTAATAATTTTTAATAAAACATAAAATTAATATTAAATGAAATGATAATAAATATTTAAAAATATAAAAATTAACTTACATTGATGTTATCAGGACTAGTACACGGGTCTTTGCCTCATGGTTGGGAGTGCCTTTATTAACTTCCCCACCCGAGTTCGAAACGCGAGTGACACGAAAAAATTGTCGTCTGATGACACAACTATGATGTCTGATGACACAACTATGATGTATAATAATGTAATCGATGTTAATATATCGAGCTTTCTCAGACCCACTAAAATCTTATCATAATTTTGTAGTTTTCATATGCAGATCATCCATCCATCCACCCTCCCCATCAAACTATAAAATTCCAAAGTCCGTGGTACCATCAACACAATGTGAACACCTTAGATTTCTCAAAAATATAATTTATCAACAACATTTATCAACTCCCATATTCAATGTTATCCGACATACTCAAAGCATTTTGAATAGATCTTTGAACGAACTTACATCCTTTTTGATTTGGATGGATTTTTGAACTTACATGCCTACTGAATTGGAAATTAGATAGGAGTAATAATTAAAATAGAGTAGTAAATCGCATGTGAAAATGATGTATAAGGTTGTAATGTTTTTTTGATTGAGGTAGGAGTAATAATTAAAATAAATTAATAATAATTAAAGTTTATTTGAGTTTTTGATAATGGGTGGTCAGATTATTTGAAATGTAGAATATTATTAAATTTGCTCACATATAATATTTATCCAGAAATTTATTAATACAATAATTAAAAAAAATTATCACATATCTCAATTGTATATAATATAAATAAAATAAATTTTAAATTAAATTAAATATTTATGGTTAATAAGAAATTATTATGTCATTTTAAGAGATAGTTTAAATGGTTATAAGGTGAATGATTAAGAGTATGTGTTTCATTCTTAAAAGATTACATATCAAATTTACAAGAGTAGAATATGTAAGCCGTCATTAGACTTTAGAAGTCAAACCAATATGTAGAGGTAGATATCTTATCCTACAAACAAGATAATCTCATCCATTAATTTGGTGTGGCTTGCTCTTAACTTTAAAATAAGATTATTATTATTACTATATTTTTTTTCAAAATTTATGTAAATTTTTTAGGGGATTCAAGTATTAATGATTTACTCTAATTATTATTTATCAATAATAATATTTTTATAATTTATATTATTTGGAAGGAAAAAAAATAATATGATAAATATTTTAATTATTTTAATTTTCAAATTTTAACTTTAATTTTATATTTCAACATAATTATATAAAAGTTATTGCATTCACTATTTCACACTAATGTAAATTCATCTTAAATTCAAACTTATTATATATACAGATCTTTTTTCAAGTTTTTCAATGTAAAAAAGGATTTCATCTTCTTTTAATCATGATGTATTAAGAGATATTTCCCGGCCCAGAAGTTGGGGGTTCTCAACACCCTTGCAACTCGTGCCTTAAGGATCTCTGATGATAAGAGCTTCGAGGAAGAGAAGTCCCACCTCCTTAATGTCTTTGTTGATAACAGTTATAGTAGACACTTGGGACATAAGGCTTTCCTGAAAGCAGCTAAGAATTCGTTAACCAAAAGAGGGCCTAAAGAGCGCATTCCTGGTGTCCATCTTCCGTATGTTCAGGGGACCACGGATAAGATTGCGAGGGTCCTTAAGAGGCATAATGTCCCTGCAACTTTTAGACCACTCAGCACCATTCGTAAATCCCTTAGATCGGTGAAGGATCCCACCGACCCTAAGGACATGAAAGGGTTTTTATTATTCCTTGTTCTTGTGGGACCCCCTATATTGGTGAGACTAGTCGCTCCATTAATCAAAGGATTAGTGAGCACGCAGCTGACCTCAAACATATGAGAACAAAGTCTTCCGCTTTAGCAGAGCATGTGGAGAAAACTAACCATCATGTCTGCATCGAGGAGGCTAGTGTGATTGCTAGAGTGTCGCAATTCCATCACCGGAAATTCAGGGAAGCCCTGGAGATTGAAAAAAGACCGAACAATCTCAATAGAGAGGATGGCTGGAAGATCAGTAGTTGCTGGATCCCAGCCCTCTCCTCCTAGTCATTTTCTTTCTTTTTCTCCTTGTTTCATCAATTTTGAATTTGGTAATTTATTTATTTATTTATTTATTTTTAAGACTCTTTGACTATTAATTTAAACTTAATTTATCTACAAAAATTAATTTAATTAATTAATTTAAACTATTAATTAATTTTATGATTATTTATTTATTTTTTTTATTATTATTATTATTATTATTATTATTATTATTATTTTAACTCTGAATTAAGTTTTATAGTTCTCTCATTTTTGAAGAATTTATATTACTAACTAGTAGTTTTATCGAGCAATTTAAATTAATCTTATTCTTATTAAATAATTTATTTGAAATGATTTATTTTTATTATTATTATTTTTACTTATGCTATTATATATTTCTAATATAGTATATGTATATATATATTTAAAATTAATTATATTAATTTAATCTATATTAATAACCGAATTTTCTAGATACAATATTTATATATATTTATAATAATAATAAATAAATAATCATGGTCAAACTAGCCGTTATAACTAACTAATATTTTTATAATTAATTTGATTTTTATTCTTAATAATTATGATTTTTGAAATTATTTATTTATGAGTTTCTTGTATACATTTCTAACAATTTTAAATTAATTTAGGTTTATTTAAAATTAATTTATTTTATTTTATTATATATTAATTAACTGATACTTTAAAATAAATAATATAAAGTAATACCCTATCATGGTCAAACTAGCCGTTATCAGGTCAAATTTAGCTGGTGCCTTTTCAGCTGTGACCTTATCGAGGAATTTGAGTCATTGGATATTCTGCCTGGTCTATTTAAAGTGCATAGCCTGATCTGCTCATTCAACTTGTCCTGACGATGAACCACACTGGTTGGTCCGAAACGCGTCGACAGAAATTTCTCCATGTGATTTTCGCCGAAGAACTCTTCAAAAGATTGATATTGAAATATTTTACATTGATTTTTTTTGTTATTAATATTTTATTAAATTTCGCATGTAAGTCAATATTAAGCATCAAACGAATTATATGCCTTTCTCTTAAAGAAATAAAAGCATTTATAATCAAATAAGATTTTTTTTTTGTGTGTGTATATATATAAAGTGGGTATAAAAAATTTTAAGGTGGATATTGTAATATTTTATTGATCGCTTACATTGAATTGGTTTTTTGTTATTAATATATTTTTTTAAATTTATGTGGCAAATCCATGTTAAGCATGAAAGGAATTATACATCTCCCTCATATTAGATTGTATAAAATGCTTGTTAACACAATGGAATATTTTATTTATGAACAATATTGAAATGTGTTTTTGTAGTTAATATTTTTAATGACACATGTCAACTCCATGTTGGACAGAGAAAAGATTATAATCTCTTTCATATTGGGCTATAAAAAATAGCCTTGATTTGATAATGTCATCTCACTTTGATTAATAACATTGACAATGAATTTTGTCACATATTATATGCATATTTTTTAAAGACTTATTTTTTTTTTTTATAAGCTAAAATTTTATACTCATGACTCATAAAATTACATTTCGCAAGTCATTGTTCTGCCATTAAGGAAACTAGATCGATGGAAATGCTCCGAAAAACAAAACAAAACCAAAACATGTGATTGGTATGTATGTTGCGTATGGTTTTTTTTATGGTGCGATTACCCTACGTTCAATTGAAGACCATGCTGGTGTTCATTGAAGTTTTTAAAAGGTCTTGATATATTATTATATATGGTTGGTATGGAGTATTTTTTAAAAGGAGTTTATGGTATATTATATATGAGGAGGTTGTTATATATATATATATATATAAGTTTTTAAAAGAAGGTCGTGATATATTATTGTATATGGTTGGTATGTCATTATATATGATGGATATATATTAATGATTTTTTTGAAAATATAATTAGTCAGTTTTATTGTAAATATATCAACTTTTTATTGTAATCATTGTAATTTTGAGGTCATGTTAGATGATATGATGCATTCGCTCATCTCCATTGTGAGTGAAGTTCTATCTAGAAAAGAGAACTATTATGAGTGGCCTTGGAAGATAAAACACACCTTGATTTTTAATGAGTTGTGGAAAGGGGTTTGTGAAGGAGAAGGAGACAATGCACCTGGAAAGTCCACTTCAGACAAGGAGCTTACCATTTGGCAAAACAAGAACAGCAAGGGCTATGCCTTGATGGTAGCGTAAGTAAATGAAGAGGTGAGTCACCAAATTTATCCATTTTCAAATGCCTTTGAAGCCTTAAAGAAGTTGAAGGAATTGTATTACTCACACTCTGAACTTGAAGTTGTTCAATTGATGATTAAGTTGTTCAATATTGAATTGGAAAATAATAACCCTCTTGCCTTAGCATCAGAAGTAAGATCTATTATGCATGACATAAAAGCCATTGGTGTTGAAATAGATATTCCTCTCATAGTTTATGTCAAGGAACTATATCCAACCTATTCACATTTTCTTGAGTCATTGCAAGCAAGCGGTAACCTTAAGGAGATTAACTTTGACTCCCTTGAGAAAAAGTTTGTTGAGAGAGAGAAGGATTTTGGAAAGAAGACAGCTCCCTAGTCTACTGAAGAAGTTGTGTGCCTTGCACAGAAGGAAAAGAATCATGCACAAGGTTCTTCTAGAGGAAGAGGTGGTCAAAGAGGAAGAGGAAAGAAGAATTTTAGAGGCAGGGAGGCAGAGATTTCCAAGGAGAAAGGTATGATTTTCATTGCATATGATGCAATAGAGATGGACATGATGCATCCATATGTAAGATGCCTTGGGACATAATTGAGTAGGAAATAAATGAAAGAAAAGGTAAAAGAACTGGTAAGGGAAAAGGTAAAGCACTCGAGTCTGCTCATTATGTTGTGGCACATTGCAACATTTGAGTAACTGAAGACTTAATCAATTCTTCACTTTCTTCGTGAAAATATTCTTGGTTGCTTGATTCAGGAGAAACTTACCACATGACTTTTAGGAGAGATTTCTTTGAAGAATTAATTGATAATGTTGGAGCAGTATACTTTGCACATAAGTCAAAACTCAAGGCATCAGGGCTTGTCACCATTAGGCTCAAACTGCCTGGTCTTCCAGAATTTCTTATACATCATGTTTTATATCTCCTGGAGCTGAGGATAAACTTGTTGTATTTGGTCCACATCTGCCAGCAAGGACACTCCATTCATATATTTGATGGCAAGGATGAGGTAAGAAAAGCATCATATCACTCACTTGTCATGACGGGGATAGAAGAAGAAAGACTTATGAAGCTGCAAGGAACCTCTACTCATGCACAAAACTTTTCATACAGTTCTCACTATGATAAAGGTACATTTCCATCAAGTCTTTAATGGCATGCTAAATTTGGAAACTTGAACTATGACAGCCTTCGTTTGTTGAAGAAAAATGGTGTTATTGGTTTTCCTACAATTCCTACAAAACTTAAGCAATGTAATGCTTGTATCTTAGGAAAGCACAGCAAACAGTCTTTTCATGATTCTCAATTCAGAGCAAATAGAAAACTTGAACCCATTCATTCTGATTTGTGTGGCCCAACGCGTGTTCCTTCTATAAATGGTAATAAATATATGATGACATTTATTGATGACTACACTAGAATGTGTTGAGTTTATTTATTGAAGAACAAATCTGAAGCTTTTGAAACATTCAAGAGCTTTCATGCATGGATTGAAAATGATGCACAATCTCATATTGGCTCTATTTTCACTAATAATGGAAAATAATACACTTAAAATGAATTTGAAAACTATCTTCGCTAGCATGGGATCAAACATCAAACGATCGTGCCTTATAATCCTTAACAAAAAGGAGTGGTTGAAAGAATGAATAGGAAAATCTTAAATATGGTATGTTCCATGATGTTTTTCAAGAATGTTAAACTAATGCTTTGGGTTGATGCAGTTCTATGTGTTGTGTAATAAAGAATAGGTATCCATCTAATGTTATCAAAAACAAGACTCCCAATTAAATGTGGTACGACCACATTCCTTCGATGAGGCATATTATGGTTTTTCATTCCACTTGTTATGCCTTGATACCTAAGTAACAAATAAACAAACTTGGTGTAAGGATTCGCAAATGTATCTTCTTGGAGTACTCAAATACCTAGAAAGCATATTATCTCTACGATGAAGTTAACAAGAAGTTTATAATATCTAGAGATGTGATATTTCTTGAATCTTCCAAGACTGACAATGTTATTGAGCGATAGTTTGATCGGTTGGATAGATTCATACATGCAAAGCCTTTTCAAGAATTTGATAATGAGATTCCACATCTTGAAGGGGGGGATTCCTATACTGGATCAATCTATGGAATATTCTTCTGAAGCACTCTCTCCCCCGCATGAAGCTCCAGCCATTGATGAAACTTTGAGTGATGTGATTAACAGAATTGGGAGACTAAATCTTGATTCAACCCCAATTCAATCAACTAAGTATCCTTGGCCATCTCAGAAAGGTCCTCCAAAATGGATGACAAAGACACTGGAAAGTGTATATCCTGATGAGGTTGGAAAGATAGGAACAAGAATATCATCCAGAGAGAATGGAGGTGATGTAGAAGATTCTGATTCACCTATTGATATGGATGATTCTTATAATTGTGTACTGGATTTGTCTACATATTTTGAACCAACTTCCTTCAAAGAAGTTGCTTCCCATGATGAATGGAAAGAAGCGATGCAGAAAGGATATGGTGCCTTGATAAAGAATGGCACATGGAAGTTGGTTGATCCTCCATTGGGAACCAAACTAATTGGTTGCGAGTGGGTTTTCAAAAACAAGTATAAATTAGATGGCTCACTTGACAAGCACAAAATCAGGCTTGTGGCAAAATGTTTTTCACAGAAGGAAGGGGTCAACTATGAGGAAAAAAATTCCACTTAGCAAAATGGGCTACCATCCAGACACTCTTTGCCTTGGTAGCTCAGAACGGTTGGAAATTCCATCAAATGGATGTTAAAATTGCTTTCCTAAATGGAGATATGAAATAGAATGTTTTTATGTCCCAACCAGAAGGATTTGTTGTGAAGGGTCAGGAACATAAAATATGCATGCTTGTGAAATCCTTGTATGGCCTCAAGCAAGCATAGCAAGCCTGGTACAAGAAGTTGATTGAGCATCTTCTGAAACTCAATTTCAAACATTATGATCTTGATGATGCAACTTTGTTTGTCAAGAAAGTTGGAAAAATATTTTTATATCTTGTGGTATATGTAAATGATCTTTTGATGACATGGAACAATGAGAGCTACATTGCATCCATAAAGAAAGAACTCAGGAAAGGTTTTGAATGACATATTTGGGCTATGTTCACTACTATCTTGGTATTGAAATAACTCAACATCCAAATTTTATATTCCTCTCTCAGAAGCAGTACATTGGAGATTTGTTGAATAGGTTTGGCATGGTTGAGTGCAATCTTTTGACTACTTCAATGGCACAGAACTTAAAGCTCGCATCCATTGAAGGAAAAGAATTTGAGGATGCAACAAAGTATAGACAACTTGTTGGAAGTCTCAACTACCTGACTACTACCAAACCAGACATTTCATTTGGCGTTGGAATCCTCTCCAAGTTTATGCAAAAGCCTTGTGAGGTTCATTGGTCTATTGCAAAAAGAGTTCCAAAGTAGTTGAATGGAACTCAAGACTTGTACTCAAGTATACATAGGTGGGTGACATCAGCTTGATTGGATACTCTAAATCAGATTTTGATGGAGATAAAGAAACTAGAATATCTACTTCAGGTTATGTTATGAGTCTTGGATCAGGAATTGTCTCCTAAAGGTCACGTAAACAATCAGTTCCAACAAATTCCACAACTGAGGCAGAATATGTAGCAACATCTGAAGCAATGAAAGAAATTGTGTGGCTCAGGAAAATTCTAGAGGATTTGTGGGAGAAAGAAGTGCATTCAACCCCTCTTTTGATTGATAACACTTCTGCAATAAATTTGGCCAGGAAACCAAAGTTCCATGACCGAACCAAGCACATAAATACAAAATATCATCTAATTCGACATCATACTGAGGCCAAGAAAATCCACCTACAAAATTGTTCCACAAATGAGCAGCTTGCAAACATCTTCACCAAAGCGCTTGGAAGGGAAAAGTTTGAAAGATTCGTAATTATGCTTAGACTTACCAACATCTCTTAAAATTAAAGGGGGGAATGTTGACACCAAATCCGAAAGGATTGGGATTATTGTAAGTATTGTAAATAGTTATAGTTATAAATTAGAGAAAACCAAGAGACCTTGGAATTGTAATCCCAAGAGTCTTTCTACTCATGTATATATTCATGAATTGAGTAATGAAATAAACAATGAGATTTGTGGAGTTATTCCTAGTTTGACATCTATGAAGAACCATAAGGATCCACCTCAATGAGGTCTCATGCATGATTTCTAGTATTCCTTGGACTAGGTGGTGGTGTTACTTGTGATCCAATGCGCTATATTCTTCAGGAAAAGGCTTTCATATGTAGTTGCATCTCATCTAGCATGAATATAATTTCAGCATTGGCATCATTATGATCTAGTAGCACCTTTTCTAACAATGTCTTCATTTTCCAATATAGATCTGTCATATGCAGATATTGGTTATGTATTATTCTTGTGTGGCCTATGTTTAGAACCCATGCAACAACCTCTAAGACAATTTTTGAATTAGAAAGACATTAATTATTTTCAATTGCTTCTCATTTTTCCTCTTGAAGCTCCTATTGTAATTCCATTGGAGGAGCATTGGAATCAGTATTAGAGTCTGGATAAGCTCTCGGAGGCTTTATAATATGTATAGAAGGTTATATAAGTAGTTTTTCTGTAGTATAATGTCTATTGAAACCTTTGCAGTTAGTATTGTATAGTCTAGATTCAAATTGTCTAATAAATTAATCATCCTTGTTGATTTGGATGGATCTTTGAACTTACATGCCTAGTGAATTGGAAATTGGATGGACTAGCTAATTAAAAAGAGGCACCATCGTATGTGAAAATGATATATCAAGGTTGTAAGGGTTTTTTAATTGAGATAAGAGTAATAATTAAAATAAAGCAGTACTAATTAAAGTTTATTTGAGTTTTTGATAATGTGTGGTGAGATTATTTGAAATGTAGAATATTATTAAACCCGCTCGTATATAATATTTATTTAGAAATTTATTAACACAATAATTAAACATTTTTATCACATATCTTATATATATATAGATATAGATATATATATATATATATATATATATATATATATATATATATATATATATATATATATAAAATAAATTTTAAATTAAATTAAATATTTATAGTTAATAAGAAATTATTATGTAATTTTAAGAGATAGTTTAAATGGTTATAAGTTGAATGGTTAAGAGTATGCGTTTCATTTTTAAATATTATATGATCAAATCTATAGGGATAGTGTGTACACTGCTATTAGACTTTAGAAGTCAAATCAATGTGTGGAGGTAGATATCTTATCCCACAAACAAGACAATCTCATATATTAATTTGGTGTGGCTTGCTCTTGACCTTAAAAAAGATTATTATTATTACTATATTTTTTTCAAAATTTATGTATTTAATTTTTTTTAGGGGATTTAAGTATTAATGATTTATTCTAATTATTATTTATCAATGATAATATTTTTATAATTTATATTATTTGGAAGAGAAAAAAAATAATATGATAAATATTTTAATTATTTTAATTTTCAAATTTAAATTTATATTAATTTAAATTTTATATTTCAACATAATTATATAAAAGTTAAAGTGATTGTTTTCACTATTTCACAGTAATGTAAATTCATCTTAAATTCAAACTTATCATATATACAAATAATTTTTCAAAATTTTCAATGTAAAAAAGGACTTCATTTTCTTTTAATCATGATGTATTAAGAGATATTTAAAGAAGATTGATATTGAAATATTTTACATTGATTTTTTTTGTTATTAATATTTTCTTAAATTTCAAATGTTAGACAATATTAAGCATCAAATGAATCATATGTCTCTCTCATAATGAAATAAAAGCATTTATAATCAAGTAAGATTCTTTTCTTGTGTATATATATATGATGATGATGATGATGATGGTTAATGTCCGTTGAGACCAAACATTGGTCTATCGGACCTAAAGAAACAAATTATTTATTTTGATTTAAGATTTTATTCCTATGTTCAAAAAGCTTGGAGAGAAGCCTCCCAAGCTCACTATAATTTTGACATTGTAAAAGGCTAGGAAGGTCAGTATTGTAACAAAGATTGTGAAACTGAGATCTAATGTGGTTGTACGCAGGGCACTCTAAGAGGAAGTGGTTTTCATCCTCGATGTTCCTATTCTCACATATATGGCAGATCCTTTCCATCCATGGCATTTTAGGAACTGCCCAATGACCTGTTTCACTATGAAGCTCATGAGAATTCGTTCTAATCTTTGCTATATTAATTTTCTTCTTTGAGCTAGTTAAAATAGAGAGATACTTTTGATCTTCTAGAGTGGGGTTGATGACCTTCTTATAATAACTTAATTTTCTTTTAGCCGCTAAATCTTTCTCACACCACATTTTTTCTTTGAACTTAGAAGTAACAATATCTTTAATGTTATATGTATATATCTATATATATATATATATATATATATATAAAGAGTGGGTATAAAATTATTTTATGTAAGGTGGATATTGTAATATTTCATTGATCACTTGCATTGAATTGGTTTTTTGTTGTTAATATATTTTTTTTAATTCATGTGCAAATCCATGTTAAGCATGAAAGGAATTATACATCTCTCTCATATTGAGTTGTATAAAATGCTTGTTAACACAATAAAATATTGTATTTATAATTGTTATTGAAATGTATTTTTATTGTTAATATATTATTTTAATGACACATATCAACTCCATATTGAACATCAAAAGAATTATAATTTTTTCATATTACAATATAAAAAATACCTTTGATTTAATAGTGTTATCTCGCTTTGATTAATAACATTGACTGGTATGTATGCTGCGTATGGATTTTTTATGGTGCGATTACCCTGCGTTCAATTGAACACCGTGCTGGTAGTTCTCTTTGGAAAAGAGTCCTATTATGAGTGGTCTCGGAATATAAAACACACTTTGAATTTTAATGAGTTGCGGAAAGGGGTTTGTGAAGGAGAAGGAGACACTACACTTGAAAAGTCCACTTCAAGCAAGAAGCTTACCATTTGGGAAAACAAGAACAGCAAGGCCTATGCCTTGATTGCAGTGTAAGTAAATGAAGAGGTGAGTCACCAAATTTATCCATTTTCAAATGCCTTTGAAACCTTAAAGAAGTTGAAGGAATTGTATGACTCACACTCTGAACTTGAAGTTGTTCAATTGATGATTAGGTTGTTCAATCTTAAATTGGAAAATAATAACCCTCTTGCCTTAGCATCAAAAGTAAGATCTATTATGCATGACGTAAAATCCACTCGTGTTGAAATAGATATTCCTCTCATAGTTTATGTCAAGGAACTATATCCCACTTATTCCTATTCTCTTGAGTCATTGCAAGCAAGCGGCAATCTTAAGAAGATTACTTTTGACTCCCTTGAGAATAAGTTTGTTGGGAGAGAAAGATTTTGGGAAGAAGACAACTCCCTAGTCTACTGACGAAGTTGTGTGCCTTGCACAGAAGGAGAAGAATCATGCACAAGATTCTTCTAGAGGAAGAGGTGGCCGAAGAGGAAGAGGAAGGAAGAATTTTAGAGGCAGGGGGGCAGACATTTCCAAGGAGAAAGGTCTGATCTTCATTGCATATGATGCAATAGAGATGGACATGATGCATCCACATGTAAGTTGCCTTGGGATATAATTGAGTAAGAAATAAATGAAAGAAAAGGTAAAACAATTGATAAGGGGAAAGGTATACCACCCGAGTCCGCTCATTATGTTGTGGCACATTGCAACATTGGAACTGTAACTGAAGACTTACTCAAAGCTTCACTTTCTTCATGCAAAGATTCTCAGTTGCTTGATTCAGGAGAAACTTACCACATGACTTTTAGGAGAGATTTCTTTGAAGAATTCATTGATAATGTTGGAGCAGTATACTTTGCATATAAGTCAAAACTCAAGGCATCAGGGCTTGTCACCATTAGGCTCAAATTGCCTGGTCTTCCAGAATTTCTTGTACATCATGTTTTATATCTCCTGGAGCTAAGGATAAACTTGTTGTATTTGGTCCACATCTGCCAGCAAGGACACTCCATTCATATATTTGATGGCAAGGATGAGGTAAGAAAAGCATCATATCACTCACTTGTCATGATGGGGATAGAAGAAGAAAGACTTATGAAGCTACAGGGAACCTCTGCTCGTGTACAAAACGTTTCATACAATTCTCACTATGATAAAGGTACATTTCCATCAAGTCTTTAATGGCATGCTAAATTTGGAAACTTGAACTATGAAAGCCTTCGTTTGTTGAAGAAAAATGGTGTTATTGTTTTTCCTACAATTCCTAGGAAACTTAAGCAATGTAATGCTTGTATCTTAGGAAAGCACAGCAAACAGTCTTTTCATGATTCTCATTTCAGAGCACATAGAAAACTTGAACCTATTCATTCTGATTTGTGTGGCCCAATGCATGTTCCTTCTATAAATGGTAATAAATATATGATGACACTTATTAATGACTACACCAGAATGTGTTGGGTTTATTTATTGAAGAACAAATCTGAAGCTTTTGAAACATTTAAGAGCTTTCATGCATGGATTGAAAATGATGCACAATCTCATATTGGCTCTATTTTCACTAATAATGGAAAATAATACACATAAAATGAATTTTAAAACTATCTTCACCAGCATGGGATCAAACATCAAACAATCGTGCCTTATAATCCCCAACAAAAAGAAGTAGCTGAAAGAATGAACAAGAAAATCTTAAATATGTTACGTTCCATGATGTTTTTCAAGAATGTTAAACTAATTCTTTGGGTTGATGCAGTTCTATGTGATGTGTATATAAAGAATAGGTATCCATCTAATGTCATCCAAAACAAGACTCCCGATGAAATGTGGTATGGCCACATTCCTTCGGTGAGGCATCTTAGGGTTTTTCGTTCCACCTGCTATGCCTTGATACCTAAGGAACAAATAAAGAAACTCGGTGCAAGGATTCGCAAATGTATCTTCTTGGAGTACTCAAATACCTAGAAAGCATATTATCTCTACGACGAAGTGAACAAGAAGTTTATAATATCTAGAGATGTGATCTTTCTTGAATCTTCCATGACCGACAATGTTATTGAGCGATAGTTTGATCGGTTGGATAGATTCATACATGCAAAGCCTTTTCAAGAATTTGATAATGAGATTTCACATCTTGAAGGGGGGATTCATATATTGGATCAATCTACAGAATGTTCTTCTAAAGCGCTCTCTCCCCCGCATGAAGCTCCAGCCATTGATGAAACTTTGAGTCATGTGACTGACAGAATTGGGAGACTAAATCTTGATTCAACCCCAATTCAGCAACTGAGTAAACTTGGTAATCTCATAAAGGTCCTCTAAAATGGATGACAAAGACACTAGAAAGTGTACGTCCTAATGAGGTTTGAAAGATGGGAATATGAATATCAGCTAGACATAATGGAGGTGATGTAGAAGATTTTGATTCACCTATTGATATGGATGTTTCTTATGATTGTGAACTGCATTTGTCTACAGATTTTGAACCAAATTCCTTTAAATAAGTCACTTCCCATGATGAATGGAAAGAAGCAATGCAGAAGGAATATGGTGCCTTAAAAAGGAATGGCACCTGGAAGTTGGTTGATCCTCCATTGGGAACCAAACCAATTGGTTGCAAGTGGGTGTTCAAAAACAAGTATAAGTAGATGGCTCACTTGACAAGCACAAAGTCAGGCTTGTGGCAAAAGGTTTTGCACAGAAGGAAGGGGTTAACTATGAGGAAAAATTTTCCCCCCACAGCAAAATGGGCTACCATCCAAACACACTTTGCCTTGGTAGCTCAGAGCGGTCAGAAATTTCATCAAATGGATGTAAAAATTGCTTTCCTAAATGGAGATATGAAAGAGAATGTTTTTATGTCCCAACCAGAAGGATTTGTTGTGAAGGGTCAGGAACATAAAGTATGCAAGCTTGTAAAATCCTTATATGGCCTCAATCAAACACAGTGATCCTGGTACGAGACGTTGATTGAGCATCTTCTGAAACTCAATTTCTGATGATGCAACTTTGTTTGTCAAGAAAGTTGGAAAAATATTTGTATATCTTGTGGTATAAGTAGATGATGATCTTCTGATGACATGAAACAATGAGAGCTACATTGCATCCATAAAGAAAGAACTGGGGAAAGGTTTTGAAATGAGAGATTTGGGCTATGCTCAGTACTATCCTAGTATTGAAATAACTCAACATCCAAAGTTTATATTTCTCTCTCAGAAGAAGTACATTGGAGATTTGTTGAACAGGTTTGGCATGGTTGAGTGCAATATTTTTACTACTTCAATGGAATAGAACTTAAAGCTCGCATCCACTGAAAGAAAATAATTTGAGGATGCAACGAAGTATAGACAGCTTGTTGGAAGTCTCAACTACCTGACTACTGCAAGACCAGACATTTCATTTGATGTTGGAATCCTCTCCAGGTTTATGCAAAATCCTTGTGAGGTTCATTGGTTTGCTACAAAAATAGTTCTAAAGTACTTGAAGGGAACTAAAGACTTTGGACTCAAGTATACACAAGTGGGTGACATCAACTTGATTGGACACTCTGATTCAGATCTTGATGGAGATAAAGAAACTAGAGTATCTACTTCAGGTTATGTTATGAGTCTTGGATCAGGAGTTGTCTCCTAGAGGTCATGCAAACAATTAGTTCCAACAGATTCCACAACTGAGGCAGAATATGTGGCAGCAGCTGAAGCAACGAAGGAAATTGTGTGGCTCAGGAAAATTATAGAGTATTTGCGGGAGAAAGAAGTGCATTCAACCCCTCTTTTGATTGATAACACTTTTGTAATAAAGTTGGCCAAGAAACCAAATTTCCATGATCAAACCAAGCATATAAATACAAAATATCATCTGATTCGACATCATGTTGAGGCCAAGAAAATCCACCTACGACATTGTTCCGCAAATGAGCAGATTGCAAACATCTTCACCAAAGCGCTTGGAAGGGAAAAGTTTGAAAGATTCGTAACTATGCTTAGACATGCCAACATCCCTTCAGATTAAAAGGGGGAATGTTGACACCAAATTCGAAAGGATTGGGATTATTGTAAATAGTTACAACTATAAATTAGAGAAAACCAAGAGACGTTGGAATTGTAATCCCAGGAGTCTATATACTCATGTATATATTCATGAATTGAGTAATGAAATAAACAATGAGATTCTTGGAGTTACTCCTAATCTGACATCTATGAAGAACTAGAAGGATCCACGTCAATGAGGTATCATGCATGATGGATAGTATTCCCTGAACTAGGTGGTGGTGTGAATTGTGATCCATTGCACTATATTCTTCAGGACAAGTCTTTCACGTGTAGTTGCATCTCATCTAGCATGAACAGAATTTCAACATTGGCATTATTATGATCTAGGCACACCTTTCCTAACAATGTCTTCATTTTCCAATATAGATCTGTGATATGCAGATATTGGTTTTGTATTCTTCTTGTGTGCCCTATGTTTAGAACCCATGCAACAACCTTTGAGACAATTTTTGAATTAGAAAGACATTAATTCTTTTCAATTGCTTCTCATTTTGCCTCTTGAAGTTCCTATTGTAATTCCATTGGAATTTGAGCACAAAATTGCCTAGTTGAAGATTTTGCTCTAAATTGGGTATGTGAACCTCATCCGACTTTGTAATAGCCAACTCCTCCTCTTATGACCTCTCTGTCTAATCATAGTTCAAGCTAGGAGCTAGTGCCAAAGTACGGAGTGGATAACATAAGAGAAGTGAAGACTATAATTGCCTAAAAGACAGAAGCATGGAAATGAAGGGAATTCTAGGCACCAAGTGAACACAATTGGGTGTCACGACATAATTATGCACCAAATGAGAAAGGTGAGGTGCGTTGACGATGGAAGCCAAAACTAATAGAAAATTACTTGAAATGGAGGAGGAAGGAAACAATTAACATGCCATGCAAGGGAGATGGAGGCTAAATATGGTGCACTCAAATTATCATCCCAAAATTGAGGGTAACAGATCACGGGAGGAAGTCACCATAATAGTGATGTCCTAGAATGGACTTAACCAAATCATACAACAGATTGAACTATTAATGTTTCATCCTCCATGCACATTGAGGTAATTTATGTTCTGAATTCCAAGCACAACAAGATCTACCATGTGATATGAACTATTTTTTACTCGGGGAGAGACAGTGGGGCACATACTCCCCATTGATTCCATGGTGGGATGGTTTCCTCACATCCCTCACACCTGTAACCTTTCATATCACCCCATATGAGGATTTGGGGGCTTATTGTTATTTTTTATGTGATAATCACAATAATTGCAAGTTTGAAATTGTTGTTATCACAAAAAACATTCACTATAATAACACCAAAGTCCTGCTAAATTTTTTATTATGATTTTATGTGCATTAAGATTTCGAGTTAAAAAATAGACAATGGAGTAAAATAATATTGCATCAAGTTTTTCTATAATTTATTACTAACCATACCATTATTTTAAATATTGAACTTAATACAATTTCTCAATAATGTTAATTTATAAAATTCAAAGTAAAAAATACCAACATCTGCTTATCATTTTATCTCATTCATACAAAGCAAAAACTATTAGTATACTAATATATTGTTGACCACCATTCTAAACATGTGAGTATAATTTGGTTATACGTGTTCAAAATTTGAAATAAAACATAATATTATAGCTGAAATAACCACCCTTCATTATAAAAGTAATCTTATAAAGTAGTCGTAGTCTTCTCCTCCTTAGAAATTCTAACATGATGTACCCTGAAAATCCATCACACCTATAAATTTTAGGACACAAGGTATTATAAGTGATTCTAATAAAACTAATATTTCACCACCATCATTAATTGTTATAGTATTATCATATATGTTTATATAATAATAATATACGTTTTAATTTATTTTTGTAATCATAATATAAACTATAAACAAATTAAATTTAACACTATGAATTTAATATATATACATGTATGAATTTAATATATATACATGTATGTAAAACAAGATTGATATTAATTTATTGATTTTTGTAAGTTGATACTATATCAAATATGATATTAAACTTCGAATCAAGAAGCACCCAATGATATAGGTTTCTTAATTTATAAAATAACAATACTCATAATAAATCAATGAATATTATTTCATTTGTGTCTTGTATACGCTTACGCATTGAATGCAAATGTGATAGTTCATTGCTATCAAATCTCATATCTTCGACCACAATTTATGAAGAAGAATGGAATAACTCAATATAGTAATCAATAATATCCAATCTTTGTTTAAATTTTTGTTTGAAACATTGATATATAGTAACTCTATTAGAATGCAATATAATATAGAATTTTTTTTTTTTTTGTAATATTCGATCATGATTTTTATTTATATCCAAAAAATAAAATTACATATGGTAATCTTGATAGCCAAATATTATCGTGGTTAGAAGACCAGTATCATGATAAATACATTAAAAAAATCCTACCACCAAAGAGAGAACCATTGACGTTGTAACAAACCAACAATACAAAAACAACAAGAGATTCTGATAGTTGATCATTTTATCCGTTAACAGCCATCCCCCGTGCAAAAAGGAGGATGACAAAAACATAGTAGCAACCACCAACTATGAAACCATGAGCTAGAAACAGAAGTTGAGGGGGACTTATTCAGCCAGGATAATCATCAGATGATCTCGAGGGGAGTTTGCACTGGCCATGTTGATTGGTTGAGAATTTATAACTGCTTCACCATCTGGAGGAGCACTGGAATCAGTATTAGAGTCTAAGATGATGTAATGTTCTATTTTTCTCAATTTGACCACAATTTATTTCATGTCATAGTAGATATCCCTAAGAATCCACTTCAAATCCTCTTGACCCACAAAGAGCTTGTAATTATCAACATGCTTGTCTCGCAACACCATGTTAAGGAGAGTCTCCCTCTGTCTATGTGTAAATATGGAATGCATGAAATATAATATCCTCTTCCGAAGATTACCAGGGTCTAGCACCAATTTGGTGTTGCCACTACAAACCTCAGAATTTGAAAAATACATATGGTCTCCAAACTCTTTAGCATCCAAGGTGTGTATTTCCTTCCAAACCTGAAAGGGAATTGCATCAAAAAAAATTGCAGCAGACTCCTAACCGAAAAGTCTACGGTGCCTCAAGGAGGACTCCCCATGTGCACCTCACTTACTGCTAAGTAATCATTGACAGGGGGCATGACAAACTAGTACCTACAAGAAAATAGAGCTCGAGAAAATTGCAACAAGCAGGCGAAATGAGTTGGACTAAAGAGTGGTCGACATATCCTAGTAAGGATCGAAAGGACTAAGTGAGAATTATCACAAGGCTTATGCTTATCAACAGAAAAGCCAAGATATATATCATCGAGAAATATACATAAGAAGGAGCCTTTACCCAATGTAACATTGAACCCTTTATAGGCTAGAACCTAAGAGTACGTGACAAAATTCTTCTAAGCTCAAAAGAGAACAAAGTCAAAACCAAATTGAAAAGGACCCACTATACCAAATGCCCACGACCAGAACTAGGCAATTGAATGAGATACTAGATGGCTCGAGGGATTGAATATCAACAAAGGGAAGAACAATGAAAAGCTCAAACGAAGGCCCAAACCAGGTGTTATGAAGAAAGCACACGAAGAACATTGTCATTGTTGTTGTAACTCGTTACCCCTGACTGCAAATCACCTTAGGAGGATACAATAGAACAGTGGCCTACTAAAATACTGCATATAGCATCTCTGCAAATAGGTGATATCAGCTAAGTGAGTAATGTTGAGATGAAGGCGAGGAACCAAAGCGAGCCCTGTATGCAAGACAAAAAAGTTTCACCACCTTGCAGTCACCTGAAGAGTTTTCCACCCTACTTCATAAAATGAATTGTTATATAATGTAGCAGGCTTAAGACAATGTTTATCAGACGTGAGCCCAAGTTGAATCAAAATGCCCACCAATCACCAAGCGTGATACTTCTCCCAACAAGCTATTGTTGTCACACAAAATGTCTAGGCACCACGACAACGAGTCCAATCGGGGGCTATCACCCTAATCCCCACTCTCTCCATTTAAATTGTATCCCTACATCAAACTAAGGGGTGGACCCTACGGAAATGGAATGAAGGAGGACTAGTTGGGAACCAACCAATCTGGGACACATTATTGAGCGACCAAATACTTGTTTAGATCTAGCAAGACTTAAATGATTCGATTTATACAATTGATACTAGTGCCTTATGGAGTCAACAATCTTGCTAAGAAATTTAGGACCCAGTACATGATGGAAAACTGTTGCTAAGGAAAATGTTATTACGATGAAAAGATTTGCAAGATGTGATTAGCAAAGGGATGAGTGAGTAATCTTGAGGTAAGATTAATTAAGACTCAAGTACGTAGTATTGATTAACTTTATGACAAGAGTACTTAATGAAATGAAGAGACAGTCTTATAGAAGACAAAGTGCCAATAAGATACACAAGATATATGCTCTTAAGAAAGATCACTAATACGCCAAAAAATTATAATAACCACAAGCCAATAATGATATTAATGTCAATCCTAGATATGGGTGTTTAAATGTGGTACAGGTACATGGGTAGCAAAATGGGTGGGCGCGTGGCTCATCTCCACAGCCTCTCGGTCTCTCACAGAACTGGTCTTTAATTCCCTTGAACTCAAATTTAATGCTGCTTTAATGCAGCCTGTCCCTCCTGTCCTGCTTGTTCATCATATAATCATGGCGCCCTCAGCTCGTCTCACTTGCGCTCCTCCTTTGCGCTTGAGTCACTCCTTTGCCACTGCAGAGATTCGCTCTCGAACTATCCCGAAGAAATGTTGGGCTCTGGTTCGTTGGGTGGATTTCTGGCTGGGGCTTCAGGTTTCTCAATACCATATCTGCAAATTCGATAGCTACTTGTCCTCCGCCCTTCCCTTCACCCATCTGTGTGCTGAAGCCAAGCTAGTTTTAATCATTTTCTGCCTCCTTAGTCTTGCAGTCCGTTCGGATCTTCTTGTTCTTCCCACCATGCCCAAACTTCGCCAGAGGATGAGTTGTAGGAGAGGCAGCTCCCGGGGGCAAACTGTCCGCCAGGTCTCCTCCTCCACAACGGATTCCTCAACTTTTTGTTCAGACTTCTGCTCGGACCAATATCCTGCTACAAGAAGTGGTCGGCGACAGGGTAGAGGACAGCACAATTTGGCAGTGAGCTCTTTCAATTCTGCTACTAATACCGCTCGACTCCAATTCCCATGCACTCATGGCAATTTCTCCTTCATGGCCTCTGTTACCATAGAGCTTAGCGAGATTACTGTTGGTCAGGAAGTTGTTTCCCCTGGGGTGACTAGGGAAATGTTGGCAGAAGACAGATATGGTACCACTCAGATGGATTACAAGCAGAGCAAAGCCTCAAGCTCGAGTAAAGGCATAGCATCCCAGGTCGTGGAGGATCAGGCGGGCCCAAGTGTCCCTATCTGCGGCGGCTCTACAAGCAAAGAGGGCCACCCCTCTGAGGATGAAGATGACTACAAATATGGATGCCGCATCATTGAAGAGCATCCCTCCACCTCTCATGACGTTTAAGCAAGTCTGTGCTCTATGGTTTTTTGAAACTCTGTATGCTCGAGGGTACTCATTCATCACCTACTTGACCATCATGATAAGCGCATCAGTTCAAATCACTGGTTTCCCCTGCGAGGGCGGCACTCTGATAGTCTATGGTTTTTGGTCTTGATTTTAGTCTCAGTTGCTTCTGAAGTTTGTCCTCAATTTTTGTTCTAGGTAGTGCTTCTCGATTCACTTGCCGTGGTCCAGTCATCTTGTTACGGTTGTTGAATGGCCTCTGTTCAATTTTTAGTTTCAAGCACGATAATGGGGGCTTCATGTTTTATGGTATTAGTCATGGTTAGGTCCCTAGCAGTCCTTCAGGGCAACATTCAGTAGGTTTTTTTTGGGCAATGTTCAGCTATGCTATGTAAACATGCCGCATCTTTGGGCTAGCTTTCTCCAGGCCATGGCCTCGGTGTAAAAATATTTTGTATCAATATAGGAGTAGACAAATTCAGGAAAAAAAAATGATATTAATGTCAAGAAAGAGAACTAGAGCATTTATCCAATTTATGCTTCAATGACAATTACTTGAAAACTCCAAAACTACTTAAGAGATATTCAAATAGCTCAAGTTTTCTATTAGATCCAAATCGAATGCAACCATTTTCAATTATACTTAGCTCAATAGATTTCAAAATATTTACCATTCACCAAACAAGAAAACCTTTGGGCAATTTAAAATATTAGACTTATATGTTCCAAGTGTGTGAAATGAATTTTCTTTAGGCAATGAGCTTGTGTGTATGTGATTTAGAAACTCATAAAATAGGAGTTTCAACTTGGATTTTATTGTCAATAATTGTACCAAAAATTTGTTGACCTGAACTTATGCAAACCGTTATCCAAAAGCACTTATTTTCAAAGATTAGATTTACGACAGCAACAAATTCTCTAAGGACACAGTAAAATTAAAATGCCAAACTAAGCCAAATATGTCAAACAAATTTTGAATTGTGTTATGAACTCAAATCACTTGAAATTTCAAAATTTAATCTATGGCAGCCAATATGTTCAGTGATAAAAAAAGAGTAGCAAAAAAGACTTTATGATAGCAGGGAAATGCTTGTTGCAATCAAGAAGATCACCCTTATAGATTCTTATGACAGATACTTCCACAATGATATTAAAACTCCTAACTTTCAGAGAATTGTTTTTTAGGACAGCAGTGAATTGTTTAGGACAGCAACAAACAAAGGTTATGACAGCAGCAATATGACAATGAAAACAGTAAGCTATCAATGCTATCTTTATACCAAAAATTTACAGAAAAATTTTCCAAACTTGCCCACATGAATTATCAAAAAAAAATAGCCTGTTATGATGTCATTTCCATAATTATATCAAATCTGATATTACTTATTACAGTTAGCAATTAAAATATGAAATAGGATTAATGATGGATTCCCAACTCAAGAAATTAATTCCTTAATGTATTAGACAACTTAGGAACTGATTTTAGGCTAACCCACATGAAATTTTCCACCATTAGAAAGGTATATGATTGTTGTAGCAAATAGTGAGGAAAAAGAGAGCTTAGAGATCAAACCTTTAGGCCCTAGGCCTTGAAGATCACTTGCCCAAGTTGCCAAAAAAATTCCAATACCTGAAACACAAATTTTTACCAATTTTTCTATAAAAAAAACACCAATGATCAGCTTCAAAAAAATAAATATTTAGATCAAAAATAGAGCAAGGGGAATCTAGGGCCAATGAGGGCTAGCACTAGGCCCAATAGGGCTAGCACGAGGCCTAATAGGGCTAGAGTTGGGCTAGGAGAAGGCAAATCTGGGCTTAGGAGCCCTAAATCTTAAAACTCTTTTTCCGCAAAAAAACAAAAAAAAAAAAAATATATATATATATATATATATATATATATTATTTTGCTTCAGATCTTCAAATTTGTTGCAAAATCTTTAATGGTTGGCCCTGCAAAAATATTTGGGACAAGATCTTGCCCTCCAGGGCCTAGATTTGTCTCAAAACCCCCATATCTCCTTTAAAAAATCTTAGATTTGAAAATTTCCTTTAATGATTTCTCATATCTATTCCTGCAAACAATCTTTGAACCCAGATCTTGCCCCCCAAGGTCTAGATATGTCTCATATCTGAAGATTTCCTTGGCTGATTTCTCGGATCTATTCCTGCACAAGTGAAAAGAGAAAAACCCAATACCCAATATGTACAAAAATAGAGAAAAACCCAAAAAACCAAGTGTTAAAATTCAAAATTGTGTTATAAAATTTCAAATCTACACAAGTAAATAACAAATCTATACAAATAATTTATAGATCTATACAAATAATTTACAGATCTATCACATCTGAGGAGTATGAGTCTAACTCCGCTCCTAGATCTGATAATCTAAGGCTCTTAATAGTCAAATCTATCAAATTTTCCACAAAAAATAGATTTTTTAAATTTAAAATGAGATGCTAACTCGAAACCCTCTGTGTATCACCAACAAAATCTTATGAAGCACACACTTTTTTGAAGGAGAGGGGCATGTTAGGTCCTTATAATACTGGTGTATCCTCCTTATTGTTATTGTTGTGCCCCAGAATCCCACTATTATTATTTTTGTGCCCTTAAATTATTATTGTTATGTAGCCTTTGATTATATTGTGACCCCTTATACTCATATGTATACAAAGGAGGTAATGTCATTTGTATCATCCAAGAATTGTTCATATGTGTAATGTAAAGGAGGTTTCCCCCTTGAAGAGGATAATTTTTAAGTCATTGATCTGTCTTTTTGTGAGCTAGTTGCATAACACCTAAGGTGACGTGTATGAGTATTAAGATTAAAATTTGGATGAGTGAAGGTGTTGTCCTATTACTATCCTTGGAATCTAAAATCATTGTATTAAAGTTTGAGATCAAGGTTGTGGCATTTATGGATGGCAGGCTCATTTTATTTAACCCGGCAGCATAGAAATTCAGGGGGCATGCACGCTTGCAAACGATGAACTCACATGCATTAAGCATTAAGTCTTTGGTTTGGCTCCTTGCATTCCACTAGTTCATGATGGATTTTTTAGTTTGTTTCTCAAGGAAATTAATTGTAAGTGTGATTGCACTTGTGTGGAAGACCTTTGTTCATGATGAAACAATAAGGAGGGTTATGTATTTATGTGGCTCTTCAAACTTCTTTAAGATGATGGAATTAGGCACTCTAAGAAATCTAGTGGAGGTACACAGTAATAAGAGGGAGTTTGGTATGAAGTTCATTTAGCGGGGGCTTTGGTGTCAAAGGATAGGTTGTTAAAGCCTGGGCCGAGACGATCTAAGAAAATGGGGGTTGGATGACTAGAATAGGTTTGCATGAAATGTAGAAATCCATTGGGCTTTCCTAGTCCAAAGGAGAGTCTTACGCATCCATAATAGGTTGGGAAACTCTTATGTGTCTGTGCGGTCGTCTAAGTGGGAAATATTTTGGGTTAATACTGAGGATTTTAGGTTAAATTTATTCTTTTAGGGGATCTGGAGTTTAGAATGTAAGCATGTGAATTGAAATTTCCTATGTCAAGGTGGTTTCTAAGGGCTAGACGAGAATTTTTGAGCTATTCTTTGAATTCCCCTTAGCTACGTTTGTCCAGCGAGGTGTTTCATGCACATTCAGTTGGACTGGTAATTTCAGTGATGTTGTCCTGCAAGTTCGGGCGGGCATCGTTTGGGAGAGGCAAGTTTTATTGGTTTCCCTCAATTGGTAAGTTTCCTAGTTTGGGGTTGGTGTGAGGATGGTATCTTTCACCCTCAGGTGGTTGGCATGTCTTCAGTCATCTCAATTCACATCTTTCTGGTCAGCAGAGTAGTGAGGCCTACAATGTTGGATGGTAGTACTAATAACAGTTCTGAGCATGCTCATGAGGCATGCTCATGAGGACAATTTCAATGCCTTTATGGACACAAATTCAGTCTTGATTTCTTTTTCAAAAAGTAGTATTTGCACTCACTGCAAGGAGTCACATGAAGCCTCGCAACAAGCGAATTACCACTTGCAGGTTCAAGTTCTTCAAATGTTTCATTCTCAAATTGAATTATCTGACAAATTAATGATCCTCTAGAACTAACTTTCCAGAGGTATGGATGAAATATTTGCACTATGCAACATGATTTTAGACATCAAGTTTGTTCTGGAGTTTCAAGCAGTCTAGGCTAAAGCATCGTCCGAGATGGGCAGGATGGACATTGATCTTAACCAGTCCACCATAGGCATGAACTAGGCCTTCCAAGTCTTGCTAAATTTTGTTCCTTGGCCCGTTGTTTTTGGTCTGTTAATTTTGTCTGAATTTGATATGTTTGTTACCAGCTCCTTAGTTTGTCAATTTCGGTCTGTTAATTCTGCATGCAGTATGTCTGAAGTAGAAATATTTGTTCCCAGTTTTGGTTTTGTCTCGATAAGCCTTTGGAGGCTTCATAATATGTATAAGAGGTTATATAAGTAGTTTGTCTATAGTATAATGTCTATAGAAAGCTCTACAGTTAGTATTATATGGTCTAAACTCAAATTGTCTAATAAATTGAGCATAAGTAACTTTGAATATGAAAGAAATATCCCATGTATCAAGCTCAACCAAACGTAGATTTTCAAATAAATATTACTCGTTTTTTATTTTAAAAATAATTATTTTTAATTCATTTTTAATCAAATATATAATTTATATTAAATAAAATGATCATAAATTTTAAAAAATATAAAAATTAACTTACATTAAACTTATATTTTTCTTAACCTTTAAAATATATTAATTATTTTTAAATAATTCTTAATAAAGTATAAAATTAATATTAAATAAAATAATAATAAATATTTAAAAATATAAAAATTAAATTACATTGATGTTATGATGACTAGTACACGGGTCTTTGGGAGTGCCTTTATTAACTTCCCCACCCGAATTCGAAACGCGAATGACACAAAAAAAAAAATTGTCGTCTGATGACACAACTATGATGTATAATAATGTAATCGATGTTAATATATCGAGCTTTCTCAGACCCACTAAAATCTTATCATAATTTTGTAGTTTTCATATGCAGATCATCCATCCATCCACCCTCCCCATCAAACTATAAAATTCCAAAGTCCGTGGTACCATCAACACAATGTGAATTAGATTTCTCAAAAATATAATTATAACAACATTTATCAACTCCCATATTCAATGTTATCCGACATACTCAAAGCATTTTGAATAGATCTTTGAACGAACTATCATCCTTGTTGATTTGGATGGATCTTTGAACTTACATCGCATGTGAAAATGATATATAAGGTTGTAATGTTTTTTTTTATTGAGATAGGAGTAATAATTAAAATACTTTAATAATAATTAAAGTTTATTTGAGTTTTTGATAATGGGTGGTCAGATTATTTGAAATGTAGAACATTATTAAATTTGCTCACATATAATATTTATCCAGAAATTTATTAATACAATAATTGAAAAAAATTATCACATATCTCAATGGTATATAATATAAATAAAATAAATTTTAAATTAAATTAAATATTTATTGTTAATAAGAAATTATTATGTCATTTTAAGAGATAGTTTAAATGGTTATAAGTTGAATGATTAAGAGTATGTGTTTCATTTTTAAAAGATTACATGATCAAATTTACAAGAGTAGAGTATGTAAGTCATTATTAGACTTTAGAAGTCAAACTAATATGTAGAGGTAGATATCTTATCCTACAAATAAGATAATCTCATACATTAATTTGGTGTGGCTTGCTCTTGACTTTCAAAAAAGATTATTATTATTACTATATATTTTTTTCAAATTTTATGTTTTTTTTTTTTGGATTTAAGTATTAATGATTTACTCTAATTATTATTTATCAATAATAATATTTTTATAATTTATATTATTTGGAAGGGAAAAAAATAATATGATAAATATTTTAATTTTCAAATTTTCAAATTTTAATTTTAATTTTATATTTCAACATAATTATATAAAAATTTTGTTTTCACTATTTCACACTAATGTAAATTCATCTTAAATTAGTCCCTGGAAAAAATTCATCTTAAATTCAAACTTATTATATATACAAATCTTTTTTCAAGTTTTTCAATGTAAAAAAGGATTTCATTTTCTTTTAATCATGATGTATTAAGAGATATTTAAAGAAGATTGATATTGAATATTTTACATTGATTTTTTTTGTTATTAATATTTTATTAAATTTCGCATGTAAGTCAATATTAAGCATCAAACGAATTATATGCCTCTCTCTTAAAGAAATAAAAGCATTTATAATCAAACAAGATTTATTTTGTGTGTGTATATATAAAGTGGGTATAAAAATTTTTAAGTAAGTTGGATATTGTAATATTTCATTGATCACTTACATTGAATTGGTTTTTTGTTATTAATATATTTTTTAAATTTATGTGGCAAATCCATGTTAAGGATGAAAGGAATTATACTTCTCTCTCATATTGGATTATATAAAGTGCTTGTTAACACAATGGAATATTGTATTTATGACCGATATTGAAATTTGTTTTTGTTGTTAATATTTTTAATGGCACATGTCAATTCCATATTGGGCAGAGAAAAGATTCTAATTTCTTTCATATTGGGCTATGAAAAATAGTCTTGATTTGATAATGCCATCTCACTTTGATTAATAACATTGACAATGAATTTTGTCACATATTATATACACTTTTTTTAAGGGCTTATTTAATTTTTATTTTATAAGCTAAAATTTTATACTGATGATTCATCAAATTACATTTCGCAAGTAATTGTTCTGCCACTAAGGAAACTAGATCGATGCAAATGCCGCGAAAAACAAAACAAAACCAAAACCTATGACTGGTATGTATGCTGTATATGGTTTTTTTATGGTGTGATTACCCTGCGTTCAATTGAAGACCGTGCTGGTGTTCATTGAAGTTTTTAAAAGGTCTTGATATATTATTATATATGGTTAGTATGGAGTATTTTTTAAAAGAGGTTATGGTATATTATATATGAGGAGGTTGCGATATATATATATATATATATATATATATATATATATATATATATATGAGTTTTTAAAATAAGGTTGTGATATATTATTGTATATGGTTGGTATGCCATTATATATGATGGATATGTATTAATGTTTTTTTTGAAAATATAATTAGTCAGTTTTATTGTAAATATATTAATTTTTTATTGTAATCATTGTAATTTTGAGGTCATATTAGATGATATGATGCATTCGCTCATCTCCATTGTGAGTGTAGTTCTCTCTAGAAAAGAGAACTATTATGAGTGGCCTTGGAAGATAAAACACACCTTGATTTTTAATGAGTTGTGGAAAGGGGTTTGTGAAGGAGAAGAAGACAATGCACCTGGAAAGTCCACTTTAGACAAGGAGCTTACCATTTGGGAAAACAAGAACAGCAAGACCTGTGCCTTGATTGCAGCGTAAGTAAATGAAGAGGTGAGTCGCCAAATTTATCCATTTTCAAATGCCTTTGAAGCCTTAAAGAACTTGAAGGAATTTTATTACTCACACTCTGAACTTGAAGTTGTTCAATTGATGATTAAGTTGTTCAATATTGAATTGGAAAATAATAACCCTCTTGCCTTAGCATCAAAAGTAAGATCTATTATGCATGACATAAAAGCCACTGGTGTTGAAATAGATATTCCTCTCATAGTTTATGTCAAGGAACTATATCCCACCTATTCACATTTTCTTGAGTCATTGCGAGCAAGCAGCAACCTTAAGGAGATTAACTTTGACTCCCTTGAGAATAAGTTTGTTGAGAGAGAGAAGGATTTTGGAAAGAAGACAGCTCCCTAGTCTACTGAAGAAGTTGTGTGCCTTGCACAGAAGGAAAAAAATCATGCACAAGGTTCTTCTAGAGGAAGAGGTGGTCGAAGAGGAAGAGGAAGGAAGAATTTTAGAGGCAGGGGGCAGACATTTCCAAGGAGAAAGGTATGATCTTCATTGCATATGATGCAATAGAGATGGACATGATGCATCCATATGTAAGTTGCCTTGGGACATAACTGAGTAGGAAATAAATGAAAGAAAAGGTAAAAGAATTGATAAGGGGAAAGGTAAAGCACCCGAGTCTGCTCATTATGTTGTGGCACATTGCAACATTCAAGTAACTGAAGACTTACTCAATTCTTCACTTTCTTCATGCAAATATTCTTGGTTGCATGATTCAGGAGAAGCTTACCACATGACTTTTAGGAGAGATTTCTTTGAAGAATTCATTGATAATGTTGGAGCAGTATACTTTGCATATAAGTGAAAACTCAAGGCATCAAGGCTTGTCACCATTAGGCTCAAACTGCCTGGTCTTCCAGAATTTCTTGTACATCATGTTTTATTTCTCCGGGAGCTGAGGATCAACTTCTTGTATTTGGTCCACATCTACCAGCAAGGACACTCCATAAATATATTTGATGGCAAGGATGAGGTAAGAAAAGCATCATATCACTCACTTGTCATGACGGGGATAGAAGAAGAAAGACTTATGAAACTGCAAGGAACCTCTGCTCGTGCACAAAACTTTTCATACAGTTCTCACTATGATAAAGGTACATTTCCATCAAGTCTTTAATGGTGTGCTAAATTTGGAAAATTGAACTATGACAGCCTTCGTTTGTTGAAGAAAAATGATGTTATTGGTTTTCCTACAATTCCTAGGAAACTTAAGCAATGTAATGCTTGTATCTTAGGAAAGCACAGCAAACAGTCTTTTCATGATTCTCATTTCAGAGCAAATAGAAAACTTGAACCCATTCATTCTGATTTGTGTGGCCCAATGCGTGTTCCTTCTATAAATGGTAATAAATATATGATGACATTTATTGATGACTACACCAAAATGTGTTGGGTTTATTTACTGAAGAACAAATATGAAGCTTTTGAAACATTCAAGAGCTTTCATGCATGGATTGAAAATGATGCACAATCTCATATTGGCTCTATTTTCACTGATAATGGAAAACAATACACTTAAAATGAATTTGAAAACTATCTTTGCCAGCATGGGATCAAACATCAAACAATCATGCCTTATAATCCCCAATAAAAAGGAGTAGCTGAAAGAATGAATAGGAAAATCTTAAATATGGTATGTTCCATGATGTTTTTCAAGAATGTTAAACTAATGCTTTGGGTTGATGCAGTTCTATGTGTTGTGTACATAAATAATAGGTATCCATCTAATGTTATCAAAAACAAGACTCTCGATGAAATGTGGTACAGCCACATTCCTTCGATGAGGCATATTAGAGTTTTTCATTCCACTTGTCATGCTTGGTACCTAAGGAACAAATAAACAAACTTGGTGCAAGGATTCGCAAATGTATCTTCTTGGAGTACTCAAATACCTAGAAAGCATATTATCTCTACGATAAAGTTAACAAGAAGTTTATAATATCTAGAGAGTGATATTTCTTGAATGTTCCAAGACTGGCAATGTTATTGAGCGATAGTTTCATCGGTTGGATAGATTCATGCATGCAAAGCCTTTTCAAGAATTTTATAATGAGATTCCACATCATGAAGGGGGGGATTCCTATACTAGACCAATCTATGGAATCTTCTTCTGAAGCACTCTCTCCCCCGCATGAAGCTCCAGCCATTGATGAAACTTTGAGTGATGTGATTGACAGAATTGGGAGACTAAATCTTGATTCAACCCCAATTCAGTCAACTGAGTAGCCTTGGCCATCTCAGAAAGGTCCTCCAAAATGGATGATAAAGACACTGGAAAGTGTACATCCTGATGAGGTTGGAAAGACAGGAACAAGAATATCATCTAGAGAGAATGGAGGTGATGTAGAAGATTCCAATTCACCTGTTGATATGGATGATTCTTATAATTGTGAATTGGATTTGTCTACAGATTTTGAACCAACTTCCTTCAAAGAAGTCGCTTCCCATGATAAATGGAAAGAATCGATGCAGAAAGGATATGGTGCCTTGATAAAGAATAGCACATGGAAGTTGGTGGATCCTCCATTGGGAACCAAACCAATTGGTTGCAAGTGGGTCTTCAAAAACAAGTATAAATTAGATGGCTCACTTGACAAGCACAAAATCAGGCTTGTGGAAAAAGGTTTTTCACAGAAGGAAGGGGTCAACTATGAGGAAAAAAATTTCCACATAGCAAAATGGGCTACCATCCAAACACTCTTTGCCTTGGTAGCTCAGAACGGTTGGAAATTCCATCAAATGGATGTAAAAATTGCTTTCCTAAATGGAGATATGAAATATAATGTTTTTATGTCCCAACCAGAAGGATTTGTTGTGAAGGGTCAGGAACATAAAGTATGCATGCTTGTGAAATCCTTGTATGGCCTCAAGCAAGCATAGCAAGCCTGGTACGAGAAGTTGATTGAGCATCTTCTGAAACTCAATTTCAAACATTATGATCTTGATGATGCAACTTTGTTTGTCAAGAAAGTTGGAAAAATAGTTTTATATCTTGTGGTATATGTAGATGATCTTCTGATGACATGGAACAATGAGAGCTACATTGCATCCATAAAGAAAGAACTGAGGAAAGGTTTTGAAATGACATATTTTGGCTATGTTCACTACTATCTTGGTATTGAAATAACTCAACATCCAAAGCTAATATTCCTCTCTCAGAAGAAGTACATTGGAGATTTGTTGAATAGGTTTGGCATGGTTGAGTGCAATCTTTTGACTACTTCAATGGAACAGAACTTAAAGCTCGCATCCATTGAAGGAAAAGAATTTGAGGATGCAACAAAGTATAGACAATTTGTTGGAAGTCTCAACTACCTAACTACTACCAGACCAGACATTTCATTTGATGTTGGAATCCTCTCCAGGTTTATGCAAAAGCCTTGTGAGGTTCATTGGTCTGCTGCAAAA
Organism: Pinus tabuliformis; assembly: GCA_031772625.1. Lineage (NCBI taxonomy): Eukaryota > Viridiplantae > Streptophyta > Pinopsida > Pinales > Pinaceae > Pinus > Pinus tabuliformis. Next base: position 278,269,576 of record CM062805.1, on the reverse strand, counting down.
AGAGTTCCAAAGTAGTTGAATGGAACTCAAGATTTTGGACTCAAGTATACACATGTGGGTGATATCAGCTTGATTGGATACTCTAAATCAGATTTTGATGGAGATAAAGAAACTAGAATATCTACTTTAGGTTATGTTATGAGTCGTGGATCAGGAATTGTCTCCTAGAGGTCACACAAACAATCAGTTCCAACAAATTCCACAACTGAGGCAGAATATGTGGCAACATCTGAAGCAACGAAAGAAATTTTTTGGCTTAGGAAAATTCTAGAGGATTTGTGGGAGAAAGAAGTCCATTCAACCCCTCTTTTGATTGATAACACTTCTGCAATAAATTTGGCCAGGAAACCAAAGTTCCATGATCGAACCAAGCACATAAATACAAAATATCATCTGATTCGACTGAGGCCAAGAAAATGCACCTACAACATTGTTCTAAAAATGAGCAGATTGCAAACATCTTCACCAAAGCGCTTGGAAGGGAAAAGTTTGAAAGATTCGTAATTATGCTTAGACTTACCAACATCCCTTCAAATTAAAGGGGGGAATGTTGACACCAAATCCGAAAGGATTGGGATTATTGTAAGTATTGTAAATAGTTACAGTTATAAATTAGAGAAAACCAAGAGACCTTGGAATTGTAATCCCAAGAGTCTCTCTACTCATGTATATATTCATGAATTGAGTAATGAAATAAACAATGAGATTTGTGGCGTTACTCCTGGTTTGACATCTATGAAGGACCATAAGGATCCACCTCAATGAGGTCTCATGCATGATTTCTAGTATTCCCTGGACTAGTTGGTGGTGTGACTTGTGATCCAATGCCCTATATTCTTCAAGAAAAGTCTTTCATATGTAGTTGCATCTCATCTAGCATGAACAGAATTTCAATATTGGCATCATTATGATCTAGCAGCACCTTTCCTAACAATGTCTTCATTTTCCAATATAGATCTATGATATGCAGATATTGGTTTTGTATTATTCTTGTGTGGCCTATGTTTAGAACCCATGCAACAACCTCTGAGACAATTTTTGAATTAGAAAGACATTAATTCATTTCAATTGCTTCTCATTTTGCCTCTTGAAGCTCCTATTGTAATTCCATTGGAATTTGAGCACAAAATTGACTAGTCGAAGACTTTGCTCTAAATTAGGTTTGTGAACCTCATTCGGCTTTGTAATAGCCAACTCCTCTTCTCTTATGACCTCTCTATCTAATCATAGTTGAAATCTAGGAGCTAGTGTCGAAGTAAGGAGTGGATAACATAAGAGAAGTGAAGACTAAAATCGCCTAGAAGACAGAAGCATGGAAATGAAGGGAATTCTAGGCACCAAGTGAACACAATTGGGTGTCATGACATAATTATGCACCAAATGAGAAAGGGGAGGTGCGTTGACAATGGAAGACAAAACCAATAGCAAATTACTTGAAATGGAGGAGGAAGGAAACAATTAACATGTTATGCAAGAAAGCTGGAGGCCAAATATGGTGCACTGAAATTATGGTCCTAAAATGAGGGTAACAGATCAAGGGAGGAAGTCACCATAATAGTGATGCCCTATAATGGACTTAACCAAATCATACAACAGATTGAACTATTAATGTTTCATCCTCAATGCACATTGAGGTAATCTATGTTCTGAATGCCAAGCACAACGAGATCTACCATGTGATATGAACTAGTATTTACTCAGGGAGAGATAATGGGGCACATACTCCCCATTGATTCCATGGTGGTATGGTTTCCTCACATCTCTCGCACCTGTAACCTTTCATATCACCCCATATGAGGATTTGGGGGCTTATTGTTATTGTTTATGTGATAATCACAATAATTACAAGTTCGAAATTTTTGTTATGACAAAAAACATCATCACTATAATAACACCAAAGTCCTGCTAAATTTTTTGTTATGATTTTATGTGCATTAAGATTTCAAGTTAAAAAATCGACAACGAAGTGAACAATATTGCATCAAGTTTATCTATAATTTATTACTAACAATATCATTATTTTAAATATTGAAATTAATACAATTTCTCAACAATGTTAATTTATAAAATTCAAAGTAGAAAATACCAACGTTTGCTTATCATTTTATCTCATTCATACAAAGCAAAAACTAATAATATACTAATATATTTTTGACCACCATTCTAATCATGTGAGTATAATTTGGTTATACTTGTTCAAAATTTGAAAATAAAACATAATATTATAGCTGAAATAATCACACTTCATTATAAAAGTAATCTTATAGAGTAGTCGTAGTCTTCTCCATAGAAATTCTAACCTAATGGTACCCTGAAAATCCATCACACCTATAAACTAAAATTTAGAACACAAAGTATTATAAATGATTCTGATAAAACTAATATTTCACCACCATTATTAATTGTTATAGTATTATCATATATGTTTATATAATAATAATATATGTTTTAATTTTTTATGTATTATCATAATATAAATAAATTAAATTTAACACTGAATTTAATATATATACATGTATGTATATAAAACAAGATTGATATTAATTTATTTATTTTGTAAGTTGATACTATATCAAAAATGATATTAAACTTGGAATCAAGAAGTAACCAATGATATAGGTTTCTTAATTTATAAAATAGCAATACTCACAATAAATCAATGAATATTATTTCACTTAGGTCTTGTATACACTTACGCATTGAATGCAAATGTAATAGTTCATTGCCATCAAATCTCATATCTTCAACCACAACTTATGAAGAAGAATGGAATAACTCAATATAGTAATCAATAATATCCCATCTTTGTTTAAATTTTTTGTTTGAAACATTGTGATATAATAACTCGATTAGAATGTAATATAATATAGATTTTTTTTGTAATATTTGATCACGATTTTTATTTATATCTAAAAAACAAAATTACATATGGTAATTTTGATAGTCTAATATTATCGTGGTAAAAAGACCAGAAAAAAGAAAAAAAAAAAAACAAAACAAAACAAAAACCTACCACCAAAGAGAAAATCATTGACGTTGTAACAAACTAGCAATACAAAAACAACAAGAGATTCTGACAGTTGATCATTTTATCTATTAACAACCATCCCCGTGCAAAAAAGGGGATGACAAAAACATAGTAGCAACCACCAACTATGAAACCATGAGCTAGAAACGGAAGTTGAGGGGGACTTATTCATCCAGGATAATCATCAGATGATCTGGAGAGGAGTTTGCGCTAGCCATATTGATTAGTTGAGCATTTATAACCGCTTCACCATTTGGAGGAGCACTGGAATCGATATTAGAGTCTGGATAAGCTCTCGGAGGCTTTATAATATGTATAGAAGGTTATATAAGTAGTTTGTCTATAGTATAATGTCTATAGAAAGCTCTGCACTTAGTACTGTATAGTCTAGACTCAAATTGTCTAATAAATTAAGCATAAATAACTCTGAATATGAAAGAAGTATCCCATGTATCATTCTCAACCAGGCATAGATTTCAAATAAATATTGCTTATTTTTATTTTAAAAATAATTATTTTTAATTCATTTTTAATCCAATATAAAATTAATATTAAATCAAATAATAATAATTTTAAAAATATAAAAAATAATTTACATTAAACTTATATTTTTCTTTAACATTTAAAATATATTAATTATTTTTAATAATTTTTAATAAAATAATAAAAAATATTTAAAAAATATAAAAAATTAAAACATATTAATTTTTTTTAATAATTTTAATCAAACATAAAATTAATAATAAATATTTAAAAATATAAAAATTAACTTACATTGATCCTATCATGATTTTGTACTTTTGCATTACCATGTGAAAGTTTACATATGCACATCATCCATCCACTCTCCACATCCAACTATAAAATTCCAAAGTCTGTGGTACCATCAACACAATGTGAACACATTATAACACCTTAGATTTCTCAAAATATAATTATAACAACATTTATCAACTCCCATATTCAATGTTATCCGACATACTCAAAGCATTTTGAATAAGTTTGTTGGGGGAGAGAAAGATTTTTGGAAGAAGAAAACTCCCCAGTCTACTGACGAAGTTGTGTGCCTTGCACAGAAGGAGAAGAATCATGCACAAGATTCTTCTAGAGGAAGAGGAAGGAAGAATTTTAGAGGCAGGGGAGCAGACATTTCCAAGGATAAAGGTGTGATCTTCATTGCATATGATGCAATAGAGATGGACATGATGCATCCACATGTAAGCTGCCTTGGGACATAATTGAGTATGAAATAAATGAAAGAAAAGGCAAAAAAATTGATAAGGGGAAAGGTAAACCACTTGAGTCCGCTCATTATGTTGTGGCACATTGCAACATTGGAACTGTAACTGAAGACTTACTCAAAGCTTCACTTTCTTCATGCAAAGATACTTAGTTGCTTGATTCAAGAGAAACTTACCACATGACTTTTAAGAGAGATTTCTTTGAAGAATTCACTGATAATGTTCAAGGAGCAGTATACTTTGCATATAAGTCAAAACTCAAGGCATCAGGGCTTGCCACCATCAACCTCAAATTGCCTGGTTTTCCAGAATTTCTTCTACATGATGTTTTACATCTCTCAGAGCTAAGGATAAACTTGTTGTATTTGGTCCACATCTGCCAACAAGGACACTTCATTCATATATTTGATGGCAAGGGCGAGGTAAGAAAAGCATCAGATCACTCACTTGTCATGACGGGGATAGAAGAAGAAAGACTTATGAATCTGCAAGGAACCTCTGCTCGTGCACAAAACTTTTCATATAGTTCTCACTATGATGAAAGTACATTTCCATTAAGTCTTTAATGGCATGCTAGATTTGGAAACTTGAACTATGACAGCCTTCGTTTCCTGAAGAAAAATGGTGTTATTGGCTTTCCTACAATTCCTAGGAAACTTAAGCAATGTGATGCTTGTATCTTAGGACAGCGCAACAAACAGTATTTTCATGATTCTCATTTCAGAGCACATAGAAAACTCGAACCCATTCATTTTGATTTGTGTGGCCCAATGCATGTTCCTTCTATAAATGGTAATAAATATATGATGACATTTATTGATGACTACACCAGAATGTGTTGGGTTTATTTAGTGAAGAACAAATCTGAAGCTTTTGAAACATTCAAGAACTTTCATGCATGGATTGAAAATGATGCACAATCTCATATTGGCTCTATTTTCACTCATAATGGAAAAGAATACACTTAAAATGAATTTGAAAACTATCTTCACCAACATGGGATCAAACATCAAACAATCGTGCCTTATAACCCCCACCAAAAGGGAGTAGCTAAAAGAATGAGTAGGAAAATCTTAAATATGGTATGTTCCATGATGTTTTTCAAGAATGTTAAACTAATGCTTTGGGTTGATGCAGTAGTATGTGTTGTGTACATAAAGAATAGGTATCCATCTAATGTTATCAAAAACAAGACTCCCGCTGAAATGTGGTACAGCCACATTCCTTTGATGAGGCATATTAGGGTTTTCCGTTCCACTTGTTATGCCTTGATACCTAAGGAACAAATAAACAAACTTGGTGCAAGGATTCGCAAATGTATCTTCTTGGAGTACTCAAATACCTAGAAAGCATATTATCTCTACGATGAAGTTAACAAGAAGATTATAATATCTAGAGATGTGATATTTCTTGAATCTTCCAAGACTGACAATGTTAGTGAGCGATAGTTTGATAGGTTGGATAGATTCATACATGCAAAGCCTTTTCAAGAATTTGATAATGAGATTTCACATCTTGAAGGGGGGGTTCCTATATTGGATCAATCTACGGAATCTTCTTCTGAAGCGCTCTCTCCCCCGCATGAAGCTCCAGCCATTGATGAAACTTTGAGTGATGTGATTGACAGAATTGGAGACTAAATCTTGATTCAACCCCAATTCAGTGAACTGAGTAGCCTTGGTAATCTCAGAAAGGTCCTCTAAAATGGATGACAAAGACATTGGAAAGTGTATGTCCTAATGAGGTTGGAAGGACGGGAATAGGAATATCAGCCAGACATAATGGAGGTGATGTGGAAGATTTTGATTCACCTGTTGATATGGATGTTTCTTATGATTGTGAACTGGATTTGTCTACAGATTTTGAACTAAATTCCTTTAAATAAGTCGCTTCCCATGATTAATGGAAAGAATCAATACAGAAGGAATATGGTGCCTTAATAAAGAATGGCACCTGGAAGTTAGTTGATCCTCCATTGGGAACTAAACCAATTGGTTGCAAGTGGGTGTTCAAAAACAAGTATAAAGTAGATGGCTCACTTGACATGCACAAAGTTAGGCTTGTGGCAAAAGATTTTGCACAGAAGGAAGGGGTTAACTATGAGGAAACTTTTCCCCCATAGCAAAATGGGCTACCATCCAAACACTCTTTGCCTTGGTAGCTAAGAACGGTTGAAAATTTCATCAAATGGATGTAAAAATTGCTTTCCTAAATGGAGATATGAAAGAGAATGTTTTTATGTCCCAACCAGAAGGATTTGTTGTGAAGGGTCAGGAACATAAAGTATGCAAGCTTGTAAAATCCTTATATGGCCTCAGTCAAACACAGTGATCCTGGTACGAGATGTTGATTGAGCATATTCTGAAACTCAATTTCAAACATTATGATCTTGATGATGCAACTTTGTTTGTCAATAAAATTGGAAAAATATTTGTATATCTTGTGGTATAGGTAGATGATGATCTTCTGATGACATGAAACAATGAGAGCTACATTGCATCCATAAAGAAAGAAATGGGGAAAGGTTTTGAAATGACAAATTTAGGCTATGTTCACTACTATCTTAGTATTGAAATAACTCAACATCCAAAGTTTATATTCCTCTCTCAGAAGAAGTACATTGGAGATTTTTTGAACAGGTTTGGCATGGTTGAGTGCAATATTTTGACTACTCCAATGGAACAGAACTTAAAGCTCGCATCCACTGAAGGAAAAGAATTTGAGGATGCAACGAAGTATAGATAGCTTGTTGGAAGTCTCAACTACCTGACTACAACAAGACCAGACATTTCATTTGATGTTGGAATCCTCTCCAAGTTTATGTAAAATCCTTGTGAGGTTCATTGGTTTGCTACAAAAATAGTTCTAAAGTACTTGAAGGGAACTCAAGACTTTGGACTCAAGTATACACAGGTGGGTGACATCAGCTTGATTGGATACTCTGATTCAGATTTTGATGGAGATAAAGAAACTAGAGTATCTACTTCAGGTTATGTTATGAGTCTTGGATCAGGAGTTGTCTCCTAGAGGTCACGCAAACAATCAGTTCCAGCAGATTCCACAATTGAGGTAGAATATGTGGCAGCATCTGAAGCAACGGAGGAAATTGTGTGGCTCAGGAAAATTATAGAGCATTTGTGGGAGAAACAAGTGCATTCAACCCCTATTTTGAATGATAACACTTTTGTAATAAAGTTGGCCAAGAAACCAAATTTCCATGATCGAACCAAGCATATAAATACAAAATATCATTTGATTCGACATCATGTTGAGGCCAAGAAAATCCACCTACGACATTGTTCCACAAATGAGCAGATTGCAAACATCTTCACCAAAGCGCTTGGAAGGGAAAAGTTTGAAAGATTCATAATTATGCTTAGACTTGCCAACATCCCTTCAAATTAAAGGGGGGAATGTTGACACCAAATTCGAAAGGATTGGGATTATTGTAAATAGTTACATTTATAAATTAGAGAAAACCAAGAGACCTTGGAATTGTAATCCCAGGATTATATCTACTGATGTATATATTCACGAATTGAGTAATGAAATAAACAATGAGATTCATGGAGTTACTCCTGGTCTGAAATCTATGAAGAACCTGAAGGATCCACCTCAATGAGGTCTCATGCATGATTGCTAATATTCCCTGAACTAGGTGGTGGTGTGAATTGTGATCCAATGCACTATATTCTTCAGGACAAGTATTTCATGTGTAATTGCATCTCATCTAGCATGAACAGAATTTCAACATTGGCATTATTATGATCTAGGCACACCTTTCCTAACAATGTCTTCATTTTCCAATATAGATCTGTGATATGCAAATATTGGTTTTGTATTCTTCTTGTGTGCCCTATGTTTAGAACCCATGCAACAACCTCTGAGACAATTTTTCAATTAGAAAGACATTAATTCTTTTCAGTTGCTTCTCATTTTGCCTCTTGAAGTTCCTATTGTAATTCCATTGGAATTTGAGCACAAAATTTCCTAGTTGAAGATTTTGCTCTAAATTGGGTATGTGAACCTCATCCGGCTTTATAATAGCCAACTCCTCTTCTCTTATGACCTCTCTGTCTAATCATAGTTTAAGCTAGGAGCTAGTGCCAAAGTACGGAGTGGATAACATAAGAGAAGTGAAGACTAAAATCGCCTAGAAGACAGAAGCATGGAAATGAAGGGATTCTAGGCACCAAGTGAACACAAATGGGTGTCACGACATAATTATGCACCAAATGAGATAGGTGAGGTGCGTTGACAATGGAAGCCAAAACCAATAGAAAATTACTTGAAATGGAGGAGGAAGGAAACAATTAACATGCCATGCAAGGGAGCTGGAGGCTAAATATGGTGCATTGAAATTATCGTCCCAAAATGAGGGGAACAGATCACGGGAGGAAGTCACCATGATAGTGGTTCCCTAGAATGGAATTAACCAAATCATACAACAGATTGAACTATTAATGTTTCATCCTCCATGCACATTGAAGTAATTTATGTTCTGAATTCCAAGCACAACAAGATCTACCATGTGATATGAACTATTATTTACTCAGGGAGAGACAGTGGGGCACATAATCCCCATTGATTCCATGGTGGGAAGGTTTCCTCACATCCCTCACACCTGTAACCTTTCATATCACCCCATATGAGGATTTGGGGGCTTATTTTTATTGTTTATGTGATAATCACAATAATTGCAAGTTTGAAATTTTTGTTATCACAAAAAACAATCACTATAATAACACCAAAGTCCTGCTAAATTTTTTATTATGATTTTATGTGCATTAAGATTTCAAGTTAAAAAATCGACAATGGAGTAAAACAATATTGCATCAAGTTTATCTATAATTTATTACTAACCATACCATTATTTTGAATATTGAACTTAATACAATTTCTCAATAATGTTAATTTATAAAATTCAAAGTAAAAAATACCAACATCTTGCTTATCATTTTATCTCATTTCAAAGCAAAAACTATTAGTAAACTAATATATTGTTGACCACCATTCTAAACATGTGAGTATAATTTGGTTATACATGTTCAAAATTTGAAAATAAAACATAATATTATAGCTGAAATAACCACACTTCATTATAAGAGTAATCTTATAGAGTAATTGTAATCTTCTCCTCCTTAGACATTCTAACATGATGGTACCCTGAAAATCCACATCACACCTATAAACTAAAATTTAGGACACAAGGTATTATAAGTGATTCTAATAAAACTAATATTTCACCACCATCATTAATTGTTATAGTATTATCATATATGTTTATATAATATTAATATATGTTTTAATTTATTTTTTATAATCATAATATAAACTATAAACAAATTAAATTTAACACTGTGAATTTAATATATATACATGTATGTAAAACAAGATTGATATTAATTTATTTATTTTTGTAAGTTGATACTATATCAAAGATGATATTAAACTTGGAATCAAGAAGCACCCAATGATCTAGGTTTCTTAATTTATAAAATAACAATACTCATAATAAATCAATGAATATTATTTCATTTTTGTCTTGTATACACTTACGCATTGAATGCAAATGTGATAGTTCATTGCTATCAAATCTCATATCTTCGACCACAATTTATGAAGAAGAATGGAATAACTCAATATAGTAATCGATAATATCCAATCTTTGTTTAAATTTTTGTTTGAAACATTGATATATAGTAACTCTATTAAAATGAAATATTTTATAGAATTTTTTTTTGTAATATTCGATCATGATTTTTATTTATATCCCAAAAATAAAATTACATATGGTTAATCTTGATAGCCAAATATTATCGTGGTTAGAAGACCAGTATCATGATAAATACATAAAAAAAATCCTACCACCAAAGAGAGAACCATCGACGTTGTAACAAACCAACGATACAAAAACAACAAGAGATTCTGATAGTTGATTATTTTATTTGTTAACAACCATCCCTGTGCAAAAAAGAGGATGACAAAAACATAGTAGCAACCACCAACTATGAAACCATGAGCTAGAAATAGAAGTTGGGAGGGACTTATTCATCCAGGATAATCATCGGATGATCTCGAGAGGAGTTTGCACTGGCCATGTTGATTGGTTGAGAATTTATAACTGCTTCACCATCTGGAGGAGCACTGGAATCAGTATTAGAGTCTAAGATGATGTAATGTTCTATTTTTCTCAATCTGACCACAATTTATTTCATGTCATAGTAGATATCCCTGAGAATCCACTTCAAATCCTCTTGACCCACAAAGAGCTTGTAATTATCAACATGCTTGTCTAGCAGCACCATGTTAAGGAGAGTCTCCATCTGCCTATGTGTAAATATGGAATGCATGAAATATAATATCCTCTTCCGAAGATTACCTGGGTCTGGCACCAATTTGGTGTTGCCACTACAAACCTCAGAATCTGAAAAACACATATGGTCTCCAAACTCTTTAGCTTCCAAGGTGTGTATTTCCTTCCAAATCTCCAAGGGAATTGCATCAAAAAAAATTGCAGCAGACTCCTAACCGAAAAGTCTACGGTGTCTCAAGGAGGACTCCCCATGTGCACCTCACTTACGGCTGAGTAATCATTGATAGGGGGCATGACAGACCAGTACCTACAAGAAAATAAAGCTCGAGAAAATTGTGACAAGTAGGCGAAATGAGTTGGACTAAAGAGTGGACGAGATATCCTAATAAGGATCGAAAGGACTAAGTGAGAATTATCACAAGGCTTATGCTTATCAACAGAAAAGCCAAGATATATATCATCGAGAAATATACATAAGAAGGAGCCTTGACCCAATGTAACGTTGAACCTTTTATAGACTAGAACCTGAGAGTACGTGACAAAATTCTTCTAAGAAACTTGAAAGAGAACAAAGTCAAAACCAAATTGAAAAGGACTCACTATACCAAATGCCTGCGACCAAAACTAGGAAATTGAATGAGGATACTAGATGGCTTGAGGGATTG